>OY728138.1:654384707-655634707 GCA_963277665.1 Viscum album | reverse complement strand
AGGGCGGCGCGACGTCGCCGCATCTTTGGTTCGTTTTCAATGGCGCGGTGCAACGGCGCCGCGTCTTCGGTTCATCTTCAATGGCGCGGCGTGACGGCACCGCGCTTCTCCACCTTTCCTTATCCAAATTCCGCGTGGTGCTTTGGCACCGCCTTGCCTTACTCGCCACAACAATATCAAAAACCAGAAAGGGGAGGAGTTTCGGCGGTATTCGTGCGGTCCGACCTCCTCCCATTATCAATATAACAGGCGGTTCAAAGAAAAAGAGAAATAGACGGAAGATTTCACGAACTAAAAAATAAAATAAAACCCTACCTCAACGTTTTCGTCGAACGAGCGTTCGTCGCAGAATTAACCGTCACGAAAGTAGAGGATCGTCGTGGAAGAATAGGATCGCCGCGGAAGAAAAGGTTCACTGTAGAAGGAACGTCGTTGGCGTTAGGTGGTCTCTGAGGAAGGCGTTCTTCGTTGGCGGTGGTGTGTTCTTCACGTTCTTCATCGAAGAATGAAGAATCTTCTCTTTTTCTCCCAAACGCTTAACACAACACAAACCCAACCATAATAAAATTAATCCATCCCTTATTTTATTATCAACATAAGAATTTGAAATTCAAAATATAAGAAATGAACAATTAATTCAATGAATTAATTGTAACGATTTAACCGCCCAATTTAATGAGGCGTTTCTTAACCAAAATAAACGTTAGGTTTGACTTTCATTAAAAGGGGGTGGGATTGCGGGTACGTTACATAGAAGAAAAGAAAGGACGGGGCTCGTGTGGGCCCCACCTCACAAATATCCTACCAAGTAGGTAGGATATGGTGGGTCCCACCTTGTCCGCTTAACTTATGTTATGCCGCTTTAAGTGAAATAAAATAATGTGTCGCATCACTTTTATTTTATTTCTTAACTTAACCCCCCAAAAAATTAAAAACCCCACCCGAGTAAACGCAACTTCAGAAAAGGTGTTTCTAAGCAAAGACTGGCGCTGCGATTCCATCTGTGCCCTCAGAGTTTGATTCCGAACACCGGTTTAAAAGTTAGAAAAACCCGCTCGTTCGTTCGCTGAACGTACCCGAGCTAATCTTTGGAAATTGATTCCAGGCACACCGGGCCTCGGAATCCGGCACCGTCAGAAATTGCGTTCTTGTAAAATCTCAAAGAAAATTTAGAGAAAAATTTCCTTGAATTTTACGGGTCTTTACAAGTACCATGGCCCTACTAGGAAAAACCTGGTCTCTGATAAGAACATTATCCAAATATATATTACTTGGGTGAAAATTCCTTATTTAACCCTACCTTCATATGATACAATAAATGAATTTATATTTATATATATGCTAAAATTAGGGTCCACCAATAGCAATATGGACTTATCCATGTTAGTTAACTATTCATCGTCCTCAATAATGTCTATTAAAACCTACATCATAAATATTCTCTGGCCATTATCCTCGATCAACATCAAGGATATGTATAATTTAATTGTAAAAAAAATTATAATTACTTTACATAATTATTCAACTGGGAATGATAATGGAAAACAAACCAAGATATGTATCATAAAAAAAATATTGGAAAATGTGTTTGGTCTATTAATTACCCTATATAGGGTTTATAAGGATCAAATAAAACATATTTATGTAGCGGAATACAATAAGAACAACTTAAACCTAGGACCACTATGATATGAAACCTAAATCATGCATAATATAAAATGAATAAACATTCATAACTTATATCGAATATGGTAATTCAACTTGACTCCAACTACACATTTGATGGAGATCTTTAAGAATAATCCAAAAATATCCTTTCTTTATTGTTTATCCAAAACTATTACAAAATCGCTCAATTAATGGGTGGGTTTCTCTTTTAAACATCAATATTCCAGTACCCATTAAATAAAAAAATAAGGATAAATAGATTTTCAACTTAGGTGACTCCATCAAAAAAACATTTTAATGTACATTTACCAATTTATATAGGCCTCACGAATTATCCCTAATACTTTATAGTGCTCACTCAAACATTATAAAACATTTTAGTAATTTCATTCATTTATAAATTATCCACAAATATATAGTCATAATGAATTTAGTAAATAATTTCATTCTAGATTCTTCCATAATTTTATTTCAATAAATCATTTTACTGATAGTATATATTCATAGATGATTAGTTGTACATTAAAACTTAACATTCCACTACCCAAAGAATCGTAAGATACAATTCAAACCCATATTATAAAAATTGAGATATTAACTTATGGAATAATATGATAATCATATGTAGGGTGTGGTATCTCTTATACATCACAATTTGATAACCGATACCGATGGATTGTGATATGCATCAATTTCCACTATATCATATCTTATATAATGTTGATATCATATAATATATATGATATAAACCTAAACACAACCAATTTTTAGAGTCTTTAGGGACTATATCTATAAATTTTCCACTCGAACTAAAGTCATAATGTCTTTATTCCATTTCCCCTTATATAGTATTACATACAATAACTTCTGAAACCAAAACCCAAAATTATCATGAATATCTTTCAAAAAACTATTGGAAAGTTAATTTTAACTTCAATTTATACCACATAATATGTAATAACCTTTGAATATCCTTCAAAATTTTCTTTTGGATAAACTCTAAAACACTTTTAGAGTAGATCTTAATGTTTCATAAAACTCAATCCCCGTTTAATCAACCATAATGTGAGACCAAAAAAGTTACTATAGCATTGAAGATAAATATATATTCTAAAATTTAAAAGTGTAAGTAAAGAGTGGAATTTTTAAAGGATAAATTGTAGTAAATATATAATGATATTACGAGTAATCACTATCAAATACATCTATCTCTATAACTAGGTCCACTTAGTATATAAAATATAATATTTCAATTTCATATGATCCTTTTTTCCAAAGCATAAATTAACTATAAGAACATAATTTGTGTCAATATTGTGTAGGTTATCATAAATTTCTAATTCCCCAAGTATTGATATACTAGGAATATGTAAAAATCACCTTTCATTAACCCAATCAAATGAATAATTTCAACATACTCATGGGAGAGAGAGAAAATAACTCAATGAATTCAAATGCTCCACTCCTGAATATTACTCCGGTGATCTCCGGGAATAAATATCTTGTAGTTCATGTTTCTCATGTGCGTGGAGGAGGTTTGGATCGGCCCCCTTAACTTTATTTCAAGGATGATCTTCTGGGTTCTCCTCAGATCTAGATTCCTCTCCATGATAAGTCTTCGGAGGTTCTACTGGTTGACCCTTATTTTTCATAAAACAGTCTCCCCATCTTAGCTGATCTTGCAAAGTCTTTTGAGGTGGCTATGAAGAATCTTCATTGAAACCAGATAGAGCATTTCGGTGCCATCAAATCCACTCTCCTAGTTTTGTAGGATTCCCTCAAAGGGTGGGGTCTTTATCTTCTGGTTACTGTGTCAAATCTCGATAGGAGTGATTTTTTCATCATCATGGCTTCAAAGGTGGATTATGATAAACAATGGAGCACGATTCCTCATTGAGTGGTGTGTTGGCGCTTCTCTCTTTCTTGCTAGATGATGGAATCACACTCTACAAGGGAAATTTCCATTTCTACGGTATTGACCTCTCTTCCCTGGATCCTCTCCCCCTGATTAGTGAGTCTTTCTTGAAGGTTATAGGGGATTTTTTGTGGACGCACCTTTGTAGGGATGACTAGATGATTCGTTTGGAGAAGCTATTGGTTGTGCTGGTTTGTGTTGAGATGAACATATCTCATCCAAACCATGATCATTTTTTACTCTATATTGAAGGGATGAATGATCTTGTCGGACTCCATTAGTGGTTTTTCATCATAGGGTGTTAGCATGAAGGCTCAGGGTGGCATGTGTACCCGTTCATAGTCCAAATCCAGAGGTCTAAATTCTCCATAGTCACATCTTCACCTAGGGTGCTATTTTTCTGATCACTCTCTAATGAGGCTTTATTTTCCCTACAAAATATCGAGTGAGGATTACACTCATTTTCATATGATGTGGTTGGATGAGCCTAGCTTCATGGACATGGTTAGTGAAGCATGGACCTATTCTCTCTTTGGTAATCCATGGATAACTCTGTAAAACAATATCAGGTATCTTAACCCTTTTCTACTCGTGTGGAGGAAGAATCTTTCTACCCGCGATCAAGATCTGCTCAAGATATCAAAGGAGGTGGAATTCTTGGAGGAAATCTTGGAAAAAGAATTGGATGAATTTTTTTTAGTGAGAGTGGTGCAGAACTATTTTAAGGGTGGACATCTCCATCGCAAATCTAGTTCTTATAAGATGGTATTGATTCCAAAAGTGAGAAATCCTCAATTCATAGAGCAGTAAAATCCCATAAGCTAGTTCAATATTTTTGGCGCCAAAAATGTGGCCCAAAAGAAAGGAACGAAAAAGGCCGGCGCGCTGCCTCGTGAAGCTCCGTCGCGAAGCGCTGCAGCGAAGCTCCGCCGCGAAGCCCCGCCGCGAAGGGCCCCTACCATGGCGGCGCCGCGAAGCACCAGAGGCAGTAATACTCCGCGAACCCCTTTGACGTTCGCGAGCCGGCGCGAAGCACCAGAGGCGGTAATGCTCTGTGAACCCCTTTTATGTTCGCGAGCCACCGCGAAGCACCAGAGGCGGTAATCCTCCGCGAACCCATTTGACGTTCGCGAGCCTCCACGAAGCTCCAGAGGCGGTAATCCTCCGCGAACCCCTTTGACGTTCGCGAGCCGCCGCGAAGCACCAGAGGCGGCGCGCGAGCCCTGCTTCGCGGCGCCCCTTCCCTATAAATACTGGACTCCCCCTGAGTCCCAGGGGGGAGGATCGGACCTTTCGGCTTCTCCTCTCCCGAATCGTGAAGCACTCTTTTCCCGAGAATCATGAGCTCCGTGAGGTATTTCTACATCGCGAGACGACTCTTCTTTGTCTCGTTTTGAACCCCTCTTCCGAGAGGGATTCCCTTCACGAAGATCAAGGGCGTTCGCGAAGGAAGGGGATTCCCAAGGGAACCCGGGCAGCCGCGGAGCGTTTATGCTTCGCGAAACACCCAACCCATGCTAGTAATCCCTATGCCAAGGCAGGATAACTATGCATCACGAAGCACATTGCTTCGCAAGACACCCCTTCCTCGCGAGGTAGTGCTCCGTGAACACTGTTCTACTTCGCGAAGCACCATCCACTCACACCTATGCCCCATGCTAAGGCCAAGGCACTCCACTTTGCGAAGCACACTCCTCTGCTCAGCAATTCCTCTTCCCGTGCGGCCCTCCATGTTTTCACGATGTGATTTCAAAGTCCCATGGACAATACCACCCGTAGCATTGCCTCGCCTAATGCTTCTTCGCATAGGCACGCTAACGGCTATTGCTTCTTCGCATAGCCATGCTAACGTGGACCCCTCGATGGTTCGTTCCACGACCCCCCTTTACCATGGCCTTACTGATTCCTTCCCTTCCCCAAGGACAAGAGGGTACCGGTTATGTAAGTCCTAGGGGTGTGGAGTGAACCCACCTCGTCCGAGCTGCAGGACGTTAAACTGCCAAGCACCACGTCCTCAACACATGACATTATACTGTGATCCAACCTCGTGCCCCTCGCGAAGCGTCCCCCCAACTCGAACATTTTTTACACCACTCGTCTCCACGGGAATGGAACTCTTCCTCACATGGAATGAGATCCTTTTTGTCGGAGTGGCGTATGTTCGTAGGAGAAGGGAGACCCTAGTTCCCCAACGGATGGCTGCACCCCTACATCTCCGTACTTCCCCACTACCAAATTCGGTGGAGGGCGTGATATGGGATGTGGTACCTCCCATCATTGGACCAAGGTCCATCTTCCTCGTGCTTTGTCGCACCCTGGGCCGCCCTTGCGTAAGTCCCAACACTAACCATTTCTAGGCACCTTCTGCCTAATAGTCCTTCCTACATGACTCTAAACTGTAGTAATCCCTATGTTCCAAACATAGGATGCCTCTTCCATTAAACAAGAGATGCCTTGTGCTCCAAGCATAAGATGCCTAATTCCATGTTTACAGTGGCATAGTTTCAAGAGCGTTGGAATCCGTTCAAACATTCCAGCACTCCACCCCACGCTTTGCGTGTCCTTAGTTTGGATCGTCATTCACTTCCAAGTCTGGAGGGACCCCCTAACAGTATGGATGCTCGACCTATGGTCCGCCTGCTGTCCTGGGCCAACGCCCCGGAAGACTGATCACGTCTGGAGGGACCCCCTAACAGTATGGATGCTCGACCTATGGTCCGCCTGCTATCCTGAGCCAACGTCCCGAAGGATCGATCGACAACACTTGTGACATGGTCCCGTGTTTCAAACATGGTCAACGGTCGACCCTCGTTTGTTGTCCTCATTTCTGGCTAACATGATATGGATGCTGCGTTGCGAACATGGTCAGTAGTAATCCTCCATCACCACGCCAATCTCACGACATTCTGAATATTGGGCATGTGATTCACACTTTTCAACTCCCTTTGTTGGGATAGATTTCAATGCCCTTGGCATTATCCCGCTTGTGCACTAGTGCATAGGTGAAGGCCTCAACCCATCAGTGAGATGGGATGCCCTCATGGCCAGACATGAGGAAGACATTACGGGAAGATTCCTAGCGTAAGACCCACCCACCATTGTCACTCCATAGCGGCACCTGGGCCTCCATCCCGGAGTAAGTCCCAACACCATGGGCCGCTCAACGCGTAAGCCCCTATTCGCTTCTCACGGACGCACCCTTCGCGACGTGATCGTCAGGTCCTTGCAACCTCTTGTTTCTCACACCGAGCATGACTCACATGGGCTTAGAGTGAGCACCGACCCTGACACCCCACCTGAACTACGAGGTCTTTGATCCATGTCAAGGCATCGTACGTAGGAAGCCTCCACGAGGTTCAAGCCCACCCGTCGTTTCTTCACGTCGGGTCCCATCTTCGTCCGGCATGACGTTAAACTACATTCCCTTCTGAACTACGAGGACATTGATCCGTTTCAAGGCATGGTACGTAGGAAGCCTCCACGAGGTTCAAGCCCACCAATAGTGGACCAAGGTCTACATTCACGTCGGTTCACCGACACACCCCACCTGAACTATGAGGTCTTTGATCCATGTCAAGGCATGGTACGTAGGAAGCCTCTACGAGGTTCAAGCCCACCAATAGTGGAACAAGGTCTACTTTCATGTCGGTTCACCGACACACCCCACCTGAACTACGAGGTCTTTGATCCATGTCAAGGCATGGTACGTAGGAAGCCTCTACGAGGTTCAAGCCCACCACTAGTGGACTCACGAGTCTACTTTCACGTCGGGTCAAACCCGCGTCCAGCATGACGTTAAACTGCACACTCGCGTCTAGCACGACGCTAAACTGCAATTCCCGTCCGACGGCAAGCCGTTGTGACCACCCCGAACTACGAGGTCTTTGATCCATGTCAAGGCATGGTACGTAGGAATCCTCCCAGAGGTTCAAGCCCAAATCCCATCGGACCAAGGTCCACCTTCACGTCGGTACGCTGATGATGCCCATCGGACCAAGGTCCAGCTTCACGTCGGTTTACCGGCACCACCCCGAACTACGCGGACTTTGATTCCCTGCCACGGGGATACGTAGGAAGCCTCGTCAAGGCTCAAGCCCAACTTCACTGTCGCCCCCTAAGATGGTCCCATTTCACTCTCCCTCCACTCCATTGATCAACCCACCACCCGTTCTGATTCTCGCCTGGACCGTCTTATCCTGGTGAGACCAGGTCGGTATGCTCTTTTTCACAGTCGCCCATAGGATGGCCCCCGGTATCGATATCCCTTCAAGGAGGATCTCTCAATCAGATCTATCCTAGCTAATGCTCTGGTTGGGTTGATCCGTCTCCGCTGGATGTTAAACTCGCGGAATAACCTGTTTTGAACACGGGAAGCTGAGGAAAACCTCAGATATGTGTCTATAACATGTAATTCCCCGCGCTCGATGTGGGATGCCTCGGGCTTCCACGCCCTCGAGAAGCCTTGTGGTCAAGGATAACAGACAGACATGCCAGGTACCCCAGCATCCAGACACGCTACTGATGCCTCAACGTGACTACTCCCAAGACCAAAGGTTTCTGCCCTGACTGGACCCTTTGGAATGTCCCGACAGAAGCAATGTAATTAACCGGCGTCCATGGAAACATGGCACTGTGAAGAGTTTCACGAACTACGTATTAAATCTATAAGGGAGACCCGGACTAGGTGATGAGTTCGGAGGAGGAATCCACAGGAGGAAGAACCGACATCCCATCATCCCGTTTCGATCAAGGAGCAGACGTCCCAGAATAAGGAGCGAATGCCGCCCGCCTTTGGAAAGCGGGAATGCGGGGAAACAGGCAGCGCGTCCTCCATGGACGGATGCGCGCGCCCCGGCGAAAGCGTCGAAAATAGAAATGGTGAACCCGACGTGAAATTATTCTCCTCAGCATGGAGATTAGTAGCTTTCGAGACACCAGTAGATTGACGTGTCACCGGATCCAGATATCCGGTGCCTGGTCCCGCCAAGCAAATAGCGGGCCTGTCGTGAAACTCACCGGAAGTCGGGGTAGTAGAACGTGGGGCACTCCGCTCTGCAGCGTGTTGGCGTGGATCCCTCTCACAGACATGGAGGATCGAAGAACGCTGGGGAACTGGCTGTCAATCCTTTCCCTCTCAGTACTGATGAGTTGATCCCTTCGTTTCTCAGGAGCCAGGTTGCTATTGCGGAGATACGGTCATCATCCGCTCCTCGCCCACACAGGGGCAGGGGAAACACCACGACGACCACCCCACATGGCGCCACTACCGCCACGATGGCTGCCACGTCACGGAATACGGGACGCCCACGTCCCCTTTCCCCATCAGAGGTCATCCAACGAAGGGTGATCAACAGCCTCGTGCACAGGTATGAGGAAGAAGGGGTCATCCCAACCCGGGATATGGCCCACCTGGACCTGGAGGCCTCCAGGCCCCGCCGTCAACGCCGCCCTAACAGGCCGCGTAGGGAGCCCCTGCTCCCCACCCCGACATTCAACTGTTTCGGGAGCCTATCCCCGGAACGCCTTGACGACTCCTCGCCTTACACTGAAGAGGCAGGCGCTGTCCGGGTCAGTCCGCTCAGGGCCCCGACCCGGGGCCCCCAGGCGAGAGCTCCCGTATGGCCGCGTCAGCGCCGCCGTCCAGCCCTGCAGGAAGAGCAGGCAGACTACGTCCCTGCACTACCTGCACCGGCCCGCCTGAGCCGACGTCAGCGCCGAGCCCGGGCTGAGGACGCTCACTCAGGCGCGTCCACGTCGACATCTACAGTGGCCCGAGCCACCACCGACATGCATTATGAAGCCCCCGCGTACATTGAGCAGGGGCACCCCTTCGCCCATCCAAGATTGTGTCCCCAACCGCCCCATAGGTAGGCTGGTTTGACTCTCCGGGTTGCAGGCCCCAATGGTGATCGCTGTGAGCTAACCTGCGGTGATGCCACCCCGTATGGAGGTCCTCCCCGTACCACTACTCCACAGAGCGTGGGCCTTCCCCGCTCCGAGGTTCATCATGGAGGCATGCCTCGTGCTGCCCCCATCCTGCAGGAAGACCTACCCCGCGGCAGTGACGCTCAGCACGGAAACATTTCCCGCGCCCGCTGTACAGGGTATGGAGTCCATCCTTCTGAAGGCACTGTCCATCCGGTCCTTCTCCAACGTGGGGGGCCTCCCTACGTCCTCTCTGCAACCAGCGAAGGTCCTCCTCGCCCCAGAAAATCGAGGAGTGAAGGTCGGCCTCGCTCCACTCGCATCGACCATGGAGGTCTTCCCCATGCTCCTTCCAGTTCCAACAGAGGCCCCTCCCACATGGGTACTGTTCATGGAGGTCCTCCCCATGTACCCTTCGACATTTGCCCTGGTGCCCCTCGCACCCCGGCTGTCTCGAGTGGGGGCCCTCTCCGCCACGGCGCCAGCGCCGCCCCGAGGCTGCCTGATAGGGGTCAACCCTGTCTCGAAGAGCCACCCAGGGGCGGAAGAGCGGGTCGTCACCGCCACAAGAAGAATCCTGGGAAGGCCCAGGTGGAGATCAAACCTGCCCTCTTCTCCGATTCGGAAGAGGAATGCGATTCAGCGATGGAACCTTCTCCCCGCTCCTCTGTATCAAGGACTGGGGCAGGAACCAGACGCGTTAGACTCGTTCTCCCAGAATTTGAGGTCCACCGGATTCCCGTCTCTCTCCGCAGGTACATCCAGGAGGAAGAAATCCTTGGAATTCCACAGGTCTCGACCACGCAATCACCGCCTCTGTCACCAGAAGAGCCCTCTACCTCTACCAGGGATCACGTAGAGTTATTTTGGGGGTCCACGACGGTAGAGCGACGACACGACCTATCACCGATAGCCGCGGCTCCTGTTCCGGAAGCTATGATTAGCAGCCCGTCGTATCATGACATCGTGGCCAGGTCACCTCACTCTACGGAGGACGGCCCGGAATTCGGTGGCCAGTCAGCTCGTTCGCCGTATTCTCCACTACCGAGCTTATTATCCCAAAGTTCTGCCTCGGTACCTCTTCCGGTTCCTCAGCCGCCCCCGGTTGACGAGTGGGGAAACGCAGGGCCAGACCCTGAGTCCGAGCCTAGGAGCTTCTGGAGTATCCTTGCAGCAGATTACTTCCCGGAGAAGTTCTGGCCGACGGCGGCACTGAATTTCCGCATACCAGAGTCTCTTACCCCTGAAGAAGTGGGATGCTTTTGTCGAACCATGTGGGCGACACACTTCCGCCTCTGTTATGAATGGGTGGTGTACCCCAGAAGTCATAAGAACTTCGAAGAAATCGGCGAGCAATGCCGCCTGATCAGTGCAGCCGCACTTCTTGTGTCCCAGCACCCTGAGTCGCCAGGCCCCCAGAGCGCCCTTCAACGAAAATGTGTTCAGAGTTTCAAAGCACTCCGCAAGATCGTTAGGGAAGCCACCCCCCATGTGCAAGTCTGTGGTTGGGGACACTATGTTGCCCTCCTTTTCGATCCTATTCGACGACAACCCGATTCGCTATGCGACATCGAGGACATGCCCTCGAGAGGAATCGCGGTCCACATGGCCGACATTGTGGACAGGGAAGACGAACTGGAACTCCTTGATGGAGACTTCCCCCCAGAGGGCGCACCGCCACTACTCGACCCATCAGGGAGAGTTACCCGTCAGCAGAGGAACCTGCTAGGCCTCCCCATACCCATAGAGTCGCTGGTACTCGGTCGAAACACTGGCAAGGGTAAGGAGCACGTCGGGACAGTCAAGCACTCCGACCCGTCCTCCTCTGTGCAGAAAACGGACGAAGATCCTGAGAAAGCCACGTTACGCCAGCAGCTTCCTGAGCTGAAGAGTCTGGTTGACGCACTCTTGGCTGAACGCGCCGCAGAGCGACGACCCGACTATGGTAATCCCAGGCCGGGGCAGCAGGGGCAGGAACAATTTCCCCCCGGTGAGATGCCTCCGGGCAACCCTGATCATGCTACTACCGCAGACAGGGCGGAAGCCGGAACATACGGCAAGAGGGCGCGATACGTCTCTCCAAACCCCCCTGAGCGATGGGGCGATCTGAAGAATCCAACCCGGGTTCCCCCAGTCGCCCAGCAGGTCGTCCAGCCAGTTGACCCATGAGCGGCCGAAGCCGTCTACCATGTTGAAGAACCTGGCAATGAACTTGTGGTTAGGGATCCCCGTCAAGACAGGGACCCCCACCCGGAGTACCTTATTGCGGCACTCACAGCCCTCCTCGAGGCTTTGGAAATGCGGCAGGTGGTGGTCCCACCGGATGGCAAGCCTTATCCCGCGTGGGTGGATGATATTCCCGCGCCTCCAGGTTTTGGGAACCCCACTTTCTCGCCTTTTAATGGGATAGGGGACCCGCCCTAGCACTTGTCTCATTTCTCTTCCAGGTGTGGCCCCATGCTGGGGACCCCGGCTCAGCAAGAAGCCGCCAAGCTCCGATGTTTCGTACAGACATTGGAAGGTCCGACATTCGTCTGGTACAGCCAGCTCCCTATCGGATCGGTGACCGGTTGGGAGGATCTTCGCCGGCAGTTCTTATACCAGTTCAGCTCCACCACGCGAAAGACCAGCATTGCGGACCTCTTCAAGTGCATACAAAGGCCTGATGAGCGGTTTGCAGATTTCATCGCCCGGTGGAAAGGACTTACGTATTCCCTCGATATGCCACTGACTCAGGAGCAATTACTGACGATGTGTGTGGGGAACGTCAAGACAGAGCTGGTACCCTCCTTGATTACCCAGAACTACCCTGGAGGGTTCAGAGATTTCTCAGATAAGGCCCAGCGCCTCGAGGAAGCCCTGCAACAGGCTAGTCAGGCACGTTTGCTGCCCCCTATGATCACAGCCAGGAGGGCCGCCAGGGCTGAACCCGCCGCGGTGGCTCAAATAGAAGCCCCGAGGTGGCTGGAATTGCTGCCGGCGGCACCACCCCCGCAACCCCGCAGAGGTCCTCCACCTCAAGCACAGGCTCCTGCCTAGCAGTGACCTCCCCAGAACCGATAGGTTCCCCCGCGCAACACGCCACCGCCACCTAGGCGAGACAACCAGGCGCTGCCTCCTCAGCAGGCCCCTCCGGCCCCTCGTTAGGACCAGGCCACCTATCCGGAAAGAAGGTACCAGACCTATTCGTTCAACGAAAATCAGGTCCCTGGCTACTTCCGAAGTGCTCTAGAGCAAGGGATTGTGCGTCTGCCTGAGTGCAAAAGGCCGGCAGAGGCGCATCTCACCGATCACCCCAACTACTGCCCTTATCATCGGATCCTGGGGCACACCATCAAGCGATGCTATGTGTTTAAAGACTGGCTTCAGGACCAGGTCGACAACAACATAGTCAAGTTGGGCCCAGCGCCAGCGCAAGTGGAAGGCGTCTTTGCAGGATCAGAAATCAGCAGCGACAGCAAAGGTGAGTGGCAGCAGGTCCCTAGCCGCGGATCTCAGAAATATGAAGACTGGATGACTCGAAAAACCGTCGTCCATGCCCAGGGTATCATCCGGGCGCACCTGAAGCAGTCAGAACCTTCAGAAGAAGTAACTGGTGCCTCCGCATCGTCTTCACAGTCGACCTCTGCCCAAAAGGGCAAGCAGCGGCGACACGAGAAGAAGCAACGTGCACCGCCAGTGCCGTCGTCATCCCGCACTCTCGGTGACTTTATGCCCCCCGAAATGGGGATCCCTCCCAGAATCCGCCCAGCAGTGGATGACTCCTCGAGCGATAGCCAAGGGTACGCTTCGGTTAACACCGTGGAGCTGGTAAAGCCCTATATGACTCCCGACGAGGGGGAACCCCAGGCAGACCTCCCCAACATTTCCAGCTGACGTCAACGTCAGCGGAATCGCAATCGCGCCAGTCATCGAGGCACGTCAGCAGGCACTTGTTGCCAAGCCGTGCACGCTACCGAGACCAGGCAGCAGGCTCAGCGCAGATCTCAGCACGCGCAGACCCATCCAACATCCTCGGCTCTACCTCCACTGCTGTTCGTGCTACTGGATCGGGGGGAGCCGCCTCGTCCGTATCACAGTCAGTCTTGCCCGGCTATAGGCCAGCCTTCGCTGTCCGATACTAGTCCGGCAATTACTCTCCAGGCTTCTACTAGCAGGCAGCATGACGTACCCAGTGCCGGCCGACCGCCAGTTCAACCGGCAGGACCCGCTGTGCATCCAAATGCCGAACGACCTCCTTTAAGCAGAGGTTCGTGTTTGGCATGAAAGTACGATGTTCTGAAGCACCTGGACGGCATCCCGGCGATGGTTTCCATCCTTGAGGCCCTGCGCCTATCATCTGAAATGTGTGAGGCACTTGCCGAGGCCCTAAGTAGTCCCCTCCAGTTCAAGACGGAAGTAGCAGCTGCGGAAGCCTTCCATACTGAGACGATTGAAAACGCCGAATGTCAGGCAGTTATCTCGTTCTCAGGTGAAGATGAGGACCCTCCCATACAGGGGCACATTCTCCCACTGTATATCACTGGCCACTTCAACGGCGTGGAAGTCCGCCGCTGCCTCGTTGACACGGGTTCTGGAATCAACCTAATTCCGACCCGGATGCTGTGAAAGCTGGGTCTGTCCGAAGGTGATTTGACTCCCTTTGACCTCAGGATCCAGGGGTACGACAGGACAGAGCAAACCCCGGTCGGCAAGATCCGCCTGAAGACTCAGTTCGGTGGCTTAATTTCCAGCACCGAGTTCATGGTTGTTTCTCAGGACACCGCCTACAACGCATTGATGGGTAGTCCATGGCTCCATCTGCATGCAGTGGTCCCCTCGTCGTATCACCAGTGCCTCAAGTACTCGCTCAACGGTCGAGTAGGCGTGCTCCAAGGAGACGCGTCCCCTTTCGCTTCTTGTGAGGCCCGCTATCTGGATGTGGGTTATTACAAAAGTAAGGACAAGAAAATCCTGGTAAGCGAGGATGAGCCCGCCCCGATCACAAGTGATCCATGGGCAAGCATGGACGACGCCTACATCCTCCCGATCCACCGGTTGGAGGCCACGACCCCCGACATGGGGCAATGTTTCGTTGTTTCGGGTACGCAAGGAATGCATGCTCCCATGTCCAAGCGACGGCGGAAAATCACCTCGTACTCCTACATCAACCAGGCTCGGGTCATCCCGGAACCTCCTACCCATGTACGGTACCGGGACGTCAAGCTCATGACAACGGCGGTGTGACATACGTGTCTCTTCCGCCGGGCTGGAATTAACCGACTCAGGCCGACACGTCACCACTGCTTTGATATCATCAAACGTGGCCCCTTAGGCCGAAGGCCAGATGGGATAGGATAAAATGCATTCATTTCTATGGTCTCAACGACAAGTGAGTCTCCTGATGTGATGACCGTTGCTGCCCGAGTCAGCACCTTCTGCCCCGTGAATCTTGATGGCCCAGAGGTATCTTCCGTCGTGGGAAGTCCCCCTACGGGTGGGGAGGAAGACTTGGAGGATGCTCCCCCAGCCTTTGAAGAAGGCGTCTCTACCACGGTTGATGAACTGGTACAGGTGAACCTTGGTAGCGAGGCAGATCCGAGACCCACATTGATCAGTGCATCCATGTCCCTCGAGGAGCGGCAGCAGTACGTGGACTTCCTCAAACAGCACCGTGATGTGTTTTCCTGGAGTTACGATGATATGCCGGGGTTGGATCCCCAAGTGGCCATCCACCGTCTGGGCCTCCCAGCAAAACATCATGTGTTTAAGAAGCCTCCCAAGAAAATGAACCCTTCTCATGGTGCTATGGTTGAGACAGAAGTTGACAAGCTTATCAAAGCCAACTTCATTAAGGAGGTCCAGTACCCCAAATGGCTCGCCAATATTGTGCCGGTCATGATGAAGAATGGGCAGATCAGAGTCTGCATCGACTTCCGCGATCTCAATCGCCACTGCCCAAAGGATGACTTCCCACTCCCAGTGACGGAGTTGTTGATTGACGCCACGGCCGGGATCCAAGCCCTCTCTTTCATGGATGGGTATTCCGGGTATAACCAGATCCGGATGGCCCCCGAAGACGAGGAGTCCACTACTTTCAGGGCTCCCCAGGGTACCTTTTGCTACCAGGTAATGCCATTTGGTTTGAAGAATGCAGGTTCCACTTATCAGAGGGCCATGCATCGCATATTCAAACCGATCCTCGGGACATTGGTGGAATGCTATGTAGACGACCTCGTAGTCAAGTCACATCAGCTCCAGGACCATCTCCGAGACCTTGAGAAAGTGTTCGGCTTCCTCCGTTCCCGCCACATGAAGATGAACCCGCTGAAGTGTGCCTTCGGAGTCACCTCCGGGAAGTTTCTGGGCTTTGTTGTCAGATACCGAGGTATCGAGATTGACCCGGAGAAGATCAATGCCATCAGCCAAATGCCTTCCCTGAGCAACATTCGAGAGCTCCGAGGCCTTCAAGGCCACTTAGCCTATATACGCCGATTCATTGCGAATCTGGCCGGCAAGTGTAAGCCCTTTTCCCAGCTCATGAAGAAAGCCGCTGCCTACAAATGGGATGAGGAGTGTCGGATCGCCTTTGAGGAAATCAAGCAGTATCTGCTCCAACCTCCGGTCTTGATGCCACCCGTCTATGGAAAGCCGCTGGTCCTTTATGTGACCGCCCTGGAGAGATCCCTCGGCGCGCTGCTCGCCCAGAAGAATAATGAGGGCACTGAGAACAGTCTCTACTATCTCAGCCGCATGCTTCTCGATACGGAGGCCAGATACTCCCCTATTGAAAAGAGCTACCTTGCGCTCGTCTTCGCCGTGCAGAAGTTGCGACACTACCTGCAACACCATGAGGTGCAATTGATCTCTCGGGTAGATCCGCTGAAGTACATCCTGAACCGCCCCATGATGACTGGCCGACTAGCACGGTGGGCAGTGATTCTCCAGCAGTTTGATATCAGGTTTATACCTCAGAAGGACATTAAGGGACAGGCATTGGTAGACTTTTTAGCTGCCCATCCAACCTCCGTGGATCAATCCCTAGACCTGGACTTCCCTGATGAGACGATCCTCTCAGTCGATCATGCTGCCCCGTGTTGGAAAATGCATTTCGACGGTGCCTCCCGGAGCCCCACCGGTAGGAAGATCAACGATCCCAAGCTCAACAGAGTGGGCCTGGGTATTGTCTTCATTACCCCGGCGCAGGCCGTCCTGCCGTACTCGTTCCTATTGTCAGAAGGTTGTATGAACAACGAGGCAGAGTACCAAGCTCTCATCACCGGCCTCGAGTTGGCCCTTGAGATCCATGTTCCCCACCTACATGTGAAGGGAGATTCCGAGCTGGTAATCAAACAGGTTAACGGCGACTACGTCGTCAGGAAGCCAGAGCTTGCACCGTTGCTGGAGTACACCCTCCTCATAATGGCCCAGTTTTCTTCTCGACCAGAGGTTACCCATGTCCCACGGTCGCAGAACGGCCAAGCAGATGCCCTGGCTGGCTTAGCCGCGTCGCTCGCAGAACCCGAGCAAGATGATTTGGTCATACATGTGGCCCACCGTAGAGTCATTGCCCCCATCACCCAAGAAGACCGTGATAGCCTACGGGTAAGTCATCTCACTGCCGGACCCTCCGTATCGGGAATCCCGGGTTCGTCGGACGCAGTGGTTGAAACCACCCCCGACTGGAGAGCGCCTTTTGTCGAGTATCTCCAAAATGGTCAGATCCCGGATGACCGGGCCGAACACGAGCGAATCTGACGCCGCGCGCTACAATTTACCCTCCGGAGCGGCCCCAGCCTCGAACGGATCCTTTACAAGCGGAGTTTCGATGGTTTCCTCCTCCGTTACATCCAAGGGGGGGAGATACCTCAAGTTATGAAAGAGGTTCACGCCGGTTCCTGTGGCGCCCATCAAGCTGGGCCGAAACTGTCCCATCAAATCTGGAGGTTGGGGTACTTTTGGCCCTCTATGATCCACGATTTTATTGGATACGCCAAGAGATGCCACGCGTGCCAAGTACACGCCAACTTCTTGCATCGGCCGCTGGAGCCCCTCCACCCCACCAAGTACTCTTGGCCATTTGCGGTATGGGGACTTGATGTAGTGGGACCGTATCCACCGGCAACAGCCCGCTAGTGCAGGTTCATCCTGACTGCTATAGATTTCTTCTCCAAGTGGGTAGAAGCAGTTCCGCTCAAAGAGGTCAAGGACCGTTCCATCGTTGACTTTGTGAGCTCCAACATTATCCACCGGTTTGGAGTCCCTCACGCCGTCCTCAACGATAACGACACCAACTTCCGAGCAGCTGAATTGAAGAAATTGTACGCTAAGTACGACATCCGGTCGAACCATACCTCCCGTTACCACGCGCAGGCGAATGGACAGATCGAGGCATTCAACAAGACCCTCTCTAACATTCTGCAGAAGATGGTTGGTCAGAACAAGAAGAGTTGGCCGGACAAGCTCCCCAACGCCCTCTGGGCTTACCAGACGACGACTCGCAACTCTACCCAGGTGACCCCATATTCCCTAGTGTATGGAGCTGAGGCCGTCCTACCCATTGAGATCCAGCTACCGTCGCTACGCAATGCAGTTTATGATCACCAGACATCAGATGAGGTAGCCGAGATCCGTCTAGCTGAACTAGAGGCACTGGACGAGAACCGGCTTCGTGCCCTGCAAAATCTGGAAAGGCATCAGGACAAGATAGCGAGAGCCTTTGACAAGAAGGTTCGTCTCCGCTCTTTTCTACAGGGTGACCTAGTATTGGCCCTTCGAGCGCCAATGATTCCCGGTAGGAAACCGCCCATGTTCGAACCCAAATGGGAAGGGCCTTATATCATCCATAAGGTTTACCCCAATGGAGCATACTCTTTGGTGACCACGGATGGAGAACGTATAACCCCTCCCACCAATGCCAAGTTCCTCAAGCGATACTTTGCCTAGGAAAAAGTGGTCCTGCACGACCCTAAACTGCGAGAGGGTCCTGCATGACTCTAAACTGTGACTTGGTCCCGCATGACCTTAAAATGCATCTCTGTCCTCACTGCAAGACGTTAAACTACAAGCCGGTCAGGCCTTCCTGACCGAGGCTCAGCCTCAGGCCCCTCGGCCTCCTTGGGCCCCTGGCCCCGTCTCTACTGTGGTTTGGCCCCCCAGGCCCCCTTGTTGTTTTTTTTCCAACTTAACCTCTTGTGGGATTTCACGGTATGGTGTAGGACCACGTCCTCATAGACACCGAGATACTTGTTGTACCGTACATATCCCCAAACAAGGTGTTTCTCATCGTCCCGTAGGACGTTAAACTGCATATCAAGAACTACGTGTGGCTTGATTCCCATTTTCATGGGATACGTAGGAACGCTCGGACGCCTCGTCTTGAGCCCAGCCCCAAACTTTTCTCTTCCGCTATTCCCCCTAAGAATAGTCTCCTTGGAGGATCTTTGTGTAACAAGGAGTAGGCTTTCTTGGCCCTGCTTATGCAACCTCGCTCGCGCAAAGATTGTAAAGGTCGCACCATGTGCCCACTCCCGTCCTTCTATCCTCCCACGTCCTCACCGCATGACGCTAAACTGCATGGCCTTCGAGAACTACGTATGGCTTGATTCTCATCCTTATGAGATACGTAGGAACGCCTGGACATTTCTTCTGTTGGCCCAGCCCAAAAGCCAAAATCTTCCCCTCGGGTTAAGACATGGCAGGGTGCACACTTTTTCCCCGACCCACGTCGAGCAAGCCTCGACCCGGCTGCACATTCCCCCCTGGAGGTGTTTTCCCCTTTCGTGGATGGATGCAACTAAGCTTCACCCACTCCTTGACTGGGATTCTGTCACCTTTCACACCCATAGGGACCCCCAATAATGGCATGGATACAATGCCCAAGGGCTCTCCTATCGATACGGGCCAACACCCCCGAGGGTTTTCAAGCAACAGATCGATACAAGTCTCGCGTTGCGAATTTGGCCAGCGGTCGACGCTCATTTGTTGCCCCCATACGGGTCACTATAGGAATGTTGTGTTCCGAACATGGTCAACAGTGTCCTGGATCTTCGGGTCCACCCCGAGATTCCCCAGGCATCAAGAACAGTGATCCCCTCTGCCCCATCCTGAGGTGACAAACTTCCCCCAGGTGGTGCTAGCGACCCGGGCCACGGCCCAGGATTCCTCACCTAGAGTGTACGGTGTGGTGTAGGACTACGTCCTTATTCACATCGGGATAATGTACCATGCCGTACGATTCCCCTTACGAGGCCCATCCTCAATCCCCTTGGCCTTTTCGGGTCCCCGACCCTCGTCCTCATGTAAGACGTTAAACTGCAAACCGGTCAGGCCTTTCTGACTGATAACTTCCCCTTTTCTCCGGGCCACGGCCCAGGATTCCTCATAAGAGTGTACGGTGTGGGGTAGGACTACGTCCTCATTCACGTCGGGATCATGTACCATGCCGTATGACTCCCCTTCCGAGGCCCAGCCTCAGGCCCCTTGGCCTCCTTCGGTCTCTGGCCCCCCGTCCTCATGTAAGACGTTAAACTGCAAGCCAGTCAGGCCTTCCTGACTGATGCCTGACCTTAGGCCCCTTGGCCTTTTCGGGACACGGCCCATGTCCCCTCTTACCCAGGGTGTATGGTGTGGTGTAGGACTACGTCCTCATTCACGTCGGCTTCTTCGCCATACCACACACCTCCCTTGTTTCGGAGTATATTACTCCCCTCCTCGTCCAGTATGACGTTAAACTGCATTTCAAGAACTACGTGTGTCTTGATTCCCATCCTAATGGGATACGTAGGACCACCTGGATGTCCACGATTCGGGTCCAGCCCCATCTCTCGGGAATCCTCATCCCATCTTGGCCACTTGGCCTATCCTTCCCCCATGAGAGGATCATATGGTGTGGTGTGGGATTATGTCCTCATTCACGACGGTCTCGTAATGACCACGCCATGCTCCCCCCCCCCATACTGAGCTGTTTCGTCGATCCCTTTTTTTCGGTGGTTCACCAATGTGCTTAAGAGTACTCTGGTTTATTACCTGGAATGCCAAGATTTACTCGAACACGTCCGCACCCGCTTTCCAGGCTTTGTGTATCCTCGCATCAGGGCTTTCATCACCTTTCACACCTGGAGGGACCCCCACGAACGGCCTGGATACAATTCCCAAGGGATCTCCTACCGATACGGGCCAACGCCCCCCCAGGGTTTCGGACAACAAATCGATAAAATCCCGCGTTACGAATATGGTCAGAGGTCGATGCTCATTTGTTGTTCCCACCTCAGGCTAACGCGATATGGACGCTGTGTTTCCACCATGGTTAACAGTTTTCCTCTATCACCACGCCAACCCATTAAGCCCAAATGCCGGGTACACAATTCACACCCTTCATCACTTCATCATATCCAAGTAGAGTCTCGGAACTCTTGGTACTTTTCCCCCATGCACGTCTGCGCGTTGGAGGAACCAGCTACATCAAAAGTGTCCTTCGGAACTCTCTGCTGACTCCCCATGGGTGGACGCCCCAAGTATTGCGATGAGGATACCCCCCTTGTTTCCCACACCGAGTTTATCTCACGTGGGCTTAGGGATTGGGTTGACATCTGTGCTTACTCGGGAGTTGTCACCACCCACGGTCCGAGCTCTAAGACCGTAAACTAAGATTCTCATCTGGAACTACGTTCAGCGTGATTCCTATCTCGATAGGATACGTAGGAATGCTCGGACCCCTTGTCTATGGACCCATCTTGAGTTCAGTAAATTTACCCCTCTAATCCTGCCTTTAGGACCCCGATCACAAGGTTGCGTGGCGCAGTGAGGGACTACGTCCTCATTCACGTCGGGTTGTAATAGCTTCACCACGCACGCCCCCATTCTGAGGTTCAGTCCTCCTATTCCCTGTCCTGCATGACGTTAAAAGGCACCCTTCAGAACTACGTGTGGCTTGATTCCCATCCTAATGGGATACGTAGGACCACCTGAATGTCTAAGATTCGGGTCCATCCCCACCTCCTGGTGATCTCCTGATCTCCCAGTCACCTAGGCCACTTGGTTTATCCCTCTCCAACAGGGGGATGTGTAGGTATGATACAAGGTTTTGCACACCGTGCCCCCTTCCCCCGGGGACCTTCCATCTCTCGGTCACCCTCAAAGTTGAGTCCCTTGAATCCTTGCAGTGGTTCACCCATGTATTAAGAGCACTCTAGTCTAGGAACAAGAGTGTCAGATTCAACTTGATCAAGTTCCTTCCACTTGTCAAGCTTCGTGTTCCCCTCTATTCAGACTTCCATCATCTTTCAAACCCGGAGGGGCCCCCATGAACGACCTGGATACTACGCACAAGGGCTCTCCTACCGATACGGGCCAATGCCCCCCCAGGGATTCGGAGAACAAATTGATAAAATCCCGTGTTGCGAATATGGTCAGCGGTCGATGCTCGTTTTGTTAGTCCTCATTTCAGGCTAACGCGACAGGATGCTTTGTTGCGAACATGGTCAGCAGTAATCCTCTGTCATCACGCTAGCCCCTTCAGTCCTTGAATGTTGGTTGCATGATTCACATCATTTTCCACCCCATCATGTCCAGGTGGAATCTCGACACTTTTGGCGTTATCCCTCAGTGCACCTTTGCATGCTAGGGGGACAAAGCTGCAACATGGCGCCCTTTGGGGCTCCCATGGTCCGATCTCTAAGACCATAAACTAAGATTTATTCGGGACTACGTTAAACTTGATTCCCATCCTCATGGGACACGTAGGACCGCCCAGACGCCCTGTCTTTGGGTACAACCCATTCAGGAAGCCAGTCTCTCTCCCTGTTTCACCTCTGTGTAGGCCCCTCAGCCTAAGGTTTCCCTCTCCGGATGGTGTACAATTTGATGTGGGATCATGTCTCTGTCAATTGTGTTTTATAACACTGCGCACATTTCCCGCCTAGCATCATCTCTGCTACGTCCGCGCTGTATGACGATAAAATGCATGCTTGGTCCTATCATACGACCCTAAACTGTGACATTATCGTCCTGGCCGCACGACAAAAAACGGCACCGCATTGTGGTGACCTCGTTGTAGAGGACATCATGTTGGGTATTGGTCACGTGCCATGCCATTTTTCAACGCCCATCACAGCTTGATTCTTGTGGCGACATCACGACCTACTATTCTAGGTCTGTCGCTTCAAAAAAAAACCCATTCACCTTAAAGAACAAACAAGATACATCAAATTCCGTTTCTTTTAGTGCAAGGGCCACGTCCGCACTCCCCTTTTCCCCTGGCACTGGTATCCTACCTTGTCACTTCCAGATATACGTATTGATTGATTCTCATCCTTATGAGATACGTAGGAGCGCCCGAGTGCTTCCCCGCGGGCCCAGCCTAACCCTTGTGTTTGGTCCCTCGACTCGAGCATTTCCCCAGAGAATGCATGGTAAGTAGGACTATGTCCTCATTCACGTCAGGTTTTGATGTCATGCGTCCCCTGATCACTTTTCCTATCCATGGTTTGAATTCTATGACCCTAAACTAAGATCACCCCAAGGTAAAGGAATCTGCTCCCTCTCTCTAATACGTTTCGTTGCCGTATTCAGATGTGTTTTGACAAAGAGCCCGAAGCGTGGGATTTTCACAGGGACGTTCCCCTCATCCCATGACCAAGCTTCGTGAGCTCGCTATTTGGATCCTCATCCTCTTCCACATACAAAAGTACCCTCGGAGGATGTGGATACTATGCTTAAGGGCTCTCCATGAATGCTGGACCTAAGGGCCCTTCAATCGTTCCGAGCCAACGTCCCTACGGATATCTGACAACATTTATGACATGGTCCCGTGTTTCGAACATGGTCAACGGTCGACCCTCATTTGTATGTCCCCATTTTAGGCTAACGCGACAGGATGCTGTGTTGCGAACATGGTCAATAGTAATCCTCCATCGTCACACCGCCATCATCGTGATCCGAATCTCGAGCATCATGATTCACACATTTCCACTCCCTCATGTTCAAGTGGAACTCCATCATACTCGGCTCTTCTTCATCACACATCTAGGTGTGCTAAATGATCGTGTTAGTGTCATTGGGCCGGTAGTCACCGAGTGTCCCTTTGCCCTAACCTTCCCCCTTTGTGTCGGGAAATTCCCACCACTACTGCTTGTTTCCCACACCGATCACGACTCACGTGGGCTTAGTAGTTTTGGCGGGATGTGTACCAACACGGTTAGGCTGCTCCCCGTCCCGCATGACGTTAAACTGCGCTTCCAGAACTACGTGTGGCTTGATTCCCATCATCACGTGGGATACGTAGAGACACCCAGGCATTTCTCCTAGGGTTCAGCCCCTGGAATCACGAAATCTTGTTCCTCCCCATTTCCAGCCCTCGCCAGAGAGGCCCTATCTGGAAGAAAGAATGATCTGTGATCAGGCTGATGCGCCCATCTGGAATACTCCCACCACGGTGGTGCAACTACCGAAGTGTTGGATTCTGTTTGAACAAACCAGCACTCCATGTTCCACGCTTTGCGTGCCCCTTATTCGGACCCTCGTCCTCTTTCATGTCTGAAGGAACCCCCTAACGGTCTGGTCTCATGCCGCATCGTCTCACCTACCGTCCTGGGCCAACGTTCCGGAAGACTGGTCATGTTTGGAGGGACCCCCAATAACAGCCTGGATACTACGCCCAAGGGCTCTCCTACCGTTACGGGCCAATGTCCTCAAGGATTGATCGACAACAAATTGATAAAATACCGCGTTGCGAATATGGTCAGCGGTCGATGCTCATTTGTTGTCCCCATTTCAGGCTAACGCAGTAAGGATACCGTTTGTCCGCCACGGTTAACGGTTGCCCTTTATTGTCATGCCATCCCCACAGTGTTCCAAATTTGGGTATCGTGATTCACACTTCCCATTTTCATCTGTTTGAACCGATTTCAGCGCCCCGGGCGTTTCCCTGTTCGTGCATAAGAGCACGTTGAAGAAACGGTAATTCGGCTATCCTGGAAGTTCCTCCTCCGATCAAGCCTTCCCCATCTTTCGGGAATCTGGACTGGCTTGGGGAATTGTCGTCAAATATCCTGAAAACATTGTAGGGATGTAACAAGGCAATTCAACAGTGGAAATCGCGCGTGCCACGACACTCAAAACAAAGGAGAAAGAAAGAGTTGAAGCACAAAAGTGTTAATAAAAGTTTCTTTCGGGTTTGTTACAATACTCGGGGGTTGACTTCCCCCATGGATGGGTTGACCCCGTCAAAAGATCGTTGCAGCTCCACCACCCACTGACTTGCGGCGTGCAAAGCCTGTTGCCGCTGATTCAACTCCAGCTCCTCTTCAGCAGCGGCGGGGCATAATTCGTCAACTCTGGCCCTGGCTTTTTCTACCTCGGCCTGGACGGCAGCCATCCTTCCAGAGGTCTGCCCCATATGCTCCTCAGCCTCTGCCAGCTGGGCCTTCAATCGTGAGACCAGCTCAGACTGCGCATCAAGAGTGGCTGAAAGCTCGTTGGCCCGGATCTGCATCTGTTGGACCTCGCCTTTAGCCTCCTGGAGCTTCCTAATGCTGGTAGCCTTCCTCTGCTGCCATCCCACGCTCAGCCCATGATCATGCTCCCGGATCTTCTCATCCATGATGTCTCGGATGAGCGCGTGAGGGCGTTGGGCATCCACTCCCCCAGCACACAGTTCGCGCAGCCGCGAGCGGAGCCTATCCATTTCGGCCAGCCATTGCGCTTGGGGAGTGTCCCTGATAAAGCGCGTGATCATCTTCCACGACCGGCGACGGACTATGATGTTGTCTTCCTCATCGGAGGTCATTTCGTCCCAATTCGTGCGGTTGGCAGGCTCGTACGCAGTGTATGCCTTCAGGAATTCCTCAGCAGGATCTGCATCTGGTGTCGAATCTGGTACGACACCTGACGCTGATGCAGGAAGGACAGGACTGGGACCGACCGGTTGATCCTCTTCCTCGGAGTCGACCTCGATGACTTCAGGTACGACACTGCTGGCAGACCCGCCAGTGATGATGTGCGTCGCAGCTTGGGGAGATGGAGGGACTATCGCCACCATCACCGGCATGCCCCTAGGAGGGACGCCGCCAGACATCCCGACCAGCCTCCCCGCAGCGGCCCACGACACCCGAAGAACTGTACGACAGAGAGACATAAATGTTAGTTGGCATGACCTACATGTGACAACGAGGAGACCGGTGGGATAGGCTTACGAAGATCGACCTCCGAGCGCTGCTCCTGAGCCGGTACTGATGGGACTCCGAGACGAGGCCCCCCCGTATACTGTTGGAAGATCTGGGGAGTCCGGAGGAGCCACCTCAGGCCCCCTGGTCCCACCAGACGCAGAACTGGACGCAGCCATAGGCGTGGGTTCTGAAGGTCCCGCATCATCACCCGCCAAGGGGTGAGAACGAGGCCTACAAACAAGTTCCTCCCACATGGCTCAAACATTGGTGAGAAGTCCATAGGGACCCAAAAACAGGTCGTAAGGAGAGAAGTTTGGAATGCTACCTCGAGAGCCTCCACGAAGTCGTCGGATTCTGAGCTTTGGTCTCCGACCTCGCCCTCCTCCAACGGGCTCCCTCCTCCAGCCTCATCCCCCCGAGAGGAGTCCTCTGATTCCTCCGGCAAGGGGAAGAGCTCCCTCAGATCGGCAGCCGATGACTGTGGGGGCACCGTCTAATTCAACACTACCCTCACCCGATCCGTCATTTGGCGAGGAACACCGCTGGAGTGGACATAATCCTCCAGATCATCCAGGTATTGCTCTATATCCGCCGGAGACACCATGAATCCAGCCCGAACTGGGCCTATGCCCTTCAATTCCATCCCGTGGCGATTCAGGTGGGCCCACATCTCAGGTGGGATGAGTAATTGCCGGTTGACATCCCAAATGTCTCATGATTCCGGAAATACATCATCTTCTTCCATGTCAATGTGACGCAGCCGCTTCGCCGGAGCCTGAGTGGATATCCTACGGAATCCCCTCAGTGGCCACCCCTCCAAATGGCCCTGCTCTTCCGGAACAACCGGATCCACCGTTTCTGCCCTACCCTCGACCGGTGCGGGTCTCGTCGTCATCACAGCCTCGCTACCGCGAGCGGCCCTAGCTGCCCTCCGACCTCGACCTCGAGATAGAGGAGGCCCACCGTCACCAACTCGGATCATTGGCTGCTTCAGCATCTCCCCCGGATAAGCGGCCTCCCAACTGACGGCGTACTCCTTCACTAATCCGAAGGCGGCGGTGGATGGAGGCAATGCAATCCGCATCTTTCCATCTTCGCGTGTGAACATGAGCCACAGCTGCCTCATCACACACGGGTGCTCCTCGTGGCGCACCTCCCAGTAGACCTGCGGGGTCAGCCGCTGGAGGCACCAGAACTGCCTCGCAAAACGATGCGGGGTGTACGGTTCATAGATTGGCTCACGATCTATCCGAGCCACCAAAACTCCACCTCGTAAGGCCAGAAGGTAAGCCCGATGTTCTTCTGTTCCCTGCCCGTCATCAGTAAGCATCCCCGTCGGCAACGGGAAGGGATGGAAATTGAACTCATCCGCCCTCCACACCCGATTCAGCACCATTGGAACGACCAGTTTGAACGGGAAACTCCCAACTGCGTTCAGAATGGAGGGGCGAAAGTTCGATCCCGGCGGCGAAATGGGGTTTGGATACTCGTAAATCCCCCTGATATGCGATGCGATCCACCCATACAGGAGGTGGAAGGGCCCGCATATTCTTGGCAGCTTCTTGCCCTCGCTAATATGCCGCAGCATTCTGTATAGTTTGGTGAGCATCGGGATCCCCAGGTTGACCCGCTGCCCCATGGCCAACATCGACGCCGTGATGAACGAGCTGGGCCGCACCCCCATGCTTGTATCCCTCACTGGTAGGATCCACCCACAGATGAGAGCCGCGATGAACGTTGCCAGCCTGACTATTGGCTGTTGCTCGGTGCTGACACTGAAACCCCAAGTCTTCCATTGGATGTCCTCCAAGACCCGCCAATACGAGTGCCCCTTGCCCCGTTGGGCCGCCCTCGGACAAGTTCGGGGCCTCGGCGGGAACTCTCGATCTTCTAGGAAATTCAGGAAGCATTTGAACCATCTTCTGAAGTGGACATCCCTCACTGCCTCCTTGTCCTCTCTAGGGATGAGCGCCATCAGCACTGACGCCAGTCGCGGAATTTTCTCTGGATCCCCCCACGCGCTGGAAACGGGGAGGAATTCTTCATACATGGCCCCCAAGATCGGGACCCCGGAAATTTGGTGGACATCCCACAGGCTGATGCCCCCCTCCTCATGATGAAGGTGAAAAGTGTTGGTCCTGGACGACCATCTACTCAGCAGTTCCGGCATCAACTTCTTTGGTTGGAAAATGTGGAACTGGGAGGCCCATGCCGCCTCATACAATCCCTCTCTCCTCAGCTCGGCCCCGAACTCCTCGCATGAGGCGCCTACCCAGTAGGCCCAGGCCCAGTCGTCGGTAAAGTTGCCGCCCCGACGCAGGTCCCACTCATCGGACCATCCCTTCTTCGGATCCTGCAGAGCCGCCTTCAGCATGGTGCGGTAGAGAGGAGGGGACGTCTCCGGTTGCAGTGGCTTCCCGTCGATATCATTCACATGGTTGTAGAGACAGTCAGCAGTGACGGGTGTGAAATCCTCCCGTGCATGACCATCGGCCTCCCTGAACCATTGGTGCTGGCACGGTGTGCTCCTGAACCAGCAAGCTGGTTCATCCCTTCTCTCCTCAGGGATGAAGACGTCATCCCTCAGCCCGAAGCCGTACAACGGCAGTTTCTTGCACTGCGGATAATCCTTCTGACCTTCCGACAGCAGATCTGTCAAAGAAGTGTGGTCCGAGTGGCTCCGAACCATTTCCCCCAAGCCTGGCCGGTTGGCCATCTCATCTCGACGAGCAGCATCTGCGAGGACCCCCAAGACAGCTTCTTGATGATCCATTTTAATTTTGGACCTCAGAAAAGGATTCTTTTGGATGGATCGCGAAGCTCGACCGCGAAGATCGATCGCGAAGACGGATCGCGAAGATCGGTCACGAGACCAAGCTGCGAGGACTGGCCAAGGCCGACAAAAAGTTCTCCTAGCGCGGACGCGGAGTCGGAGACCCGCGGTTCGCCGCGAAGCTCGATTCGCGGAGGGCTGTCGCGGAGTACGCGGAGCTTTGCGAAGTTGAGAGCACACAAAGGCAAAGAAGGCACGTAAAGACAAAAGAGGGCGGACCCCCTATTTATAGGCGGCGACCCCGGAGCATCGCGGCGCGCCTCACTCGCGCGAAGCATCGCGGCGCGTCCGGATCTGCGGCCCCGGTGAGCATCGCGGGGCCCCTTCGCGATGTTGCATCGCGAACCACCGACAATTTTGGCGATTATCCCTCAGACTTCGACCCTTCGCCCTCCGCGGCTCCAAGTCTGAGGGGGGGCATTTGTTGGCGCCAAAAATGTGGCCCGAATGAAAGGAACGAAAAAGACCGGCGCGCTGCCTCGCGAAGCTCCGTCGCGAAGCGCCGCAGCGAAGCTCCGCCGCGAAGCCCTACCGCGAAGCGCCCCTACCATGGCAGCGCCGCGAAGCACTAGAGGCGGTAATGCTCCGCGAACCCCTTTGACGTTCGCGAGCCGCCGCGAAGCACCAGAGGCGGTAATGCTCCGCGAACCCCTTTGACGTTCGCGAGCAGCCGCGAAGCACCAGAGGCGGTAATCCTTCGCGAACCCATTTGACGTTCGCGAGCCGCCGCGAAGCTCCAGAGGCGGTAATCCTCCGCGAACCCCTTTGACGTTCGCGAGCCGCCGCGAAGCACCAGAGGCGGCGCGCGAGCCCTGCTTCGCGGCGCCCCTTCCCTATAAATACTGGACTCCCCCTGAGTCCCAAGAGGGACGATCGGACCTTTCGGCTTCTCCTCTCCCGAATCGCGAAGCACTCTTTTCCCGGGAATCATGAGCTCTGTGAGGTATTTCTACTTCGCAAGGGGACTCTGCTTTGTCTCGTTTTCAACCCCTCTTCCGAGAGGGATGCCCTTCGCGAAGCTCAAGGGCGTTCGCGAAGGAAGGGGATTCCCAAGGGAACCCGGGCAGCCGCGGAGCGTTTATGCTTCGCGAAACACCCAACCCATGCTAGTAATCCCTATGCCAAGGCAGGATAACTATGCATCGCGAAGCTCATTGCTTCGCAGGACCCTGCTTCGCGAGGCACCCCTTCCTCGCGAGGTAGTGCTCCGCGAACACTGTTCTACTTCGCGAAGCACCTTCCACTCACACCTATGCCCCATGCTAAGGCCAAGGCACTCCACTTCGTGAAGCACACTCCTCTGCTCAGCGATTCCTCTTCCCGTGCGGCCCTCCAGGTTTGCACGATGTGATTTCAAAGTCCCATGGACAATACCACCCGTAGCGTTGCCTCGCCTAATGCTTCTTCGCATAGGCTCGCTAACGGATATTGCTTCTTCGCATAGCCACGCTAACGTGGACCCCTCGATGGTTCGTTCCACGACCCCCCTTTACCATGGACTTACCGATACCTTCCCTTCCCCAAGGACCAGAGGGTACCGGTTATGTAAGTCCTAGGGGTGTGGAGTGAACCCACCTCGTCCGAGCCGCAGGACGTTAAACTGCCAAGCACCACGTCCTCAACACATGACGTTAAACTGTGATCCGACCTCGTGCCCCTCGCGAAGGGTCCCCCCAACTCGAACATTTTTTACACCACTCGTCTCCACGGGAATGGAACTCTTCCTCACATGGAATGAGATCCTCCTTGTCGGAGTGGCGTATGTTCGTAGGAGAAGGGCGACCCTAGTTCCCCAACAGATGGTTGCACCCCTGCATCTCCGTACTTACCCACTACCAATGTCGGTGGAGGGCGTGATATGGGACGAGGTACCTCCCATCATTGGACCAAGGTCCATCTTCCTCGCGCTTTGTCGCACCCTGGGCCGCCCTTGTGTAAGTCCCAACACCAACCTTTTCTAGGCACCTTCTGCCTAATAGTCCTTCCTACATGACTCTAAACTGTAGTAGTCCCTATGTTCCAAACATAGGATGCCTCTTCCATTAAACAAGAGATGCCTTGTGCGCCAAGTATAAGATGCCTAATGCCATGTTTACAGTGGCATAGTTTCAAGAGCATTGGAATCCGTTCAAACATTCCAGCACTCCACCCCACGCTTTGCGTGTCCTTCGATTGGATCGTCATTCACTTCCAAGTCTGGAGGGACCCCCTAACAGTATGGATGCTCAACCTATGGTCCGCCTGCTGTCCTAGGCCAACGCCCCGAAGGATCTATCGACAACACTTGTGACATTGTCCCGTGTTTCGAACATGGTCAACGGTCGACCCTCGTTTGTTGTCCTCATTTCTGGCTAATGTGATATGGATGCTGCGTTGCGAACATGGTCAGCAGTAATCCTCCATCACCACGCCAATCTCACGACATTCTGAATATTGGGAATGTGATTCACACTTTTAAAATCCTTTGTTGGGATAGATTCCAATGCCCTTGGCATTATCCCGCTTGTGCACTACTGCATAGGTGAAGGCCTCAACCCATCAGTGAGTTGGGATGCCCTCATGGCCAGACATGAGGAAGACATTACGGGCAGCTTCCTAGCGTAAGCCCCACCCACCATTGTCACCCCATAGTGGCACTTGGGCCTCCATCCCGGAGTAAGTCCCAACACCATGGGCCGCTCAACGCGTAAGCCCCTCTTCGCTTCTCTCGGACGCACCCTTCGTGATGTGATCGTCAGGTCCTTGCAACCTCTTATTTCTCACACCGAGCATGACTCACGTGGGCTTAGAGTGAGCACCGACCCTGACACCCCACCTGAACTACGAGGTCTTTGATCCATGTCATGGCATGGTACGTAGGAAACCTTCACGAGGTTCAAGCCCACCCGTCGTTTCTTCACGTCGGGTCCCATCTTTGTCCAGCATGACGTTAAACTACATTCCCTTCTAAACTACGAGGACTTTGATCCATGTCAAGGCATGGTACGTAGGAAGCCTCCACGAGGTTCAAGCCCACCAATAGTGGACCAAGGTCTACTTTCACGTCGGTTCACCGACACACCCCACCTGAACTACGAGGTCTTTGATCCATGTCAAGGCATGGTACGTAGGAAGCCTCTACGAGGTTCAAGCCCACCAATAGTGGACCAAGGTCTACTTTCACGTTGGTTCACCAACACACCCCACCTTAACTATGAGGAATTTGATCAATGTCAAGGCATGGTACGTAGGAAACCTCTACGAGGTTCAAGACCACCACTAGTGGACTCACGAGTCTACTTTCATGTCGGGTCACACCCGCGTCCAGCATGACGTTAAACTGCACACTCGCATCTAGCACGACGCTAAACTGCAATTCCCGTCTGACGGCAAGCCGTTGTTACCACCCCGAACTACGAGGTCTTTGATCCATGTCAAGGCATGGTATGTAGGAATCCTCCCAGAGGTTCAAGCTCAACTCCCATCGGACCAAGGTCCACCTTCACGTCGGTACGCTGACGATGCCCATCAGACCAAGGTCCAGCTTCACGTCGGTTTACCGGAACCACCCCGAACTACGCGGAGTTTGATTCCCTGCCACGAGGATACGTAGGAAGCCTCGTCAAGGATCAAGCCCAACTTCACTGTCTCCCCCTGCGATGGTCCCATTTCACTCTCCATCCACTCCATTCATCAACCCACCACCCGTTCTGATTCTCGCCCGGACCGTCTTATCCTGGTTAGACCAGGTCGGTACGCTCTTTTTCACAGTCTCCCATAGGCTGGCCCCGGTATCGATATCCCTTCAAGGAGGATCCCTCAATCCGATCTATCCTAGCTAATGCTCTGGTTGGGTTGATCCGTCTCCGCTGGACGTTAAACTCGCGGCATACCCTGTGTTGAACACGGGAAGCTGAGGAAAACCTCATATATGTGTCTATGACATGTAATTCCACGCGCTCGATGTGGGATGCCTCGGGCTTCCATGCCCTCGAGAAGCCTTGTGGTCAAGGATAACAGACAGACATGCCAGGTACCCCAGCATCCAGACACGCTACTGATGCCTCAATGTGACTACTCCCCTGACCGAAGGTTGCTGCCCTGACTGGACCCTTTGGAATGTCCCGACAGAAGCAGTGTAATTAACCGGCGTCCATGGAAACATGGCACTGGGAAGAGTTTCACGAACTACGTATTAAATCTATAAGGGAGACCCGGACTAGGTGAGGAGTTCTGAGGAGGAATCCACAAGAGGAAGAACCGACATCCCATCATCCCGTTTCGATCAAGGAGCAGACGTCCCTGAATAAGGGCTGAATTCTGCCCGCCTTTGGAAAGCGGGAATGCGGGGCAACAGGCAGCGCGTCTTCCACGGACGGATGCGCGCGCCCCGGCAAAAGCGTCGGAAACAAATATATTGTACAATGTCTTGGCTAGAATTATCAACAAAATTATATCTCCTCATCTAATCACATGGATGGAAGCAACTATACACAGTTTCATTAAAGGTAGGTCACTACAAGGTGTGATTAGAGTGGTCTAGGATATTTTTAGTGGGATAAACAACATGTCTTTTGGTAGTAACTTGGCTCTCAAATTGGACATGATCAAGGACTATAATGGGATGGATTGGGGGTTTATTCTAAGGGTTTTGACCTTCATGTGGTTCTCCAATGGGACATGTGACCTTCTGTTTCACTACATCAGCTGGACATGGATTTCAATATCAATCATGGGTAATTATTTTTGATTTCTCAAGGTATGATATGGTTTAAGGCAAGTGGACCCCCTTTCCCCTCCTCTCTTTATTTTATCTCAAAATGTGCTTAGGTATCATATAAATAGGGGATTTTGAAAGGGTAAAATTCTTCCCTATCTGGATAGGAATGTCACAAGGGGTATTTCAAACTTAAAATTTATGGAAGACACTATTCTTTTTATAACAATATGTTGGTGGTTGGTGGATAGAGTGAATGAGATGATAAAGGGGTATTTAAAATGGAGTTTCCAAGTAGTGAATATGGAAAAAAGAAACAATTTTACTTCTAGGAAAACCTCTGACATATAGATTAGGACTTTTGATGATAACTTGAATATGAAAAGAGGGTACTTTTCCATGGATTATTCCATAAAACCAGTGATCCAAAACACCATTCATGTTTGTCATTTTGAAAAGATAGTAGGAATGATTACGGGGCACATTCTCAATTGGAAAATAGGCTCCTCTCCATTGGAGGTCGCATAACTCTGGTTAATAGTGTCCTTTTCTATATCCCCATGCATCTGCTATCCAACAAGATGGTTCCCAAAAGCGTCATTTCCAACATGGAGAGGATAATGATGTCTTTTATTTGGGATTGACAAGGGGAAGGTAGGAATTTATGGGCCTCAGGAAAAAATCTTGTGATACCAGCTTTTGAAGGGGGAATCAATCTGAGGAGTGTCTCATCAACCATGCAAGGGATGCAAGCCAAGATTTCATGGGAGGCTATGGAAGCCTGAAATTTATGGGGGGTGATAATGTAGGACAAATAAGGGTTTGAGGTGGCAGTGTAGAGGCCTCAGGAATTAAAGATTTGGCCCTTGATCCAAACGCATTCAGAGGCAATGCATCCTCATGCAAGGTGGATCATGGGAAGAGGTGATGTTCCCTTTTGGATCCAAGATTGGGGGTGGGAGGCTTGGTTTCCTGGATGCCCTACCATGGACATGTCAACCAAAAAATAAAGTGATCACCCTTGATTCATTCATATCATCCTCAATGAATATCAATACACTTTTTTCATAGATATTTTTTTCAATGAAGATCCTAACAGACTCATCTTCATGGTTTTATCAATGGGTGACTTCTCTATCAAGGATTTTAACCAAGCGATAAAAGACCAAAACAAAAGAAACTAGTGGGGGGATACATTTTTCTGCAATGTAATTCCTATAAAGTTCAATTTTCTGGTGTGGATAATGAGGAATAATTCTCTACACACTGATGAGAATACCCAATGAATGGGTGTGAACTTGGCCTCTAGATGCTGGTGCTGAAAAAACTCCAAACAAGAATCGGTGCAGCATCTATTTTTTGAGGGAGAATGGGATCGTTGGTTTTGGCAGGTTTAGGGTATGTTTGTAGGTCGTCATGATCAAGGAAGGATATAGGATAACATATACAATTAGTGGTTTATTGGAATTGGTGATCTAGGTCTCTAGAGGAAAGTTCATGCAATTATTCTAACAATGGGCTACTCGACCCTTTGGAAAGCTAGGAATGATGCTCAACACAAGAACATTAGTGGATCTCACACTAGCATCAGCTTCAAAATGAAGAACACCTTTCTGGATGTGATCAATCTATGTACATAATGTAATGGAGCTCCATCAGTAAGACCTCTAATCTCATGTTAGTATAATCAATGTGAGAGGTTAGATTGTGGGAATTGGGTTCATTGGTTTCCCCCAAGTAGTGGACCTATTCTCAATCCAGACGGGTCACTCCTATGTGAATATGAGTTGGAGGATTAATAAGGGATCATAGGGGGTATGTTGTCACAACTTCCTAGGCTTATTATCGAAGGTTTGATGTATTTTAGGTCAATGCCAAGGCAACGGGACGAGTTTAGATTAATGTGGGAAAAGAGAAATTAATTTCAAGGCGAGAGAGACAGACTCATTGCTACACTACAAATCACTAACAGGTTGTGGTAGTTCCACTGGAACATAGCTTACCACATTCAGAAGTCTAAAAATATCTTGGCTGCTCATAAGAAGGCCTCTCACACATGGTGATAGGGCAATAAGGTTGCAGAATTTTTGGCACCGCATGCGTCTCCAAATAAAAATGTTTCCTTATTCCTGAATTTAGGTTCATTTTCTTCTATTGGATTAAAGTTTTCTATCAAAGATGCTTTGGGCCTCCACTATTTTAGGCCCCCATGATGTGACGCTTTTTCCTGTGGGTTCCAAAAAGAAAAATAAAAATGATAGTGATCATTTCAATCAAATGAGAACATCTGATGCCCCACATCAAGATAGAATGGTATTTCATATTTACCTTATCTTGGTGTGTCTATAGAATTACTCATCCAATATCAATCAGGGGATCAGATTTCATAATCATTATATGAGAGGAAAAATACCATCTTGATTAAACTCAACCAATGACATGATCATCCTCATACCCAACCATCACCAAATTTGATTAGGTTCAAGGATGGTTTAATAAATATATCAAAGTATGAACATTATCATTCTAGGTGTCTTATCTAAACATAAGTAATAGGTAAATATTAATATAAAACATACACCCCTAGTAAAATAAATGCATAGTGTATGAAAAAAAATGTGGTATACACAATAGGTGATATAGATTAAAAAACCATTTTAGGTCACATGAATATATTTCACATCTTGATACGAAATGTAAACTATATTAATTTTAAAATTTCATCACAGTATATAATATTCCCTAATGAATATTAGTCATCGATAACTCAATGTCATACATTGAGAGGTTAATTATCAATTTTATTTATGTGTTTGTTGAACCCAATAAGAATTAAAGATAAAAAAAGAGAGTACCTTATGTATAACACATTATATTTCATATATTAATAAACTCCTTAAAGAATATAAAACAAATAATATATAAAAAATTATTTCATATATCATATGAAAGACTTTTAGAGTGACTTTTCCTTGTGGGATTTTAGGTTCTCTTAAACTCATTACATTTTAATGTACCTACCATATCTCAATGTGAACATATAATAAAATCCTACTACTGAAATATTTTATTGGGTAGAATTAATAAAAAAATATTTTTAAATAATAGTGACATAAAGAAAATATTCTTAATTTTAAACTCTGGAAAATGGTAATCAAAATCTTATACCTATAATATAAAATGTAACATTATTAGTAAAAATTTTCCATACATTGAACTCTTTATAATTTTATTATCATAATATTTGGACTTTAATATTTACACTCTTATTTGATATAGCTTTGTTCAGAAGAGTTAACCCCTTAAGTTAACATCATTCTTTACTAACACATCCTGAAAAATTTTTATGATACCAAGAGACATTCATATTGATTTCAAGAGGTATAATATTGGATTTTATAAAATTTTATTTTAAGTTATAATATTTAAAAAATAAACTCTGAACAATATTATCAAATATGGTATTCTATATGTTGGATATTTATTCTGAAAGGAAAAATATATTCACAGAACTATGACACAAAACGTGGTGAGTACCCTTTCTCTCTATTTTAACTAATAACATAGATAAACTCTTTATCTGGGAAAAAATATTTTCTTCACCCTTGACACATTTTTATAACATGTTATACAACTATATGAAACATAACCATTTTAATCAACCAAATCACATTTCCATATTCATAAAAACCCCATTTTCTTCAAATATCTATTATTATGTAATATAAAACAATGATAATACACAATAATAACTTTAAATACTATTGATATTTAATGTGTTTTGTTTCATTCAACTACTACGAGTAAAAAAACCTTACTCCATCTATTGAAGACATACTTCGTGATTTATTTCATTATTTTTTTATTTTGAATTATAATAACACTTTTAAAACATATATTTTGTATCATATACCCTTGAAAATCTAAGAATTATTATTTTTTACATTATACCAGATGTAGAATCTAGACCGGTTTTCTATCAACCCTTTAGGTACTTTGAGTAATTCCTCCTCTAATGATTAGTATTTCCATAATGGAAGCAATTTACTAGTCTTACTAACACCTCCATTTGGTTTTAAATATTTTCACTAAGGTGATTTGGTTTGTGTGTTGTTATATTTCTGGTAATATCATCTATATTAAATAAAAAACATAAAAAACAATCAAAATAGTTCTATAAATAATTTCATAATGAATTCAATAACTAGATTATCCATTAAAGGAGATCCTAAAAATTCTAATTAATTGACTTACCTAGTCATATTTAGTACATAAATACTAATTAAATTTTCTTTGGATTTCTTTCAAATAAATAATTTATTTGAAACCTCATACATTCCAGGTTTACCCAATCCTTACTAGAGTCTTTACAAGTTATCTATCACCTTGAACATCTCAATATTATCATGTTTCCTTTACAATTTAGGCAATATTGACACAATCATAAGACTAAAGTAAAAAAAATAACATTTATTATGATTATAAAAAGAATAAAGATATATTTTTGAATTAATTTACCTTTAGGATACATAGGAATGGGTTTCTTATATATATATAAAAATATTTTTTTAAGAATTATTCTTATGTTTTTGTAATATTCCAAAAAATTACTTCCATTAAGATATTCCTTCATAAGGATTGATTGAAAATTCATATTATATGATGATAATTTAATTTTATTTATAATATAATCTTTTATCATATAAGTATGTTGTTTTACATTAATTAAATAAGAACTTTTATTAAATGTACCCCCATTAAAATGATTACCAAATTTAATCTACACTATATCCATTAGTCGGACAAGATCGAAATTTAACTTTGATTGTGGTCACTTTAGAATTTCACCATAACATAGCTGTTTAGGTTGAACAACATGTCAATCATATCAGATATGATTCTTGGATGTTTGATTGGGTAACTCTTTGTCATATTTCATTATATTGATTTACTCAACATTATTACACTTATTTTTTAATTGTATTATCGATCCCTAGATAAGTGTCTCGCAAATATTATACTACATACATGAACATAATTTTATTTTAGTAACCCATAACCCACCCTCATTACACATGAAAATCAATGGAAACCCAGGTTTAGCATTACCTACCCAATTGGATGATTGAGCTCTTAATATATGGTTTTTTAGAAAGAATATAACTCTTACTATTTTAATTGTTTTTATTTATCTCACAATATTATCTCATTTATTCCCATTACAAATATTCATGCTTCTCATGATTTAGTTTTGAATATATATTCTTTCCACCAAATCAATATTCCCAAAACACATTCATGTAAAACTCTTTACTCAATTCATATCTTTTGTTACTATCTCAAATTAAAAATCTAACTATATTTAAAAATATCAAAATACATCATAGGCATATGGTATATTAAACCATTTCTAGTATAGGGTTAAAATTATATATGATAAGAGTAATCTATTTGAGTAAGCATTGAGTGATAGGTATCCAGTTGCCACTTTTCTAGATATAGCATGAACAATCATGTTAATGATGGATCTGATTCAAAATTCCTCTACTCAAGATTTAATACTTAAGAAATACCTCAATTACATTATAATTATAATAAATCAATATTTAAATACTGTAATTAACTTCGCAATTCAATCTCACAACCTAGTACAAGCCGGGTTCAAAGTAGAAGAACACTAAATCAACTATCATAACCTGCATGTAATTCCATAAATGCTTCTATAAGAACATGTAAAATCATTTTCACACTTTAAAATAAACCATAAATATATTAATAATAAAATGAATTTATATTTATAAATAAAAAAGGTAATATAACTAAATAAATTAACATTTTAATATTTTTGACATAATATAAGCATTTATGAAAAATTCATAAATAATGAAATTATAAAAACATTATATATTTTCCTTCTATTATGGAAATTCCAAAATCAAATAAATATAAACAAATTATATTTTTCCCAATATCTAGTAATTCATGTTATCTTTATATGGTATTTTATTCAAATATATTATATTTTAAATATAAACACATTATATTTCATATAAATTACCTAACATTTTATAGAATCAAAATATCACATATTTATTATTATTTGAAGCATGATCATACCGATTATCAAAACTCATTTTGTTATGGCTGAAAAACTATTCTCAAATAATTATTATAATTTAAATATGTCAAGTTAATATTTATGTATAGTTCATAATTTGAAATAAAATCTTTTACATTTTACCTTATTTTATAATTTAGAAACACTTTATAAACTTCACTTATAATTTCTATATAAACCATTATATCAAGATTATAAGACAAGATATATAAATTCATAAGAATTTAATACTAAAAATTAATATTTAGGATATTTATCTATTAAATGTCTCATAAACATTTAATCGTTAATCATAATCACTTATTAATTAATTAATTAATTAAAAAATTATACATTAAAAAAGAATTCCAAAATACATTCTTCCATAATTTATTTTAATTATTTAAATTATATAATTCAATTTATAAATGAATAATATAAATAAATTCTATTTTAAAATGTTATAAAAAAATTTAAGTCACAAATCATGGTAAAGATATCATAGTTTTTAATGAATAATCTGTAGCTTTTGATAAATAAAATATGAGTTGTCTATCATAAATTATAATATTTGTATATCATAATCCACAGTAAAGGTTCTATATTGGGCTTTATGACAGAGAGTGGTGGCCTATGATATTTCTCTTCTACGCCAAGGAATAATAATTTATTATATGTGTTATTTTATATTTATAAAATGACACACTATTTTTCAATTGAAAAGAATGTGCATATCATCACTTTAAATTATTTATATTCATTGTATCAATGCTATAATTTTAAAAAAATAAAGGATTTCCCCTAAAGTGAGCATTGAAGTATTATATATTGTAAAATGTGGTTAAATTGAATATTCTGATATAGTATGCTATAATTCCAACAATAGTTATAAATATATGTCATTTTTTGTGATATCAAATATTATATCGAAAGCATATCCATTTTTCTTCAGTTTTAACGTGATTTCATGAATAAAAATTCATGGCATTGACCTAATACAACTAAAGGGTTTATAATGATCAAAAACAAATTTATACATTCATCATAAAACATTATTAAACCCTTAAACTTGATTTCACCATGATATGAAGTCAAAATCAGGAGTAATAAAAAATAAGAAAAATTGTGTACCTTGAAATAAAAATGGTCAATCTAATTTCATCAAAAGAAATGTTAAATTATGTTACATAAAAATTAAAAACAATATTCATTCTTATTTAATTTATCCACATGATGATTTTATAACCTAAAACATGAGTGGGATTCTTTATGATACCATGATATGTTAATACCCTTCAAAGAGAAAGAATAAGTTGGAAAATATCATTGCCTTGGGAAAATGAAAAGGTTCCACAAATAACATCATAATTTCCCTATAATTATTTATATAGGACTTACAGATGCTTATTCATCCTTCATGAAATTCAGTTGAATGTTACAAAATAGCTGGGTGGTGTCATCTATTTATAATTGTCTTGTAAATTTTCTTCCATAATGAAAGTAAAACGTATATGTATTCAATACTCTTCTCTTTTATTTCATCTTATGAAACTTTTAATTGATGATATCTTTACATGTAATAGTAGGTTAATTTTATCAATTAATGTTACACTACATAAGAAATCATAGGATATGATTCACACTAATATTCTAACACTAATCATGTTATCTTATCATAAAAAGTGATAAGAAAAGTTATTGGTGTGGAATTTTTTATACATCACCATATTGTACCCTAAACCGATGTAATATGAAATACCTCAATTTACAATATATCATATCATTTAATATTTGGTTATCATACTCTACTATATCTTCCTAAACACATCAAATGTGTATAACCTGGGTAGAATATCTCTATCACCCTTAAAAAATGGGTGAGTTATTTTATTTAATTTTTTTTATTTCATTTATTAAACGGTTGTATTAGAAGATAGTGCGAGGCTTGATTTCCAATGGAAAATGGTTTATATAAGTTATTGGATAAAGGAAGAAGGTTTCATGGAGTAGCAAGGGAAAAATAACTCTAGAGGATAAACCCTTCAGGTCTAGTAGTATATTTTTTAAAAGTATAATTTTTATAGTAACCAATTGGAGTTACAGTGTGATTTTTGTTATGTTTTAAGGATAGGGGTTAATTATTAATTTTATTTTTTAAAACATAAATTATTAATATGAAATCCCCATATTTTTATTTCCCTTTCCTCCTCCAACCAACCTCTCATCATAGAGCTCCCCTCCCCTCTTTTTCCTCAAATAGTATATTTTAGCGTATGGTGTTCAAATTATTCCCTTAGATTATGAAAAGACTTCCAGTGGAAGGATCTATGGATGTTTCACAAAAATGTTTGGTTTTTATACTATGTTTAGTGTAGTATCATGAATCATTAAAACCAAAAATTTTCTAGGTTTTGTAATAAATAAAATCATTACTTCATTCTTCCTTAGTTGGGTGACTGGGGTTTATCAATAAAGATTCTAATCTACGGTGGATCTCAATATAAATTGATTTATATTATTTAGATAGGGTAGTGATTAATTCACTATTATTATTATAATTTATGTTTATAAAATAATTTTTTGGTGTCATATTGTCCTTCATTGTATAAGGTGATTTGGGTCAATACTAACTTATCCATGTAAACCCATACTTTCTTCCATATATTTTCAAATCCACAAGTGACCAAAAAGTTGTTTAGAATTGTATTTTTATTGACTTTAAAGAGACATTATTTTTTGGGACATAGTATGTATTATTCAATATCAGTTTTAAATATATCCAATATTAAAAATTATAAAATCATGAAATAAATATCTTATTATTCCACATTGTATTTTTTTAACTCATATAAAATTTATTATTCAACATTGATTTTTTAAAATGACTTTTAAGTTAATACCTAATGTTTGTATCACAAAAACTAACAATTAATCAAATATTTTTTTCAAAATTTAAATCATTTTATTAAAATATTCAGTGTGAAATATTTACTTTTTTAAATAATTTTTCATGAAACATACTATCCTAAAGAAATAAAACTTAAATTGTAATAGAAACACAAAAAAATATTAAATAATATTTAAAAACTATTATTTATCATTGAAATAATTATACATTTATAGTAAAATTTCAATTTCAAATTTTTTCTACCAAATCATCAAAAAAATATTATAAAAATAAAATAAAATTTAATTAATATTTTGAAACAATCAAAAAATAGTCCCTATATATGATTCATAGAATTTTTATATGATTTATTTTCTTAATATATATAAAAAATATAAAAAATATATTAAAAAACCAATATAATTATATGATATATAAAAAAAAATCATTTTTAAAAAACCAGATCTTTAAATAGTTTTAATTGTTATTGATGTAATTATTTTATAGATAAATCATATCACATAATACCCATAATTAATGACACGACATGAAAAAATCAATCTATAGTGTCAAAAAAAAAAATTAGAAAAAATATTTTAAATTATTACCAAACAAAAATGATTATAAAATAAAAGATACATATTCACAGACATATTTGATTTTTTCCCTCCATGAAAAATTTTGGTAAAACTTCCAGGACTTTTTTAAATATGAAAAATATTTTAAAATAAAATATCAATTGATAAAAATATATTTTTATTAAAAAATATAACTTATTTCTATAATGTTACATTTATATTTTCCCACACATCACATAAAATAAAGAATGAGTAGAAATATGTGTTTTCTTCGGGATAGAGAACACAAAACATAAAATGGTTACTAAAAAAGTAATATGGGTGATATTATAATAAAAAACATTGAGAATTATGTTGGTGTTATGAATTATTTATTCATACCTACCAATATATGGAAACAACCAACACTTTACTAGTTAGTTTTGAAATATTTAATAAACATATTTGATTATACATCCATCATTAAAATTAATAACCACTAGATAAATGAATTGTGGGTACAAGAATCTAAGAAAACAAGTTGGGTATATTTGGATATATAGTATATGACGATACCTATTCAATAAAAATAGAAATATTCAATAAATTAAAATAAACTAATATAATGGAAGGAAATATTATAATGGAATTAAATTGAAAATAATTCCATTACTCTAATTCCCAACATATTAGAAACAAAAATATTCATGATATCTCTATTCATTATTAATAGTTAATAATTGAGTACACAAATGTCATAATTCATCGATAGCTGATATTTTTCCTCCCACAAAAATGTGTACACTAATAATTTAGTATCTCATTCAAATACTTGAAAAGTAGAATCCAAAGATACATAAGATTGGTGTTATTATCTATATAGTATTCAGTATTAAAAATTTCATATATTCATATAAATATTTCTATATATAAGAAAATATTCAAATAATTTATAAATAATATTAAATAAAAATTTAATTTAAAAATACCTTAATGGACATCAAATGAATAATTCAGTATGGAAATGTAAAATATATATTTTACTCTAACCAACTATATCCATCCCATCAATAAGGAATAAAAGAATGGATAATTCATATATAGTATATTATACTTTCATACTTATCTTATTTGAATCTATCTACTGGTTAGGGAAGTAATCTCTAATATAACATGTCATATTAAATTCCATAATTTTATATTCCTTATCCTCAATGTATAAGACATAATATATGATTGATTAGAGAGGATTTTTAGGAGTTGGATATGTAGGATACAACTTTTTCTCTATGTCGGTAGTGATCATCTACATGACCGATCTTATCTATACTTGCATTGATGGGCCCAACTCCATAATTTGATTTTGAAAAAATTATATTATTCCCTTTTATTATTACTCTCAGGAATATGTATTAGGATAAACCAACACATTTCTAAGAGATACACCCACAATTTATCATCATACATGACCCATTGTTCTTATTTTCTTAACATTTTCATAAGTATGTCATTCTTTCCCTCTAGTATTAAGGTCCCTGAGGTGATCTACTCATAGAGGGAATCATATAATGAATATTTTAAAATTATATTAATGTATGAAAATGAACAAATATTTATGAAAAGGGTTATCAATATCCTTGAATCCTATTGAGTTAGATCTCAATTTGTGAAACATTTCAGTAAGGATTTTATTATGTAATAATGTGTACCCTCTCTAATATAATGTATGTGGGTTTAAATTAATTTTTTAGATCAATGGGTGAGATATCCCCAGATCCTATTATCTAATAAAAAAATAATTATTAGTATTTGTTTAATAATTATAAAAATATTCACATTGCAGAGATGATATATGCCTTACCAAAAATTATTCTTGTTGTCTATTTTCAAAAAAAAATCTCAAAGTATCTGCATTTAAACATCAATAATATTGTAATTCCTTTTAATAATTTATTTATATAAAAATTAGATATAATTTTTATATTTATATATTATCTATCAATATCATTATAGAAAAAAGATACAAACAATTTTCTGACTTCATCTATCTTATGTAAACAAAATGTCATATTGAAGTGGGACAAAATAAATTTGAATATATAAATTAAAAAATTGTTAACAAGATAAATAAAAGGATTATTAATGATTTTTTCATTATGGTAACCTATAGATAATATCATGTTGTCTGATTGAAACTTCTCTAATAAAAAAATAAAAAAATAATTTTTTCTCATGTTCATCAAGCCATAAAACATAAAAAAAATTCAAAATTAGACCATGATGATTACAGTTATAATAAAAATTAATATTTTTCTTAAGTCCTTGCACAATGAGTATGTGATAAACTAGTTGAATGTGTAATCAAACATTTATTAGTTATGTAAATATTAAAGGTCTTATTAATATTACAAGTCCCATATACAAAATAATGAGGAGGATTCTATGCTAAAGAATGAGGAGGATCTTTTCTAGAAGAATATGAGAACTAAGTCGTTGGTTCAAAAATGATCCTGAAAATAAAATTTATAAATAATTATTATAAAATAACATAAAACAAATTTAAATAAAATATAAAAATGTAAAATTAAATGAATACTACAAAACATATAATAACATAAATTAATATTAAGAGAAAAATTAAAATTTGATTATATTATTTAATTATAATAATCTCACAACATTAATAACATAAAAACTTGGAATAAAAAATAAATCTAGACATAAGTGATATTAAAATGGATATAAAATTGAAATAAAATTAATCTCTATTTGTGATGAAATTCAAATATTTATACAATCTATTTAGCATAGTTTTTAAAAAATTTGTCTTCAATAATAATAATAGCAATATTATACGTCACATTTTACAAAATTTGAAAATAAAAATAATTATAACAACATTGATAGAGTATAAAATAATATATAAATCTAAATACTAAACATATTAAAATTAAAATTAAAATATAAATAAAACTAACCTCTCTATGAAATTAAATTCCAAGTATAATACAATGAATTTAGCATGATTGTTAAAATATTCAAGTTAAATGATAAAAATAATAAAAATATTAGATTTTATATTTTTTATAATTTATAAAGTAAAAAACTGATATATATATATATATATATAATATCAGATTTATAAAGAGATTATCGATGTATTTTTTCACATTATCCGCATTTGAGATTATTTTATATAGCATGATCCATATTTATACTATGGTCATTAGTATACTTTAATAATCATGTCAAGGATGTAGGAATATCACATAAGTCATTAACACCATTGTTGGTGCTCCAATTGTTTCCTAAAATTCTACCATTGCTGGATAAAGTGGTTAATTTTCAAAGGATAGGGGAGGATGGTTCGATTACCAACTCATCTAGAACCCATATCAAGAGGGTGTCATGTTCCTTGTTTAAGTGTCACTGGTGTTCTCAGTTCTTCTTATTGTTGTACTAAGAATCATGCTCAATATCCTTCATACCCATGTCGTGCACTCTGTTTGGAGGAGTTGGGAACCTAAGGTGGAAAATAAAATTTCTTGTGTACATAATTATTGATTCGTATATAAGTACACCTTGCCCCAAAATTTTGAGAAAAATTGTGAGGGTGTGAAAATTTATCCTCAATGTGAATCCCCAATATCTATTTTTATTAATGAATATGTGTTGATCTACATAAAGATCTATTTTATGTGGGTTTCAACTCTAAACTAAGAGGGGAATAAGGGATTTTAGGGTAATTGTGCCATTTAATTAATACATTTTTTCAAAGACCACATCTCATATGTCATCATAAGGACTAGGGTAGAGGAACCTCCCATAGAGGTTCATTCAAGAGAGTTGGTCACATCATCCTAGAGACTGGATTTCTATAGAAGGTTTGTGCCCATGTCTTCCTTAAAGGGATGCACAAAACTCCTAGATGTTATTTGATTGAGTTCTCATTCACTAAGGTTTCTTAGTTAGAATATTAATCAATATAAAACCCCTCAATTTCATGGTGCCTAAGTCTCATAAGGTGTATTTGATTCATATTATTCATTAATCAATCACACAGAGCTCCCGAACGCTACTTTATTGAGCACCCATTTTCATAGGCCTCTAGGAAAAAATTGAATAGGATCAGTACACCCTCATTCACATGGTTTTTAAGTCTCTCTAAGTGTAGCTGATCTCAGGTCCCCAAAGAAAGGTCACTCCCATTTCACCTGCCCATGGGTCTATTCACCCATGTCACATACTTGGGTGCTCTATTTACTCAAATCACTTACCAAATCACTCAATGCACCTCTTTTACCTATTTTATTTCCCATATACCCATTCCTAATATATATTAATAGGTTATTATCATAATAGTGTACTATGTATTTATTGTATTAATTTGATAATGGATCATTCTGAATTTTCCGCTCTAACTAATTGGAACCTTAGGGTGTTTACAATCATATATCCCCTTCATAAAAATAGTCCCTATCATTAGGATACTAGTGAAAAACTTCTTGAAAAATGGTGATCATAATATCTCTCAAATATCAAGTATATTATCATCCTCAATATCTAGGGGGATTATTTCATCCACTCAATGTTCTAGGAAACCATATAATTATTCAACTAGATATAATGCCCAATTATATCTTCAATGGTGAACTTATACTTTGTCTACTCAATGATCCATATAATTTTAATTGGGCCTCCAATTTTTTTTAGGACCAGATACCTTCCTTCTTCTAATTAATCTTCTATACAGAGAAAAATGAACCTCCAACCTAGTTTGAAACCCAACCCAAACTTGTTAGGATATATTCGTCATGAGTCTAGTATTCATACATCATGTAGTCACCTATATATGGGAAGTAAATACCCACATATGGTCCTTAAATCCAGTTTATTCCCCAACTATATCTTATCTTATCTAGTTACCAACTACTATGATGATCCAAAAGGGTCTCTAATGAATAATTACAGCTCACACTTTTTTTACATCTTTTAAGAAATTGGAATCATTACCATACGATGATAAGCTACATGTATTGGTCCTAAAAATAAACTTAAATTATGTAACTGAAAATATGTAGCATTTGATTCCTATTAACTAGGATATTTAGTAAAACTCCCTAAGGTTGAATCCCAAACACCATTGGTCATGGATGTATGACCTTAAAAGGAACCACTATGGTCCTTGTCACATGAAATTTGAAGGTATAAAGTGTCTCATTATGTGCCACGAAACTATATACTTTCTAATTATCATTTGAATGATATATAAAAAGCACCTCTCATAAGACCAAACCCAACTCCAAAATAGAAACAACCTCCTTGGATAGTGATAAATTCTAGAGGGCCTATTTTTGTCAGTTTAAAACATCATATAAAATTTCATAAAAGATATATTAAGAACCTATAATACATACATATAATAATATAAATATATAGTCTTAATCAATCACATGAACAAAGGTAACCGGTAGTAATATTATTTATAGGAATGATTTATGAACATGTATTAAATATTTAAGAGGATTTTTAATAATTCATATAATTACCTTGAGAGATGATCAAAACACTTATCATCTCAAACAAACCCAACGTAATGTGTCATTAGGATGTCCCAGAATCCACTTTCCTTTGGAAAGAAGATATTTTATAACTCAAAAAAACATGGGTGTTGGGTTTTTTGTAAATAGAATGGTAAACCAAAAATAAATAATTCATGCATGAAAGAGATTGATTGAACATGATTTTACTTATGATGTCGCATCACCAAGTAAATCACTGAATACCAAAATCTATGGTCAGTCTAGTTGTGGCTTTCATGATCCACAGCCAAATCTACACAACAAACCAACATATTAGTCATATTCCTGGTCATTAATGAGTTAATATCCCTTGATCCCCAATATATGTTGTTACCAACCCAATTCCACCAATTATAGTTCCTAAATTCTCTCATACAATAGTACCATCTCAAAGGATCCATCCCATCTCTAGAAAAGAATAATGAAATCCTCTAGGATATGAAGCCCCATTGTTCATCAAATTATCAATATGCCACAAATAAGTTGGTGGAATCCATTCCAACCACTAAATTCTTTGTGAGTATGTCATTGAAGCATGGAAATATAAGCCACTATTATCGTATATGGTAATGGAGGAAATCAACTGTATCCCCACATCCATTGAGTAGATTTCTAGGAGGGATCCCATTAGAAACAATAATTTCCAGAAACGCATAGTTTTAGCCTCTCATAACCTCATCAAAGATACTGTCCCATGGTGTTCAAGCCAAGTCACCCATAAATATTTCTTATCAAGGGATACAAACAACAGAATCCAAGAAAAATTCTCATATTCATGTTCCAACTTACATTTATGAATTATATTATCAAATCACAATGGAGATAAAAGAGCATAATAATATAAATTATTTGATCCATGATACTTGTAATCATATCTCAAAGGTGGATTAGGAGAAGGATCACATCCCAACTCAAATCCATGAATCCCACCAACATATCCTGATAAATATTGAGAAATAGGAACACATTCTTATTTGAATCAAAGAATCCTGCAAACGTATACTAATGAAGTGTGAGGAGAAGGGTTATATCCTTACTCATGCACATAAATACCACAGTTATATCCTTATGAAGACCTAATTTTATAACCAGATCCATTCTAGAAACCACTATGTTTATTAACATATTTGAACATAAACCCAAGAGTGAACCCATTTTCGTACACTCTTAAGCACTTCGGAAGTTCATCAACATATCTTGATGGAAACTATACCTTTAGACTAGGATAATATCCCATCTTACATTAACATATATGATTCATTTTAGCATATTCCAAAAATAACATAAAAGATATATCATATCCCTTCCCCATACACACTCACGATGATCATCGGTATATTATGGTGGTAACCACATAGTAGGAACGTATTGATGCTCATTCTTAAGATGAATTTTGGTATGAATAGATGATAATTAAGGACAAAGAAAATATTCTCACTCAATCTCAATAAGTTTACTAGATTATTCCAATGGAAACTGAAGGGCCACCTAAGAGGGATCACTAGTTCAAAAACAGGATTTAACATTGGTTTTTATTTAATTTAAATGTTGGTTTTTAACCGACGTCTATAAAGGTGATGTAAAAAATAGATTTTTGGCATAGGTTTTTTAAAACCTGATGCTACAAATAGTCCACTTAGTTTTCATATTTAGTTAAATACATAAACAAATGAAAAAAATATTTTCACTTGGGTTTTCAGTGTTGGTTTTCATGAAACTGACACTGAAAACCGTACTATTTTTCTAAATTATTTGGCGTAGGTCTATAAAAACCCTATTTTGAAAGTTTGAAAATAGAAATATTTAAATATTATGTCCCCATAATAATCTGAATCCTTATATTAGAAAATAAATATTCAAAAATCAAACAATATGTATCATTGACTAAAAATCTAAAAAACATAAATAATTTTATCTACATAGACAAAAAATCATCTACGCATTTTTATTATAAAGGAGAATTAAGAAACAAATACCTAAAATTCACAACATGATCATTATTGGTTATTGTAGAATAATTACTTTGATATCATTATGTTCAAAAACTTATTAGAACAATTAAATTACTTTTTTGATCATATTTTAGTAGGAAAATGTAATATTAATATGAAACATAAAAATATACATACCTTAAATCCTAATAATACTAAATAAATAGTTTGAAAACAAAGATCAAAGATGCTTTAGTTTTTCTTGAGTGTATGAATCAATGTCATTAAATTCATACAATGATGATGAATGATATAATATTTAAAAATAGAATACTATGATAGAAAATATAAAATAATTATTACGACTAAACTCATCAAAATAAATCGTTACCCCAGTTGTTATTATCTCATAAATCAATTTTTGAACATAATAACCACCTTCAACATATCATTATTGACAAGGAAAATATAGTTAATAACAAATTAACATGATAATAAAAATAAACATATATATATATATCCAAAAATCATAATAATATATAATATAAAAAATAAGTACCAATACTTTCACATAGATGATTTCATTTGGCTTCTGTATTGTCAAGTTATATTTGTTAAATGTTTTACATGACCTATATTTTAATATATATAAACTAATAATACATGTATAAATAATGATAATTAAGAAATTTTAGTATATAAGAAACCAAAAAAATTACTTTTCTAATAATGGCGAAAATTTTCCACAAACAAAACCTAATAAATAGAAAATCCAATATAATGTGTTTTCACTTGGGGAAGAATATTCTTAACGTCTGATTCCACAAAAAATTGAAAAAGTTCAAATTTATTGATATTATAATCAAAATCAGTACATAATTATTTTTATAATCATACCCACAAAGAAATTGAATAATCCAACACCCAATATCTGTCATTGAAAACCTCTCACATTTATATGCCTCACTATTTTCAGTCGACACATACTGCACATTCAATGAAATAAATTATGGATCTATAAAACTATAAACACATGTGATGTATTTTTTTATAAGTGTCATCTGTAGATACCTAATTAAAAAAGTAATATTGTTAGTCAATTAAAATTATATTTAGATGAAAAAAAACCGAAAGGCCCATTTACTTACACGAAAAACAACCACAACACATTCATGATGAACTCTTTAAAATCAATTAAATACTTGATATGTTTTCAGGATATTCTTAATATATATTATCTTCCCCATAAATCAAATGAAATTTAAAGATCATAGATATTATCCAAGGAAGAAGAAACCATAGATTATATTTTTATCTCATAAAAAATATCCAAAGTATTTATAGTTGTTTTTTCAGGAACCATTTTTTTCATTTATGCCATCTGTTTGGATTTCATATAATTCTATATTAGATAAATTTTAGAAAAAATTATAATTAATTTTTGATCCTATACAATTAATATTTAAAAAATTATACCACATATGAAATATGATGAAGAAGGGTTTATGGAAAATGTTAAAATTGACCCACACAATCTCAATCTCCGGTAATCTCCATGGTATAGAATGGTAGTAGAGAAATGGGATCATTAATATCATGTATTGATACTCTAACCCAACCCATCTATATATGATGGTGATGTAGATAATCCTTTAAAAATGTATGACTCCAAACACTTCAACATGTACATCAATATCTATTTCATACAACTCATAATACAAGGTTGGATTTGAGTGAGTTGTTGGAGGATTTGTGTTGGCAGGTTGGGAATGTTTGGCAGGCTAGGAAAGCTGGAGAAAATGTTATTATCTTCTCCTAACATAGCCATCAACACAACTGGTTGAATTTGATCACCCATTGATTGTTTCAAATATTTTAGCTGATCTTTTAATGATTTTATTTATATGTCTCATGATTGTTTACTTTAATGACTAGAAAATTGTTGGATACTAACACACTCATCATATCCACTTATATAGCCAGGGTGTTCTGGAGTTCCTAATGTAGTGGCTAGAATTTCCATCCATCCTTTGAGGATAAAAGTTCCTTGTGTTAATTTATATAAAATTTCATCATGAAATGAAAAATGAAAATGACATATTACTGTTGTTAATATATAAATTACAAAAAATCATTTAAAAAATAATTATTTACTTATTATTATTTTAGATACTTTCTAATATTTCTCTATAAGATACTTTTCATTTCATATTATTCTCTCTATTTTCAATTTCTCATGGTGTGTTGGTGGAGATGGAGGACTGAAATGGACCTCATCGGAACCACTAGTGGAGTGAGATCTTACTGCTTCAAAATTTTCCTCGATCAGTTTTTTCTTTGATAAATGATACCTTCCATGTGATAATGTATGAAGGTAATAATTCTGCAACTAGATCTCTTGAAGGGATTTTCTCAAGGAATGTTATATAAAAACAAAACTAATAATTAATTAGCCACATATATAAGAATTTTTTTAATACAAATATATTTATCATACGTAAAATTTTTCAATATGTCAGGTGGAAAAAAAATTTACTCCATATAAATTAATCTAAAACAATAATTGGGGAATGGGATTTCATTTTGTCTATATCCAAAAACATTATTTCTTCAACGTAATTTTTGAAATCCCTCCATTGAACCACCACTATAGTAAGTCATATGTTTTAACAAATTTTGTTTCATCAAAATCTAATGTTATGTTTAGTGTCATAACATAAATATTAGTCATTTTAAATATATCATATTAGATAAATGGGATAAAATAAATCAATTGAAATATTTTACCTTCACGGCCTTTCAAATCTAATCTATCACCATTTTTTCAATAGACTTCCAATCAGGATATAAAATTTTAATCCTATACTGGTTCTGCATGAAAATATAGCTGATAAATTGCATTTAATTTGGTCTACTTTCATTATTGTTATCATAAAAATGAATATGTAATCTCTCCTCCCCATGAGAACGTGATAGTTTTGGTAAATGTATAACTCCATGTTTAACAAATCAAGAATTTAATTTCTGACAACTAATAGAAAAGGAATCCCCTGATGATGTCTTATCAGTTGCCCTAAAATTATTTTTTTTATAAATTAAAATTTTTATTTCAGTAATAAAATTTATTTCTTGATATTTAATAATATAGAAAATGAAAAATACCTCATTGGATATACCTTTGTCCCTCTATGTCTATATTTATCATTTTAATGAGAAAATGTAATGAAAATTTTGGGTACCTAAATATTATAAGATAATTCAGTAATTATAAAACATTAAAACAAAAATATATAAGTAAAAAAATTGGTATTAATGTGTACTTTTTTGAAATAATAATGATTTTAGGATTCTTAGGCAAAAAAAATTTCAAAGTGCAATATTAAATATAAAAATTACATCTAAAAATATAAAAATATTTTAAAATGAAAATATCAAAGTTTGAAAAGATGTTATCATATGAAAAAATTAATCAAAAATATAATTTTGTACATTGAATATTTCAATGAAATTTTTTTTAACCATAACCGCAGAATATCAAAATTCATCACAAAAAATCAAATTAATAATCCAATATATATAATTAAATTTCCAATAGTTATTAAATAATATGGTTTTACATATGTAAATTTCAAAAAAAAATATTGTAAATAATTACTATATTTATTAGAAGAGTAATATAGTATTCTCCCATATCCCTTCAGCATGATCATGTTGTGTTGCTTGCACTGTGTCTACATTATAGTCATTTTTATCTAGAAATTTTGTAATGGACGAAGAAGAATCATATATATCATCAACATCATCATAATCCTCATCATAAAAATGGAATATTTTCTCTTGAAAAATGATAGACCACTGGTCATTAGATGGATCGATAACATAACATTTTTTTTTCATGTGTGGCCCTGATAAATCGTTCCAATTTGGAACTAAATATTTTCACATCAAACATTTTAAACCCATATTCATCATGTTTCACACCACTATTACTCATAACCCAATTACACTTAAACAAGACGACTCTAAATGTAATATAATCTATTTCCCATATGTCTTAATGAACTCAAAAATATAGCTTTGATGTAGATGTTGGGTTTATATAATTTTCACTAAAAAATGTAGGGCTTTAATGATGACCATTACACCACTTTTTTGAATGGTACTCTTTTAATCCAAATTCATTATGTAAAATGTGTACCAAGTAATATATAAAGCATACCATGTGATCACATTAGGTGATGGTACCCCTACCAACCATTTTAATGTTTTTGATGTAGATATAATTTTGATGAATTTATCTTTAAACCATAAAATAGATGTCTTTTGATACTCAATCATAGTTAGCTTTTCATTTATTTTTGGATGTAAAAAACCTTAATTCTTTTTATGTTATTGTATATATGAATGAACATCATTTTTTATATTCAAAATATATAAATTTTCGTTCATCACTTCGTCACATGGAATGATTTTTATCTTTAGGCCTTGAATCCCTCTACCTTCACTGTCAACTGTCATATATTGGGATATAGGGAGACCAATATTCTCCAATTTAAACAAATAATTAGTACATAACTCAATCATCTTTCCTGATATATATTTTTGAACAATAGCTGCCTCTAGTTGATGAGTATTTTTAGTATATCCCATCAAAATATTCATATAACTTTCAAAAGGATAAATCCATCATAAATAAATAGGACCACATATTCTTATCTCAAGGACCAAATGAATCACTAGATGAACCATTATATCAAAAAATTTAGTTAGGAAATACATCTATAGTTGAATAAGAATAAGAGCTACTTCATTATCCAACCCATCTATCAAACTTGGATCAACGACTCTGTTACAAATGGATTTGAAAATTTTACAAAACCAGATGATAGTCTTTGTGATAGTTGTCGGCTATATACAATGCAGTGTGACTGGTAGAATTTGTTGCATCAATACATGAAAATAATGAGATTTCATACCTATTAATTTAGAATCCTTCAATGATAAAAAATTAAGCACATTTAAAGAAAAAATGTTGGGTACTTTAATAAAATAAAGTTAATGAACAAAAATCACCTTCTCAATCCTACTTAATGTGTGACAAGCTAGAGGTAAATATGTTATGTTTCCATTCATAGTGAGAGATAACTCCAAATTTATTCCCATTAAAATCAAGTCCAATCTAGCATAAAATCCATATTTGGTATTTCTTTTTATGTATAATAAATTTCCTAACAATATATCACATTTGTTTCTCAACATTCATAATATTAATGTTATTTTTTACCTCTAAAAATATCCAATAAGGTAATTTGAAAAATATATACTCTTTCTTTGAGATGTTTTTTTGCAGACCATAACTTCTTTTATTTCCAAATGTAAAATCAATATTTTTCACCCTATCATAATATTCTTCAAAAGGATATGGTTGCGGGGAAAGGTTTTATTCTTGTGAACTATTAAATGATTTTTCAATCTTTGATAATGATGATAAATTAGAAAAACAAATCTTCAATGTACCATGTACATTGTCTTTCTTCGATTATGCAATTATAATTATGAATTCTCTTCTTCACAAATTGGACATGCTTTATTCCCCTTAACATTGTATCCCTACAAGTTTCCATATTTAGGAAACTCATGTATAGTGAACGTTATCATATAATGAAAAAAATACCTTGTCTTATATGAATAAAAAACATTAATACTTGTCTCCCTTAGAAATTTCAAATAATCAATCAATGGTGAAAGATACACATCAACATCATTTCTCAGGTATTTTGGCCCTGAAATCATCAAGATCATAATAACATATTTTTTCTTTGTACATTGATTTGGGGACAAGTTGTAAACTACCAAAAAAATACACCATGAACTAATTTTTATACTTAGCCTCTCATATGGATTAATTCCATCAGTACACAATCCCATTCTGAGATTTGTAACTTCACCTTCAATATCATAAAATTGTTTATCAAATCTCTTTTACTGTGGTGAATTTGTAGGGTAATGGATGTTACCATTAGAGATACAGTCATTTGAATTCCATCTTAAAATTATTGGGATAATTTAATTTAAAAATACATGATTCAAATGATTAATAATTGGAAGGTACCAAATTTCATTAGTAGGAGCCTTGATTATATTACCAAATAATGAATCATAGTTGATGTATCATAATTGTATGAAATAATTATTCGATAATATCATTAGAAGTAAAAATTTTATTTTTCATGAGGTTAGATGTCTGTACCTGAGAATGAATCTATGTTTTCTTTTTTATCCATCTTATAGTGTGATGTCCCACATGTAGGAAAACTTGATAAATAGTCATGTCCTTTCTTATACAATACACAATCATTGGGGAAATCATGGGTCTGTTCAAACCCCAATCCCATTGGGCATAATATTTTCCTCATATACTAATTGGAATCTGGAAGCCCGTTGCCTTCTGAATGCATCTCTTTTAAAATCTCAAGTAAGTGCGAGAAACTTTTATATCTCAACCCATTTATTGATTTTAAGTTACATAATCTCAAAAATAATGATAAAAATGTATATTTACTACAACTATGTAATAATTATTTATCAGAATCACTATACAATCATTCAACAGTTACTTTTTTTTATGGTTTCAATACCTAAATCAGGAATTAATTCTTCAATACGATCCCCTACCTCATTATGAATATTTTCATCAACATTAGATGTTGAATATTTTATTCTTTCACCATGTCATATCCAATATGTATAATTAAGGATAAAACCATAGAAAATGAGATGATCCTTGATTTATCTACAGTTTAACTTTCTCATATTCAAACACTTCACAATTTGAAAGAAAACAAAATCTATGTTTTGAAGCTTTATTTTATCAAATTCCAAGAATTTATCAACGCCTTTTTCATATTCACTAGTAGTTCTTTTTAAATTTATCCAATTATGTTCTATTCAATACTCGTGATCATAATATAATTTGTGAATACATTAAAACATAAAAACATTGGAATATATATATATATATATATATATATATATATTAATCATAATAACATACAATAAAAATAATTGGTATTCATAAATTAAATATTAATGATTAGTATGGATAAAATAAAAACTAATCTATTCTAGGTATTTAATTTGTGCGATGTGTCATGCATATCCAAAAGAAGATTATTTTTTTAGAATCAAAAATTAAAAATATCACAACTAAAATTAATTAATATATATATATATACAAATATATATATATACACACATATAAAACATATAAACATTTAAATATATATATATATATAAACAGAATATTTTTAAACATAATAAAATGATCAAAAAAATTTCTAATTTGGTGATAGAAATCAACGATTATTAGTAAAAAAATAAAAAAAATTAATATAAGTATTTATTTTACTTAAATAAATAATTATATAAAATTCTTGATGCCCATAGGAAAAAAATAAATATATTTCTATCAAGTTTAGATTTAATATTTTTAAATGACTATCAAACAACACTACTTCCATTCTACCTAGATTAATCAAAATATAAATCAATATTATTCTTAGTTATAACCAAAAATAAAACAATTTGATAATACCATAAAATAAATAATTTATATAATTAAACAAACATTAACAAAAAATAATAATTAAAATAGAAATTCATACAAATAAATGAAGGAGTGAATAAAAAATATAACAATCAAATAATGAATTTATCTTAAAAAAATTTAAAAACCACTTATAAATTTTGATGTTTTACACTGCAATATTAAGCTATAATACTGAAATCATCCCTCAAATTAATTGGGAGGAAGAACACAAAAACAAACAATTAAAACATTTTTAAAAATACAAAAAAAAAGAACGACAAAAAACCTCCAATTTTGGTGACTCTCGACCATAATAGGGTTATGAGAGATGAAATATATTTATAATATCCCTTGAATTCATTGGAAATAAAAAAACTAAACTGAACAATTTTAAAAATTGCAAAACAATGAAGAAGAAAAAAGAACAACAATAAAACTTATAATCCGTGTGAAAATCGGTCATAAAAGAATTATAGAGATGAAATAAATACCTTGATCTTGAAAGGAGAAATGATTGAGGGGAAAGAGTCTAGAAAATATGATTTAAAGAAAAAAAACTCTAACAAAATACATCTCACAAGGGTTTTGATCGCTATCGAGATCATCCTGGGTCAAGTGGGAAATGAATCCGTGATATATGAAATTAGGGTTCCAAAAGAGGGTTGTTTTTTAAAAGATTTTATTATCATTTTTTACTAAAACATATGTTAAAAAATTAAAAAAATTGTTTCAGCAATAGTTTTTTATAAAACCAGCACCGAAAATATGAAACACACTATTTTTCGCATTTATTTTATTAAAACTTCATGCTAAAAATAGCATTTTTTGCATTGGTTTTCCTAAAACCCAACACCAAATACCTATTTTTTAGTGTCATTTATTCTAATAAATGATACTAGAAAAGTAACTATATATTTTTTTAGTGTCAGTTATTTTAATAACTGATGCCTAAATTCAAGTTGTTCACCATTATAACATCATTTATGTAGAACTAATTTAATAAATGTGATGTTAAAATTACTTTTCCTACTAGTGGATCCCACTCACGTGGGTCACTGACTGCACTACAATGACCCAATTATGATAGAGGTTTTATCCCCAATATCCTAGAAAAAACTTTCATAATAAAGTATTAGAAAGGAAAATATGCAATCCATGAGTAAGTTCATTCCCCATAGAAGATAATATTCATAAAGGTCCTTTTCATATTGTGATAATATCCCAATGATCTATCATATCCTATTCAATGAGAGAAATAATATATGGATATAGATTCCCCCCTTATATTTTCATGACTTTCAACCCTAGAGGTCCTCTCCTGGGTATTCACTGTAGAAGTCCACTAAGATATAATATGATAATTACTCAACAAATAGTTACTCCCCTTTATAACTCCTCAAAAATTAGTAGCCACAAAGTCCCTCCCTATGAGAACCATGTTAAGAAATCTAGTGAGCATCCATAGGGTATATGTCAATAATATCCTTCCTAGGAAAAATATGAAAACTAGAATAAAGGTCATCACCCTGATAGAAAATTAGGTATTAACCATGGAGGCCCTCTATATGTTTCTCATTGTCATGGACCTCCTCACAATTATACATCCTCTTGGAATGAAATCACAACTTATATCGAAGCCACTCTAATACTCTCATATCAAGAGGCCCTTGATAATTCAAGGCCAACTACACCATGCACCTCATCACTATCTATAAATATCTAATCCTGGTCATAGGATAGTCCAATGATATTGAAATTCTCTATTACAACCTTCAATTTATTATCCTTCAATGCAACAGAAGATATTCTAAATGAACTCACACCTATTTTCGTAGTAATTTATATAAAATTATTATTTTTATATCAATTCTAAGACACCCTCATAGAGGATGAATATAATTCCATGGTCATATGGAATGAACTAATAGAGGATATAATACTAGTCAAGATCTAGCCTATCACCACTCCACACATTTATAATCATAAGATATTGAAAATGGGGTATATTCATTATTTTTATCATACATTTTGGGTGACTCTCTAACACCTTAAGAACAAATATTTACCTTATTCTAGGTATGCTGACCATCTAAGGATACTACATGATATTTTCTATAAAGTGGACATGGATTCCTTTTTAGTGGCCTAAAAACCTAAGTCAGTAACATATCATGAGGAACTCTAACACTTATTCCTCAGTAATATGAAGGAACATCACTAGATAGTAACTAGAATACTTCATGATGTGTGTATCAATGTGTGAGGATAAATTAAGTAATAAACTTATCCCCACTCATAGGACAGTAAGTCTCATTAGGGAAATTATCTTTTAATTTCATTAATTCGGGACAAGTACAAGGAATCAGATCTTATTAATTTAGTTGTCTTGTCCAGTAAAATATCATCATTCCTAACACCTAAAATAGGTTCACCTATAATCAGTGATACATTGATATAATTTTTTATCTATATTTCCACCATGTAAAATAGTAATTCTATATACTGAAAAAAATCCTACAACAATGGTGTAACCTTCATTGGAGAGAATTGTTTTCCTTGAAATGGGCGTGCTGCCAAATTTTTCTTGAATAAATTCCTAAAAAATAGGTTAGCATTTTTGGTTTCCATAATTAAATTAGAGTAACAAACCTAACCCATAGGAAAGTGTATTTTTTCCACCACCACCACCATTGGGATCATCAAATCCAAAGTGGATATAGGATATGAAGATAGAACAGTGAAATGCATTCCATCCTATAAGGATAGTTGATTTTTTACTCTATCATTTGAGACATTCAGTCTTCTCTAGGATATAAGGAACTTTAAATAAGACACCATTATGGTTTCTTCCACATATCAACATATCTCTTTTGTTAGTATAATATCTACTGTCTGTTGTTCAAGACTCCCTAGGGATCACCCTTCATAAAAATATTCTCATGGAATGTTATGGAAAAAGGTAAATCCTAATAGGGACCACAAGAAAAATTGGTCTACCCTGAAAGATGATATTAATAATGATCATGAATTATACCTTTTTGTAGATAATGATGATGGGAGATCCCCTTACTACACTAATTTTGATATTGATGATATAATCCCTATTGTGTCTCTTTCGTCAATGAGTATCATTTGAATCATCTCCACAAATAATGTGGAACATGACACTAACATAAGAGATCATAAGGAAGAGTAATGTATTTGGGATACAGTACACACTGAAACACATAAACAAGGATTTTGTACCTAAAATAATAAGTATACTCATGATTAAAGAGAGCCACAAAACATCTTGATTCCACTAACTCAGAAATCATTTTCAAATGATAATAGGAAAGGTGTGGTTACATCCCACCCACCACCCAAATATGTTTCAAATCTCTATACTAAGAGGAGGATTGATCAATAATAAATTTAGTTAGAGAAGCTAAATTTCATCAACATCCAATTAATCAGAGAAAATATTCATATAGAGTATCACTCTTAGGCTAAAGCTAATATACATTCTTTTTTGAATCCCCCTCAATTAGAGGTAATCATTCAACTCGTAAGACTGAATTCCATTCATATAGATAAAAAAGGCCCAAAAACCTATTCTACCTAGACCTGATGATCATATACTAAATATAATATCCCCTCATATGATAATACATTTCATATATTCAAGTGAATTATATGAGTCCAACACTAGTTGGATACCAGTAATAGGAATATGTGATATGACTATATCAGGTTTCACCCATTGTCTATAATCGAATATTGTCCTAAGACATAGTCCTAGAAAAATTCATTGACCTTATTGAGTCTCTATCAGCTGGGTGGGAACCCATGGAGGGATAAATTGCATCAGTGAAACCAGATAGAAAACCATACCCTGAATAGGAGCAATAAAATACTCATTCACCAAATTTTAAAATCCCATGTTCCCAATATTTGATGAAATTATTGATATGGAGTAACATATTATTCACTTTGAATATATATATAGACCCCTGATGCTAACAACTGAGTAATAAGATGTTGAAAAATTTTAAGGCTTTATTCAAACCTTTCAAATGATATCATTTATCTAGTATAATAATTTTCCAACAAGTTTAATCACTAATTGGGAAGATAGTTAGGGGTGGTTATTTATTGATTTTTCTATATGATAATGAACAAAATTGTCCTAAGCCTCTTGAATTAAATTATGTGTGGTAACGATAGAGTCTAAAACTTATTTTATAGGTGAAAAATACTAACTAATTCACCGATTAAAATTATTTTACATTATAAACTATTATATATATCTATATAAGATCATTGAGATTAATTACAAAAACCTCTTATTCCCTTAAAGTATACTAATGGTTTTTGGCTATTTACCATAGTTTCACAGTGGATGGAAGATATTATTCCCCACTCTAAGATAAATTTTACTCAAAATCACTAGTAAAAGGGAAGAATCAAGGAAGATCCCAAACTATGATCTTCCTATTAAAACTAGAATGGATGTAATCTCCAAAAACCAATATTTCTCTATATCATGGCGTGCCTCATCCAAGATAGAAATAGTAGACAAAGTTCCCACATCATGTGGGAAAGAAAGATAGATATCATAGGAAATTTGACGATTCAATGAACAAGGGTCATTCCATTTTAAAATAGTAATCCATGGGGTTTTTAGAGTGAAATTAGAAAATGTCTTGATTAAATTTTCATAGTGAGAGAGATATAAGGAATTTATTCTAAAATAAATCCTATAATACTTCCCTAGACACTAGATATTAAGCTAAACAATTAATTACTATTTTTTATTTAGGGATATACTCGAGAAGATGGTTGAATCATGAGATGTCTTGTTGGGGAAAACACAGATTAAAATGACTTGTGTCTCTTCCATACTTCATTAATAAGAATATGATTGGAAAGAAATAACAAATAGATAGTAACAAAAAAAATTTAATTACAGGATAACCAAGAAATCATTCATTTGATAATTCATGATACTCAGGGAATAGTTAAATCAATTGGCTATGACACTAGTTGCCTATAAGATACTAGATATTGTATATTCATCATCATGGCTTTCCATGATATGGATCAATTATCTCCAGTAGAATAAGGAGTGTAAATAAGACCCCTTTTCAATTCTCAATAGAGTCTATACTCTTCAGGATTTCATTCCCCCATTATTGGGTGGATGGGGGTCATCCCATTAGATGAAACCTTTCTCTAATAGGGATCCAAAATATGGATTAGTAAATTTCATCCACTTGATTGAACCCTTCACTGATGAGAACTCATATGAAATTTTTCCCCATCATTAATTGATTAGGAGTTCAAAGTGGCTGAGGAGTTCTGGGAAGCTGAATTTTTGGCTAACCATATTATTCTAGAATCATTTATAATAAAGCCAAATAAATTATTGAAACATAGAGGTAGATACTACAAGATGCAGACCATGAACTTCAATTTGATCCCTAATCCATTGGGGATCATTTGATACCAATTATACTAGAAAACTATATATCATATATATAACTATTTGGTTGACATAAATGTTTGGTAATTATAGTTCATACCAACTTTATGATCCTAACATAACTTTATCCAAGGTAAGGATCCACATGAATTGTCAACTTTATCCCCAATTATATAATTTGAAGAATGACCTCATAGTATGAAGAATAGAACCATAGTTTAGAGGAATGATATCTCAAAGCATCTATTCCTTTTCTCATCCTGACTATAAATCCTAGATTCCCTTCACCTATCAATAGAGTTCATGTATTCCCTTATTGATTTCCAAATAAGTCCTTAAGATTTTAATGTTGAAGTCACTATATCTGAGATATATCATGTGGAGATTGGATCTTTTCAATTCCATGTAATCATTTCCATCACTAATCAATACTATGAAATAGCTATACAGGGAAAAAGTAATCCTTATTATATATCTATAAATATTGATTATTTAACATTTTTTGGGACTTAATTAATAGTGGTTCTAGGATAAAACATAAACCGATCTAAACCCTTACATGTCTTGGTCATAGTGAACCTAACGTGTTTTCCTTCCAACAAAAATATGTATGTATGTGATAGGAGATATAAAATTCCTCTCAATAAGATCAATTTGAGATCCTATTCAAAGCCCATATTTGAGCATTTTAATTCATTTTGGTCCTCCATGTCAAATATTTCAATATCTTTATTAGAGGTACATGTATCCATATGAATTCAACAATTTACTCATCATATTATCAGTGAATAAAATAATATATTTATGGGAAAGTTGGGGTGTTTATGGTGAAATGTCTCCCATTGCATCATAAAAATATCATAAAATAGACACATGGTTCTATGAAATAGAAGATATGTACAATATGGTAAAAAACACTTTACATATTTATACTTTTCATGGATTTGAAATATCTCTTATAAATCTATAGAGTGGCCTTAGGGAATAATAATTGTTTTCCATCAACTGAATTGAGTAAATTAATATTAATATAAAGTCATGAAGTCACAAAAGGAAGGTAATTAAAACATCCAAGAATGTTTCATCCATATTATGGGAAAGGGAATTCTTACTTTGAGTAGTTGATACCAAAAAAATAAAAAATAACTACATAGTCAATGTGTGTCAATTTTTTACCTAATCATCTCTTCCTCAAAGTGGATCTGGCTGATGTTTATATGACATATCAAATTTTCTTCATTGAATTGGATATAAATCAAGGAATAAGAATATTAAGGGGAGAGGGTAAATTTTATTTAGTTCTCCTGGTATCGATTATAGTCGATGATCCCAACCTTTTAGATAAATAATTTCATTATAATGGAAATGACGATGACCCTCACGTCATATTTTATATCACAAGATACTACTCCATCTTATGCTCCGAACAACAATGAATAGGAAGATAATAAAATTATAGATCTACCAATGGTGTTTTCAGATGGTATTTTTACCACCATTGATGATCGTAGAAAAATTAATCTAGTTAAAAATTAAAATATATGATCTAGATAAATTTGTGTTTCAATGACCACAGATGAAAAGAAAATGCATGTCACCTTTCTAAAGAAACACCAATATGTTTTTGTTGGAATTATAAAAAAATCCCAAAGGTGGATCCCTATGTGGACACCTTTGGATCTTCTAGATGAAAATTGTGGCAATATGAAACAAAATTATATAATAAATACAACCCATGTTTCCAAATTGTATGAAAAATTTGACAATCTCATTAAGGAATACATCATTTGGGAATTTCAATACCTAATATGGATTTCCAACATCATTCCCATCAAGAATAGGAATAATAAAATCCATATTTTGATCAACTTAAAAGAACACAAGTGTCACTACTCAAAGGATGGGTTTTTATTCCTGATAATAGAACTGTTGATCAATGAAATAGCTAAATTTCAATCCATACTCTTTATATGTGGATATCCAGGATATAACTAGATTCGAGTGTCCCTTGAAATGATGTGTCCACCTTCTTCGATAAATCCCAAGGGGTATATAATTACCATGTAATTATATTTTTCTAGAATAATGTTATAACTACCTATCATCATTCCATGTACTGTATCTTAAAATTCATTAGAGGTAAATCCATGGAGTACTATGAGGATGATTTGGAAGCCAAATATCAATGGTTATTGGATCATTTTACCCCTACTTTAAGAGTTTTAAATAAACAATTATAATATAGAATGAATTAATCTCTTTAAATTCACTATCATGGTAACATTAACGAAATTAATTTTCTTCATATTACACCATCATGTCATAATATTACACCTCTAAAATACCAAGGAATTTCTTGATATACCAACTCTTTATAAACATAAGGACTAGATAGGAATTCAATTAAGTATTTCCTATATCATGAGTTTCATAATTAACATTGTTATTAAATGTTTTCAATTTGAAAATATAATGAAGACATCAGATGCATATCAATAGGATGAATATTATTAGAAATTCATTAATGATATTAAGTGATTCATTTTTCATCTACTATTTTTGATTCCACCTATAAAAGGCAATATAATATCTAATATTTTGAAATCATGGAAAATCATCCAATTTCACACCGTGTTCAAAATAAGGATGTAGGATAGAAAAAAACCTACATTATCCCACTAAGACAACATTGGATATTGATTATAGATATATATAAATTGATAATGGATTCCTTGAACTGATATTCAGAGTGTATAAGATGAGACACTATTTATTGAACCATGGGGTCCACCTCATCTCTCATGTTTCACTAATAAAATATTTCATTAGTTTTACAATGTTGACTAGATTTTTAGCATGATGAGAAGTTATTCTATAATATATTGATATGTAGTTCATGTATTAAAAGGTAACTGAAGGACAAGCATTAGTATACTTTCTCATAGTGATTATTATTCTAGAAAAAACCCTACTATATATGGAACTCCCTAATGAGAAGAATTATCTATCTATAAAACATCTCAAATATGGGAAATTTATTTTAATGATGCCTCTAGGATCCTGATAGGTCAGTGGATAGAAACCCCCAAACTCAATAGGGATGTCTAGGGAATTATATTTGTCTCTATAATGAAATTGATTCTTCCACAATATTTCATTTTGTTGGAAGGATGTAACAATAACATGGTATAATATCATGCTCTCATTACGGTCTTGGATCTGACCTTGTAGATACTGGTGGCCTTGCTTTGTATAATGGGAAATTTGGAGTTGGTAATCAAAAAAACATTTGGTAATAATGAAATCAATAAGGAAGGGTTGATTTTCCTACTTGATTATAAATGAAGTTTTATTGATGAATTCTTCTCATAGACCATATTCCTCATGTCATGGGTTTATAGGACTCTTAATCATATGCACTAACCAATGTATAAACGTCCTTGGAAGATCCAAACCATGATAAAATGGTCATTTTCACTTCACATCATTGATTGGTCTCTATATTATCCCATAGTGATATATCAAAAATTAATGAAGTTAACTCCACATCAATTCAAGGATATAAAATATTATTATTGAATGAAACCACAATGGGATGATGTAACCTATAATAGTTAACCAAAATATTAGTATTCTCTAACTAGATCAATACATGAAAGAATATATTCGTCTTCAAGTTGAAAATTTTATCCTTTATAAGGGATCAAATTCCTAGAAGGCCCTTTACAAATTAGGATTTTATGAAGTTATCTTAAAATTCATTAATGGAAGAGTTTCACTCACTATTATTCAAGAATTTCATGTCAATGTATTTGGATCCCACAAGTTAAGAATAAATATCACTCATAAAATCATGAGGATTGGATATCATTTCCCTTAATGATGTAAGACTTTATAGAGTTTGGGATGGATTCCATAACTTCAAAATAAATTCCAACTTTATTAATTATCCCCTAGAGTTTCTTCACACTACTAAAGATTCATAGAGATTTTTAATATGCATAATAGCTTTTATGGAGGCATATACAAAAAATACATCTAGGTAGTTCAAATTTATTCTCACTACCACCAATTTCTTCTCCAAATGGGATGAGGCTATATTATTTAAGGAAGTTAGAAAAAAAATTTGTTATAAATTTCATGAAGTTTAATATCATCCCATAATTTGGTGTCCATCACACAATAATGACAAAAAATAGCACCAAGTTTGATGCTTCAAATTTGGAATGTAAATATCCGAGGAATGATATATAGTTCAATAATTAATCCCACATTCAATTATCATAAAATTTTGGATAATGTATTTTAAAAAAACTCTATACAATATACTTTAGAATATGGTGGATAGATATAATAATTCTTAGAGAAAAAATATTTTATATACTCTATAGTTTTATCACACCATGACCCATTATAACATATAAGTGACTCTATACTCACTTGTATATGAGATAGGGGACGTCCTACCAATTTAGGTTCAATTACCTTCACTACATATTTAGTTCTTCATACAATTATCTTTTTATGAATAGTCTCATATTTGATTAGAATAATTAAAATGACTTATTGAGAAGAGGTAACACATGTTGTATAACCTTGAAATCAATCAAAATCAGTTCATGTGAGCATTCGATGAGAATGTACCCCTATATTCATTCCTCCAATGGTAATTAGTGTTCAACCAAAGGCCTCCCATGATACCTTGTAAGAAGCACTAGAATCTAGAGTAAAAGTGGGTGTAATTTCCCAAGATTCTATCAATGAAATCTCTTATTTTCCTATATAAATGTGAAATAGTTAGTTAAGAACGCCACATGATAAAATCAAAAAATAAATATATTTAAATAAATATTAAAAAATAAATATGGCCATAAGAATTAAAATTATTGAAAAGGGAAAAAAATAAATTAAAATAATCATAATATTAGGAAAACATGTAATACACGACCCCCCAGAATAATCACCCTAACAAAAAAACATTATAGAAAAGAAAGAGAATATTAGTAATGAAATATAAATTTATAAAAAGAAAATATATATTGCCTTGAAATAAAATTTAATTGAATGAATATGAAATAAAATTATTTTTATTTAAATAGTGTAGGGATCCCATAAGACAATTACAAAAATAACTGTTGAAATAGTAATTTGACTGTTAGAATAGTTACCTGCCGATTTGAATAGTAATCTGACTATTAGGAATAATAAACTTACTATTAGAATAATAAAATAACACATGGATATGTGAAATAATATTTAGGTAACTTATTAAATTAAAATAAAATATATTTATATCATGAGACAAGTACAAAAATGTTTTTAAAATTCAAAAATTAGTGTTTTTATTTATTATAAAACAAATATGTTTTAAATTTATAAAAAATATAAGGATTTAAATGTAATTTTTTTTCATAATATGGGTTTATAAATTAATATTATGTTTTAATATAATAATATTATATATTTATTATGTCCTAATTAATTTTTCAATGGGTCATAAAAGTGATCATAATATTAAATTTGTATTTTTCAAATAAATGAAAATTTTACTTAAAAAATAATTTTCTTACAAATAAAAAAAATATTTTCCTAAAATGGTTTTCATTTTTTAATAAAAAATTAAAAAAAATTAGGAGGGTAAAACATTGGGACAATTTTAAAATAGTATAATTTTTAGTGAGTAGTGAAATATGATAAAATAACGTATTTAACATTATATGCAAAATTTAAGAATTCTTGAGTCAAGGTTGGTGTAAGAACCCATTATTTAAAACTCAAATGCACCATTAACTATATATAGTCAAAATTATCAACAATATTGGTAGTATTTATCAAAAATAATAAACTAAAGATTATAATATTCAAAAACAACCCTCCCCTCCCCATATAATACCACCCCTCATAACCCATAATCCACACACCTTCTAAACACCATATATTTACTAATTTATACCCAATTATATTTTAAAAAATTATACCATGCATACTACTGCTCCTAGTATCATTAAAATATTGTTCCAAGTTGCCTTAAGTGGAAGCCCAAGAGAAGACATCCAAAAGAGAAGGCAAGATGTTCAACCGATTTTATTTTTCTTCTCCTTCTCATCGTCCAAAACAATTACACTAAACATGGAATAATTACTCCAGTATCATATATATTTAGAAATATTATCATGATAATGGAATATCTATCACTCAACAACTTCTCTTCTCCTCATATTCTAAAAATGAAATAATAATCTGTATTATGTCTATCCACCACCTATGTGGAAGATGAGTTTTGCTTCCCATTACCACCTTCATGGTAGATATAAATTCACATATAATTGTTTAAAATAACTTAAATAGTTATATTATATTTTTTTCCTCATTATAGAATAAATATATTTCCATTACATTTAATAAAACAACAATAGTTCATTAAGGTTGATAAAACTACCAAAATAAACTAACCATATAACATTAATGTATTACTAAACGAATGGCCCATATGTCAGAACACATTTGGATTTTTGGGTAAAAATTAAATTTCTAAAGTTCATTAATACCATTTTATTACACTTTCAGAGTTGTATTTCTTCTCTAAAATGAACATAAATTATTATCCATAGGTGATCCAACCTTGGAATTTCGAAATGAACACCCCATAAACAGTAAAATTAATCTTTATATCTCATTGAAATGGTTATAAATGAATATAGTAATGTTATATTAAATAAATTATTATCCCTAATAAGATGCCTAACCTTATGATAGTGGGATCTAGGAACTTCATGATAGTAATATATCAGTTTAAACATGCTATGAATAATAAAATGAATCATGTGGAATTCCCTCCCCCTATGAAATATCATGTTGGGGTTGAGTAATTTATGAAACAAATACATTGGGTGTTTAAGTGGTCTTATGATCCCCTCTTCATGGAAAATTTTATTATCTCTATTGGTAATATATTCCATATCCTTTAATTATCAGAATAAGAGAAAACTATTTTGTTTATCTATAATCTTGATGGGGAACCCAATTAGTGCTGGACACTGATCAAGAACATGAAATCTAAAGGGGAATTGATTCCATGGAATGCAGATTATTTAAGAAAAGATTTTGTGATTTGAGATTTAATAGTTATAAAGAAACTATACTTTGTTCCCTTAAATATTAAATAGATATTGGTGACACTTAGTGGTCTCAAGGGATGAATATAAGAAGCCTAAAATGTATATAATTTAGTAGGATCAATGGATAAATAGCATAGATGAAAGAAACATAACAACCCTTTTGTCCAAAATGGGGGAAGAAACATCTTGGAAAATATCTCAAGGGAAATATGATATTATTAAAATATAGAAAATACGGGCATAAAAATAATCAATATTGAAGGGAGATTAATAAACCTTCTAATACCATAGAGTAAAATAAGGTTTAGGCCAATACTCACCATGAGTCATAATGTTTCAATAACAAGGAAAATGAGTATTATGTTAACTAATAACCTAACCCAAGGGTTTCCAAAAATAATAAACTATAACAACCTCCAAGGCCTGGAGTGGAATGAATATTATATGATATAAATACTAATAATGTGGATCCTTACAATTATTTGTTGATAGGAACATTGGTTATTCATTAAAAAATACATAATGTACTTTGTAAAGACCCGTAAATTTCAAGGAAATTTTTTTTGTTAATTTTATTTGGAATTTTAAAAGAACGCAGTTTCTGACGACACCTGATTCTGAGGCCCAGTGTGCCAGGAATCATTTTTCGAAGTTTGGATCGGGTGCGTTCAGTGAACGGACAAGCGGGTTTTTCTAACATTTGAACCGGTGCTCGGAATCGAATTCTGAGGGCACCGATGGAATCGCAGCACCGGTAATTGCTTAGAAACGCCTCTTCCGGAGTTGCGTTTTCTCGGGTGTGATTTTTAATTTTTGGGCTTAAAGTTAAGAAATTAAATAAATTGTACGACAAACTTTATTTTATTTCACTTAAGCCGCTTGGAAGCCACTTGAAGCCACTTAAAGAAGCTTAAGCTGAGTTGATGCAGATAGGGTGCTATCCAAAAGTATCCTACCCTCTTGGTAGGATATTTTTGAGGTGGGGCCCGCATGAGCCCCACCGTTTCATTTCCGCTAAGTAACGCACCCGCGAAAACCCGCCAACATGAAATTCAACTGATGCGTTTTCTTAAATTCTTAATGTATCAATTAATTGGGCGGTTTTATTCGTTGAATTAATTGAGCATTTTTCTTCCTTGAATTAATTCTATGAATTAATTTCATTCGTTTCTTAACCTGTTTGAAATCTGTTGGCGTAATAATAAAATAAGACCAACGCACGACTTCTGGAAAAATGTTCGTTGAGAGGATTTGACAGAAACCAAGAGTTATTCATCCTCCTTCGTGAAGTTCACAAAGAACGCGAAGAACGCCGTCCTCCGACGAAGAACGCCGAACCCACGGAAATCGACGACGCGACGTCGTGTGCCGCAACGCTGACGTTTTCTCTCCCGCGACGTTCTTCTGCGACGTTCCTTCCTCCGCGACAAAAACCTTCGATCGTCCGTTGAGGTGAGAGTTTGAGATTCTTTAAATTCCTTTGTGGATTTTAACTCAAGATGGATTTAATTATTAAAATTAAATATGTTGTTTCTTGGACCTCGGAGTTCGTCGACGCAAAGCCAGATACCGCGACGACACGATGATCCCCACCTTCCGTGATGATCAATTCTGCAAAAGAACATGCGTGCAACGACTTGACGAGGTAGGGGTTATTGTGAAATAATCTATATTCCCGTGAACGTTTCTTTTGAATTAATGAACCGGTTTCATAAGAACAATTTTAATTTATTAAAATTGTTGTATCAGTGTTGTTTAATCCTCCCAATTGATATCGCCTAACGCAGAGGGTGCGGGCCAAACTAACATGGCCCGACAACCCTCCGCAGTTCTTCGTTGTTGTGCGGATTTGGAGGGTGATGACAAAACGTGATGCAAGGGCGATTTGATGATCCCGCAGTGAAGAACGGAACCCGGGAGGAACAGTGGCGCAGACGGGAAGGAAAACGGACCACCAGAGCGACTCCGGTGGCCGGCGGCGGCAGCGCCAGCGGACCCGCGACCGCGCGGGTCCAGCGCACACGCAGGATGCGGCCTTTTCCGTGTCAGTTTACCAGGGCGGCCCCCTGTGGGGGCCGCGGTGCTGTCACGCGGGGGCAGCGAGCCCCCCGCGCTGCTCGGCCGCTCGGCCGAGCAATGCCGGACCGGCCGGCCGAGCCGGGCCGCGCCCTGGCCTGGCCGGACCGGGTCCGGCCGGGTTGGACCTGGTCGGGTCGACTCTGTTCTGGTCGACCTGGTTCGGCCGACCCAGGGGGGGCGGCCCGGGTCGGCCCGGGCCCACACCCCCATCTTCGGACTATTTCGGTCCTTTGCCCGTAACATGAGCTACGAGCCTCCAAACGACTCGCCGTCAGCGGAAACACGATCCTTGGATTGAGACGGTCGTTTCGGTATATCGCACTCAAGGTTTTGTAATACTTTGAGTTCTGCCGGGTTGGTTCGTACACGAAACCAACCGGGCCCTCGGAGCGGAAACGCTCATATCTTGAGCTTCGGACGTCCGATCGACGTGCCGTAGACTTCGTTCAATTCCTTTAAGTGAGACGGATCTTTTGGAATACTCCGCCCGAGGTTTGGACGCAGGTGGAGTATGGTCAGGTTGGTTTTGCCTTAAAAAACCAACCGGGCCCCTGGAACGAAAAAGCCAATATCTCTCAGACCGGGTGTCCGATTGACGCGTCGTCTGCGATGTTGAGTTCCTGTTGACGATACAGAACTTTTGGATACATCAACTCTGGAATATGTGTCAGTTGATGTATCAGCCTATCTGCTCATTGAGCGGACCCTCCCGAACGAGCTTGCTGTGTGCGGGAACCCTAGTGCTGGCTGCGACTTCGACAGCGACGACTGTGCAGAGATCCTCAGTGGACTGCAGCGACGACTGTGCAGAGATCCTTAGTGGACTGCGGCGACGACTGTGCAGAGATCCTCAGTGGACTGCGATGACTACTGCACTCAGCGATCCTACGTGGATCAGTGCTACAGATCCTGTGTGGATCCGCTCCTGTGTGGGTCAGCGTTCAACGGTTCTGTGTGAGCCAGCGCCTATAGGTCCTGTGTGGGCCCGATCCTATGTGGGTCTTTGCGGGGGTTAGTTACCTATTGATCCATTGTGGGTCCGATCCTGTGTGGGTCATTGCGGGGGTTAGTACATTTTGATCCTTTATGGGTCTGACGACTTAGATGGATCAGTGATCATCATTATCATCATACAAGAAGTATACCTGTGTGAGCTGAACTCTGTTTTACTTTTCTTTGTGGATTGTGTTGAGCTATCCTATGTGAATTTATGTTTTACTTTCCTTTGTAGATTGTGTTGAGCTATCCTATGTAGATTTTACGTTTTTCTTTCCTGTGTGGACTGAGTTGTACATGAGCTCGAAAGTTGGAGCCGAGCGAGAATTGATGACTTAGGTATATGTATGGGCATATACCTAAGTCTTGTCGGATGTTACTTCGTGATTGTATCTTTCCTTTGTGGTTTATCCTTTGTAAATTCTGGGAGACCTTCGGGGGTCTCGGGGTCCCTATTGAGTAGATTATACTCACCCCTGCACGGGCTATGCCCGTACTACGTTGTGTTGGTTGCCGATGACGGACAATGCTGATCGTGCTGGAGGCTTGCGGAGCAGGACGGTACCTGGAGGTGGACCACTGGGTGGGATGTACTCGGAGCGGTCAGGTGGACCCGAGGAGTAGTGGAGGCTATCTGTACTCACCCTTCAGGTGGTACTTCCAGAGGACGTCTCGACACTGCGGCTTTACTTTTTAGTTGTTGTTTTTCCCCTTTCAGTTGTACTTTACAGTTGGGCTTGTATTTCCGGCCCCCTTTACTTTTCCGCACTTACTGTTGTACCAGCTTTTTACAGTTTTTACTTAGTGTTTACTTTTCCGCTTTCTTACTCTGTGGTTCTTGTTTACTTTTCAAAGGTAATGCCTTCCCTTTTTCCTGAATTTACGCCTTGATGCTAGTCTCCAGCCCCTGGCCTATGGAAGGCGGGCTTGGGGTAGTCACGGCACGGGCCCCGAGGACGGGTCGTGACAAATTGGTATCAGAGGTGGTCGGTTCTACCGCAGACTCTGATCTTTCTTCTATGTGAAGCAATAGTGTTTAGCGTATTTGGTGTGGTTATCAGTCCAAGGAGTCTACTGTTGGTGCGGCGGCCGACGTATCCGTACACCAGGACCCTGACTTCTGATTTCCGACTTAATGCACGAAAACATTGATTGCATGTGTATTTCATGTTTTCTTTGTGATTACATCATATCAGCTCACCAGGTATACTATTCTGACCATGGCACACTTGTTTCTTTTTTAGGATGACCCCACGATGACAGCCAGCTAGGGTTCCGAGAGTAGAGTGCGACGACAGCCCGCCGAGAGATGCGGCCTCGGTACAGGGCCCATTGACAGCAGAGGCACCAGCGGTACCTTTACCCGCCGAGCCCCCGATGCTTCCAGCACCGACCGCGGATGATGCACGTCGCCTCAGAGCTCTTCAAGAGTTCTAGTGCCAGCGACCACCCAGGTTTCGTGGGGAGACGAACCCCCAGGCAGGCGAGGACTGGCTGGAGGCGGTCGTTCGAGTTTTCAGGCTAGTGAGGACACCAGCAGACCTCATGGTGATCCTCGCGGCGAGCCTACTGCACGCAGCAGCGGGCCGATAGTGGAGCATGATGCTCCAGGTGCACGATGAGGCATCTCTTCTCTGGACAGACTTCAAGATCCTTTTCCGCTCAGAGTTAGTCCCGACCAACCTCCATGCAGTGCACATCCAAGAGCTTCATCAGTTGCGGCAGGGCAGCTTGACGGTCGCCCATTACGCGGTGAGGTTTACCGATCGTTCTCGATACTCAACCGACATGGTACGAGACTCCTTCTTTCGGGCCCGGACCTTTGAGCAGGGTTTGAGACACGAGATCAGGGCATCGCTGATCTCCCTCAGCATCCCGACCCAGGCAGGAGTACTGGAGCAAGCCCTTCTGATCGAGAGCTTTCTTGCTGAGTCTACTTCAGCAGCGAGACCTACCGCAGGGCGGAAGGTAGTGGAGTCTTCGGCAGCAGGTAGCCGACGGATGACTCAGGGCTCCAGGAAGACCAGGCCCTCTCGTAGACGACCTCAGGACACTGGCTCAGCAGTGCGGGGCACACAGCGTGGAGCCAGTCTTTTGAGAGGCAGGCAGTGCTACGCATGCGGCGGGCAGGACCACATGGCTCGTGACTGCCCGACCCGCCGTACCGAGGAGCAGCAGATGGTGGAGGGGCCAACCAAGAAGAGGCAGAGGGTCGACCGTGGTGGTCCGTTGGGAGGAGGCAGACAAGGCAGAGGAGCTGGCCGAGTAGCGGGTGGTGGACGATGCTTTGAGGCTCTTCCACCACCACCACCAGGAGGCCCGCCCCGACCACAGGGAGCTGGCGGGCAGAGACAGGCACAGCTGCAGGCAGCGGAGGCCTATGACCATGGAACGCCAGAGATGATTCGAGGTAAGATCTGTGACTATTCCACCCTTGCTGCAGTTCTTATAGACACAGGAGCGAGTCACTCTTTCATAGCCGCTGCCCTTGTTCAGAGCTCGGAGATTCTGACAGAGCCGTTGGCTTGATCCTTACGGCTAGAGACCCCTACGAGAGCAGACTCAATGATTACGCACTGGTTCCGGTAGTGTGAGATTACTCTAGGAGGTGAGAGCTTTGGCTGGGATCTTCTTGTAGTGGCGTCGAGGCCTTACGATGTCATCTTGGGCATGGATTGGTTATCTCCAGTCCATGCTCAGATTGACTGTTTTAGGCGCAAGGTGCGATGTGTGCGCACCGACGGGAGCAGGTTCAACTTCACCGGCGAGAAGGGATCCTTTGCAGCACATGAGGGACTCTCGCAGAGGAGGGGACAACCCATCACTCATCAGTTGGCTAGCCTCATCCTTGGAGAAGTTGACGTGCGGAGTCCTAGTTTTCCTGCAGTGGTGGATCAGTACGCGGACGTCTTTCCTGAGGATGTTCCAGGGCTACCTCCTCCCAAATAGGTATACTTTTATATTGATATGTACCCCGGGATAGCCCCGATATCCACTCCAGCGTATCGGATGGCCCTCGTTGAGCTTCGAGAGCTGCGGGTACAGTTGGAGGACTTGCAGGGCAAGGGGTTCATTCGACCCGGTGTTTCACCCTGGGCTTCCCTGATATTGTTCGCCAAGAAGGCGGACAGGAGCTTGCGACTGTTTGTCGTCTATCGTCGCCTGAACCCGGTGATAGTGAGGAACAAGTATCCGCTACCGAGGATTGATGACCTCTTCGATCAACTCAAGGGAGAGAAGTGGTTCTTGAAGATAGACCTCAGGTCAGGCTATCATCAGCTCAGAGTTCGAGATGAGGACGTGCAGAAGACGACCTTCAGGTGTCGGTATGGCCACTATGAGTTCTTGGTTATGCCATTCGGCGTAACCAATGCTCCAGCAGTGTTCATGAGCCTCATGAACAGGATCTTCCAGCCATACCTCGATCGATTTTTCGTGGTCTTCATCGACGACATTTTGGTATACTCGACCACGGAGGAGGAGCATGCCTACCACTTGCGGGTTGTACAAGACACACTCTGAGAGCACCAGCTTTATGGAAAGATCTCAAAGTGCCAGTTCTGGTTACGTGAGGTCCACTTCTTGGGGCACGTCATTTCTGAGGTGGGAGTTGCGGTGGATCCCGCGAAGATCGAGGCAGTTCTAGCTTGGGAGCCACCCAGAAGCATGACGGAGGTGCGGAGTCTCTTGGGTCTAGCCGGATACTATCAGAGATTCATGCCGGACTACTCCAAAGTTGCGGCGCCACTCTCAGCTCTGAAGAAGAAGGGAAAACCCTTTGTGTGGTCAGAAAGATGTCAGCAGAGCTTCCAGGAGATAAGACAGAGATTGACCAGTGCACCTATCTTGAGGTTCCCATAGGAGGGAGTTGGATACGTAGTCTACTGCGATGCATCAGGGATCGGACTCGGATGTGTCCTGATGCAGGAGCGGGCCGTGATTTCCTATGGATCACGTCAGTTGAGGCCGCATGAGCAGAACTACGCTACCCATGACCTGGATTTAGCAGCAGTGGTCTTCGTTCTGAAGACATGGCGGCACCATCTGATGGGCGAGTGCATTATAGTCTTTTCTGACCACCAGAGTCTTAGGTACATCTTCTCACAGAAGGACCTGAACCTGAGACAGTGGCGATGGCTCGAGTTCCTCCAGGACTATGACTTTGAGATAGTCTATAATCCTGGGAAGGGGAATGTAGTAGCCGATTCCCTCAGCAGGAGGACGGGCATTCAGCTACTTGAGGAGGCGACAGAGTAGTTAGCCTCCTTGCAGATATCCTTCGTGGATAGATATAGAGAAGCCTTCCTCCAGTCTCTCACAGTCATCCCTCCACTACTGTAGCGGGTCAGAGAGGCACAGTGTGAGGACGCTGACTGTGAGACGCGGCGTGCACAGTTATCCTCAGGACAGGCACCTGATGGCTTCTCCTTTGGAGCAGGGCACGAAATCCTTTTCAGAGGACGTACCTTGGTACCTGTCTCTTTACGAGAGGAGGTGCTGAGAGAGTTTCACACTTCTCCTTTGGCGGTACATCCTGGAGTGGCGAATATGTACCAGGACCTCAGACGACAGCACTGGTGGCCAGGCATGAAGAAGGCTGTGGCAGAGTTTGCTTCTCGATGCCTCACCTACCAGCAGGTGAAGGCAGAGCATCAGGTACCAGTAGGCTAGGTACAACCCTTGGAGGTCCCGGAGTGGAAGTGGGATGGGATATCTATGTACTTCGTGACTGGACTTCCACGCACTTCCAGAGGTCACGACTCCATCTGGGTGACTATCGACCGACTCACCACGTCGGCTCACTTCTTACCCATCAGAGAGCAGGGCTCAATGGAGAGATTGGGGCGTCTCTACGTTCAGGAGATTGTACGTCTTCACGGTTTGACATCGTCTATCGTCTCCGATCGGGACGCTCGCCTTACTTCCTGGCTTTGGAAGAGGATGCAGGAGGCGTTCGGGACGCGGCTACATCTGAGCACCGCCTTTCACCCTCAGACAGATGTTCAGACAGAGAGGACCATTCAGACTCTCGAGGACATGCTCCGCGCATGTTTCCTCAACTTTGGTTGCAGCTGGGAGGACCACCTACCCATGGTGGAGTTCACGTACAACAATAGCAACCACTCCACCATCGGGATGGCACCATACGAGGCGTTTTACGACAGACCTTGCAGATCCCCTTTGTGCTGGACAGACCCTGGGGAGTCAGCACTTGTGGGACCAGAGATGGTTCGGGCCACGACAGAGAAGGTCCAGGTCATCCAGGAGCGGATGAGGATAGCTCAGAGCCGGGAGAAGTCTTATGCTGGAAGGAGGCGGAGACCACTAGAGTTCGAGGATGGCGACCACGTCTTCTTGCGTGTCTCACCTCGACGTGGATTACGGAGATTTGGCTGAGGCGGAAAGTTGTCTCCACGCTTCATCGGACCCTTCCAGGTCCTCAGCAGGATTGGAGAGGTGGCTTATCGCCTGGCTCTACCACCTCAGTTGCACCGGGTTCATGACGTCTTCCACGTATCTCAGCTAAGGAGATACGTGCATGACCTGATGCACATCATTAACCATGGGGAGATAGACGTGGATGATGGTGCGACTTTTGCGGAGGTCCCGGTGGAGATCGAGGATCGACAGGAGTAGGTCCTAAATGGATGATCCATTCCTCTTGTGCACATCAGATGGCAGCACGGGAACCTCCAGGAGAGCACTTGGGAGCGGGAGAATCAGATGCGTGCTCAGTACCCACATTTGTTCCCCTAGTTTATGATGTATCTTTACGGGGACGTAAATCCCTAAGGTGTGAGTGATGTAAAGACCCGTAAATTTCATGGAAAATTTTTTTTCTTAATTTTATTTGAAATTTTACAAGAACGCAGTTTCTGACGGAACCTGATTCCGAGGCCCGGTGTGCCCGGAATCATGTTCCGAAGTTTGGCTCAGGTACGTTCAGTGAACGGATGAGTGGGTTTTTCTAACTTTTGAACCGGTTCTTGGAATCGAATTCTGAGGGCACCTATGGGATTGTAGCGCCGGTAATTTCTTAGAAACGCATCTTCTGGAGTTGCGTTTGCTCGGGTGTGGTTTTTAATTTTTGGGCTTAAAGTTAAGAAATAAAATAAATTGTACGACAAACTTTATTTTATTTCACTTAAGTCGCTTGGAAGCCACTTGAAGCCACTTAAAGCAGCTTAAGCTGAGTTGATGCAGATAGGGTGCTATCCAGAAATATCCTACCCTCTTGGTAGGATATTTGTGAGGTGGGTCCCACACGATCCCCACCGTTTCTTTTCCGTTAAGTAACGCACCCGCGAAAACCCGTCATCATGAAAGTCAACTAACGTGTTTTCTTAAATTCTTAAAGCACAAATTAATTGGGCGGTTTTATTCGTTGAATTAATTGGGCGGTTTTCTTCATTGAATTAATTCTATTAATTAATTTCATTCGTTTCTTAACCTATTTGAAATCTGTTGGCATAATAATAAAATAAGACCAACGCACGACTTCTGGAAAAATGTTCGTTGAGAGGATTTGACAGAAACCAAGAGTTATTCATCCTCCTTTGTGAAGAACGCGAAGAACACAAAGAACGTCGGCCTCCGACGAAGAACGCCGAACCCACAGAAATCGACGACGCGATGCCGTGTGCTGCAACGCCGACGTTTCCTCACCCGCGGCGTTCTTCTGCGACGTTCCTTCCTCCGTGATAAAAACCTTCGATCATCCGTTGAGTTGAGAGATTGCGATTCTTTAAATTCCTTTGTGGATTTTAACTCAAGATGGATTTAATTATTAAAATAAAATCTGTTGTTTCTTTTACCTCGGAGTTCGTCGACGCAACGCCCGATAACGCGATGACGCGACGATCCCCACCGTCCGCGACGATCAATTCCACGAAAGAACACGTGTGCGACGACTTGACGAGGTAGGGGTTGTTGTGAAATAATCTATATTCCCGTGAACGTTTCTTTTAAATTAAAGAATCGGTTTCATAAGAACAATTTTATTTTATTAAAATTGTTGTTTGATGTGTTGTTTAATCCTCCCAATTGTTATCGCCTAACGCGGAGGGTGCGGGACAAACGAACACGACCCGACAACCCTCCGCAGTTCTTCGTTGTTGTGCGGATTTGGAGGGCGATGACAAAATGTGACGCAAGGGAAATTTGATGATCCCACAGTGATGAACGGAACCCGGGAGGAACAGCGGCGCAGACGGGAAAGAAAACGGACCATCGGAGCGACTCCGGTGGCCCGCGGAAGCCACCAGCGGCGCGGGTCATCGGAGCGGCGGCGATGACGGCCGGCGGCGGCGGTGCCAGCGGAACCGCGGCCGCGCGGGTCTGGCGCACATGCGGGATGCGGCCTTTTCCACGTCCGTTGACCTGGGCGGCCCCCCGCGGGGGCCGCAGTGCTGTCACGCGGGGGCAGCGTGCCCCCCGCGCTGCTCGGCCGCTCCGCCGAGCCGAGCCGGACCGGCCGAGCCGAGCCGGGCCGCACCCTGGCTGGGCCGGACCGGGTCCCGCCGGGTTGGACTGGGTCGGGTCGACCTGGTTCGGCCGACCCAGGGGGGGTCGGGTCGGGCCGGGCCCAGACCCCCGTCTTCGGACCGTTTCGGTCTTTTGCCCGTAACTTGAGCTACGAGCCTCCAAACGACTCGCTGTCAGCTGAAACGCGATCCTTGGATTGAGACGGTCATTTCGGTAGATCGCACTCAAGGTTTCAGAATACTTTGAGTTCGGCCGGGTTGGTTCGTACACGAAACCAACCGGGCCCTCGGAGCGGAAACGCTCATATCTTGAGCTTCGAACGTCTGATCGACGTGCCGTCGACTTTGTTGAATTCCTCTAAGTGAGACGGATCTTTTGGCATACTCCGCCCGAGGTTTGGACATAGGTGGAGTATGGTCGGGTTGGTTTTTCCTTAAAAAACCAACCGGGCCCCTGGGACGAAAAAGCCAATATCTCTCAGACCGGGCGTCCGATTGACGCGCCGTCTGCGACGTTGAGTTCCTGTTGAAGATACGGAACTTTTGGATACATCAACTCTGGAATATGTGTCAGTTGATGTATCAGCCTCTCGGCTCGTGGATCGGACCCTCCCGAACGAGCTTGCTGTGTGCGGGAACCCTAGTGCTGGCTGTGACTTCGACAACGACGACTGTGCATAGATCCTCAGTGGACTGCAGCGACGACTGTGCAGAGATCCTCAGTGGACTGCGACGAAGACTGTGCAGAGATCCTCAGTGGACTGCGACGACTACTGCACTCAGTGATCCTACGTGGATCAGATCCTGTGTGGGTCAGCGTTCATCGGTTCTGTGTGAACCAGCGCCTACAGGTCCTATGTGGGCCCGATCCTATTTGGGTCTTTGCGGGGGTTAGTTACCTATTGATCCTGTGTGGGTCCGATCCAGTGTGGGTCATTGTGGGCGTTAGTACCTTTCGATCCTTTGTGGGTCCGACAACTTAGATGGATCACTGATCATCTTTATCGTCATGCAAGAAGTATACCTGTGTGAGCTAAACTCTGTTTTACTTTCCTTTGTGGATTGTGTTGAGCTATCCTGTGTGGATTTACATTTTACTTTCCTTTGTGGATTGTGTTGAGTTATCCTGTGTGGATTTTACTTTTTGCTTTCCTGTTTGGACTGAGTTGAACATGAGCTCGGAAGTTAGAGCCGAGCGAAAATTGATGACTTAGGTATATGTATGGGCATATACCTAAGCTGTGTCGTATGTTACTTCGTGATTGTATCATTCCTTTGTGGTTTATCCTTTGTGGATTCTGGGAGACCTTATGGGGTCTCGGGGTCCCTACTGAGTAGCTTATACTCACCCCTGCACGGGCTATGCCTGCACTACGTTGTGTTGGTTGCAGACGACGGACAACACTGATCGTGGTGGAGGCTTGCGGAGCAGGACTGTTCCTGGAGGTGGACCACTGGGTGGGACGTACTCGAAGTGGTTAGGTGGACCCGAGGAGCAGTGGAGGCTATCTGTACCCACCCTTCAGGTGGGACTTCCAGAGGATGGCTCAACGCTGCGACTTTACTTTTCAGTTGCTGTTTTTCCCCTTTCAGTTGTACTTTACAGTTGGGCTTGTATTTCCATCCCCCTTTACTTTTCCGCACTTACTGTTGTACCAGCTTGTTACAGCTTTTACTTAGTGTTTACTTTTCCTCTTTCTTACTCTGTGGTTCTTGTTTACTTTTCAAAGGCAATGCCTTCCCTTTTTCCGGGATTTACGCCTTGGTGCTAGTCGCCAGCCCCTGGCCTATGGAAGGCGGGCTTGGGGTAGTCACGGCACGGGCCCCGAGGACGGTTTGTGACATACTTCTTATTCTATTTTTACACATTCATTCAAAACTTTCAATTTTAGTATAATAAATAAAAAACCTCAAAACCTAATGTTGAGTTATATTTTAGAATAAAAAATGGGGAAATTATTGCACCCTAATTATATAACACATTCCTAGTTAATGTTTTATGACTAAACCTCCCAGAAAATCTTGTCTTACTTACTTTGGTTGAGTTTGATGAAATTTTTGGTATTGATTGTTAATCTTTATATAAAGCCTTCACTAACTATTGGGAAATGCAGACCAATATTTTCATCTTGATCCACCCTCTGATTCTATACAAAATTAAGTAGGATTGTGAATCTCCTTTTCAAATATTTATCTCACATGTGGATAATATATCCCTATGAACAATAATATCTAGCTCAATTGATTGAGACAAAGCAGTTAATCATGGATGAATACATGCATACTAGGACGGATTATACAGATGTATTCCACGAATAGTTTCACGGTCTACCTCATAACTAAAAGGTTGAGTTCTCAATTAAACTTATATATGTATGTATTCTAACATCCAAGACTCTCTAGATAATGTTCACTATTAAGTTAGAATAACTAAAGTAGTAGTTACAATATAATTTAGCCAAAGGTTTTATATGCACGTGTTCTTCACCATGGGGTGTGGAAGTCCTCTTCCTGAAGAATGAGGATGAAATATTTCACCAATTAATTGATTATCAAGAACTAAAAGACTCATGATAAACAACAATAATTACATACCACAAATAGATGACTTTGTAGATTTACAGCATGGGGCCCGATTTTTCTCTAAGAGTGACCTTTGATCAGGATATCACCAATTAACGGAGAAGAAGGATGATATTCTCAAGTCTTTATTTTAAATGAGTTATAGACACTATGAGTTAACTACTAGAGAAATGATCTGTAACGCTATTTTTTATAATTTTGATGTTATTTTTTAACCGATGGTGAAGATTGTGATGTAAAAAATATGACTTTCGACATTGACATTTTGTAAACCGATGCCAAAAATGAATTACAATTGTTTTTTAGCATCTATTTTCTAAAAAAGAAGCAAAAAAAATCAATCGGTATCATTATTTTCATCTGTTTTCTTAAATCCCAATGATAAAAAGTGAGAAAAATTGTTTTGGGGTTGGTTTTTTTAAAAACGATGCCCTTAATTAAATAATATATATTTTTTGAGTCTGTTTTTACAAAAACTAATGCTATAAATTAATTTTTTCTCTATGTTTTATATAATTTCATAGGCTTCATTTTGACAATTCATAAACTAAAACGGAGTTACAGATCAAACGTTATGGTCGTCGGAAGTTGAACTTTTCAATGTTTCTATTGATATGACTCGTTTCAAAGAAATCTTGATAAACCCGAATTAAAATCACATACACCAAATGAAATAAAATAAACATAATATTGTAATCATATTTCAATGGTTTTATGATATTCCAAGAAAATGATACATTGTTTATCATCATATAACATAAATTTAGTGTAGAACTCATGCAATAATGAAACAGTGATTGATAATTAAATATACACCATGGTTGGTAAATCTCATCCGAATGATTTATATTTGTAACCCGTTTATAAGAATATATCACCTTTATAAGCTAGCTAATCGAGTTGGATATAAACGAAGGAAAATAATAATAAATAAAATAAATGATTATAATAGATACAATGGTAAAATTAACAATTTAATCCATATTGAAAATTTTATTGAATGGAAAAGGTTGAAAATGATGAACGAAGGAGAAAATAGATTTATATACAGTAAAAAATATATTTTTTATATCTTTGTATGAAAATATTGGTGCTATTTAAAAAAGATAAACGAGTGTTGAGAAAATATTTTAAATACTGATCCCGCGTATTGGAGAATACTCTTTGGCATTACTTTTTTTTTAAAATAGAAGAAAAATAGGATTTACATTTGTCTTTTGGCTTCAGTTTTTTACAAACCAATGCCAAAAATTCCAATTGATATCATTTTTGGTGTCGGTTTCTAAATAAACCGATTCTAAAAAGTAAAAAACATCACGTTGGTTTTTTTTAAAAACCAATGCCAAAACATAAAAAAATATTTGGCAACAATTATTAAATAAACCGATGCTAAAGAAATAACAAAAAAAATATTTTTCCTCGTTTTTTTTAAAAACTTACCCAAAAAACTAATAAAATAATTTTGAGTCGGTTTAAAAAAAATGACCCAAGAAATGAAAAATCATAATTTTGGAATCGGTTTTCATGAACAAAAATTCCAAAAATTAAAAAAAAATACAATGTTTTAGATAATTTCTTGAGATTCGATTTGATTAGTCGTGGAGCTAAAATAGAGTTACAGATTAAAAGTTATGGACTTTTGAAGTTGGACATCCCTAAGAATTCTATTAGAGAAGATCAAATTCTTACATCCATAACTTTTAATCTATAACTCCATTTTTTCTTCATGACCTGAAAAATTGATTCTAAGAAAATAATCAAAAATATAGAAAAAATATATATAATTAATGGGGTCAGATTTTTTTAAAATTGATTCCAAAAATATTTTTAAAAACATTTTGTTGTTGGTTTTAAAAAAAACTCCCTAACTAATATTTTTTCTTTTGGGAGTCAGGTTTTACAAAAACTGTTGAAAAATTTATCTAAAAACATATTTTACTTTGATTTATAAGAAAATAACATCAAATTTTCAACGTTAAAAAACCTTTTTTTTAACTTGTGGTTCAAAGTGATGCCCTTCAGACTCAATAATGCTTCAATAATATTTATTGAAAAAATGAATGGAGTATTTTGAAATTACCTAATAAAATTTATAAAATTATTTATAGCTGATATTGTGATATACTCTAAAATAAATGAGATCCATGAGAAGCATTTCAATACAATGTTAAATAATTATAAATAATTTATATAAAAATTAAAGTAAATGTGAGTCATATATAGAAAAGTATCGTTCTTGGGGCATGTTATCATTAAAAAATGGATATCTATAGACCCTTATTACGCAATATAAATTAAGAATTGTCCAGGAACAGTATCATTAATAGTGATCCACAGTTACTTTGGACTATTTAGGTATTATCAATGACTTGTGGGAAACTTATCTAGATTATAAAACCCACTAACCATTTTGTCTTAGAATGGTGAAAATATTTTATGGAATGATTAATATGAAAAGATATTTAAAGAGTTTAAAAAAGGGTCATCACTGCACTTGTCCTTATGATACCCTCAATTGGAAGATTTTTGGGAGTATAAATTGATGCTTCAAAGACCGACTTAGGATATGTACTAATGAAAAATGACAAAGTTTTATCCTACGCCTCAATGAAGTTAAATTTTCATGAGCATAAATACACAATGCATGAACTGGACTTGGATGAAATGATCTTTAAATTGAAAATTTTGTTTCATTATCTTTATAGGGAAAAGTGAAAAATATATATAGACCATAAGATCCTAATGTTTATATTCACATAGAATAATCTTAATATGTTTCAATGGAGATGAATAGAGTTGATCAAAGACTATGACTATCCAATCCACTACCATCCTAGGAAATAATATAAAGTGTAAATTTATCTATGTCGAAAGGATACAACAAACATATCAATGATGGGAATTTAGAAGGATCTAATCTTCTTATACATGTAATGAATATACATGGTGATCATAAAGAATAAAATATCATCATTCCATTCTCAAATGATTCCTCAACTATCACTTCTAGATAAGGTAAAAGATTATTAAAGATATAATATGGAAATATATAAGATGGTGTAAGAGATAAGATAAAATAAATCCACATAGTTCAAAATTTATGGAATAGTAATATTTGGGTCACAGATTTGTATAACATAAAATAATGAGATAAATAAATAGTTTTTGAATGGAACACATAGAATGGCCTTATCCATCCACCTAAGGAGAAATAAAAAGTTTCAATATCTCTGATAGCACAATTGGTGGAACAATATGGACATGGATATTGTGGAATATACATAAAAGTGTTTAGTATGTTAGCAGGTGATGGATTAAAGCTTAAAATATAATTGTATGATAAAATAATTGTCTATACGTATATGGAAATGAGAAAAAATAACCATATACATTTTTACTAGTCTTCTAAAGAGATCTAGAGGAAATAATGATATATGGATTATAGTGGATTGTATTATAAGGACATACCATTAATTCTATATTCAATAATAATTATCACCTAAAAATTGAAAGGAAATTAATCATTGAATTGTTGAGGATGCATGGAACACCGCTATCAATTTTATTTGATTGAGATATGATATTTATCTCAATGTTATGGAAGAGTATACAACAAACTCAGAAAACTGAGTTGAACATCAGTATGACTTATCATCCCTAAACTGATAATTGAACTAAGTGGACTATCTAGAAACTATACGACAAGCTGATATAAGGATTAATATACATTAAAATAAGATAGGTTCAACATCTTCATTTGTTCAAGTTCTCATACAATAATAGTTTTCACTCATGAAATTAGATGGAACCATATGAATCTATTTATGGGAAGATGATTATAACACCTTCTTTCAAGTATTATGTTGGGTAATTCAAGCTATTGAGTCCTGAAATGGTTGAGGAAAGAGTATAAAATGTTTAGAGTGTTTAGTACGACATCAAGGTCGGTCAAAATCTAAAGAAGACCTATAATGAAAATCATTGATAAGACTTGGAGATTGAGGTTAGAGATAAATTATTCCACCACATATCTCTATAAAATAGAGTCATGAGATTGGTAAGAAGAGAAATATAAGTCCCTATTGCGTTTCCCCTTTGATATTCTAGATTGCATCAGAGATGTGAATGACAAACTGAAATCACCACGAACCCTTTCTCAAGTACATTATGTGTTTCACATATCCCACTTGAAAATTACATACCAGATCCATCACATGTACTACATTCAGAGGAGTGGTGGTGGTAAAATTATCTCTCTTATGAGAATTATCTAGTGAAGATCTTGAACAATAGATATAATGTTCTACATAACATGACAATTCACCTAGTCAAAGTACAATGGTGAAATCATAAGTATAAAAAGGTGATGTGGGAACCAGAGGAATCCATGAATCACTAGTACCCTCACAAATTTTCAAATATGTATACAAATTAGAATTTTAAGATAAAAATTATTAAGTAGGAAGAATTTAACAGCCTAGAATACTATAAATGGAATCTCACTTCTGATTATATAAATTTTTCATATTTAGTTAATCACTCCAAGTGATACAACCAAAAACATATTAGTATATTAATTTAAAATTTATATAATAAATATACCAACAATAATTGAATGTATTATTATGGGACAAAAAATATAAAATAAGATAATAATAACGGTAAAATTTAAATCTTTTCGATCCCTCAGAATAATTGCACTCATTAATAACACTACTGAAATGAAGTAGAATATCAAAAATGCAATATAAATTTTTAAAATAAATATATATAAACATTATAGAAAATTTAATTGAATGAATAATTAATGAAATATGAGTTATTATAAAGAAAAAATGTACCCCATATGACCATTAAAAATCTGACTGTTAGAATAATAATTTGACCTTTGAATAGTAACTTGACCGTTTGAATAGTAATTTAGCAATTAAGAATAGAAACCTAACTGTTAGAATAGTATACTCACCTTTGAAAATGTAAAATACTATTTATGTGTATTATTAATTTAATATATGACCTATTTATATCAATATATAAGGCAATAAATGTTTTAAATATTATAAAATAATTGATAGTATTTTTATGAAAAAAATATTTTATTTGAATTTTATAGAAACTATAATGATTTAAAAGAAATTAATTTTTCATCAAATGAGTTTATAAATTAATATTATGTTATAATATAATTATAATAAAATTTTGTGTGACCCAAAGTAATTTTTCAAAGGGTCATAAAATTGAATGTATTATTAAATTGTTATGTTTCCGATAAATGTGTTGTTTATTCAAAAATAAAATTTGTCATATTTTGAAAATAATTTTCTTAAAATGGATTTATTTTTTGGAATATAAATTTAAAAAATTGGTTTGGGTGAATTTTGTTTCTAAAATAGTTGAATTTTACTGAATAGTAAAATATGATAAAAATAAATTATTTAACATAATAAGAAAAATTAATGGATTTTTGAGTCATATATGATGTAAAAACATATTATATTGAATTGAAATACACTATTTCCTATATATATTAAAAATAATCAATAATATTGATCCAAAAAAATAAACTAATTATTATAATATTCAAAAACACCGCCCACATCCCCTTCTCCTCACACAATCTAGGACTTGGAGCTTGCCAAATTTATACCCAAATCTATTCCCAATAATCTGCCCTATATCGTATTTCATCTGGTCATCTCCAATGACCAACCCAATATGGATTACATGGAATCCCTAGAGAATACATCTAAAGGAGAAGTTAATACCTTCAAAAAATGAATACATTTTCTGTATTGTGTCGATTCATCACCTTCGTGGATGATGACATTTCATTTCCATTTACCTTCATAATGGAAGATATAAATTCACTTATAATTTTTTAAAATTTCCAAAATATGAATATTTTCTATTTTTTTACAATATATAATAAATATACGGTGATAATATTAAAAAAAATAAAACTAGTTCTTGTTGTTTGGTAAAACCACGTAAAATAAACTAACCATATAACATTAACATTTTATTAAAGTAATCATCAATATGTCAAAACACATATGCATAAATGGGAGAATGTTAAGTTATTAAAGATCATAAATACCATCTCATTTCACTTATGGTTTTTTACTCCATTTTGAAAAGAACATTAATAATTTTCTACAATTGATGTGACGTAAGAATCATGAAACAAAGACCACCAAAAAACCAAATAATCATTAAATATAATTGAAATTGTTATCAAAGAACTTAATAAAACTATAGTAAATAAAATATTTATGAAAAAGGTATTTAATTAAGTTTTAATTAATTTTATTTTATTATATATAACATTAAGATAAAGTGAAAAATGATTCTGGAACATAAGGTAAAGGATCTCTCAGAACCACCCTTTTTATTGAGGTTATGAAATTTCTCTCTCTAAGTCACTTTACCTATCTATCTTTGATATTATATTATGATTATAATTTTTTATATATGTTTATTAGATATATAAATATCATATTTTGTATTCTTTTTATGTGGAAATACAAGCCTCATGTTTAGTTCTCAGATTCCTTCTTTATGAAATCTCTTTTGATTCTCATATGAGGAGAAATTATACAGCCCATTTCAGTTCCTGGGTAATTATTATGTTTATTCCATATGATTTATTTCATTTTATAGAAAAAATATTATTTTACAAATTAGGATGGTTGTACTCATATAGAACTCCAATTCATTGGGTATTAGTTTTGTCTCATGAGAAGGTATGTATGGGATTTGGGAGTGAATCTAACTTGTGATAGGATTATGTTCACCATGAGATGTTGTATCGATGATTATCCTTGAAATTTAGTTATTTCATATTTAATGTTATTTTCACATTAATTTTTCTATTTTCTTATGATTCAACATTTATTTATGTTATCCCTAAATATTATTAATCATGTTATTTTATTATGTAGGATATCATTTTATACGTTTTTATTTATATGATTTTCTTCCCTATATTTTTTATTCTCTTACAGGTCTTTTTAGATCACCCCATTCTTTCATGTACTCTCTAGGTTATCTTATTTAGTTTTAGGATATAAAAAGTATTTATGAGATAATTATGGATATTAAAATAAATATGTTTATTTTAGTCTCATTTTTTATGAACCTAGTCTTCCAAAGACACATGGCCTTTCAATACATTGGCTGTATTTAATGTATATTTATGTTAAAAACTAGAAAATGATATGTGAAAAAATTCTTAGGTCAATAGAGTTAGAGATAATTTTTTCCATACCTGAGTTCTACTAAAAAGGAACTAAATATATGATTATAATTGATGGAGATAATATAATCCCATAAAATAATGTAAACTCTATTAAGAAATACTTATTACAGTTTCAAAACTTGTTAGAATAGTCCTCACTGCATGAATTTAAAATATAGGTCTCTAAGACCTTAATGTATGACTTTAAGAAGAATAGAATGCTTCCCTTGATGTATGAATTTAATCTTTAGATCTTGAATTCCTTTATACATGACTATAAACAACATAGTTCACTCTTTGATTCATGAAATTTACATAAACGAAAACAAAGCATATCTCAAATGACTTTAAACTATTCAGAGTGGTCAATCCTACATGACATTTAGCTTCTCAAATAGTTAAATTTATTGTTCCATTCAATTTTTAAATTCCACTTATGTAATACCGAGATCTATAGGAGGCATCAATTACCTAAGTGGTTCAATGGTTATGGCTACACTAGTTGAACAAAATTAAATGGTTAACTTAATAAATTGTAGATAAATTTCCCTTTAAATAAATTCATATAGCTAGACTCATATTAGATCTGATTATATAGTGACCCTTGAAGGTCATGAATCAAGACCAGTAATAAACAATACCAACTTTAACCCCCTCTCCATCTTAATTTTTGGGCCCACTAATTATTTTTTGGTTTTCACAATGGTCTTATAATATGGTAAATCCATCGTCAGTTTCTCAATGTGCATAATCACATTCTATATAGATGATACAATATTAAAACTAGGAGTGGATTGATTACTTTTTTTAAAGGATATATAGTGAAGTTTAAATATCTTATCCTATACTCATCAATGACGTCCATTTTCTTTCATATTCCCCTAGTATACGGTCCCCTTAAATAAAATTTAAACTAGTACCTTAATCTTATATCTTTTATCATGGGTATAACCATATAGATTATTTGGTTTATAACCGGTTCTAGAAAAAAAAAAGAATTATTATAATATTATGTGTACCTTAGTTATTTTTATCCCAAGTTACATAATGACAACCTAAGGTCATGACACGGGTCCATTAGTGGATCTCATTAACCATAATATCCCATCTGTCCTATTGTTCAGGCCTTCTAAAAAATGTTAGGTTTCTCAATGCACCTACATCAAGATGAAGTCATTTTCCGATAAAACATAATGTGTCTTGATTCTTATCATTAAAATATTAATAGTGATATTCATATCATCTATTTTAAACTCAAATAATATTTCCCAAATATCAAACTCCCACCTCATATTGGAATCTTAGTTTCCATCAATTCATAATGATTTTCCCCACTAACTCTATGTTAAAATAAATCTATTTCAATTTGTACATGAATAATATATGCATAGATGCCTATACTAAATTCCTTATCATAATAACATAAACTATAGACTATATAAGACCTAGTATTATGAAATTAAATTTCATGACAAATAATCAATCATACATGACAATTAAACAACTCAAAGTAGTTTGTTTTTTGATGACATGATTTCCAAACATGACAGTCATGCCTATGTAAATTGCATCACCCTAGACCTACATGACCAAATATGGATCTCCGGAATACCATCTTTTTGTGAAGTAAATCAAATTTAACCAAATTGAACCATAAAAATTTACGAAAAAAATCACAAATTTTTATTCACATAAATTTGAAGGACCATTTAGGTTTAGAGTTTTAGAGAATTAGGAAAAAACTTTAACAAACAAATCCAATGCCTTTCTCATAAAATGATATTTTTTTGGTATTATATGAGAAATTAATTAATCTATAATAAGGCATCAACATCACCTATAAATTATCCCCACTAGTTATTCTTCTAGATATATCATGTTTAATAAATTTATTTAGAACCCGGGGAAATAGAAACACAAGAATGGGTGGATTCAAATTCTTTATGAAGGTAAATATAAGTGATAATTATTAAATATCATAATTGTACATAAGATGAGTATAAATCATATTCAATAAATTGATAAAAAAATATATTCAATAATTGAATGAAACTATAAGCCAAATATATATGTAGATAATAATAGAAATGAAAAGATCACATGGATAACAATAACAAGTTTCATTGTGATGAAATTCATAATATTAGACAGTTAATTCAAGTTCCATTGCTAAGACATCATGATTTTACCATCAAGGCCTTGTGCTTAGGAAAAATATTTTTCTAGGAAGGCATACACAAAATACTAAAGTTTGATTGTCCCATGAGACCTATTGATTACTAAATGGGTTATTTTGGTCCCCATATATCACTAATTAAGTCCAATACATACATCATATAAAGTAATGTATAATTTATACTATATATAACCAATATTTCATAACAATAAAAATTATCCTTATTTGAATAATAAGTAAATAGATTATGGTGACTCATATTTTTCCCATTAATTATTTTTAGATATTATATCGATTATTTTAGAGACTAGGAACTGAGACGGTGTGGTATTCTGAGGCTCGATGTTCCAAAAAAGTGTTTGAAATGTATTAAATACATTAAATAGAACACACATTCATTTTTATTAGAAAATTATAATATTGTTTAAACAGGGGCCCAGATCATAAATTCAGTGTAGTTTTATATTTATAATGTAGTTTTTACCCTAGGTATAAGATAACCTTTGTCGATGTGCATTGTTTAGGGAGAATTCATCATGGGAGTAGAAATGAAAAAATAATTAAATAAATTAATTTAATTTAATTTTGTTAATTCGGTGAATGATATGTCTTGAAAGAGACTATTATCACAAAATTCTACGGTTAGCCTCATAACCCTAGACTTATTGGAAATCCATTAAAGTATCTCTATCACACAAACAGAAAATGGATCTTAGATTGGTGATTGACATGCAATATAATTGAATAATCTCTCCAAAAACTATGATGCTACACCGCTCTTCATCTGTGATCTATATTAATTGAGGTAGGATGTTTATTTTGATTGGATTATTTTCGTGTTCTTAATTTATATGATAAATGAAAATCATTCAAACAATGGATTGATTTTTGGATTGGTTTTCTTGTGGTATGGGCTTATTTGTGGGTATTTATTGGGTGAAATTCATTGTGATTAAAATTTTTAAATATTCATTTATTGATCTAATATAAATAAATTGTGGTTGACATAAACATATAACAAGGTCTGTTCCTCACGATTTTTCTTGTTCTTTCATGTCCTTTTTCTTCATTTATCATGGGAGTTCTTAGTTTGACCTAGGGTTTGATGATATTGGGAGAAATAGATCATTGAACAGATGTTTCCTAGCTCAAATATTTGATATTGTAGATCATGGCTCGACATAATGTAATAGATATGCGAAGATGGTAGCAGTGAGCAGATCAGACTCGATTGGAAACCCCTAATTTGAGTGAGGCATGTGAAAGATGATGGGATGAACCGAATCTATTTTCCAAATATATTTGAATATCCTGAATCTAGAAAATGAATGCGGTGAGGTTCATGAGTAATAGATCTTTGATATCCATCATGAACACAGATATATTTGTCTGTAGTGTAAAAATAGGTGTGTATGGAAGGGAGAACCGATATTTCGGAAAAAATACAAACCACACAGCATGAAATTCAAGATTATAAAGAATGTGGGTCCCTCTTAATAGTGACTGGGGTTGTGGGAGCTAGTTAAAGATCACACGACATGTAACCCTTTCACACAGTAAGTGACCTCACCCATGTGTCTTGGGATGTACCTTGGAGCGTACATGGACACGGTATGGAGTACACATGTTAGAGCTAGTTTTCTAGTCCCCAACACTAAATTGGAGAGAACAAAGTACATGATCTTACCCATCTACTAGTATACAGGTAGAATACATGGGTATTCAACACGCCATATACAGTTACACAGACATAGGCATGAAACATGGTTTGTTTATATAGGCAAGACCCAAGGTCAAGGGACATGATGTGTAACCCTTTTACATGTCATGAACATTATAATACATGGCTTAGAGACCTATTGTTATGTATCTTATACGAGTTTAGTTAGGGTTTCTCCCTCATATTATTTCCCTGAGTGTTAGTATGGAATAGGATTCTACTCCTAGGATAGAAATACCCTCAACAAGAATTCTTGGATAGAGTTTTTATAATCCTTCTGTGAGGCCTAGATTGAGATCCTCTATTCATTTTCATTACCTAGGTTGATTTCTTATTATAATCATGAAAAACACTATACATGCACCAATAATCTACATAGCAGTTTAATCCAGATCAAGTTGTTGGTATACCCCATGGCCTTGGGATTGATCTTCATCTGTGTATTATATCTCTTCAAACATTCTGCATCTACTACTAATTACAATACCTGTTGAGAACTACCTCCTAGATAGATGCCATCAGTGTTATCCAAATTTGGAGTGTGTTCTCCCTAATGAGTGATTTGTGGAACCTTTGAGCTATAATAATAGGATGGAGTTGATGTTTGGATTTACCTTTAGACAATGTGTATTTGTTGAGTATATATACATATTCTTGTTAAATGTTCTATATATATATATTCAAATGTAGAGATAACTGTACTGTTTTGTTGTATGATTTTTGGTTTTGGGGTGTACTACTGGGTATGATTATAATCACCACTACATAGGATTTTACTACATATGTCTTGTCTTATGAGGATGATAAACACTCTAACAGAGACCTAGATTTACTAGGACTAAATAGTGCTTAGTGAGACCAGACAGACTAGGTTGTGTTCATATGGTCTCTTATCAGCAGTCCCTATATTTCATTATAGGTTGGATTTTTTTTCCATAATCTTTGTGGTGGATTTATATTTTTTCCAGTTTGGTTTACTTAATAAAATTTCCTACTCTAGTTGTGGTATATAGATGTGTTCATGCATTGTTGTTTAGTTTTTTTTACATTTCATCATCTTATGGGCTAGGAGATGTGTCTGTGTTTACCGGTTCTTAGGATAAGGCCTCCCATGTTAGTGATATGCCAACATGGCACTAGTCACCAAGCCGAATCCTATTGAAGGCATGCTTGGGGTGTAACAGAAAGGGCCCCATTGGGATAGTTCATGAAAGAGTGGTATTAGAAGAGTCGGTTCTACCTTAGGACTGGAATCTATGAGATTGGTTTTGGGAAACAGTGTTAGGTGATTTGATTTTTACTTTCAAACTAGGGACACAAGTGTTGGTGTGGTGGCCAATGTATCTAAACACCATGACTTTGATCATGATTCTTTTGACTCAGTACATGAGAACATTGTTTGCAAGGAAGACAATGGTACAAGTATCATATAGGTATGGGTTGTGGTTTCCATGTCCTTGAGTCAGCTCTCCTAATATACTCATTGATTGTGGAACATATTTTCTACTTTTAGGATGATTCCACAATGTATGTCAGCTAAGGTATACCATCAGGATCATGAGGATGATCTCCTCAGTGATGATGATTCGATTCAAGGACAGGTTCTAGTGATGCTATCACAAGGTGGTGCACCAGCTATACCACCGCTTTTTGAGAAGCACATGGTACCTATAGTACTGGTGGATGAGGTATATAGGTTAAGAACAAATCACAAGTATTGTCAACTAATTCTTCTTAGGTTCAAAGGTTATCCGGACGTACATGTGGTTGATGACTGTCTTCAGGCAGTGACCCGAGTTTTCTATCTTGACAAGAAACCAGCAAATCAGACAGTGGTCTTGGTAGAGAGCATTCTCTATAGACTAGCAAGGAGATAGTGGGGGTTATTGAACCAGTATTACAATGATTCGAATCTATCATGGTTTGTGTTTGAGATCATTTTTAGAGATTATTTTTATCCAGCTACGCTGAGGGCTGTATGTATCCAGAAATAGTAGATGAGTATTCATCAGTGTTTAGGAACCTCTCTAGGTACTCAATGGATATGGTTCATCCCCAGTTTTTCAGGTCTCAAACCATTGAGAGAGGAATTATTAGAGACATTTGAGACAATTTTATCCCTCTATGCATTCCTAACTATTCTGGTGTTCTAGAGAGAGATTTAGTAGTTGACAGTTTCATGGATGAGCAGATATAACTAGTGGTTGCTAGTAGCAGGAACACAGGAGTATAGGTCTCAGCAGCAAGGAGATAATGCCAATCTCAGGGACTTGGTTGTTTATTACATTTATGAAGGATGTCCTGCGAGAGAGGATGTATGGTTTAGGATTCATAGGGTGGGTCTATTCAACCCAAGGAGGGAAATTTATACTTATGTGACAACATGGGATATATTGTAACAGATTTCCAAACCGGCCATATAAAAGATAAAGAGACCATGAATGGGCCACAGAGATGGAGAAAATAGCAGTAACAGACATCAATACATGAAGGAGTGTGCGGATAATGATATGGGCGAGTAGTAGGATGTGGTAGTCACTTTTATATATTTCTACAACCACCCCCATGTTGGCCATGCCAGGCTCAGTGAGCTATAGGAAAATGGTAGGGAGAATTGCAGGTGATCAATGACTATGACCCAGAGGCTCTGAGAATTATTTGATGTATGATCTATTTCTTTTATATGTTATTTTCAGTACTAATATAAATATTTTCTAGTAATTCCTTTATTTCCACATATTTTTTTGATACTTAGAGATTTTGTTTGTGCCCTTGGCTCAACATTTATACTTGAAGACTCCTACTGGAGATTAATTAGAAATCATGCACTTCTGTTGAAAATTTGATTTGACTCTTGAATAAAAGTGTTTCTATTAGGGTATATTTTTTTTGATATGAGGCCTTACATATTCTTTATAGGTATAGAAAAGTTATCTATAGTTCATGCCCAGATTAATTGTTTTAGGAAGAGGATATGGAGTGTCCATAGTGATGGAACCAGGTTCTCCTTTATGGATGAAAAGAAATCCCATAAATCATAGGGTATACTCATACATAGAAGGGTGTAATAGATCACTCATAAATAGGCTATCCTAACCCTTTGTGGAGTTGATGTTATGATTTCCCATCTTCCTATAGTGGAGGTGGAGTATGATGTCATTTTACCCAAAGATGTTCCAGGCTTTCCTCCCCATCATGATATAGAATTATATATTGATCTACATCCCTATAAGTCACGTATATCTGTGCCACCATATCAGATGTCTTTGGTAGAGCTTTGTTATATGTTATTGCAGTTGAGTACTTTCATAGGGAGGTATTTTTTAGACCTAGTGTTTAACCATAGGCATCCCAGTTTTTTTCAAGATGGTATATGGGAGCTTGAGGTTGTTTGTAGTCTATCAGCAATTGAATCAAGATACTGTAAAGTACATGTATCCACTACTGAGGATTTATGAAATTTTTGATTAGTTGATAAGGGATTGATGTTTATCTATAGTGAACCTTAGGTCATGCTATCACAATTTGTGAGTATGAGATTATGACATATCAAAGATGGTATTCAGATATCTCTATGATCACTATAAGTACATGGTGGTTCCCTTTATCACGAAAAACACCCGAGTAGTGTTCATGGGAGTCATGAACTGGATATTTCAGCCTTTCTAGACTGTTTCGTGGTATTAATAATTAATAATATCAATCTGTACTCAGCATCTGAGGAGGATCACACGAGACCTTGAGGATGGTTTTGGATGTACTTGGAGAGAACCACATTTACAAAAAAAACATGATTTTTTAGTTTGGGATATAGGAGTTACACTTTTTGGGACTTGTTACCTCAGAAAATGGAGTAAAGTATGCACCTAGACAATTTCAATGAAGTGTTAGCTTGGGAGATACCCAATAGCTTGATGGAGGTGCAACGATTGCTTTTTTTGGTAGGCTATTTCTAGATATTTATACCTCATTTATCTAGGATATCATCTCCCATGATATCTTTTAACAGAAAGGGGTATCCATTTATATGTATAGAGTGGTTCTAGTAGGTTTTTATCAGTTTAAATAGAAATTGAATAGCATTTTCATGTTGAGATTTCCAAAGGAGTGTGTCGAGTATGTAGTGTTATGTGATTCATTAAGAACAAGGATTAGTTGTTCTCTGATGAAGAGGAAGGTGGTGATTAAATTTGGTTCATGTTAGCTGGGACCAAATTAGAAGAACTACATGACCCATGATATTGAGTAAATAGTGGTATTATTCTAACCAAATATGTGGAAACACTACCTTATAGGAATGTGGTTTATCATCTATTATAATCTCAAGAATCTCAAGTATATCCTCTCCTAGAAGGATTAGAACTTGAGATAGGGGTGATGTTTAGAGGTCCTCTAGGATTATTACTTTGATATTTTCAATACCCATTGGAAGGGGAACATTGTAGAATATTCCATATATAAGAGATCTTACTCACTGTTTCTAAATGAGGCATCGGATCAATTGGCCTCATTTCAGATATAATTTGTGGTCAGAGTTAGAGAAATATACCTCCAGTCGATGGATTTTTTCCCTCCACTCTTGTAGAAAGTCAGGGAGGCCCATATTTGGGATGTTTACTATGATACCCAATGGACTGAAATATCCACGGGACATGCGCCTGAGAGAATTTCTAAAGTTGGGGATCAGGTCTTTATTTTTATAGGTTGAATGATGGTACTAGTGAGGTTACAGGAGGAGGTTCTGAGACAGCATAATTCATCTAATTTAGCAGTAGATATGGATTGGTAAAAGATTTATCAAGAACTATGAAATTAATTTTGTTTTCTAGGGATGATAGAAGGAGTTTCAGAGTGTTCCTCTTGATTCCTTACTTTTCAGCAAGTGAATACTAAGCACTAAGTTCCAGCAGGTTTAGAAAAACCCATTAAGGTTGTAAAATGGAAGTGGTATGGGATATATAGGGACTTTATTATGTTATTAACATGTATATATGGGGGACATAATTCCATTTGGATGATTGAATATTGACTCACCAAGTCATTCCAATTATTAGTTATTCAAGAGCAGAGTACAGTAAAGCGATTAGGATGCCTCTATATGCAGGAGATAGACTAACTCCATGGAGATCCATCAGTGATCAATTCTAATAATTATTCTTGCTTCGAATATCGATTATGGAAGGGTTACAAAAGTATTTAGGGACTCATTTATTCTAGACCACAGTGTGTAACCACCAAATTGATGTCCAAAATAAACACACCATTTATGTTCTGGAGGACATTCATTGAGATTTAATGTTAGATATTGTCAATAGCTTGGAGGGTCACCTACCACTATTTTATATTTTCATACAATAATAGATACCTTTCCACCATCATTATGGTACCATTCTAGGCTTTTTATGATTGACGTAGTAGATCACCACTTTGTTGGACTGACCTAGAAGATTTGGCACTCATGTTCCCAGAGTTGGTGTGAAAAATTTCAGAGATGTTGAAGATCATATATGTGTTTATTATAATTGCATAGATCCATTAAAAGTTTTATGAGTACATATTAAAATGGCCTTTGGATTTTGAGGATGGAGACCACGTATTCCTATGGGTTTCACCTCAACGTGGATTGTGAATATTTGGGCTTGGCAACATGCTATCTCTGATATTCATTGGACCTTTTTAGATTCTATATAGAGTTCGAAAAGTGACATATCACTTATCTCTACCTCTGCAGTGATATTGGTTACATGAAATCATCCATGTGTCATGGATGAGGAGGTATGTACATAACCCATCAGATTTTATAAACTAGGGAAATCAGGATGTCGAGGATGGTGCTACATTTCTTGAGCACCCATAAGAGGTTAAAGATCAGTATGAGAGTATAATTCATAAGAAAATTATTCCTTTAGTGTGTTTATTGTGGTATCATGGGAATATTTAAGAGATCACATTGGAGCAGGAGGCTCAAATTCATGCACAGTACCCACATCTCTTTGTGTAGACCTTGTTTTGGATTTTCAATATTTAAAGCCCCCTGTTTGGGAGTATGTGGTGACTCATATTTTCCGTTAGTTGTATTTTGATATTGCATATATTATTTTTTGAGACTTGATGCTGATATAGAATTCAATTTAGAGGCATGTTTTTCCGTTAATAAATTATTGAAATATATTAAATATATTAAATTGTGTGTGATGTTTTCCTAGAAAAGTGTGGATAATGGAAACGGGATAGTAGATTAGTGATTTACATGACACAATATCAAAGGATATCACCAATGACTACAACACATCATATCTCTTCATCAGTGATCTGTCTGAATTGAGATATGATGTTATTTTATTAGATTCTTTCCCCATTCATAATTTCTAAAATGAATGTGAATCATTCAACCAGTGGATTGATTCACGTATTAGTTATCTTTTAAGATGAGTTTTTTGAAGGGATTTATTTGGTAAATTTCCTTATGATTAAAATTGTTAACTCTTTATTCATCATTTAAATGGAAACGAATTAAGTTAAACACAAACATTGACTAAGTCCTTTTCCTCATTAATTTTCTAGTGCTTTTCTCCCTTTTTTCTTCATTCATAATGGTTATTCATTGTTTGAAATGTGGTTCAATTATTAACAAGGAAATCGAACATTTCAAACTCATTTCATGGTGAATAAAAAAATCAATATAGAAGATCTGGGCTTGGAATGACACAATAAAGGTGTGATGGTTGTAGTGGAGAGAAGATCGTGTCTGATTAGAAACCCCTGATTCAAGTGAGGATTGTGAATGGTTATGGTAAGAATGAACTCTGTTTTTCCAACGGAATCAAAGTGATATAATCTGGAAAATAGTTGTAGATAGGTTCATCCAAAACATATTCGTGATTTTTAGTATGAATGAGGCAAGATATCCAGGATACAATGATGTGGGCACATGAGAACAGAAGAACCAATGTTTCTCCTAAAACATGAAACATGTTGAATGTAATTTGGGATTACATGTCATATGGGTCCCTCCTAGAAGTGGATAGGGTTAGATGAGATAGTTAAGTATCACATGGAATGTGACCCTATCACACGGCATGCATCCTCTCCCTGGAGGCTCAGCATGTACCTCAAAGGGTAATCAAATAAAGTTTGGGGAACGCCATGCACTACCCCACACAGACATAGTCTGAACAATGTACATAGGCTAATACATGTACAGGTGCATGGGTAGAGTACACGGGAAGTTGACATGTTGTTTACTATTACATGGAAACAGGTATGAGACATTGTCCATTTACACTTGTAGGACCCGGTGTTAAGGGACATGGTATGTAACCCTTCTACATGGCCTATAATTTCTAAGAAATTTCTTGGAGCCCTTGTACTTTTTATATTTGAAAATTTTAGTTAGGGTGTGTTACCCATATCCTTTCCCTAAGGGATAATATAGAATTGAATCTTACTTATATGACAGAGATACATTCAGCTAGACTTATTGGATAGATTTTTTGGAATCTTTCATGAAGTCCGAAGTGAGATGCTATTTTCATCTTTACTCCATATGTGATGTTTTTGGTATCTTCGTGACCAACACTAATTGTGCACCATTACTCTAATTAGAGAGTTAATCTAGATCGAGTTTTTGTTATACCCCATGGATTTGGGAGTGAACAACATTCATGTATCGTATCTCATTGGACTTTTAGAGTGTACTTCTACTTGTCAGAACTGATGGGAACTACCTCTCTAACGAATGTCATTAATTTTATCATACTCAAGTGTGTTCTCTCTTAGATGATTTAATTATGGATCCTTTGAGGTGGAATCCTAGTATGGCTTTAAAGTTGGGGCTTACCTTAAAAATGTTTGTGTTTGATGAATATATCTGGATATTATTGTTATATGTGTTGTAGACATATACATGTGTATATATGATTGTAATATCTTTTAGTATTCTTTTTTGTTTTAAGAAGTCCTATTGGGTAATGCTATACTCACACATTCAAAAGTTTTTCCCACACATGTCGTGTCTTGTGAAGATTATCGCATCTTTGAAATAGTCCAAGACAGACCCGGACCAGATGCTGCATAGAGAGACTAGACATACTAAGGTGTGTTCCTATAGTATCTTGTCAACAATACCAATCTTTATTTATAGGTTTGAATTTTTTTATATTCTTCATGGTGGGTTTAAATTTATCCTTATTTACATTCATTTACTTCATGTCATACTCTGGTTATGGGATATAGATGTATGTATGCATGATTTTTCAGTTGTTTTTACATTTCATCATTTTATGGTCTTAGAGATGTGTTCATGTGTACAAGTACTTAGGATAAGGCCACCCAAGTTAGTTATATGCCTAATAAGTGCTAGTCTCATGCCCTTGCCTTATTAGAGGTGGGCTTGGTGGGTTACAGTTCGGGACCCATTAGGCTGGGTTATAACATAGATTATACAAATTTCCTCAATCAATAAATGGAATAACTCTTAAGGAAACCATCCCCAAAACTAACACCATATAGAGAAATGGGTATGTGGTTATGTTAATAATTATCTCAATAAATTGACTTATGTAATCTATAGAAATTCCATTTAATCAATTGGAGGATATATAGAGTTTTCACAAAGTAATTAAATTAAAATTTAAAATTATTCCTATAATAGGGTATGATTTGAAAGGAAAATTGTAGTAATGGATATCTATGATTTTAATCACCCAAAAGAAAATAGTATGAGTTTATTTTGAATGTGATCCATGAATAGTAGATACACCAGAAAATAGAAACATGTAGTGATTGAAAAATATATCCCAATGAAGCAAAATTGTGATATGAAAATACTTATGGTAATAGTAATTTAAGAATGAAACAAACATGAGAGAGATACCATGAAATTTAAAAATAATTAATTGAAATATATTCATTATAATTAGAGGAATTGGGTATTAAATATACCATATAAAAGAAAATATGGTGTGAAATATCAAACAAGTCTCATGGAATTGAAAATAGAAATAAATAACACGTACGACTTTAGAAAATTATAAATCAAAACCACATTAAATGATATAACATAAAATGAAACATTAAATAGAATTAATAATGAGATAATAGTGATATAATTTTAAAGGTTTAGTAGATACAGGATTAGATGAAAGACATGGAGTAAACAAAGAAATATGTCTCATGGGTGAAACTTTAAGTCTTGAAACCCTTACGACATGAGTATCATCTAAAAAAATATTGTATAAAGAGATTGAAACTAAAATTAAAATAAAATGAAATATAATTAAATATATAATTTAAAAAATAGTTATTATATACACCATATTAATGTCAATTGGTACATAATATGGAGAATGTCTTAAGAAATAAGAATAGAGAACAAGAAACCCATTCCAAGTAACATAATCTTTGAGGTAAAAATTATTTGACAATGCAGTTATAAAGAAAAATTATAGAAACAAAAAACCAGTAAAAAATAAAATAGAGAATATTTATTAGGTATAACAAATCAAACTTGAAAAAATATATTTTAATAAGAAATTTTTTACCTCAATGGATTAAACTTGAGTTAGCCCAAACCCTTACAGCTTGGTATACTATGAAACAAAACCCATTAAAAGAAATAACTTGATATGTATCCTCAAAACCAGTGAATTACATGAATATGGGAAAATAATTTCTATATGTATTAATCACACCATATCAAATTTATCATGGTTCATCATATGGAATATGTCTCAATAAGTTAAATTTGAGACAAGAAACCCTTACCTTAATTCACAACTTCGACTAAAGCACTAGAATACCCTATATAAAAAAATATATATCTTAACCACTTATTTAACAACTTTTTTATATCTATAAACTTTTAAAAACTACATTTATAATTTTTCACTACATTTATATTGGTGACTTATTATTGACATTCATTATCTGGTGTTAGTAATCTTGATCTTTTTGAACTAGTTCCATAATAGTGGTGTTTTTCTTCATTGTTATTTAAATTTTAATCATTCCAAAATCATATAAGGAACTAGAAATGATTTTTTAAAATAAATTTTAATGTTATAATTTCACTATATTGGAGTTTTTATTTTGATTTTTAATGATAAAATAGGTGATGAGAATGTTTTGGTAATTTTTCACAAATGAACATTGGTATCTTAATTAATGAGATTAAATTATTGTTATCATTGAAAAAAAATAAAGAAAAATATTTAATTTCTTATATATTTCCTATATTATCAATAATTAATTACCCATATTCATCCATTATATTATTTTATATAATTTTTGAAGAAGGTGGTTAGACTGATCCAATCATGAACACACTATAATTAATGGATTAATGTGGTTTTAAAAGTGATTTATTTTGCCATAATAATAGTATTATAAAATAATAATGATAATATATAGAATATTTGATGGTGTTTAATTCTATTTTAAGTTGTTTTAATAAATATGAAATAAAAATGAAAAAAATGAGATATGTTACTTTGTAGAGGTGGTAGTCCGCACAACGCATAATTAACATTTTCATTACTTGATGAATGAGAGGAAAATAAAGGGTTTATAAGTTTTATCTTAATAATCATAATTATATTAAATATTTCATATTTATTCTCCAATTTCACTTATATAACTATCTATGATAGTTTTTGGTAAAAAATAGATTTCATTACATTATGGTGGCAACAGTCCGTAAAACACATGGTTAACATTTTCATTTCTCAAATGAAAATAAGGTGTAATATAATATGAATCTTAATAATAATTATTATATTATATATTGTACATTTATTATTCAATTAAACCCTTATAACAAGCTAAGATTGGTGGTGGTGAAAAAGACAATAGTCGTCACTTCATGGAGGCTATAGTCCATAGAATACACGAATAACAGTTTCATTTTTATTATTATAAAAAGTGAAAGGTGGTTAATATTTATTCCCATAGAATAATACAATTCAATAAACAAGTAATATTAATTATTTTATATATGAATTTGGAAATTATATTTTTGAATTTCATAAATAAAATAATAGAAAATAGGAAAAAAAGTACTCACATTGAGACCATTAGATTTCCATAGGTAGACTTCTTATAAATGGAGGTATTATGAAAATCGGTTGTGACCAGAATCACAATTATAAGGAATATTGTTATAAATTAGGGAAATTTATTATATTTTTATGTTTAAATAAATTTATTTGAGTGGCCTTGACGGGGTGGTAAAATTCCCCTTTTATAAATATTTGGATCAAAAGTTTGTAAATATTTCAACATAATATAAATAGAGAACATGTTTTACAAATTAAAAAGAATCCAAAATGAACAATAATGGAGTTTTGTTGAGTTAAATTCAATCATACCGCAACCATTAATTTAAAAACATGTTTTAAGCTTGTTTTTTAAGTATTATTCTCTTAAAATTTTTCACTTTTACCAATTTTTTTATAGTTGTAACTAGATCTTACCTATGTAAATCATTTTTTATGAATAAAAAAAATTGAACATATTGAATAATTTTTAAACATTGATTAAAAAATATGAAATAAATTTTATTAGATAAATTTATTTGTTTAAGAAAAATTAATTCTAATATTAGAACATGTAATGCGTTAAAAATCATTTTTAATAAAATATATATTTGAAACTAAAAATTTATTTGTAGGAAAAAATTATTCATCCTAAGGAAGAAGTGAAAGAACCAGGAAGGTGGTGAAACCATTTTATATTGAAGCCTCCTCCCATGATATATCCAATATTTCTAGTGCTTTCGACTATCATTTTTCATGACCGAACTTTTACACTGCACTCCATTTCTTTTTATTTTAATGACGCTTCAAAGAGACATGGGGATGTGAAGATTCCTCCCTCCCTTTCATAAAGTGAATGGATGAATTTTCAAAACTATTTACAATATCATTTTGTTTTCCTCCTTCCATGGTGTTTATGATAACTTTTTATTTTGATATTATGTAATTTACCAATGATTCCCATTCCTTGAAATATATTTAAAGAAAATGAATTCTGAGAAATGAATATTGAAATTATAACAGATTCCATTTTAGGGAATCATGTGTATGCCCACTCACATGAGATTATATATTCGTAATATGTTCTATCTATCTTGAAAACACATGATCTATAGAGGGATCACACAAGTGGAAGATAAGTCTTGGATGGGGAATGCATAATCTTTTTTTGAATCTTAAAGGTCATGAGAGCATATTTTGATATTAAATTCCACATATCATTCCTTTTCATGATTTTGTAGACTAAATAGTTGTTATTCTTTAGTTTAGGGTATTTTAGATCGGGCCTAATATTTCTTTAGTTTAGGGTATTTTTTCATGGACCTTCTATTTCTTTTGTTTAGGGTCTTTTAGCTTAGACCCCATATTGCTTCAGTTTAGTGTATTTTAGCTCATACCTCATATTGCTTTACATTATGTTATTTTATATAAAACCTTGTATTTCTTTAGTTTAGGGTCTTTTAGCATGGACCTCATATTAATTTGGTTTAGGGTCTTTTATCTCATACCTCATATTTCTTTAGTTTAGGGTCTTTTTGCTCATACCTCATATTGCTTTAGTTTAGGGTATTTTAGCTCAAACATCATATTGATTTATTTTGGGGAATTTTTGATGGGAAAACCTATATTATCATGGGATATAGTACAAGCATACCAAGAATTACCTAAATCACTTTGGGGGTCTAGGCTCTTCTATTGTGTGGTGAAGGCTCGTGAGGATCGAAATTCACTTTTTGGAGAGCAACACATTTAGTTGATGTCCATAGGCACATATGTAGGATCCATAGGAATTTATGAATAGTCAAGAAAAGGGTCCTTGAAGCTAGGTATCTTTTCCAAGGTCTATGGATGATTTATTGAAGTAATATTTATAGGGTTGGAATACTGGGGATACTTGGATTTCTTAGATATTTTGAGTATCGAGGGTGTAAATCATAACCCAAAAGTTTGAGTCCATGAATATGAGATGGTGGAGACATCATGGGTATGTCCCATTACATTATGGAATTTCAGTTTCTTACATGGTGTTTCTAAGGCCCAATGGTATTGAAGCTCCTTTCTAGAAAGGAGAAGATTCCCTTAGTTGGAGGGTCAGGACCCTTATGCATCGGTAGTATGCCAAGAGAAAGATGATATCCACTTTTCTATGATGGCTATGATATATTTTCAAAGACCCAAATGTCTAGATGATAAAGTTGAGTATGAGAAAAAAGATAAATAGTAAGGGTTCTTGCATCATAGAGTAATTTATCTCTTAAAGAGAAGCTCGAAATCTATGACATGTGGTTTCTAATCATAAATTGTGTGACATAAAAGGTTAGGAAATGATGTTTCATAGACCATCCATGAGAAAGGGTAGGAAATAGAGCGACGTAATTATGAGGATATCGAATCCACTTGGATATTTTGGTATAGGGATTTTAAATCATGATATGGAGTACTCAAGTCGGGAGAAAGATATGGGACAGTCGTATAGGGCGTGGCTCAGACACACTAGGGTATTGAGTGATATCGCAATGATTTAAGGGCTCACGATAATTAGAATGTCCTTTTTTATAGTGGAACATTTGGTTGATGGCCATAGATTTATATGCAGGATCCATGGGAATGTATTAATAGTCAATAAAAGGATCCTTAAAGTTGGATATCCTTTCCAAGATCCATGGAATTTTATGGTGATTCAAGACACCCCAATGCATGATGTGTGATTTGTGTCAAGTGTAAAATCCAAGGAGGGTTTGAGTACCCTAAAATTTGTGTCAGCACCCGGAGAACACATTCTCACAGTGAGGTGATGTGAAAAACATTGATCTACCTTTTTTTCAGACTATCGGTCCATCAATAATTGCTTGTATTTTAAAAAGGATAGAAGTAAGACCCCATGATATTTATTCCCTTTATGGTTGAAACAAAATTTTTCACTAAACTCTAATGATTAAGAGTTTATTGGGTGGATACACGAATTTTTCTTATATCTACATTTGTAGGTTTTTAACTTGAAAAGTTTTGTGTCTCTTTAGTTTGTATTTTACAGTCTTTCAATATGGGCCATTATGTGAAAGAGTATAAGGTCATACAATTTTGTCTAAAATAAATTCATTTTATGGTCATGAATGACATAGACCTTATATGGAGGACAATACACAAGATCTTAATTAAGATGAAAAGGGTTAAGACTACTCCAACATCTTCTCAAGCATGGGATGGAGATGTTATAAATCATGGCTCGATATTCTTAGGTCATGAGTGATGATATAAGACTATTATACAGGGATTGGTTTAGACATTTAGAGGTGTTAAGTGAATCCACAATGATGTTGGGTCCTATGAGGATTGTAAAGTCATTTTTTATAGTGAAATATTTGGTCAACATCCATAGGAACATATACACGATTTATAGGCATGTATGCATAGTCAAGAAGAGGGTTCTTGAAGTTGGATATAAATTCCAAGGGACATGAAAGGTTTATAGTGACCTGGGATAGTCAAAACACAAAGTGTGGTATATGTATTGAGGTGATATTAAATGATGTTGGAAGCACCCCATAATCTGGTTGATAGAAGTAAGTATCATGTGGTCATTTGATAATGAATAGATAATGGGAGATAGTTTTCATAGTTTATTGTCATGTAGTAGGGACATATTTTCCTGCCATTCAGCATCATGTGATAGTGATATTGGAGATAACATGAATGTTGTGGTTGGGCCCAAATATGTGGTATTGGGAATCACTACAAATCTTATGAAGATGAGAATCATGACATATTTAGTTCTGGAATGTCATGCAGATTAACATCTTACGGTGAGGACCGAGTTAGACCGACATGAAAAGTGTAAATTTTATGGTTGGGCCCAAACATGGAGAGTAGGTGTCACTATGTATCTCATGAGGATTATAATCAAGCCACATGTAGTTATTGAATGGGAAATACACTACTGAGTTCTGACCTGTATGAAAAGGAGGTCATTATTTCTGTTGATGGATGTAGCTAGACCTGGGATTAGATATCAAGGCATCACTACATATCCTATGATTATAGGAATCAAGATACATGTAGTTCTTTAATTTCCATGTAGTTTAATTTCATGTGGCGAGGATGAAATCAATCCATCATGAATTGATGGGAAAATTTTGATGAGGCCCAAGGGTGGATGTCTGGGTGTCACTATGTATCTCAAGATAATGGGAATCAAAACACATGTAGTTATGAAAATTCCAATCATTTTAATGTTATATGGGAAAGAAATGGAAGACTGACATGAATAAAGAGATATTTTTTTGTTGGGCCCAAAGATGAATATTGGGAATCAATATTTATCTCATTAAAATGAGAATCAAACCACATTTATTTTTGGGTTTCTGTTCATTTTAACATCTTACGGCGAGGAATAGAGCTTTTCGAGGATGATATGCATCACCTTTTCCATGAGGCGATTCCTTTTTCGTGATTCCTAATCCCACATGATCCATGATCAGTGTGAGAAATGAGGAATGGAAAGGGCCTTATTCATGGTAGGGGTATTGTGCATCATTTGGTGACTGGACCAAGACAAAAGATTGAGTCATCCCTGTGTATCTCATTTGAAAATGAGAATAAATACATAACAAGTTCTAGAATAAACATAAAGTTTACTTTCATGAGGCAAGTACATAGGTGACTTTATGTGACTGGGGAAGAATATCATGGATCTGTGCAGTTTTATGTTGTGTGGTGAGGACATTAGGCCACCTTTCATGAAGGAGGAGTTCTTGGTCTATGCAGTTTAATGTCATACGGTACGGAAAATGGGTCACCCATCATGAAAGTAAAATATTCCTACTACTAGACCCAAAATAGATGTTCATACATCACTACACATCCTTCTATGATAAAAATCAAGACAAACATAGTTCATAGGGGACTGCGTAGTTTAGTATATTACAGCAAGGATTCACTCTATACAGTTTAATGTCATATGGCCAAGATGAAGGTTGTCATATAGTTTAATGTCATACTGCTAAAAAACATGTATAGTTTGACATCATATACCTAGGATGAATGATGGGATTTAAACCAATGTGGATGTCCTAATACTTGTGGTTATGTAATGTATTTCTTGATAAATTTTTCATAGGTTACTCGTGTGACATGTCCCCCACCCATTTTAGCCAATTAGTATGATCAATTATGAAATAAATTATCTATGATGTAAGGTCCTTCCCATTTGGGCTACAGTTTTGGGGGCTTCGTTCCCAGTATCATTGGGGTTCTGAGATCCATCACTGATTATCAATGATGGAATGAACTTATGTGAAAATTTTTATTGAAGGCTCGTGCAATTCAGTTCTGATTAATTTTTTGATAGTGCAATGTGCACAACCTCTTCTCATCTAGTCAGTCTAACTCATCCATTCTCTTTTAATATTTTCATCATCTTCGAGTTTTCCACAAATGGATATTTGGAGTGAGGGAAGCTGGACCTATTTGGTTAACACTGCCTCGGTCTCGTACACTAATGAGTATGTATTTTCTTGTGTAGCAGTACACATGGTGGTATGGTAAGACCATAAAGCATAGATGAGATTATCTACCCAGTAATTATTATCCTTATTCACCATCTTATAGAGTAAATTTTATAAACTCTTATTGATGGCCTCAATCTGTCCATTTTTTTAGTGCATGACAGTGAGATGACATATTGGACACGATATAGTACTCCTGTTAAAGCTTCATCAAATCTATGGAATAGAAGATGGTTCCATTATCCCTTAATATTATGTGAGGAACTTTAAACCCTGTGATAATATGGGGCTTCATTAATTTGATGATATTATTCATCCTGACTTATTTGAAATGTATTTCCTTGGGCCACATGGAAAACAAATTAGTAGTAGTAAGGAGGTACTTGAGCTTCTTAGTTGTGATAAGGGATATGGCCCCACAATGTATATACCCCAAAAGAAAAATGGGTAGGAATATATAGTTATATGTAGAATTTCTAGGTGAATATGGATGTTTTTTTTTTGAATCTGGAATGCATGACATTTCCTTGTGAATTCCACACAGTCATATATCATGATTTTCTAGTAGTATCCCAACCACTGGATTTGGTGGGAGACTAGGGTTCCCAATTTATGGAAATCACAAAATCCTATATGTAATTCCTCTATAATGGTGAGAACCACTAGTTTTTTATGAACCTGAGGATAATTTCATCAAATTCATGTTTTTAGAGTAATTTTTTCTCTTTTGGATCGTCCTGTAGAGTGAATTTTTCTACCCAACACTGAATCTGTTCCCTTCATGCATGATCCATTGGGAGAGTCTCGTCTCTAAGAACAAATTATAGGCTCCATCAATATATGGTTGGTCATTGGTTCATCCTACACTAGGTTGTTGTTGACCTGATTGATCTCTTCCATATCAAATACAATGATCATTGAGACCACTATTTGATGTGTGATCTGAAAGGTTTCTTTCTCATGTTCAGGGCCGATGAGGATAGAAGATGCATTATCCAGTGCTTCTAAATGAACATTCTATGAACGGGGAACATAATGTAAGGTGGTCTCAAAGATGGATTCTTTCATCAGTCCCCAAATGTAGCCAATGAGTGGGACAACTCTTCATTTTTAATGGAATATTCAACATTGATCTGCTTTATCACAAGTTATGAGTCTCCATTGATATTCAGGAAGGCTATGTGTAGTTATAGAGCTAGTTCCAATATAGTTATGAGGTCTTGGTACTCTACCTAATTATTTATGCTACCTTAGAATAGTGAGAATGAGTAGGGAAAACTGATTTATTTCTATAGAGACAAACATAGTCCCCAGACCAAACTGATTCAGTTTCAGGTCTTCCATTATTTTGTTGATAGGAATCTAGGAGGCTCCATAAGAGTATATTTTCCATGTCCATGGAGTGTCTTGGGAATAAAAGACCATTTCATTTGCAAGCTCGGTGTCTTCTAGTGTATTTTTTGGTGTAATATGTGTTATTATGAAATCATCCAAGGATTGTCCTTTCCCCAACTTCTAATATATGAAATGAATGTCATATTGATACAGAATGACCACCCATTGAGCCAAGTGGCTGGTAAACATGGGGAGGCCAAAGATGTACTTGATCAAGTCAATACAAGAGACCAAGTGGACTTTGTGGAGTTTCATGTAATTCCTTACCTTTTTTACTATAGAAATGAGTGCAACGTAGTTTATTTAGGCATCAAAATATCATGTATTGATACCTAGAATGGTATAGATAAGGTATTATAGACTATTATCACTTCCTGTATCATTTTTCTACACGAGGAGGGAACCCAATGAGTGTTCCAAAGAAGTCACATATATGATGAGTGTCTTCCCTTTTACCAGAGTCATCAAAACCGGTGGTGAAGTAAGTATTGTATGAAAAATTATAATCATTTCTGGAAATCATCATCTCATTGGTAGGTGACTCGCTTCTTCATTATCATGGTGAAGGGGAGAGCTTTTCTATCCAGGTTAGCTATGAATTGTCAAATATAGGTGAAGTTCCCTTGGATTTTTTTTTTCAGTTCATTGAGATTTATATGAGGTTCCATCGCTAAAATAGTACTCATTTTCTATAGTTCCACATCAATTTTGTAGTTTCATACCACAAATCCCAATAATTTTCATGATATTAACCCAAATGTTCACTTCAGCAGATTCATCTTTAGATTGTGTTATTATATCTTGTCAAAGATTTTTTAGAGATTCGTGAAGTGATCACATCTCTATTAGTATTTTATGACTAGTTCATCATCATAACACTTGAATATCCTTCCTAATAATGCATTAAAGATTTGATGTATAGAATGTTGATATGTAGCACCATCATTATTTTATCCAAATGGAAATACTTGATAGAAAAAGATCCCTTGAGGTGCTGTAAAGGTAGTAGATTCTTCATCCTCTGGGGCCTTCATGATCTAATTGTACCCCAAGTACCCGTCCTTAAAGGAAAGGGCTCTAAAGTCGGTAGTTTCATCAAATAACAATTCAATGATCAGAAATGCTAATTCTTCTTTCAGGAAATGTCAGTTAAGGTATTTAAAGTCAATGAAGACCCTAATATTATTGTTCTACTTCTTTATGGGGATGATGTTATCAATCCACCTTGGGTATTTCACCTCTCTGATGAATTTGGATTTGATTATTTTTTCATCTTCTACCTCCACATTAGTTGCATGAGATGGGTGAATTCTCCTAGCTTCTAGTTTGCAGCCTCGATGCTCATCAGAATGACTAAGATGGTGCGTAGACACATCTGTATTGAGCCTGAGATATTTTGTATAATTCAAGGTGAACACATATAAATACTACTTATAAAATAAAATATACATATATTTCTCTAAAATGGGGCATAAAGGAACTAATCTGAGTAGGACATGTGTCTTATTATATTTCCACAATTATCTATCTATTCTCATCTATGGTGGAAGGGACTCCTTCCTCTAATGCTGTAGGGGAATTCCTGAGATCATCCTCATCTATTTTTTAGTCCTTAGAGACATATTCTTGTGATGATGGTAATCGGGGAGCCTCTTCATAAATATCAGGGTGAGGGGAGCTATTAGAAGAGACAATGTCATCCCTTGTTATCGATTCATTGTAGAGAGATTACAGAGATGATTTTTTTTCTATTTATAGGAGAGACTTGGACATCTGGGATTAGATATGATACATTGACCACATTTATGGGGATCACATAATCATTATTGAGTATTGTCTAGGGATTCATAGGGGCAGTCCCTAATCTATTGGGATCTAAAACTTATATATGATCATTTTTAATTAATCTCTTACCTCCCTTCTTATAGAAATATTCTTTGGCATATCTGGCTCCACAAGTCTCAATGGGGCATTATCGTCATGTAGAATTTCAACCATTCCATTGATGGGGTAATTCTGAAATCGATGGAATGTTAATGGTACCCCCATGTTCCTATGGAGTTAGGTCCTTCCAAACAAGGCATTCTATATGGTGTCTTACTAGATAACCATGAAATTATCCTCATATGTGAGTCCCCCAAATTAGACCTCAATATCAATCTTCCCAAGATGCCTTTTCTCATTCTTATCATATCCCTAAATGGTTTTCTTTGTAGGGGATAAATCCCCTATGCTATACCCCAAATTTTGGAGATTCCAAACATGGGTGAGACTAATCCCTTATCCATTATCAATCAACACCCTTTGAAAATTTACATTATTGAGTCTTCTTGTAACATCTAAGGGCCTGATATTACCTCAAACAACCTCCCCCTTATCTTGAGAGGTGAATGATATGAAAACATGTCATCTTAAGGACATGGTCTCCACTCGATAGGCCTGAGTGGTTGTGACTTTCATCTCAAATTCCTATGGGCTTCGAAGGGCATAAACAAGTTCCTCCCTGAGTTCATTTGAAAGATGGAGTGCATCAAAGATTGAAAGTTTTCTTGGGACTATAGATAGCTATTTCTGAACAAAATACTTTTGTGCCAAAGGTCAGTTCATCTCGACATGGGGCTACTCCTAGGTATGTGGTTTAGTAGATGGAGCATATGATGGTGTTTAACTAGTTATTTTGCAGAGGTTGAGGGGCTATATACTTCTATAGATTTAGGTTGCAGTTTCTTTCCCCTATTTCTGGGTTGATTGGATTGAACCCCCTCTAAGTTCACATTCATGGAAATTAGGTTTGGGTAACTACTAGAGGTATCTATGGAACCACCTTGCCTTTTTTGAGTATGTTGGAGTGATTTATCTTGATTATTAGCTACATATATGTCATCCATAGGGATATGACTAAAATATTATGTCCGATCAGGCCGGTGTTGTCCCCTGTATCCCAGGCTCCAGTGCATGAAGATTTTTGTTTCCAGGTTATGCACTAGGAAACCATATTCGAGGGCATAATCATCATCAAAGAAGGGTTTTATCAAGTGTATTGTGTTGATAGAACCAAATATGGGATCTTCATATGATGAAGATTCCATTTGGTGGGATGATTCTTGTTTTGAAGATATTTTAGGGAAGGAATCCAAAAGTATTAGGGATTGCTTTAGAGTAGAATATGATTCTTCCTCCTCTATATCTTAATACATACTATGGTCACACCCACCTATGGGAATCACATTTGATGCCTGTTTCCCTCTGGAATTGGGGATTACCTCATTGATTGAAGGTTAAAACATTCCAATCGGCTTCTAACGGGTTTGTTCGTAGAACCGAAAACATCCAATGATTCTATATCCATTTGGACATACTTTCCAAAGGAAGGTGCTCATTAGTTGTGGACTAATGAGGATTTGTAATTTGCATTGGTCGAGAGGATGGGAGGTCAGACTCATCACACCTTTTTGAGGGGAATTATTGTCTACTCTGGGACTCTATTTATAGATTTAAGTTGTTTTCATGAATCCTTATTACATTACCAAGTATAAAATGATCTCTCCTTTAGATTTTACAATCAATGATTGATATGTATAAAATTAAAGAATCTTTTATATGTATTCAAGTTTCTTCATTGATAGAGAATCATCTGTATTTGTTAAAGATTCTTAGTCAATGGTATCCTTCGGTACATAAATGTATCTTGGACATTATGATAACCATACTGGTTTTAAATCCACTTAGTGGGGCACTTGAAGTTTATTTTCATTCCGAAGGACATGGATTATTTCAGAGTTGGGATCGTACCCGCAGATGGGCTGGCTATGTATCATTTGTTTTGGATAAGGAATCAGAACCCACGTACTTCGAGTAAGGGAATATGATGTTTATGATTGATGGACGAAAGAAAGTTTTCATAATTACTTTTACACTCTAAGTTCACGTGAGTCATGCTCGGTGTGAGAAACAAGAGGTATTGGTAGAGTTAGACAATTGTTCCATGAATGATGTAATCATAAGAAATGATGTAGGGCTTATGTATGTATGACTTCCCAAATAGATGAAGATTAAGATTTACTTCAGGGAAGAAATCTACGAACAGGGTCTATAAAAGTATATGTACATTATGGAGATTTGAATACTCTAATCTTGGGGCTTACTCCTAAGGAAGATTCCCAAGTTAGGAGGGGACTTATTATTGGGTTTTACTCGTGAGAAGGAATCCCAGATCAAAAGGAAATTAAGACTGGGGCTTACTTCATAAAAGGAGGCCCAGGATAAAGGTATTTGAAAATTAAAGGGACTTGGGGATTACTCCTAAGGAGGAGGCCCATATTTGGGAACTTTAAAACTGGGGTTTCTTCTTGAAAAGGGATCCCAGGTTAAAGGAATTATGGTTGGGGCTTACTCTGGAGAAGGATGCCCATATTAAGTGGATTTGAAACAGAGGCTTACTCCTGAAAAGGATTCCCGGATTAATGAGGACTTGGGGATTACTCCTAAGGAGGATCCCTATATTTGGGAATTTTAAGACTGGGGCTTACTCCTAAAGAGGATTCCTAGATTAGAAGACTTGGGGCTTAATTATAAGGAGGGTGCCCAAAATTAATTGGAATTATGACTGGAGATTATTACAGAAAAGGAGGCCCAGGTTAAGGGGTTCTCTAATCTTAAAGGATGAGGTTAAATGAATGAAATCTCAATATTTAGTGACATAAAGATGTGTAAATCACTTGGTTTTGAGAGATGTTCCACGGAGTTCCTTTCAAATAAAGAAGTAAAATCAAGAGATCATGCCCTAAATGGATTTGAAGAGTGTCTTGAACATAGAATCTTGAATAGGAGAGGTGGAATGACATAAGAGGGGTGAAATGGGAAGGAAATGCACCCAAAAAGATAAGGGCGTGCAAGTCCTGGCAGGCGCGCAGGTACTGCATGGGCATGCAAGTCCTGGTCGTGTAGGTATACCTTCACGACACATGGGTAATTGAGCGATTTTCATCCCTTAGGGTAATACTTGGGTGAGACTTGGCTCAAACCTTTGGTGTTATCCCTAGAGACATTCCAGAATATGGCGCACAAGTTCTGGTGAAGAAGTAGGGTGGCGCGCAAGTGTGTCCATTTCCCTTAAGGGTAAAACACTTAGGCACGCAAGTGTTAGTGAATTATAACACTTAGACATTACTCCTCTTTTTTAGACCTTCCATTCTAGGTAATGGAATACCTTAGAAGTGTTCGGAAGACCTGAAGAAGAGACTTGGGCGTTCAGAGCTTTCTATATGAGGTCTAGAAAAATTCATCTCTGAAATGGGGGGACCATCGGGGGTATTTATAGGATGGAGAAGACCCCATGCAGTTATCACTTAGGACGCGAAAGTCACTTACGCGACCATTAGGTGGCGCACAAGTATACTTGCGCGACAATAAGGGAACTTGTGCGCCCCTAGGTCCTTTGACTCATTTTTCATTCCTTTTTCGAGTTTTTATATTTTTCTTCAAAGGGTGAATCAATCTGTGCTAAGTCATTTCCCTTTCCATTATTTTAGACAATGTGTCTAAAAGAAGTGTCAACAAAAGTCCCCCCTCATAGTTGGATCTGAAAGAATAAGGATGCGACTCTGAGGAAAAGAAGAAAACCAAAGGGAAAGAGGCGCCTATGTGTTCACCGCGCAACCATCATCGCGCAGGTGCGAGTCGCGCAGGGCTAGAGCACACTGGCTGTAGGTGCGCAGGTGGCCAGCCTGGCCAATATATATGCGCTAATTTGTCGTGCATTGCACAGAACTTTGGATTTTTGAGCTCTCGCCACGTAGGTCATCTCCGTCGTGCAAGTTTCTCTCTTTTCCACTTTTCCTTTGTTGTCGCGCTGCTGTCAATGTATCTGGACCTGCAAGGTGATACTTACATGCCAAATACTTTCATGACACATTATTCTTGCGTGACATATCCACATTTGCACGCCAAGTTTTAGACTTGCGTGCCATAATGACTTTTCCATTTTTTCTTAATTCCTACACAAATTTTATGAAAAATCGACTTACTTAAGAATTAATTATTCAACTTTTGTGCAGAATCAACGACTCTCAAGAGAATCGGAATACCTAATGAATTGGCAAGCAAGCGACGTGATTATATGATGGATATCACTTTCCACGATTATTATAACATCTATGATAGAACTCTTCCATATTTGGAAATGTATCTGAAGGAATATCACTTTGATTTCCCACAAAGCACTTATCTGCCTTTGTATGGTCATGGTCATCTGCAAGGAGTCAATGTTCCAGATGCAATGAACTATATTCCTGAGATACAGATGCACTGATACTCCTCTATTTCGGTTATGCTATGCATTAATAGAAACAACATTGGCATGACCTTTCAAATTTTTCCGTCATGCCATTTCCTTGCAGATTTGAAAATGGAAAACCCATGGGCTGAAATGTTTTCCACTGCCGGTTGGTGGAGAGAAGAAAAATATGGTATTAGAACAATATCTAAAAAGAGTACTCTATCCAAATGGATCTTTACTTCCAATGCTTCATTCTCAAATCCATGTATCCATCTTCCATGTCTCTTGGACAGAAACAGAGTCATTGTTTGGTCAGCAAAAATTTTTCTCAAACCGCACTCAATAACATTATTTTACAATTGTTCCAAGAAGATCCGGTATCACTTCATATCTTATGGTATCCAGTTGAATGAATGAATTCTAGGTGGCTGCTGATGAAGCTCGGGATTCCGTAAATCAAATGAAGAGTTATGTTGAATGTATTTTGTAATTCCTGAAAAAGAGAAGAGACTCCAGTCTGTGGATGTCCTTCTAACTCTTCTGAATCAATGAAAAACACCTTCACCTACAATCATTTGTACCTGCATTTTCTTTTTCTATCTTCTTTCAATTTACTTAATCCAATGGTCCTAGTGAGCATAGTTTGATTTTTACTAGGATTAATATAAATAACCCTACAAACTTTCAATCTCTCAATTGATCAATATTACCTAAATCATACAAAATGTATGTTTAGTGAGATGGAACTTGACTTGTATTCAGAGTTACTTTGTCTTTTTTAGGGAAGTTTAAAGTCATGCACGTTGGACATAAAAGGATAATTTTTACGGTCGAAATAGCTTTTACCGAATGAATTAGAATTGGCTCAATTCCATGAAAATTCATCTGAAAACATATTACCATACTCATATATGAGGGAAAATATATAAACAATGAATTAAGAACATTTGAATCTGAGGAATGATATAAAAAAGAGCTAAAAGGAATTAGTAGTATTAATTACCAAGAATGAAGTTACCATTATTTAACAAACCCATTAGGGGGTTGAATTCTGCAGGGCCACCTAAGGGCATTGGCAGCATAGTCAAATAAATAGCACCTTTTAGATGATAGGTCCGTTATGTAGACTACATATGCAAGGCTTCCTAAGTGCACATACTGCATAGTAAGGCGAAAGAACGCTCAGAAATTTACTTTAATAGTGCTAAAAATGCATTGAATGTTTATGGATATTCAAATTTTCCAAAGTATAGAGTTTTCTGTACGGAAAAAGTTACTTGAATATGGAGAAGATACTTCAAAATAAGAATATCGAAGAACTGGATGGATATCACTCCTACGAAGGTCTGACCTAAACATAGAGAATGAGAATATATACCATAGACTTGAATACTTTTAGATCATGAAAAAGGATGTGGGACAATATGTTAATGATGGCTATTTTTTCATATCCCTACATATTATCATTAAAAAAAATAAAGACAAAATATGTTTTCCCCCCAAGAATGAGGTTACCAATATTTAAAAAACCCGTTAGGGGGTTGAATTATGCAGGGCCACCTAAGGGTATTGGCTGCATAGTCAAATAATAGCATCTTTAGGCTGACAGGTCCGTTATGTAGAATGTTTATATAAGGCCGCCTAAGGGCACGTGCTGCATGGTCAGGAAAAAGAACCCTCATAATTTCAAGCCTTTTGAGATTACATGTTAAGAAAAGGGTTATGACGATTTGAAAATATTTAAGGTTATGATTATGACACATAAAGATGGGCATTGTTCAATGTATGTAGAAATACACAGATCAATTCTAACCATAATCATGTTGTGGCTGGGACCTGAATTGAAATGTTGGACTTCACTAAGTATCCCATAAGGATGGGAATCAAGCCATACGTAGTTCTTGAACTACAGTTTAATGTCATGTGGGAAAAAAGGATTGGAGATCTTAATTTAGGGTCATAGAGCTCGGACTATTGTAAGAAATAAATAGTGTGTGTTTTCATGGGGACTTTTCAGCCAGGGGACTAAAAGAGGAATTTTGGGTTATGCCCAAAAGACATGGGGATGGATTCGAGGGACACTCGAACATTCTTATGTATTCCATAAGGATGGGAATCAAGCCCACGTAGTTCTAGAACTACCCTATGTACAAATTAGGTTTGTACATGTGAAGGGTGGAAGGGGGTTTTAGTGCAATGATGGTTTAACCCAAGATAAAAGGTTCGGGTATTACCATGTATGCACGTAGTCTTTGAAATGAAACATGATTGAAAATAAATGTAAAACATCATCCCCTCTCTGGTGAGGGTATCAAAGAATATCGTAGTTTATTGTCATACTGGACAAAAGTGTTGTATAGTTTAATGTCGTATAGCAAGGACGATAGTGAACCAATGTAAAGATATTGATTCTATGGGCTGTTTCACGAATCATCATCGTATGAGATGGAGGTGAACCGATGTGAAGAGATTGTTTTTGGGCTTGATCCTTTGGAGGTTGCCTACGTACCCAGCCTGGAAGGCAAGGATCAAAGTCCACGTAGTTCAATTAAAGAATGAATTAGTGATCAAGTTGTCCTTGGGGACAATGACCTAAAAAAATAGTGTTGGGACTTACACATGGTTAGTAGCCCAGAGAGAGTGTTATGGTTGAAGTTTGATCTAAGCTCATGTGAGTCATACTCGGTGTGAGAAACAAGAGGTAATAACAACTTTAACGATGCACACTTTAATGTCATGTAGGACATATAAAGGGACTATGCAGTTTAAAGTCTTACAGTTAAGACTATTGGTGATGCAAAATTTAATGTCATGTAACAGGGACAAAGTACAGTTTAATGTCATGTAGGACGTATTAAAGGACTTTCTGTACAGTTTAGCATCATGAAATTAGGACGATGGGGATAATACCGTTTAATTTCATGTTGGAAACAAATAGGACTGTGCAGTTTAATATCATGCAGTTAGGACAAAAGAGTACACCATTTAATGTCATGTTGGACGTATTATGGACTTTTTCAATGTTTAACGTCATGTTGGACGAAAAAGGGACGATACAGTTTAACATCATGTTGGACGTAAGTGACAATAGTTTAAGGTCGTATGCATGAACCGTTGGTTATCCAGTTTAATGTCTTGCTGGATGTAAGGGACTTCTATATATTTTAATGTCATATATCAAGGATGATGAAGGGGGACATAGTTTAATGTCATGTTGGACGGAAGTGCGAATAGTTTATTGTCATATGCATTGACCCTGGATGGTGCAGTTTAACGTCATGCTGGATGTAAGGGACGTGAAAATAGTTTAAGGTTGTATGCATGGACTGTTGCTGTATTTTGTGTTCGTAAACAATATTTCTTCAGAAATCAAGCATTGGTTGGAGTAGTGATGAGTTCTCCATCCATTGAGATTAAAGAATAAGCTCCATTGGAGTAGACCTTATGTATTGAGTAAGGTCCTTCCCATTTTTGGCTCAACATTGGGAGGTTTCTTTCCTAGTATCATTGGAGTTCTAAGAAAAAATACCAATTCTCCCTGAGTGAGTTAACGAAGACGAACCTTTTTGTTGAAAGCTCGTGCTATTCGATTCTGATAGACTTACAAGTGGTGCAAAGTGCACAATCATTCCTCATATAACAATTCCAATTCATTCAATCGCTTTTGAGATTGTTCGTCTGTAGATGAATGCTCACAAATGGATACTCTGAGCGAGGGTAGTTGAACTTCAATACGCAAGATGACTTCTGTTCCATATACTAGTGAATATGGAGTTGACCGCGTTGTAGTGCGGGTGGTAGTCCGATAAGCCCATAAAGCATGAAAGAGTTTATCAGGCCATGACTTCATATCTTTATCCACCATATTTTGCAGTATATTTGGAAGAGTGTTATTGAATGCTTCTATCTGGCCATTGGCCACTACATGATACCGAGATGAATGATTATATTTGATGTTTTATTCTTGATACAACTTCTTCACCTCGGATGAACTGAAGTTGGTGCCATTGTTCGTCAATATGGTATGAGGGACACCAAATCTGTTAATGATGTTAGACTTGATGAAGCTAACAATGCATTTAGAACTGACTTCTTTAAGAGGTATTGCCTCTTCCCATTTGGAAAAGAAATTAGTAGCAGTAAGAATATACTTAAACTGCTTGGTCGTAGTTGAAGGGTAATGTCCCACCACATCCATTCCCCATGTGGAAAATGGCCATGAGTATTTAGCTGTATGAAGCAACTCTGGAGGCTGATGAATGAAATTGGCATGTACTTGGCATGAATGACACATTTATGTGAAATCAATACAATCTTGTATCATTGAAGGCCAAAAGTACCCAAGCCTTCGAATTTGATCAGACATTCTATGTCCAGATTGGTGGAAACCGCAGATTCCTGCATGCACTTCTTCCATGAAAGACATTGTCTCTTCACCATCAATGAATCTGAAGAGAACTCCATCGAAACCACGCATGTAGAGAATTTTCTCTAGGTGATCTAGACTATCATAAAGAGTAAAATTGACCACATGTCGCCAGATTTGTTCCTTACTGGCTCTAGCAGGTGTAATTGTTCTATTTTGAAGGTATTCACTGATAGGTGTCATCCATCCTATACTATGACCATATGGTTCAGGAATGGGACTAATTTCATTAATTTCTTCTTTTCTAATTCGAACATAAGGTGAAATTTCACGATGGTGGGAAATACTGATGGTTGTCTCGTCCCGATTTGGATCTGCCAGAGCTATGGCTATATTAGCCAGTGCATCAGCTTGAGCATTTTGTGATCTTGGGACATAAGAAAATGTCGGTTCCGAAGGGAATTCCTCCATTAACTCTCTGACATAATCATACAAAGGGATTAGTTCTTATTTTTTAATGGCATAATCCCCATTGACTTGTTTTATTACTAGGTCTGAATCACCTTTCACCTTTAAGTGATTAACTTATGCTTGAAGCGCCAATTACAAGCCTACGATGAGAGCTTGGTATTCTACTTCATTATTGGTACGACCTTCCAACATTAAGAAGGAATAAGGTAACACTCCCTTTTCTAGATAAATGAGCACAATTCTTAATCCAACTCTGTTGAATTAAGGATTTTCCATTTTCCTCCCTATTGGACTTCTGGAAGCACCATCAAAATACATTTCCCATTCCGGAGGACTTTCTTGAATAGAGAAGGCTTCCTCATCAGGGAGTTCAATATCTGAAGATGTGTCTTCCACTAAAGGGTGTTCAGCTAGGAAATCAGCAAGATCTTGGCCCTTTATTGCCTCTTGGGACATATACTGAGTGTCGAATTGCGGCAAAATAACCTCCTACCTTTCCAGACGTCCTGTAAGCATTGGACGACAAAGGATGAATTTGAGCGGGTTATCTCGAGATAGCAATTGGACCTCGTGATGTTACAGGTAGTGTCTCAACTTCTGAACTGCAAAGATTAATGCCAGACAGCACTTCTCAATACATGAATACCCTGTTTATGCTTTAAGCATAGTTCGACTGAGGTAGTAGAGGCTGTTTTTATGCCTAGCATCATTCTTCTGAGCAAGAAACTCACCGAATGATCGCTCTAAATATGTCATGTATAGGATAAGTGGTCTTCCTTCAATAGGTGGCATGAGTACCGATGGACTCAAGGGGAATTTCTTGAGAATATTGAATGCTTCTTGACATTCTTCAGTCAACTGGTAAGTGACTCCCTTCTTCATCAATTAGGTGAAGGGTAAACTTTTTCCTGCCAAATTGCCGATGAAATGCCGAATATAGGCTAAGTGTCCTTGAAGTCCTCTTAATTCATTCAAATTTCGAGGAGGTGACATAACAATGATTTAATTTGTCTTCTCGGGATTGACTTCAATACCATGATTGCGTACAACAAAGCCATGAAATTTTCCTGAGGTTACCCCAAAATCAAATTTTAAGGGGTTCATCTTCAAATTATGTTGTCGAAGATTACGGAATTTGACTTCCAAATCATCCAAGTGATTAGATCATTTTCTTGATTAGACCACTAAATCTTCCACATAGCATTCAACAAACTTCCCTAAGAAGGGTTTAAAGATATGATGCATGGCATGCTGAAATGTTGCACCTACATTCTTTATGACAAAGGGAATTACCTGGTATCAAAACACACCCTAAGGGGATATGATGGCTATGGATTCCTCGTCTTCTAAAGCCATTTAGATTTGATTATATCCGGAATATCCATCCATGAAGGAAAGTGCTTCATAGCCACCTGTTGCATCAATTAAAAGTTCTGTAATCGGAACTGGGAAATCATCCTTAGTACAATGTCGATTATGATCTCTTAAATCGATGCAAAATATAATTTTTCCGTTCTTCTTCTTCACAGGGAAAATATTAGCCAACCACATGGGATATTGAACTTATCAAATGAAGTTAGCTTTGATAAGCTTATCCAATTTATCGTCAATTTTGGAAGCATATGTTGGGTGTGTTCTTCTCGCGGCTTGCTTAAATCCTCAATATCCTTCTGGTAAACCCAAATGATGAGTATCATCATTAATATCAAGCCCGGGAATCTCTGTATAGTTACAAGAAAATATGTCTCTATTTTTCTTTAAAAAGGAAATATACATCTCTTGTTCTTCAAGAGTCATGGATGCACTGATTAAAGTGGGGCATGGATCATCTTTTGTACCCAGATTTATTTCTCTGAGTTCATCCATGGTGGAAGAGATACCCTCTTCAAATTCTAGAGGAGCATCTCTAAGATCTTCCTATTCTTCTTCAACATGTGTCATTTCTTCCGTTTCTACTTCCATAGTAGATGATAAAGCAGAATCTCCATGATCAGAATAGATGTTAAAATTTGAACATCTTGAGGAAGAAGGTTCCATTTCTGACTTGATTGATGATGAAGGGTCTTCCTTGGGAAATAAAGAGAAGATGATGGATTGAGAATCGACATCATTGTTCACCTACGATGTTGCTATAACTTCTTGTGGTCTGATTGGAGAAGTATAGACTTGCTGGATTTTAGTAGATGAAATGAAGATATCAACATTTGGGATTTCATCACTGCTTGGTTGGTTACCAATTTCTCCCATGTTTTCTGGCTCGATTTCCATATTTCACATTATGGATCTTTCCATAAGAGTATTTTGATTTGGGTCTATCATATCAATTTTACCGATAGGCAACACATAATATGTACTCACATGTATAAATGGATTTACTGGAATCTTCTCCAAACCATATGAAGCATTAACTTTGGTAATCTCCTTTGTTGTGGATTTCTCCCTTCCCTTCATGTGATAGAATTCTGCCTCAATGTATTGAGATTCACATGTCTTGAATGGGGCCTTATCACTATACAATGTCCCAACATGACCATAAAAACAATATTTGAGACATTGATGGTATGATGAGGGGATAGCCGCATGTTGATGTAGCCAAGGTATTCCAAGAAAGATGTTGGAGGCTGAGTCTTTATCAACAACCATAAAATCTAAATTGGATACAAGATCTCCAAACTGAGTTCTGAGTGTAACTTCACCCAGTGGTTCTTTTTCATTTTTATCATATCCTTGTAACATCATGGTAGAAGGACATAAATCAGATTCTGTGTGGCCTAGTCGACAAAGTGTATGAATGGGCATGAGGTTGACTCCCGAACCATTATCAATGAAAGCTCTTTGGATGTCTATGCCATTGACCATGACAGATAAGTAAAAAGGTATAATATGTCCATGCACGACATCATCTTCGTCTTCATCAGTACAAGATATTACTTCATGGAATTCTGTAGGATTATTCTCTATATGGTAGACTTCAGCTGCAGGAATTTCAGTTTCAAACTCTTGAGGACTTGACAAAGCCTCGATGAGTGCCTCCCAAAGATCCTTTGACAATGTCAAAGCATCCATAATTGATAACATGGTTGGTACTTGGGCTAGGTGTTTCAATATATCATACTTTTGATCCAAAGGTCTGTGTTTCCCAACAGGAACATGTGGTTTAGCATGTTTCTTGGAAGTTGATTCTTTGAAAGTTGATGCATCTTGTATCGGGATAGTAGTTTCCAATATTCCTGGAATTGGAATATTAGACTGATTAGATCCATTTACTTCTTGAGAGGAAGAAGATGGAACCTTCAACCAGTCTTCCAGAATAACTGTGCCGGGACTGAATTTGCTTTTGGTGGAAGAACTTCTCTGTTCTTGTTGAGCTCACTGAAGGGCTCTGCCATGAGTTTCTGTTACATACACAGTTCTAGCAGGGGTAGAATTGGAATATTGGCTTCTGAAAAATCCACGTCTTCCCCTGTATCCTGAGCCTCTGGAAGTTCCTCTGATTCCTCTATTTGATATAGGGAATTCGGGCTCATCAAAATTGAAACTACAACTGGCATATGGATCTATTAATTGAATCATATTAACAGAACCGAAAATCAACTCTTCATACGATGAAGACTCTGCCTGATTAGCTTGTTTAGGTTGTGCCATTTGGTGGGACGGTGCTCGTTACTTCGAAGTAGATGGCATGAAATCTTCTAGAGTCAAAGACAGCTTAGGCTTTGACACATAATCAACTTCTTATGATTGTTCCTCTTTGGAATTGTACAGATTTTTTTGAGGATTTTTCTTCTGATGAAGATGGTTTTGCTGTGGCATTCATGGAAGAAGGCACAATTGGTTTCTTCAATTGTGATCGCAAAATATCATGAGTTCGGTTGATTGTCTTTCTGACCGTCCAATCATCATATTTTTGTGCATTTTTTTCTTTTTACTATTTTCCACTCTTCTTCATCCTCTGGAACTATAGCAGTAACAAATGCTACCTGGACTGAAGAGCATTTTAGTTTGACTTCTCCCGAATCGACCATATTTTTCCAGAGGTCCATGAAAACAATACACTTATGAATTGGATTCCCCAACATCTGGTGAAAAGGGAAATAGTTGGGATGGTCTTAATCTCCTTCCCTGTTTGGCCTCTTGGGCCTTGGAATTTGAACCAAATTATTTTCCAGAGCCGAATTGAAATAACCAGGAACTTGTTCATTTTGTAAAGAGTAAACATTTCTTTTCAAGTCCTCAATTTTTTTTGTCTTTGATCTCTTTGATCATCTTGATGAAAAGGCCTCTGTTGTTGACACTCAGGAGGTGGATCCCTTCGAGAAGATGAAGGTTTTGAAGTAGAAGCAGGTATAGGTTCTTGCTTATGCATAACTGTAGTTGTCTCTGCTTTATCCATTCTCCTTCTTGGAGCTGATGGAATTACACGAGATTTAGCCTTAGTATGTATAAGAGAATATTCAATCTACTGAGCGATTTAAGTAAGGTCTCGAAACCCTCTTGTGTATTTCATAGAGATCAACGGTGTGCATAATTTGTCAGGCAGATTTGCCACACATATTGGCAATAGTTCCTATTGAGGGAGTGCTAAGCTCAGGGAATATGTTAATCCCTTTCAGAGAGCAATAAAATTAGAGACTCTTTCATTATCCCTTTGCTGACAGTTTTTAAGATCGAAAACTTTTGTCTTTGGTAAAGTTGAGCTGAATTGAAGAAGAAATTGTTGACGGAGATCTTCCCATCCGATAATTGAATGGGATTTCAAGCTTTTGTACCATAAAAGGCTGGCCCTTGCAAGGTTTTCATGAAGAATCTGAGTTTCACTACTTCTTGTTTCTTCGGAGTTCCCATCATAGGATCACAACAAGACACGTAATGCGTCAAATGCTATTCAGGATCGCCTGATCCATTGAAAATAGGGAATATAGGGATCAAAAAATTTGATGGGGGAGGTATTTCATCTACCCATTCAGGGTAAGCTCACTTTTTTGGTAAAACCTGAGCACGCTTTCCCTCCATAGCTTCCAACCGAGCTGTTAATTACTCAATAGTATTTATTAACTTTTGAGAAACATCTAGTTGACCTTGAACCTGAACAAGTGCACTGACTGGAGCTTTGACAGGTATGGTAGCTGGTACTGCAACTGATGGCAGCACTACCAATTGTTGTTTTACTTGACCCATAGGATTAGACCTGTAAGGGTGTAATGATAAAGGAGGATATTCTTGATCCATCTCAGTAGCCACAACAAATTCACTTGACTGGCTGGCTCCAGCACGTTTAGGAGGAAGATGGCCCTAAAGTAGTTCTACATTCATCTTCCTCAATTCCATCATTTATCATCCTATTGTGAAAACCGTTTCTCTAGTGACAGTGATCGGCCTTCTCCAGAGAAAGGATGTGTAACTTGATTCTTTACCTTCCCCTTGTTTGATCCATTTGGGAGAGGGGGAAGTGGGTTATTTGAAGGAACACCCAGATTTTGGGTAAACCATTGATTTCTTGTACGCACACCTTTTTCATTTGTGTCTATGCATAAAACATCATGAACATGAACCTCTTCATCTGATCCCTCTGAGTGAGCCTCATCTGGTGGATCAGCAACAACGACACTAATGACATTGATTGATGTATAATTCGTTTCATTCCTCCTATCGGCATTCCTACAATATTGTATTCTTCCATGTCTTTTATGAGACATTGCCTTTTGTTGATTCAATCCCTCAGGAACATCTTGTGGAACCGTAATTTAGAGGGATTCTCCTGATAATATGTCTCTTCATCCCTCTTGAGGCTTCTTCCCCAATCGAGAGAAGACCGACTTTCACTGAGGAGGGGATTGATGATTTGAAAGAGTCCTCAGTCTGGTGGACTGGGGCTATTCCTGATCTTCCTGCTCAACTCCTCGAATCCAATTTGTTGATTCTGAGGGTTGGGTTAAAAGAGTCCCCAGTATGGCAAGATGGGGTGGCTCTAGACATGCTATATCTGAGACTTTCTTAAAATCTATCCTAATCTTGCGAACCTTGGTCCGGGAATTAGTTGGATGCATCAATCGACATCCACTTTTATCACCTTGCTCAAAATACCGTTGGATGATTTCTAACACTTCTGTCACATGATGATGTGCTTTCTTTATACGAGAGGCCAATTCAATATTCTCGTTTGCTTGATGCAGGAGTAATTCAACAACTTGTTCTCTGTATTCTTGATAATGAGATGAACTAGTTGATGATTGTTCTTGGGAAAGCCTTTGATATCAAACAAAACCCATTGCCGGTGGCCGGCCATGGGCAATAACATTGAATGAGACCATTTTCGGCAGGCTTTTACTGACTGGAGAGCACAGTTAAGTGTAGTGCTCCATGAACACCCCATCCCCTGATATGAATACCAGATGCGGCATTGGCAATTAACTGGCGCAATCTTCTTAGTGTGCCAAGTCATGAACGATGAAGGGATCTCTGCTTCTTTTCAGCCTTCGGATATCAAGAGACTGAGAGAGATGCCAAATCAATCTGACATTGTAACCCTTCTATTATCTTAACATGATTTTTATATTCATCATAAGATAATACATTCTTTTTCAAATGACAAAGAGTTTTTAATATGTTGAGACGAATATCAAGAATTTCATCTTTCGTCAAAATCTCTGGAATATCATAATGTGAGTTAGCCAGAGGCCAAAACATGACTGGCACTTCACCATTCGCCAGTTTTTTTCTCATGTTCATAATTTCCTCTTTATCATTCAATGAAGATTCTTATACCTGATTTGACCAGAGCTGGTGCTTCCTTGTTGCTTCATCGGATTCAACAAGATTGGTAGAGAAATCACTGATCAAACTAGAAGATGCATGACTTAGGGGTGGTTTGGAGAATGACCTACACCCTGGGATATCTTCCGATTGAGAAATTATTTCAATTGCTAGCGATGAAGCATCAGACATGACTGGTTTCGCATTTGCAAGTGCCTTAAGATAGGAGGGATTTCTCAGCACTACATTGTCCACTAGAGTATTTTCTGGGAAATGTGCATCACTATTGCGGAGGGGACTTTCACAGAGAAATTCATCATCTTGTGGAGGACCACCATGGTGGGTTATAGAAAAAGATGATATCTCTTGAACCTTGGTCTTCTGACCACATAGAGAGTTCTTGTGGCTCTCATCTGAAGATGAAACTTTGAGATCGACCGAATTGTCATGAAACAAGCCTTCATGAGGAAGTTTTTGTTGAAGACCATCGGAATTAATGTTCCCATAATTGGGAAATGAAGGAGTATAATCTTCAATTCCAGCAGATAACTGTCTGAGGGCTTTAAGTACTCCAGCATCGAGCAAGGCCTTGTTACAGATTGGCTCTTGATCCCTTGACTGTGCTGGGAGGGTCTCCTTATTTGAGGCCTTCTTACATGCCTTCGAAACCACTTGTTGATGAAAGTGGATTCTCTAAGCAGGTGTATGTGCATGATCAGGAGAGATGGCCAGGTTAGGCTGATGATCTCTACTCAAATCAAGTGTATGTGCATGATCAGGAGAGATGGCCAGGTTAGGCTGACGATCTCTACTCAAATCAGGTTTATGTGCCTGACTTGGTTGTCCGTAGGTTATGGGGGAGTATGCCCAACAACCCTCTTGGACTAAAACAGATGTGTGTGTCTGTTACGGAGTGAACTGTTGATGTGTCCCTCCACTGGTAGGGATAGATTTGTGTGTCTTTCCATGAGATGTCACTAAATCTGTAATAATATCCTGGTAAGCTTCTAGAATATGAGCAGGGATTTCCTTCCACTCTTTCAACACTGATAGAATATTCTTGATGAATTTAGCTACCAGAACGAGGATATACATCCATTCTGTGCTTGGAGTAGGTGTTTGTTCCTTCTTATGTCCTACTTTTCCTGTCAGTGAATCCTGACAGTACTCTAGTGTGGGGGAAGAATGTTGATTCTTCCTCCTGTTTGTCGCTGGAGCATTATGAATGACTTCTCCGTGTGCTACCAAGCGAGACTGTTGGTAGGATGGATCAATACTAGTAGGTGTATGTGCCTGCTGATTACACTTCTCCGAACGTGGTTGACGAGCTCCATCATATATAGTCAGACGAGCCTGGTGACTAGCTGATGAGGTATAAAAATGTATATGTTCTTGCCTATAGTACTCCACCGTAATTGCCTGGCGGGATTGGCGTGCTACTTCCAGACGAGTCTGCTGAACAATGGAATTAAAACAGGCATCTGTGTGTGCCCGCTCGTTTCTTTCCACCAAATTAGGTTGGTGGACTTCTCCGGAGATGACAGATATGAGAACATGCTCACTGTTAACCGGATTTCACCTCTGGTGATTCTTCTTGCCTACTCGGGTTTGAGGAACCTGAGCCGAACGCCTGGAGTTGGTACCCTCATCATGTTGATGGCGCACTTCTGCACAAGTCTGGCGGCGATTGATGATGGGAGCCCTTGGGAAGGACTCCAATCTCCTTGAATTAAGGCCCTGAGAGACCTTCTCATTCACCTCCATAGAATATGGGAGTGAATAGTGATTGCCTTCCGGGGATAACGACCCGAAACAGGTGGAGACAGTGGTTAGAACCGCCTAATTCTTGATCACCGGTTGTCGCTTTCTGGAAGACCAATCTGAATTTTTCACTTGGAGGGCTCGTCGAGCAGCCTCCAGAGTTGGAATAGTACCATTTTGACGGTACTCCTTAACCAGCGAATTTGATACCCAGCGTTGCAGACACTGATTAGGTGATGTCATCCTCAGATCGGACGGTGATCCAACAGGAGTAGAAGCGGTGGAATTCGCAGAAGCGGTATTCACAGGTGTGAACATAAGAGAATCCATTTCATAGAATGTATAAAATCTTGGAAAAGAGTGCATGTTTGATATAAAAGATGGAATCTAGATAAATTAAGCCACTACATCATTTGGCTGACCACATATATCAATGATTGGTTTTTTCATGGCCCTCTCATTTAGTATTAAATAGGGGCCTAACAAATATGTAAAACAACATTTTAACATAGTTAAGGATTTACGTCAGGTTCACCATTTTTTTGTTTCCCTCTGGAATTGGGGATGACCTCGTTGATTTAAGGTTCAAACATTCCAATCGGTTTCTAACGGGTTTGTTCTTAGAAACAGAAACATCCAATGATTCCATATCCATTTGGACTTACTTTCCAAAGGTAGGCGCTCATTAGTTGTGGACGGATGTGGATTAGGAATTTGTATTGGTCAAGAGGATGGTAGGTCGGACTCATCACACCTTTTTTAGGGGAATTATTTTCTACTTCGGGACTCTCTTTATTGATTTAGGTTATGTTCATGAATCCTTATTATATTACCAAGTATAAAATGATCCTTCCTTTAGATTTTACAATCAATGATTACTAAGTAGAAAATTTAGAGAATCTTTTATATGTATTCGAGGTTCTTCATCGATAGAGAATCATCTGTAATTGTTATAGATTCATAGTCAATGGTATCCTTCGGTACATAAAAGTCTCTTGGTCATTATGATAACCATACTGGTTTTAAATCCACTCAGTGGGGCACTTTATGTTTATTGTTATTCAAAAGGACATGGATTCTTTTAGAGTTGGGATCATACCCGCAGATGGGCTGCCTACATATCCTTTTTTTGGAAAAGGAATCAGAACCCATGTAGTTGGAGTAAGAGAATATGATATTTATGATTGATGGCCCAATGAAAGATGTAATAATTACTTTTACACTCTAAGATCACGTGAGTCATGCTCGGTGTGAGAAACAAGAGGTATTGGTAAAGTCATAAAATTGTTCCATGAAAGATGGAATCATAAGAAATGATGTGGGGCTTATGTATGTATGACTACCCAAATAGATGAGGATTATGATTTACTTCAGGGAAGAAATCGAAGAACAAGGTCCATAAAAGTAAATTTACTTTATGGAGATTTGAATACTCTAATCTTGGGGATTACTCCTAAGGAAGATGCTCAAGTTAAGAGGGGACTTATGAATGGGTTTTACTCCTAAGAAGGAAGCCCACATCAAAAGTAAATTATGACTGGGGCTTACTCCTGGAAAGGTGGCCTAGGTTAAAGGGATTTTAAAATTATAGGGACTTGGGGCTTACTCCTAAGTAGGAGGCCCATATTTGGGAACTTTAAAACCAGGGTTTATTCTTGAAAAGATATCCCATGTTAAAGGAATTATGGTTGGGGAATACTCCTGAGGAGGATTCCTATATTAAGAGGATTTGAAACTGAGGCTTACTCTTGAAATGGAGGCCCAGATTAATGAGGACTTGGGGCTTACTCCTAAGGAGGAAGACCATATTTGCGAATTTTAAGACTAGGGCTTACTCCTAAGGAGGATGACCAGATTAGAGGTCTTTGGTCTTACTCCTAAGGAGGATGCCCAAAATTAATGGGAATTATGACTGGGGCTTATTCTTGAAAAGGAGGCCCAGGTTAAGGGGTTCTCTCGTCTTAAAGGATGAGGTTGAATGAATGAAATATCAATCTTTAGTGACATAAAGATGTGTAAATCACTAGGTTTTGAGAGATGTTCCACGGAGTTCCTTTCGAATAAGGAAGTAAAATCAAGAAGTCATGCCATAATTGGCTTTGAAGAGTGTCTTTAAGACAGAATCTTGAATAGTAGAGGTGGAATGGCATATGAGGGGTGAAATTGGTAGTAAAGGAACCCCAAAAGATATGGGTGTGCAACTCCTGGTAGGCGCGCAGGTACTGCGTGGGTGAAAAAGTCATGGTCACGCAGTTATACCTGCGCAGCACATGGGTACTTGCGCGATTTTCATCCCTTACGGTAATACTTGGGTGAGACTTGGCTCAAACCCTTGGTATTATCCCTAGAGACTTTCCAAAATATGGTGCGCAAGTTCTGGTGAAGAAGTAGGGTGGCACGCAAGTGTATCTATTTCTATTAAGGGTAAAACACTTAGGCGCGCAAGTGTTTGTGAATTATAGAACTTTCACCTTACTCCTCTGGTTTAGACCTTCCATTCTAGGTAATGAATTACCTTAGAAGTGTTCGGAAGACCTGAAGAAGAGACATGGGCATTCAGAGCTCTGAATCTGAATTCAGGAAAACATTCTCTCCGAAATGGGGGGCCCACCAGGGGTATTTATAGGCTAGAGAAGACCCCATGTGGTTATCACTTAGGGCGCGCAAGTCACTTTCATGACCATTAGGCATCGCACAAGTATACTTGGCGACAGTAAGGGAACTTGCGCACCCCTAGGTCCTTTGACTCCTTTTTCATTCCTTTGTCTATTTTTGATTTTTTTTTCTTTAAAGGATGAATCACTTTGTGCTAAGTCATTTCCCTTTCCATTCTTTTAGACAATGTGATGAAAATGAGCATCAACAATGCCTCTTTCAGTGATGGAGCTATCAAGAGTTTATGAAACTATGATTTCAAATCATTATGAGCTTGATCAACTATTTTTGGATTAATCTGATTTTTAAAATTTTATGCCCTCTTAGATGGAACTTTCAACCAAATATCCTCTTCTTCTGATAGGGTGATAATTATGCAGGCCACCTTCTATGATGAATTTTATAATGTCACCTATCTGGAGTTTAACATTCCTTGAAGCACGTCCTTAAATATTAAAAAACATTAGATATTATAACCCAGAATTCTATAGAAACAACAGTAATTAGGACGATCGATGAGGTTGCCTTTACCAGGCCACCAGGGTTGTGGGGATGTGAGAAAGTTATCATCCATGGATTTTAAGAAATAACCTAGAAAATTTTTATTTTAGAAGAATTATACATTTTCACTCATTCCTAAAATACTAGGTGACCCTGATTTTTATGTGCTTCTGACAGAGGGATATTATATGGGGATTGTGGCTCGAACGGAGGTGCTGGGCGATTTAGAGCTTGCTTGGGTGTTTGGATGGGAATTGACGTGGTCTTGAGAGTGACAGTCAAGGATTCTTCTATTTCAAGATTCTTCCCTTGTGCTACAAGCATGAGTTGAGACTTGGATCGGGTCACTTAATAGCATCTTCCAGAAGTTACGCCAATTTAGTGAACATTTATAACCCACCTGGATATTTCATAGAGATTAGGGGGTTTGAACGCATCCCTGATATTTTCATCAAAGAGTGCCAATAGTTTTACTTGTGGGATGGGTTTCTGAGTGAATAGGTTAAAACTTTCCACATTGCTATGAAATCATAAACCCATATCATTCTTACACTGCTTGCAGTTTTTCAAGTCGACGATCGTTGTCTTCCTCATTGTTGAACTGAATATATAATAGAACTGGTGAAAAAGGTATTCCCATCATGTGATAGATAATGTTGGATGACTATTCAACCTAACAATGGTTGTCCATTTCAATGTCTGTATGAAACACCCATGCTTGGTTTCCTCGTATTGATCTCAAGGGCCCATCATTGGCCTTTATTAGGATACAAATTTTGTGAGCTGTTTTTCTGGGTTCCTTCATAGTCTAAGGTGAATATGTTAGGGTTATTGAAGTTGGGTGGAGTTGGAGAATCATCCACCCATTTGGGGTATGGATTCCTTTCATGATTTACATGTTCACATATCTCTTCCATGGATTCCATTCAAGTGAATAGGGATTCAGTGGTGGTAGGCCACTCTAGGGGAACTTTTCCCTGATCTACCTCTCATCTATAAGGAGTTGGTGGGGGCCAATGAGATATTCCCACTTCCATCTCCTAATGATCCTCACTTTTTTTGTGACAGAATGATTGCCCTGGCGGGGGAGAGGTTATCACCAAAACAGAGGGAAGTCCTGATCTTTTCCCGCATTCTCTTTTATATAGACTTGTTTGTGTAGATTTGGAGAAAATATTATACACATATAAAACTCTTGATAGAACATCATCTATTGGAGGGAGAATATTCATCTTTGGGTGAAGATGATACCCAATGGGAATATTACAGATGAGTATCACCTCATTGATTTTCTAAATATCTTGTATTTCAATCAAATATAGTGATAATTGTTCATCTACAGATGTCAACTAGGATATTGTCGCATCCTTCCCTTTTTCATTTCCAATATTATATTGTGGAGGTGGAAAACTCGTTGTTCGGTAGTGCCAAACTTTAAATCCTTCTTTGGTTTCTGGTATGTGTAGCCTCATTTGGTGTGTCCAAATCACCCTCCTCTTGGGGTATGTGTCCTTTGTTGTGTCCCTATGTATTTTTTTCTTGATCAACGTATGTCATTTTAATAGTGAAAACATTCACAGATGCATATCGGGAAATGGTGGTTATGCTACTACTTTCTACATAATAAGATGATTCTGCACATCTCCCATTATGGTCATTATTCAAACCCTTGGCCTTGTTGATAGGTTTTTTCATGTGACCCCAGCAGGTTGTAATTGAATTTTTTGTATGTCCCCCCTATCCTAGACTATGAACAAGACTCTGAAGGAGTTCAAGTCATTATTTTTGAGTGACCCATAACCAAAAATGATTTTCCTTATGGTGGGAGGAAAAATTGGGATGTCAACCATTGGATTCTTCCTCCAAACCTGGAGAAGACTAATTCACTTTATGGTTTTGATGATGAGGAAAATTACCCCAACCCTATGGGGAGGGAGTCGTTTGGGGCCTCCATTGACATTGATTGGTCGTGTTATTGGGGATCCATTGGCTCTAGTCGGGGACTTGATGATACCAATGATGTATGTGAAGATATAAATTCCCCCTCCCAATGGTGTGGGGGTGATCTAAAATACCCACAGATTTCTCCAAGGTCCTCTTGGGTGGAAAAGATCCTAGTGATGATGATTGAGATATAAATTCCCCCAGACTAGAGGGCTGAAGATCAGCTAAAACTGTCAAGGGTATATCATGGATCCTCTTAGGGATTGAAAACATGGGGTGGATGAGGTGGTAGATATTATCCTAATACATGGGGTTTAGTCCACTCCTGGACAACTACTATGGAATTTTCTACTACAATATAGGTTATGTAGTTTATTTGTGCTCAGTTGGGAGCTTGGTGAGATTGAAACCCACGGTAAGAATTATTCCTAACAGGAAACTATCCGGATTATCACAACTCTGATTTATGTATTTGAAATGAACACTCATTATCTTGAGGTGACCAGTTTGAAGTATTGTTGGATATCCTATCTCCATGTACATGGTGTAGAGACCCAAATCTTGAAGTACACGGAAATTACATTACTTTTTGCGGAATACTTAATAAATAACAAAAACAGACAAACATAGACCGTAATAGTTTAGTTTCTTTGGAAACTCGGAATATAATCTTCTAATTTTGGTGAAATATCTTCAACATCTCCCGTAAAGATCTTACCCTTTTGTTTTATTACCTAAAACCTTTCTTTAAATCTTGGGAAAAAGAAAACATAAAAAGTTTGAGCTCAAATTCTCAGTATGGGTAAACATAGAGAACATAAAACAATCAATAAACATTTGAAGGCAAAAACATGAATGTAAAATCTAAACATCAAAATCTTGAGCAGAGACATAAATTTTGGAAGTAAGTAAGGCATATATCATAAAGGAATAGCATGGGAATAAAAAAATTATTTTTGTAAAACCATTAAGTACATGATATGATTTTCATAGTAGCCAATGCATTACTACCAAGACCATATTAGTGGACAAAGTCCCTTTCTGAATCAATTTCACTCCACGTTCCAGTCCTGTAACACTGAACCGGATTAACTTACCATTCCCTCCATGTCTATCTCATGAGATATAAATCTTTAAAAAAATAATTTGAGGGAGATATAGATCCGACTCATCTCATAATTAAATCATTATTACTTGTTCCACAACATAAACATAAATCATTCATCATAACTCGAAGAATAAAAATGGGTTTCAGAAACATAATCCCATCATAACATAATCCATACAAAACAAAATGGATATAATTTCATCATAAGAAAAGTGAAACCATGTAAATAATAGATAAATTATACATGAAACATAAACATATGAAATAATTCCATCTTATATGAAAAATGGTTTATGTAAAACACTTGAAATTAATTCTTGAGGAAAATATCCTTTCTTTTTCAAAACCATTTTATTTTCACAAAATGCCATGCAATTTTAAAAGAAAGGGATTTTGTTAAAAATAGTGATGAAATATTGTCAAGTGAGCTTCATGAAAATAATTCATTATGAAAACAATAAAAATCCGTTCATGTTCTCCTTGTACTTTTGTCGGAAAAGTCAAAAAAGTTCCTCCTATGGTAAATAAAAGAAAGATTCCTTCAAAACACAATGTAAAAATCAAAGAGGGGTAAACATTTCATAAAAAATACATGGAAGAATATTAGGAGGTTTCTCATGTCGATCATCATTAACCCTTGGATAAATTTATATAAAATAAATAATTATAAAAAGTCATTTTTTAAATAGTTACCTAGTGTTTTCACTATTTATTAAAAATTGAATGTTTTCAGAAAAATACCAAAAATTCACAATAGGCTAATTTCAATATTCCAAATCCAAAAATGAAGTCCATTTTGAAAAATAAAATTTTAGAAAGTGGGTATTACTATTCATAACGTCTAGTTCATAATAATAATATTATAATAATATCTCATTTAGTGAAACTTGGTATTGCATACTACACACGCTATCGAAGAAGGTCTTGATTGCGTGTAATGCAAGCCAAGTCAAGGCTGTGTGTATTGAAAGATTCATTTGGTTTTGAGTATAACATAATCATGACATATTTCATTTATACATTAAACAAAACATATACTTAATGTTGTGTAGAATAATTTCCTCAAAACGAACATGAATTGTGTGTAACACGAGACAAGAATAGTGTTGTGTATACTCCATGATAATACGGTTTTGTGTATAGTAAAAGAAAATCTTGGTGTAGTGTATAATATAAGACATCAAAGAAATTAAAAATAATATATCTCATAAAATCTTGGGGTGTTACATTCTACCTCCCTTAAAATGAATTTATCCCTCAAAATTCATCGGGGTTATAAATGGGTTACTACATTAAAGTTTCTTTCATAGGAACCCACATCGTAAAAAGGAATTCTAAAACTTCATTTTAAAAAGGGAAGTTAGAATCAGAACAGTCACCTAAAGTAACTCAGCACTGGGTTTCCACATAGGACAACATAGGTGAAAATATGGATATGGAAGAAAAATATAACCATGAACATCTGATGAAGAGTGGTAGAGGACATGGCTATGAAAAATCCAACAATCACAAAGCAATAAATTTGTGATAATCTAAGGTACCATCTAATTCATCAGATATAAGGGCACTAGGACAACATTTTTTGTTTTCAAGATCATTTCTATAAAGTTGAAGAAATTGGAATTAGAAGAAATGCTTTCTTGATTTTGGTACAATCTCACCGTTGGTCATTCCCTGGACAATTTCCACTTTATCTCTTAAATAAAAGAAGTTTAATTTGTCAATCGTGATGTGTTAGTAGATCATGTGATAGAATGATGGGCCATTCCATCTATCTCAAACAAAAGGTTAGAAAAAGTTATCAAAAATACATAAGTCAATCTATAGTTTGAATAATCATATATGGTTCTTAAAATGGACTTATACTTCATATATCATACTGATTAATATAATAAAACTTTTTTATACTAACCAGGGACTTCCTGTAGGCCAGTGGTATGTCATAAAGGCATGTCGCACTTCGGTTGTGGGTTCGATTCCCATAGCCTTGTCCGACGCGATGGGTTGTCGCCCGTCCTGCAGGTTTTCCTTTTTCTAAAACTAAATTATTATAACATTCCATAAATAATATCAAAAAAAATATAACCTTAAACAATACCAACACATTTCTAACATAGTACATTCCATTCTTTATGCTTATCCAAAATTCTTTTGTCCAAGCTTATAGTATAAAGAAAAAAATTATTAGATATGTCATCTATCGAGCATGTGAATACCATCATTTATCCCCCATATATCATACGATATATCTTGTTGGTCAAATTACAAACATGTGAATACCTAAATCATTTATTCTCTTGAAAAGTGAATACCCATTAACTAATAGTGAAAACATGAATGCTGTAAAAATTTAACACTTTCCACATTCCAAAATCCCAAAATTTTTATATACCCAAACCATGATATAACTTTGTCCTTATATCAGTCATGATCTCATTTCATTTTTTCTTTATCATTTCATTATGCGCATATCATCTTCCTTCCAAAAATATTTCAATCACTTTTCATGTATACTGGTACCATATAATTATTGAAAACCAATACATAGATATTCCAAAATTCCACGATGCCATAAATGAGATTCCATGATACTATTTTGAAATCCCATTACATAAACACTTAATCATTTCAAAACATTATTGTCATACTCAACATCACAAATAGTGATCACATGTGACTTCCCTTTATCCTTTTCCTTAAAAGGTTTCTCACGTTGATCATCATTAACCCTTGGATTATGGCATTGGTTATCATAATTCCCCATTTCCTTGTAATTGAAGCATTGATTTTTTGGTGGTGCATCCTCTGTAGTATTTTCTTTATTCACATCATTAGAAACCCTTTTTCCATTACTTCGACACTCTGCTGCTCGATAACCTACTTGTCCACAGTTAAAACAATTTCTAGTCCCTTTAAGACAATCTCCACCATGCGTCTTTCCACAATTTGAGCATAAAGAAACATTCATCTTCTTTTCACCGTTATTCTATGATTTCTCCTTGGACTCCATCTTTTTTTTCTTTTCAAAACCATGAGATGGATATGTAACACCAACTTCCATTTATACCTTGATAGCACAACACACAATTTCTTCATAGCTACTAAAGTCTCTTATAGCTAATTAACTTAAAATACTTTGTTTTAAAACACTGAAGAATCGATCAACTTTACATTCCGGTTGGATGATAAACCCATATGCATACCTTGAAAGCCTTGTAAAATTATCTTTGTATATACCAAAAGATTTATCATACTTTTTATTAAGCTCAATGAAATCCTTTTCCATCTTTTTTTAAAGAATATGAGGGAAGTACATATTGAAAAATAAGTTCTTGAAGTCATCCCATTCCATGGATTCAATTTCATCTCAGGGCCTCGTATTCTTAAGTATAATCCACCATTGATCTACTTAACCATCTAAATGGTAAATAGTCAGAATTAATTTATCATGTTTTGAACAACGAAGTATGGAAAATATATTTTCAATGGTACTAATCCATTGTTCAGCAACAAGTGGATCAGAAGACCCACTGAATGAAGGTGGATGTTGCCTCATGAATAACTCAATAGAATATTGGTCCCTTATCTGTTCATTTGGAAGTCTATAATGATTAATATCTTGGGTAAGTATAGAAATAATATTTTTCACTCCATCTCCCATAACATTGGTTTGTTCAGGAGGAAAATCATTGCATTGTCCATTACATTGATCAACACAGTTCTGTCGGGTTCCATCCATCATCTAAAACCCAAAAAGAATAGTGTGAGTGGAAAAAATCATTCTAGGGAAAACAACATAATAAAGAGGGAGTACCTTCAAAATATAACATCATAGGGTTAATTATATGATCGTTTCCATAATTCTAGGCCTATAACATATACTTATACTATACCTTATGGACATCCCAATACAAACCTTAGAAATATCTCTAGGGATATCCCTAATGTTTTCACTTCCTAGTTTTCAAAGGTTAACTAAACCTTTCCTATGATACCAACTGTAGAGACCCAAAGCATGATGTACATAGACAATACATTACTTTTTTGGAATACTTAATACATAACAAAAACAGACACAGAAGGACAGTAATAGTTTAGTGTCTTTGGAAACTCGAAATATAATCTTCTAATCGTGGTGAAAGATCTTCAACATCTCCTGTAAAGATCTTCCCCTTTTGTTTTCTTACCTAAAAACATTCTTTAAATCCTGGAGAAAAGAAAACATAAAAAGTCTGAGCTCAACTTCTCAGTAAGGGTAAACATAGAGAACATAAAACAGTCCATAAACATTTGAATGCAAAAACTTGAACATAAAATATAAACATCAAAATCTTGAGCAAAGACATAAATCATGGAAGTATGTAAGGCATATATCATAAAGGAATAGCATGAGAATAAAACATTTATTTGTGGCAACCCATTATGCACATGATATGATTTCAATAATAGCCATGGAATTGCTGCCAAGACCATCATAGTGGACAAAGTCCCTTTCTGAATCATGTTCACTCCTCATTCCAGTCCGGTAACACTGAACCAGATTAACTTACCCTTCCATCCATGTCTATCTCATGAGATATAAATCATTACCCAATGTATTGTAGGTAGATATAGGTCCCACCCATCTCATAATGAAATCACCCTTACTTGTTCCACAACATAAACATAAATCATTCATCATAACCCAAAGACTAAAAATGGGTTTCATAAACATCATCAAATCATAACATAATCCATAAAAAAATGGATATCATTTCATCATAAGAAAATTGAAACCATGTAAATCATTGAGAAATTATACATGAAACATATACATATGAAATAATGTCATCTTATTTGGAAAATGGTTTTGATAGAACACTTGAAATGAATTATTGAGGAAAATATCCATTCTTCTTCAAAATCATTTTATTTTCACAAAATGCCATGAAATTTTAAAAGAAAATGATTTAGTTGAAAATATTCATGAAATCTGGTAGATTAAGCTTCATGAAAATAAGGTTTTATGAAAACCGTAAAAATCCATTCATGTTCTCCTCGTACTTTTGTCGGAAAAGTCAAAAAAGACCCTCGTACGGTAAATAAAAGAAAGATTCCTTCCATAACACAATGTAAAAGTCAAAGAGGGGTAAACATGACTTTAAAAAAACATGGAATAATATTAAACACTTTATGAAAAACAATTTATGGACAGTGATGAAAAATTTAACCACATTAAATACTAACGAATAAAAAATCTCGGAAAAAAATTAGATTGGAAATGTTATCCCTTACCTTAGGTCGGATATGATTCGTACGTATCTGAACCTTTTTTATAATGATTTAAATAATGTCATTGACTTATTATAGAATCATATTCACTGTTATGATATTATATATGGTTCACTTATGACTTTATATTACCTGTTATTTTTTAAATTTCATGTTAAAGGAGCATTGTGGGTAAAACATTTTATTTATCATACGTGTTTGGACTTGTGGTTCTTGATATTATTACTACTTATATAACGATTTAATTACTTACAGAATGTAAATCATGATTTATATATCATATATATTCAGTATATATATATATAGAACAGATATATAAATGAAATTAAATACACCGTTCATGGAGATGGTAGGTCATACGTACGCATGAACGCTGTTTTCTTTTCCTTATTGAATTGAATGGAAGTAAGTAGATGACATATATATATATATATACACATAAATCCAGTATCTTAATCATGTCATATATTTCATTATTATTCATTATATATACTTTATAATCATTCTTGAATGGTTAATCATGGAAAATGAATCTCACCGCGTTCTTGGAGATGGTGGTCCGTACATACGCACGAGCGACGATATCATTCCCATGATAGAGGAATTATATTGAAGCATATGTATAATATTTCAGAATCAATATCACTTTACAATAACCATATATAGTTATTTTTTACACCATTATACTCATCCATGTAAGGTGGTGGTGGAAAACAGAATACACCACGGTGTGGAGACGGTATTCAGTACTTATGCACGCGTGGTGATTTCATTTTCCGTAGGATGGATAGAAGATGAAATATGGTTTTTTAATATTTATAATAACATATCAGTATATGAGTGATACTGATGTTATTAATTTATTATGAAACAAATAAATAATAATAAGTACAAGAAGAAATAAATTGGAAAGAATCGGTAAAGGATATTACCTCTTCTTTGACGCGCCTCTTCTTAACCTCCTCTTAAGGCACTATAGTTTGTATTTTGAGGAGACCATATCCTCTAAAATATTTCTAGGGAATTTTAGAAGATGAATTGGTAGAGTTTGTCTAAGCTTTAAAGATCAAATGGGTGTGAATAGAAGAGGGAAGCAGAGCCCTTTTTATAAGGGAGGAAAACGGCACCTTCGGAAAAACTTAAAATATTATTTTTTAATAAAGTCATATTCAATTTATAATTGCTCCAAATTTATTTATTTATAAGCTAATGTATGGATGGGTATCAATAATATCAACCAATAGAATTTAGAAAAGTTTAGGTTACTATTTTAACCTTATCTTTTTGATTTAACTTTAAGTTAAATAATTTTACTTTTACCGTGTCTTCTTGTTTTCTTACACTATATGGTTAATAAACTTACTATAACAAGCCAAAAGAACCCCAAGTTGTTCATTTTTAATATATATAATATCATCTAAGTCATTTTTCCGTACCATAAATTTTTAAAAATAAAATAACAATTAATAAAATAATATTTGTTTTAAAAACTATTTTATGTCAATTTTGACACTATTAGGTAATTGATTTTTCTGAAAATCATAACAACATTATTAGTTAGAACAATATTAATCAAATAAATACTAAAATGTCATATTAACCTATAAAATTAGTTTAATTCATTAAAAGTATCAAATTACATTTATTTCGTTATTTATAATATCAATTATGTTAATATTTCATTAATAAGGTAATTATTGCATCATCATTGTGTCATAAATAAATTAAATAATTTAATGTCTAGAAATTATAAATAAAATACCATTATGTAGGAATGATTTTTACATTTCGAATTAATTTTTATAATCTAATTTATCTTGTGTATAACCCTATATTAAAAATGATTTAGTTATTAAGCTTTGATTTTAACTATTTTAACTCTTCTTTAAATAAAATAATAATAAATGTCCTAATCTAATCAAAGTGAACCTAAATGGTCATATTTTATTCCTAAGGTTGTTTTTGGTCAAATTAAACTTATCCAATAGAATTAATACATGTGTTAGGGTAATAATAATAGCATTTTTACCCTTAATTACCATATTTACTTTTAACTGTGGTAAAAAAAATAAAAAGTTTCTATTCACCAAAAATTATTTTTATCTCATTGAACCACAATTTTTTCCTTGACATTAACCGTGTCTCTCAGATTTTCTAAATTCCACACACCGAAGCAGTAAAATTATGTTTTATGTAAATTTTCAAATTCTTCTAAGAGGTGGGTAAAAGACGGTGAAAAGTTCAATAAAATTTTTATATATCTAAAATTATTATAAAATGACTCCAATAAAATACATTGAACTTATATAGGTATTATGTACCAATTTTGATCTAAAATAAATTTAAATAAAATGAATAATTATAAAAATTCGGTTTTTAAATAGTAACCCAATGTTTTCACTATTCATCAAAAATTGAATGCTTTTAGAAAAATAAAAAAAATTAACACTATGCTAATTTCGATATTCCTAATCCAAAAAATAAGGCAATTTTGAAAAATATAATTTCAAAAACTGGGTATTACTATTCATAATGGCTAGTTCATAATAATATTATAATAATATCTTGTTTAGTGAAACTTGGTATTGCGTACTACACACGCTATCGAAGACGTTCTTGATTTCCTGTAATGCAAGACAAGTCAGGGCTGTGTGTACTGAAAGCTCTGTTTGGTGTTTCATATATCATAATCAAAACTTATTTCATTAATACAATAAACAAAATCTATACTTAATGTTGAGTAGAATAATTTCCACAAAACGAACATGAATTTGTGTGTAACACGAGCCTAGAATAGTGTTGCGTATACTGCAAGCTAATACGGTGTTGTGTATAGTACAAGCCAATCTTGGTATAGTGTATAATAGAATACATAAAGGAAATTAAAAATAATATATCTCATAAAATCTCGGGGTGTTACACATGGAGTCTGGACACTGTTGGAATAGGGGAATTCTGTTGTAGTGACAAACTATCTCGGGCATTACCTGGTCCCCTTATTTCAATAGATGCTATAAAATTACATGATGTTGTATATGAAGGTCTTTTTTATTCCAGGGGAGTAGAAAAATTTAACACTATATACTATCCCCATCCTTGAATATGGATACCTAGTATTGCTTTGGAGATCAGTATTCAAATATTTAGAATGTAATGGAGGAAAGCGTATTGCAAATTTGTAATTTTCTTTTCTGGTTTTATATCCCATGCCATGGGTATAGTATCTAGTTTGATCTAACAATAGAGTATCCTAATCATATGAAGGTAAAAATCCTATCCTGGATAAGGTATATATTGATCCTTCAATTGTTGATGAGTATCCCATATAATTTAACATAGATAAGGAATGAAATCCATTTCTAGCTCATCTAGGATCTCAAAGGGGGAATTAGTAAGGGTCTAGAACATGGTGGGTATGTTGTTTCTAGATAACTCTCTCCATATTTCATTTTTTGACTCCTCCCTGTTATCCTTATACACCTCTATCTGGTCATATTATAGAAGATGGCTTTGATGTCCCTCTACTGATGAGAGTGGAGTATTACTGGAATATGATGGGGAACTGTATATCGTTGACCTAGGTGTTATGACCACCACCATATATGACGGTTTCGTAGTTTGGTTCACCTCTATATATGGAGTTGTCTGGACAATGGTATGATTTCCTTGCTCTTTTTATATATTATCATGGATAGGTTGAACAAGGTGGATGTTTGGAGTAGAGTCCATGCAATCCATCTCCACACTACCACGAGGAGGGCTGACTTGGTAATGAATTCCTTATTCTTTATCTTCGATTGAAGAGTCGACAGACCATTGTCGTTTTTTGAATTAATATCGAACAAACCAAAATACACTATCATTGAGCAGATTTGGATCATGGTCCATGTTCTATGTCATGATTGGAATATTCCAACCTTCCATTTTTTACTATGCAGGGATATGATCTTGTTGTGTGATAGTTTCCATAACATGTATATAACTATTAGATATTGTTGGAATATGATCCCATTTCTAAGAAGCTATTGGATTATTCCAAAAATTCATCTCATTATAGATAGGGTTATGAGCCTTCCCTAAGGAATGTTCCATCCTCACATGGTATGCCTCACTTAAGGAAGGAGTACGAGCCCGATCATAATCCTTTGGGATATGTCACTATTCATTCTTAGTAGGAGTATGAGCCTACCCAAGGAATGTTCCTCTCTCACATTGTGAGCCCCATTGGGAATAAGAATATGAGCCTAGAAAGAATATTAATTCCCTATCGAAATATTAATTCCCTATCAAAATATTTTGAAGGACCTACCGAATGGGATAAGTAATATGATCCTCGTCATTTATTTCATTGGAATTATGCCAGTGTAGTCATTTGTCTATGGAAGTAGGAATATGCACCTTAATTTTGTGATCTACTCAAGTATTTTAGGGAGATTAACTGACAGGAATATGAGGTTTCCCCAAGGATGGTATCATTATCACTTGGAAAGTCTCAACTATAAAAGGGATATATTCAAGATCATGGGCCTTTGGAGTATGTCAAAGGACTTTTTCGACTGGAATATTAGCATGTACCAAGGATTATTCCCCTCTCACATGGTGATGGATGTCCAGAATGGGGATAAAATCCCAATTATGAGCCATTGAAACATGTCACCAAAGTTTTTCGATAGGCATGTTCCTCTGTCCTGAGGAATGTTCTTCTGTAACCTGGTGATCCCGAGTTGTAATGAGAGCATGATCCCAGTTTGATGACTCTCCATTTATCAGTATAGGCTAATTATAATCCAAATAAGAAGAATTTTTTTTTGATTTCTCCGGGACAACAACTTTGTCATGATGATTAGAGTGCCGAGTTTCCCCAGATGTTGGGATAGGAGTATGAGCTCATCCCTTTATTTGTAACAGTGTCAAAATATGTCGGAAGATCTCTTCAACTATTGCTAAACTATGTAGTCATTTTAGAAAAGTGTTTTCACGGATATATTTATGCACATTCTCTCTCTCCATTATCTATTTACATATATTTGATCAAAGAAGGGATATGTTATCACTTTTGTCTTCTTTATGCCATTGGAGTATGCTAATGAAATTTGTGCATGGGGGTGGGTGTATGAGCCTCCCCCATGTTTGTTGTGGGAATAATCACATGGACTTGTTTCGAGATAATAGGGATATGAGCCTACTTTCTAGTAGCTTTTGGATTATGCTGGTAGGCATTGTCAGCGAGAGTGAGGATATGAGTCCTCTTCTAGATATCCAACATCCTCCCCATCTAAAGATTATTCCTTGTAGAATTTTCATTGGAATCATAGGTAGTTATGTGTCAAATGGTACCCTCAGTAGGAAATTGATGGGTACCAGTGGAGAAACGTTGGTGAGGATGGCTGACATGTGCCCTCCACAATAGCTCATAAACATAAAGGTATACATATTCATCCTCTTGGTACAACTTCGTTAGATATAGAAGGTGGAAGTTTCCTAACTCTGGTGATAATCTACTGAAGGATTTTTCCATAGCGATGTGGTCCACTAGCTTAGCATCAGCCTTTGTCAGGTGATGCATATTTTCCAACTTATGTGCTTGGAGAATCACATGTTAATCATTGATGGTTGGTATCATACTGTGTTTTTGGTATTGGTGGACCATTTTATTATCCACTTTCCATTGGATCTATCGAGCATGAGATATTGTTTTATGACCTGTGTGGGGTCGCAGTGGTAGATGAGTTACCAGAGCGAATGATGGATGATAAAGACAATTTTTTAAGGTAGGGAGTCTATTGATGAGAGAAATTCAGGAAATTATTTTGGTACCCAAGTTAGTTTAGGTCTAGAAATGTTAGTAATTAAGTATCTGGGAACCCACATTTGTCTAATGGGATTCCAATAGAATGCTTTTAGACTCTTAGAAATAAAAACATTGTTGGATACCTTTGAAAAATGTTTGGCAGTAGATCTTTTAGGTATAGATTTAAGAACAAAATTATTCCTAGTTATTCTCCTCTCTCCAAGTTTATATATTATCCTGGTAACATATTTGGGAGAAAATATATTTCCCAAAATTTGTGTCATTGTCTTTCTAAAATTTGTTAATTTTTTATGTTCTTTATTCAATTTACCATTTTAAATTTAACATTCAATGTTTTTATTTGAGCAGTTGAACATTTTTCTCTTTAATAAATAGATAGATTAGATTTATAGTATGTAGTTAGACAATGATATCTTCTTAGAACTTTTTATTTATCCTTTATCTCAATAAATTTGTATTATAGCATATTTCAATAGCCAAATAATTCTTCATTTGACAAAATATTATCATCATTTTTTCATTTTTTAAATTATCAGACAGATTAATAGGAGGAATTCTAGAAAAAGTATCTAAATAAATTACATCACTAACATTAGTCATAAATAACATATTTTATATATCTGTCTTTTCTTCTGGTGAGTAATCTGAGTCACTGGAGCTATCTTCATATGCACTCCAGGTGGCTTTCATAGCCTTTTTGAATCTTTTGTACTTTTCCTCATATTTTATTTATATTTCATATTAGGACAGTTGGATTTTATGTGACCTTTTATTTTTCCTTCATAGCAGACACCGTCCTTTGGATCATCATCAATTTTCTTCCAATTTCCAATATTTTCATATTGTCCTTTAAAGTTTCATTTTTAAAAAAAAAAATCTTCCAGTATAACTTTTTAAACCTTCTGGATAGGTGATCTATATACTCATCACTATCGGAAGCATATTCACTAGCACTTGAATCTACATCTTGTTATTTTTTTCCTTTTTTTCCTTTTATTGTCTAGAGGTAGTAGTCTTGAAAGCTACATACCTTATTATAGGTTCGTAATCTTCTTCACAGTTTACCTTTAGTTATTCTTCATACATCAGAAGCTTTCCAATCAACTCATTCAAATAATGTTTAATTATATTGCATGATTCTCATATTGAAAGAAAAGTCCTTCTCCATCTTTCTGGTAGGCATCCTAGAAATATCATTATCTGGTCTTTTTCAAATATTGTCTATCCTAGTGAGTTCATGGTATTATGAATCTATTTAAACATAAGGTACATGTGATAAATGGGCCCATTCTGTTTCATCTTAAAATTAACATATTTAATAGTATAGTTACTACTCCTCATCTCTTTAGCATTTTATGTTCCCTCAAGGGAAACAAAAAAAGTGTCCCATATATCAAAATTATTTTTACAAGAATAAATTCTATAAAACTCTTCATTACTAAGGTATTATTTTAGGGAATTCATAGATTTAGAATTATGACTGTATGATAATTTTTATGCATCATCCCATGTTAATATTGTAGTAGAAGTTATTACATATTCATCTACTATCGAATAAAAAAAATCAAAACTCATGCTCTCAATGTGAATTTTAATATTTATTTTCAATTGGGTATAATTTTTTCCACCGAAAAAAATATTTATGTTGATAGAAGATACTTCTTAATGATTATCTATATTAAAGAACAAAATTTATAGCTAACCAAAATTTGATATCATTAAATTATATCAAAAAAAAATTTCAAAATTTGGAAAACATTAATACCAAATAAATAAAAAACCTCTGATACCAAATTTTGGTAAAATTGACTACATTATGTGGGGGTTAAATTGATTACTAAATAAAAATTTCTATTAAAAATGGATTATTTTAAAATCCCCCAAATTTTTAAATATGGGAAATCTTATCAAAATAAGTATTATGAAATATATCATAATATTTCTAAATATTTCTATAAACAATGATTAGATATTGGATTAATAGTTTATATAATATTATATAATCAATAAAAATAAAAATACTTGATCAAAATACTATATGAACAGTAATTAAGATAAACTATAGAAGTATAAAAAATTACAGTTAAATCAATTTTTTTGTTTTAGAGAGAAAATGAAATAAAACAAAATTAAAAAACTCCATGAAAAGATGAAAACAAGAGTTTCAGTCTCAAGGTGAGACTTATTCCTATTCACTTAGTGATCACCCACCACCAAAAAGTTTATATAATTTAAATTAGATGATCCACAACCTTGATCGAGTATATACAAAAATTTACAACTTTTAATGTCACCATTGAGATCTTCTTAAGTTAAGGGTGGTAGTAAAAAGGAAATAGGCCACACAAGGACCTCTACCACTCTTATCTATCTGAGAAAAAAATATGAAATGTTTTTGAGAAGATATAGAGTAGTTTCCTGTTTAGTGCAACAGATAGTGTGTGGTTGGTAAAGTAGAGTAAGCACATCCACTTCTAAAAATGTAATAAAATTAAATAGAATCAAGAAATCTATAATTATAGAGTTCAGAAGTTCTTGGTCTATTGAAATGTTTCTTGAGACTCTTGAGTTGAATCCACAATGAATCTTGAGACATTTTCTTTCGGAATATTTATGAAAACAATGTTTCAATAACTTTAGTTTTCTTACTAAAGGAATGCACTGGATGCGATGATTCATTTGCTTCCTCCGTCCTGTGTTCGAATCATGTAAGCTCTTCATGTTTTCAATCAGGTTCATCTATTCAGCTCTCAAATATTCAGTTAATAATGAGCTCTTTCGTTCCATGTCTCTTTTCTTATATACAATGTTTTACTATCTTTTCTATATGTTTTTCTCAATCTCTGCATGAGGAAGTCTGCTCAGTTTTCATAAACAGTAGCATGAACAACTTAATCATCTACATCCTTGTATTGTATGTTCTGAAATGGTTTCTATTAGAAATTTTAGGTACAATAATTAAAATATTAAATTTCATTAATTTGATGAATATTGTATTTAGTGTAATATAATTCAAAATAAGTAAGGTAATGAAAATAGTGATGGTATTTTAGGATATGGAGGTGTCTCTTTTGTATGTGTCTCACTTTACAGTATATTTTCCCGAAAGCATGAAACTAGTGGTATATTTCTCCAATGGTATTACACTTATTGTGTATTATACTTAGCCAGATGTCCACTATGCAAGTAGTGTCTCAACTAAGAGTGTTTGGTCAAGTGGTGTATGCTATAACGATGTCTAAGACTTAGTCAAATTTTATGTAGGAAGTATAATACTGACGGTGTGACTTTGACGGTGCCACATCTAAACATATCTCATACATAGCAACATTTTTGATCCAATGATGTGGCAGTATGATGGTGTGATGTCATGGTTGAATCTTAGAATTAGATATTTTTATGCTGGTACTGTGTCATGGACAATGGTGTCTATAAAAAATTGTCTCACCCTTCACAATTTTATCACCAGTCTCAGACTACGTATTTCATAAAGGAAAACATGAAATTCATCAGTATTATTAAAAACATGTTTTTTTATCACTCTGATTCCCATACCCTAATTATTATATAAGGACCACTATATTTCTAGTTTCAATATGAATTGTGAGGGGTTTTGGCATTATTATGAGGGAAAATTCCCAATAGCACCTGAGCAAAAGGAATATCCACCCAAATCCATCAAGATCCACTTTAGGTGAGTTTTAACTCCAAACTAAGAGGGGAGATGGAATTCAAGGTTAATTTATTCATTTAATTAATATTTATATTCAAAGACCACTTCACACTGGTCATCATTTGGAAAAAGTGTTATCGTCACTTTGGTATGAGACAACACTAAAAGTGGGATGAATCAATGTTGGTATTATTTTTTTCTAATTTTAACATTAATCATGTTTCACCTATTCACTTATTTAGTGGATGGATCTCTCCCTCTCCCTCCCTCTCCCTCAATTTCTTTCTTTATCTATCCTTTTTTCAATGTGAATTGAAATGTAAACAGAAAAGGAGCATAAAAGGGACATGAAGGTTTGTTGATAATGCTCACCACTCTATTCATGAATATGACCCTAGTATATCATTGTTATTATTTCATAGAAAAATATTCCATATTTTTATCAAAGGAAGAATGATCAAGGGTATGTACTTGAACTTACTATCATATCACCAACCAGGTACAAATAATGTAAAACCTTATTGTTTTTTTACGAAGACAAATTATAGGTTGGGGCTTACTTCTTTGAATTTGACTAGTAATGAAGCCTTAAGTCCCTCCTAGACTAATGAAACTGATAATATTCCTCCGTAGCATAAATTAGATGGTTTTACACAATTATAGGGAACCAGCTTTTTAATACATCACTATTACTTCATTTTTAAGATAAATAACACAACAGTGATACAATTCCAGATATATAGGTTTAGTATCACGGTAAAATTAGGCTCATACATAAATTGTACATAATAAGACATAAACATTATTTTTTTCCTTATTTATCCTCCTAAAATATCTCACATTCCCCTAGGTACATGTAATCACGTGATTATATACATCAAAGAAAAGGGTGATCTATAATCCCATAAAGGGGAGGAATAAGATAGTGAAATATGGGGCATGAATGAATAATACACGGGTGAGAATAATTTCCATCATCATGTAATAAAAATAGGATCATCATCATAGTAATGATGGAAGAATTTGATAAAGTAATTGAATATGGAATATTCATAATAATGAAACAACATAACATAGTGGTAAAACACCAAAAACAATTATAAACTAAGAAAGCATCATGTTCACACAAAACATATGTGCATTAATAATATCAAAATTTTTATCAAAAATAGAATCATGTTAACACATAATACATATAATATCATGATATATGTCACATTACCTAATAAACCACCCATCGCATCATAAAATTTTCATAATCATACATGCCACGTGGAAAGGAAATATATAACAATCATATCCATGAAATAAAACCATAGAAAGGAATGGGTTTTATAAATTATATTTAAATAATACTTTTATAAATAACAATCATAAATCCAAAATGAATAAGGGAAACCAAAATTTGTTATAAAACATCATCATTCTTGAGTGGATAAGAAACAGCTCAAGAGGATTCAATGTGGTGTTTTGGAAAATAAAGACTTTGAAAAATCAATGTATTTGGCTTAAAAATCATTTAAATGAGGTGAAAGCATGTATATTCTAATAAATATAAGTTAAATAATATTTAATGTAATTTTTAAGGATATTATAATAATATTTATACATAAAAAATGTTATATAGTTGATAACCCAAAATAATGAGTAGGGATTGGGAGTCCCCTTACCTTAGATCTCGGTTTATTTCATTTTTTCACCTACTGTTTAATAAAATTTTACTCATTAAAACATGGAACCAGAAGTTAATTATGTTCACTTATTTAACCATTGAAAAATTATAATTATTTTATTATATAACTAAAATCCCATTATTAATGGAGAAATTTTTTGATTTCATATTTCCTTAAAATATCTCATCTTATATTGATTTAATGATCATTCATTATTTCATTTTATACATTATTAAGATTCATTATAGAATATTAAAAATAAATATATTTATATATTTATATGTTAGAACAATTTATTAGAACCATCCATAAGAATGGTGATAAGAAAAGAATTGGCGACGTCTTTATTGGCAGTTTACCGACCGTTTACAGGACATTTCCCAAAGAGGTGTGAGATATATAATATGTGATTATATTATAAATAATTTGTTTATATGATATTAACATTATAAATATCATATGAAAGTAATATTTAATTTTTTTAATAAGTTTATTATTATAAAGTAAAAAAATGGGTTAGGGAATTTAAAAGGAAAATGAAATAAAAATCCCAAAGTACATTACCTCTTCTTGAAGTTGTTCCTTTTCTATAGCCCTTAAATTCTTTAAATATTTTTGTTTTATTAATCTAGAATGTCACTAAGAATTATAAGTCTTATATGATATGTTAATTAGGTAGATTTTTTGAATTTTTTATGTGAGGGAGAAGTGGTTTTCCAAGGGAAGGGAGAGGGGGTATTTATACTTGAGAAGAGATGTATTTTTAGGATAAAATCTTGAATAAAATATAATTTCCATGTTGAACATTTTAATAATTATGTTATTGATGTTTTAAGCCATTTTTTTAAAATTAAAATTATTTTAGGACTTTTAAGACTTTCCAGAAATAAATTCATTATTTTATTAAAAGAAAGAGTTGTAAAATAAAAAATTGTTATTTTAAGTAAATAATTTAGACTTTAGACCATAAGAAATACATTTTATGTTTGTAAATTTAATTTATTTGATTATTTAATATTTGAAACATATTTTTTTTGAAACTCAAATCCTATAATTTATTAGGTCATTATTACATTACAAATTTTGAAATTTAAAACACATTGGTTATGAAAAAATATTTTTTTTACTGTTTATCTAAAAAAATGATGTATTTCAGAAAATTACCAAAAACATCACAGTTCATAAATTTTTATATACCGATTCTAAAAATGAAATCCATTTTATAAAAAAAATTCTAATATAGGTGATTTAATTTTTTAATATAAAAATTAATATTTTTAGGAAATACAATAAAAAGTAGTTTATTAAAAATATTCTTATAGTTTCATTGATTATTTAATATTAATATTTATATTATGGAATTATAATATTTATATCTTATAAAATTAATCATGATAGATTTTATTTATTTTTATATTTTTTAATTTTATGTCATTTTACTATTCAAACGACCATGTTATTATTCTCAATGGTTCAGTTACTATTCAAAAAACTACATTACCATTCCAATGGTCATATTACCTCATACAAATACCTTTTCATTCCTTCATTCATCATTCACCTCAATTCCTCTCATGGTTCAATATTTTTCATTTCTAAATTGTCGATTAGTTTAGTAATATTTTGTTTCTTTTCCATAGTGTTGTCTGTGGTAGAGGTGATTCAAATAGATAAATATTATCTAAATTTTTTAATTATAGTTTTTATATTTTATATTTATTACATTATAATATTTTTAATTTTCATGGGTTTTGTTTTAGACTAATGTAATAATCTATATTAGTTAAATAAATTATTGATAGTTTCTATATTTTTTATACATTTTAAATACTATATAATATAATATAAACCACATTTATTCAAAAAAAAATATAATTTATAAATTTTGGGTCATTACATCAATGATTATTTTGACTTCTATAGTATATGTATATTATAGGCTGGAATTTATAGAACACCAACCTCTTCTTGATCAATTGATATATGTTACCAAAAATCAATTCATCCTTACATTTCTTCTTCTTCAACATGTTGTATGCTCTTTTAGAGAAACATTGGGATCTATCTTTTATTTTCCACACATGATATATCTTCTAGAACATGGTATCAAAACACCATACTTCTATATATTCTTCTAATTATTCCTTCTTTCTTTTTTTCTGAGTGAAACCATAAAATATCCTTAGAAATTATCACTAGTTCACTCACTTTTACACTCAAAGTTTCATTATGGTTTTGTATCAATTCCTTATCTAATAACATTTCATATTTTACATATAAATATATTTATATACCTTGAGAATAATTAAATTAGCATCAATTATTACTTATATTCAATCTTCATTAAATATTTTCCTACAATTCAATGAATCATTACTATTTTATAATGTGTTTGTTTTCTACTCAAGTTACCAAAAAACCGGATAAAGATTCAATACTTTGTTTCCTATCTTCATGATATAATAAAATTCCATGGACCATCCTGTTTTTAATTCAATCCTAAAAATCCACATGGAAAGAATCCATGTTTGAATGAAACATGTATTACCATGATGTATCCTATGGTCTGAAGTTTCTCATGTTGGGTCTCATAACTTCTCATGTTAAGGGATTCTTAAAAACAATCATTAAAAAGGAACAATGGTGTAGAATACCTAACCATTTCCTAGAGTAAGTTTTTCAACATGTCATGGACACTATTTTAGTGTGTTCTCCTCCAAGTCATATTTGTCCAGATGTTCCACTTGAATTAATCTCAATGTATCATGGATAAATATATTACATCAAAAACTCACTTATTATAGAATGGCGTATATCTTATTTTTATTTTCCAATTGATATAATGAAATTTTATTCATTCCTCGCTACTTATGTAACCTCTTTGTAAACCATGATAAATCCACATTATCATCATGGTATTTTGATCTTTGAGGGACTATGTATCATGGTCACATTCTATCATTATATATATTTTAAATAATAACTTCATTATTTTTTTGTTAGAAGAACTGAACTTAAGATTCAATGTCTGGGAACATCTATATACATTCTTGTAACTACTCAGAATGTAACACCCTAACCTGAATCAAAGGATCCGAGTCAAAGTGCCACAAAACCACAGGTACACCATTCCATATGCCAGAGGCTTGTGACTTACAATTATGGTCTAGAGTGTAATAATTGGGAGACTATAACCTCAATATGAGTACTCGGTAATAGATAAATAACCAAATATGTAACAAAAAATAATAGAGTACATGGAATCCAATAAATATACTATCTGTAATAAATGAATGAAAAAAACATTTCTCATGGTCATTCCTGAATAAAGGAAACTTATCTCCCACTGGGATAATCATATATAAAATATAGATAAAGAATAAAAGTGAAAATAGGTTTTGAACCAAAATCCAAACCCTACCTTCTTCTGGACTCCATACTCCTAGAGAGTTAGCCTTATCAATAATCAAACCTAGGCCTCATCCCAACCTATACCAGCTACAAGTAAGTTATTCTCAGGTTCCCATGATCCATGTTCTACTGAACCAGGTGTCAATACAACTTAGATTGTCACCGCAATTGTGTCCTAGTACTAAACCGGTAAAATTTAGTGTATGGACATGTGATAAGCTTGGTAGAATTAGTAAGTAGGAAATAAAAAACTATAAAAGCATAAAAAATAATCAATAATGCACAGTTAGGAAATAATCAACCATATGTTGAAATTTCATGTTCTAATCAAGGCTACAAGAACTCTGACCATTCATATTTCAGTACCATATTGGATTATTTTATGAATAATCACCATATGATTTTTTTATCCCATGTGACGTAACCTGAATTTAAATATAAATACATGTTATTCCTTTAAAGAACAACTACACACCTACCTTTTTGGGTTGGTTGCTAATATAACTCATGGCTACCTTCTCACCTTTGATGGTACATACACTTTACATGCCAGAATCTATATACAAAGAAGGAAGTTCCCCATCGATAGATCATACCGGTGCTTGGGTTGGGAATAATATATCAAGAAACAATATATCAAAATAAATATTAACTAGGTTGTGAAACAGTGAATAATAAATACATAACATTGAGAGGAACAACATGGAAATATATCACAATAATTATTTTAGAGGAATTGAAATATTACACAAGTAATACACAACATAGAAAGTAGAACATTGAATATCAAACATTCCACTGGCTAAGAAATAATGATATATAAGGTTTCATATAGAAAGGAACACACAATCCATATGAGTAAATTATATAAATCATAGTTCTCAGAGGTATATACAGGCACACCACATGTGAATAATATCAAGAATAGGTCTCACCGGCTACACAAACACAAAAATCATGCAAAACATTTCAAACAAAGGTTTCCAATTCTATAAAAGCATTTATGTGGGTCATAACGTAAGAAGGAATAATCAATGATTTCTTAATAAAGGATTTCATTTCAACTATATCTTTTGTATCATAATCACACACCCAAGGGGTCCATGTAAAGTAAGGAACACATTAGTGATGAAATATGCATCCATTGATGGTCGACATTAAGCCAATGGATAATGCTTTGTCATGGAATTTAGCTCTTTGTTCAGTCATATTTGGCGTGGTTCATTTAATTAGTTAAAAAATAAATATAATTAAATAATTAAGCATTATCTAAAGTTTATAACACAATTATTAATTAATACATATCCAAATCCCATCCTAGAAAACCCCATCTACTATTTCTGAGTCTGTCCTAGACCATTATGACTCCAATAGTTTCGAAATGGTTCATGTATTACATCATTTTTTAAAATATATCCAACCACCCATATAATTTCTACAAAACAATTGTAAAATAATCTCAGGAAAAATAAATTAACAGTATCATCATCCAAAGGGTTTCGGTCTACTCTTGTAACACCCTCAAACATTTAAAAAAACTTCAATCAATGACAAATGTTCATCCTCATGGGAATTCCCCAAGCCATGACAACCCAAATCCCTACCATCCCTAGATAATTCCACCAATATATGGTGGAATTTTCATTCAATTCACATGAGGAATTAACCACGATGAATGTCGTAACAATCAACCACTACAAAAAGAAGATACAGTCAAGATCAAAGAAGATTATAGGATCTTTCTTTTATTCCATAATGGATTGAATCTATATCTATAATGGGTCTAGGGGAACTAATATAGGGAGGATAAGAGGATATAATGGTGATAATTTCCCTTCTAATTCATCTAAGGTAGGAAAATTATGAAGGGGGGTTTTCACAAAAATACCCAAAGGCCATAAAATAAAATGTTTTCTAGTGTTCCCACCTGCTTGCTAATTGGAACCTAGTTACATGGTGTAGTATCACCAAATGGATAGTGATACATTCTGGGTAACAAAACTACACCCTTTTCCACTAGTTATTTGGTGGCTACAACATCTCCCCAACTACATTTGGTTTCCCTCACTAATCTCATGAGCTCTGATTCACCCATCATTCTTTATTTTATGTCTAAAATCACTTCTTAAAGATTTTTAAACATAAATCCTCTCAGTTAAACTTAGGATTCCATGAACTGACCATCCATTGGATAAAAATTTCAACTTCCCTCTATAATTGACACATCATAATGACATGGGTCATTACATTATCCCCACAACAACACTTATTTTTATTGAGAACCTATGGTATCATGTGAATCTTGTCTTCTAGTCTTCCTCAGTCATAAACCAAAAATAGTCACCCACATTCCTTCCTTACATTCTAAGTCCCCACCCAAAGATGCGCTCATTCCTGAATTCTCATCAACCTATTCTATCACAACTCCAAGAATAAATTGTGAAAAACCAATCCATATGTTCATTGTCATCAAACATCTGCACCACAATCACTACATTCATCTAACTCGACACAACATGGTCTATTTGATAAATTTGCACATGAGGTATAACTGTACTCCCTACTGCATGAATCACCATATCAAACAGGATTCTAACATTTCAGTGACACTCCCAGTGAGATTTGGGTCTATCAAGCTTGATGAAATGTAAAACATGATTTAAAGGTTTATACCAATACTTCATTTCTATTTTTGAACCAAATGACAAAGTATCCACTATCTAATGAGACCCAAACACACTGACATTTCCTATAATTACATGGTCGATCCTTAAACACCTATTTCACAACCAATATATTGATCTCGATGTTGTTCCAACCCACCAAATTCATGTTCACACAAAACACCAATTGATACTCTTCCAGAAAACTTCCTAGAAAGGTACCCAACACCAACAACCAACATACCACGAATCTACCGACCATGATTCCGTAAGATTAGAATGTATTGTTAAATAAATCTAAAATTCTCATTGAAATATAAATTGAAATAAAAGTAATTTTTCTGATTGGTTCATCAACCACCCTTACCAACCATAAGGATCTAATCCATGCCCCAATATACTACTGAACTGAGTCAGTCTAGGATTGTATCGACATCAACTTGAGGTCACCATGACCATCTAGTGGTCAGTCTTACTCATTTATGCAAACATTTAAATGAGAGGTTCATTTACTCATTACAATATTGATTCCCCAACTTAGATGATTATCCTTATTATCCCCTCTCGATGCATGTATCATTCCATCCAGTCCCCAACTAGTTGATTACTGAATAGAATGAATAAATATGATCTTACATCCATACCTAACTGCCAAGTGATTCACGTCACATTAAACACACCCAAATTATCTATAATATACCTCACATATTAAATGACCCTATCTTTGTGAGTTAAATCCTCTTATATAATAGGTTTGTGTTATGAACTCTCACACAAAAGGGCCACATCCCCTTACATGATCCACTACACATAACCATGGAATCTCCATCTGTAAAAGACTCAAGTTGACTGCATAATAGTACCCTAATCTATTGTCAATTTCATCTCCTTCCATATATAAATAACTACACACATCATCCTATGGGATTCTAAGCCTAGAATATTTACATCAAACACACTGGTATCTAACTCCAAGGGTAAACCTGAATGAAATTCACCAATGACCTACTACCACTACCTCTCCCATTTTTATCTATATAAATTAAATCATTCTCAATAGTAAACTCCCCACCCTACAATTAATGACTCAACTGACCTCACATATAACTATGTACATGAATGTTAACGCATCAAGTATTCCACATAAAGTTGTGATAACACCAATCTTCTCCAAAAATCGTGTGATTTCCATTATTCATTTAACTTCGAGCCTGGAATCACATGCCAATTTAGTTATCCATACTCTAAAAGTTTCATATCTAAAAATCTTGAGAACACTCTAGGATCCTTTTTAGAATTGAAATCTCATTATGATATCACAGTTCTTTCGATGGAACGCCCTACAAAAACTTTTTCAGGTACACAAAATAAGAATATGTTCAACTTAGACCTCATACTCTAGGTGATCTATATTCCTAGGTTTCAAGGCAATTCACAAGACCTTTCTCTATGACTTCTAAAGGATATAAACATGCACCGAGAATTTTCTCCAATGGAATAAACCCTTAAGGAATAGAAAACATGGACTATCCCTTCACATTATATATCCTCACTCGGGTTACACCCATGAAGCATGAGGCATAGAATTACTAGTAACTAGATTCACATATGTAAGCCCAAAAATTTGTTCCATGTAACCTGAAAAAGGGTCTATTTGAGGGTCATAACTCATGATATTTCCTCTTATTACATCTCCACAAATATCCCATGTAGGCTTCAACACAGACCATCCACATCAACGGGACAAAGATGCCCCATTTGGTTAAACATAACTCCACTTTAAGCTACTTAGATAACTATATATAGACTTTAGAAGGAATATTAATTAATTAGACCCATATAATATCCACTAATAGGAGATTCTTACAAATTCAGTTAATGTCTACCAATGACCTAATATGATTCACTACAACATCTGGGCATGGAGGGACTGCATCATCTTCATCATCATCATCATCACCACTCATGAGAACCACAATTTAGTCCCACATCACCTACTATCAAAACTATATATGTATTTATGTTTATTTGATTATAATATCACCATGAATTTATAATTTCCCACACGATACAAGATATTGACACTAACATAGTTGATTCCTCCATCCTCAAAATAATAACACTCATGTAGTATGTATGTCATGTACATACTACCTATCGAATATGATGCATGTGAAACCACTTACTGATACATCCAAGATTTAAATCCATATAAAACCAAAAACATCAAAAAATCATCTATTTCATATGAGTTCAAATCATATAACCATTACAGCGTAAACCATGAACATAAATATCATGCCTTGGTAACCTAGAATTTTCTCAAGAAAGGTATTTAAGATACACTAGAACAAGTTTCACCACAAGAAGAAACACATTATAATATCTCATGTCTACAAAATTCCCAAATTAGGAAAACAATACAGCCTTTGATACTATCTAGTAACACCCCAGCCTAAATCACTGGGTCTGATCCAAAGTTCCACAAGACCTCACGTGCTATTTCTGATATTCCAAAGGCTTCCAAATAGTAATAAGGGTCTAAAGTAAAACCTTTCGGATATTATTTTGTCAATCATATTGCATAGTATCAAATAAAAAACTAAATATGTAAAAATAAACAACATAGTACAAAAATTATAATATACATGCTATTTTAAATTAAAGAATTTGGAAACAACAAACTCAAATGGTCATTCTTGGATACATGTACACTTATCTCCCACTGGTCTGATCACATATACAATATATAAAAAGAATAAAAGTGAAAAATTTTCTCAAGACATAACTCCAATCCCCACCTCCTTTGGGACTTTAGAATCATGGAAATATATCCTTCTCAATGAAGAAACTATAGCCTCATACCATTATAAACCTAAAACAAGTGAGGTATTCTCATATACCCAAGTTTCATAACTTATTGATATGGGTGTGATTACAACTCAATAGTTCACTACCAATGTGTTCCAGTACCTATTCTGTAAAATTCATTATACATGCATGTGATAATATCATCCTAATATGTATATAGTTAATATAAAAAATTTAATGGCATAAAAAATTCAATAATGAAATCGTATGTAATAATAAACTATATATTGAGTATTCATCCACTAACCAAGCCACCAAGAACCCTTTCCATTCTTTCTTTGGAACCATTCTAGAAGAATGTCATGAGTGGTCACCATATGACTTAAATTATTCCAAAAGACTTAGTCCCACAAGTTCCTCCTTTATGAAAAATGCATGTTCTGCCTTTAAGGAACAACTCCACACCTCTCTTTAAGGGCCATTATAACCCATGACTCATGGATACCTACTCACCTATGATGGTGTACACACTTGGTACACCCAAATCTACACCTACGTAGGAAAATTCCCCATTGATAGATCATACTGGGGAATGTAACCTCTTCTAATAGAATATGGAATTCCCCAACAGGAAAACACAAGCCAATATTATGCACTAACCATCCAACATAGAGCCACAACCAAAGATTCATGTCATCCATTCTCTCCCTTTAAGGGTTCGGATAAATCCTTTTAGGTATCCTGCAAACCTGAACATTGAAATAGGGATTCCATTGACAATGTACAAATATACATGTAAGGCATAACATAGAAAGGAAAAATATATCATAAAAATATACCACATGCTATAAAATAGTGTACAAACAATACAAAACATAGTAAGGAATGACACAGAAATATATCATGGTAAATATTCCACAAGCTATGAAATATTACACAAGTAGTACACAACATAGCAAAGAACAACATAGCATATCAAACATTCCATTGGACATGAAATGACCACAAATAAGGTGTGACAAACCAAGGTACGCACAATCCATACCAAGACATCATATCAAGAATTTTTCTCATGGGGCTACAAAAACACCACATATGAATCAAATCAAGTATAGGTAGCATGGGCTATGCACACACCGCCCTCATTAGTAACATGTGAAAAAAAATTTCTAAGGATATATCAGTATAAACATGGGTTATAATATATAAATCAATAATCACTGTTATCTTAATCAAGGGTTTCAGAGATGTTAGGTCCCATATAGAAAAATTACTCACCAAAGGGGTTCCATGTAATCTAAGGCACACATCAGTGATAAATCATCATCCATCAGTGGTCGACATCAAGCCAGCACATGAGGTTTTGTCATTTCCCTTGTATCTTTGTTCATTTACAATAGGAATGGTTCCTTTTATTAGTTATTACTTAAAAATCATTAACTAATTAGGTTTTACTCGTAGTTCATAAAAAATTATGAATTAAGGTTCATTAGTACAAGGTGGAGAACCTATACCGCATGCCAATATATTATGCATAATACCCTAGGGAAATGTATAATGAACGATATACCTCAACAAATATCCAAATACCATCCATGAAAAACCTAGTTGTTTTGTTTGAGTCTATAAAATTCCATTCAACCTCCATTAATCACAATTATGTTTGGGTATCATCACCTAGCCAGAACCATGACCAACCAACCATGGTAAGTATACCACTCTCTTACAATATCATGCATGGAAAACTAGCTTATAGAAACATTATCCAATTAAGTTCATGTAACTACTAGAACAATCTCAAACCATTATCAAAACCCCTATAAGTGAAATATTTTCATATTCACAAGACATCCTCTATACATGCCAATAAAAAACCTCATCATTCTAAAATATTTCCAACATGATTTGGTGTAATTTTCAACCAATTATCAAGAGGAATCATCCATGATGAATGACACAAAAATCCATCAACATATGAAGAAGTTGAATTCAATGTCAAGAAAATTGAGTATATCACCTTATTTTTTAAAAATATTCAACCTCATCCATTATGGATCCATTGGAACTCAAAGAGGGAGGAGGGTATGAGAGAATGGATAGAATGTCCCTTCCAATTATTCCAAGGTAGGTAAATACTAAAGGGGGTTTATATAAAAAGACACTAAGGGTCTTAATTAAGAGGTTTCCAAACACACCCCACTAGTTAGCCACTCATGGTCCACTGGCTAGATGGTAGGATACCAGCTACCCGGTGAGTCTTAGTGGGTAATAGTGCCCTTGTCTTTCCCACTAGCTACATAGTGGTAGCAGAAGTATCCCCCGTTACTTAAGGATTCCTTCATTGTTTTCACAATCTTTGATTCATCCATAGTGAATTATTTCAAATATAAAAACACATCTTAAAGATTTTACAACTTGAATAATCTCATTTCAATACCTAGTTCTTCAAAAAAACATCCACCAGAATAAAACCTCAAAATCCCTCCATAATTCACAACCTATAATGACACAGATCATTACATGTGATCATTCATGGAGGTCATGATATTTATAAAAGGATTCAAACTCATGTTGACAAGAATTGTAATTAGAGGCATGAAATTGTCATATGGTGTAAGGTAGAAGTCAGGTAATAGAGAATCATCCCATTTAAATCACATCCACAACATAAATTATTAATAGTACCCATACATACTTGTACAATTTTGAATTATATCTTGGGATGTGAATTATTAAGAATATAACACATTCTATCACTAGCTTTGTGAATTCTGATGGGGGTCAGTCCACTCAAATAACATGTCGTACTAATCTTTATGTGTGGATGAAAAGCACCCTTCAACCACAATTATTATAAAAGACCTATAAATTATTTATACTACTCAAGTTTTGATACTTATTCCTTTGATATTGGTATGGGTATATTTATAATTCATTGGATAATCAGACATGCTTTATCGATGACCTAGGAGTTGGAAATAATCATTTTGTGTGGTCAATGAAAAATTCATAAGTGAAAACATCTAAAAAGTTAAATCCCCATAAAATTATTATGATACGTTTCCTCTAAAAAAATTTATGATTAATCCGCATAAAATTCATATGAGTATCCTCAAAATACTAATACGAGCTTCTTATCTTTATCAAAATATCAATCAACTATTTACTCAAAAATTTCATAAAAGGAACCCAAAAAAGTATTACAGATTCCAGCCTGATGAATTTTTTAAATATCATAGAAACAGACTCATAATTCATTAAATATTCCTACTAAAGTCATAAGAAAATAGAATTCATTTTCTAAAACTCATTGGGATCTTTAAAATAAAAGGGTATAAATAAAATACCCATCAATTTATATATCAATAGCCTTGAACCCAATTTTATATTCTCTTTAAATATTAACTTCATTCAAATAATTTCTAATACATTTTTTTCTTTACAAGCTTATAATCAGGAGAATGGAACTCCAAATCCCCAACCGACATTATAATACATCCTAAAAACATCTCCCAATGATTTTGAGATAGGTACTTATTACTTTTCTAATATAAATAACTACAAAAAAACTTAAAAAAACATTTTCATAAATTATTTATCAACCTATTGAGATCATATTTAGACTTCATTTCCATTGAAAAAAATACAAAAATACAAAATTATTTTCAATAACCCCCCCCCCCATTTATTTTCAATACCACTTACAAACAATGGTATGGCAATAAGTTTAATCAATACATATTCTTCATTCCTCACCATTTATTTCCTCTCCCTTTCTCATTAAATTATTTCATTATATTTTATCCCTCTTATTGATAGAAATAGAAAGTACATGGATGAGGGTAGTATTATTTAATACTTTAGAAATGTGCCATTATTATTTCCAATAAATGTCTATGTCATTCATAATCACTATATAAAATTTGATGGTATTAATTGCAAGTTAATTTTTTTCAATAGTTAAAATAATATGATACAAACTCATAAATTTTGTCACTATTCTTCTTAAAAGGCTAGACAAAAATTCATAGGCTAGAAAAATTGTTGCAAATTGATTGATAGTTTATTATAATTGTCTTGAAATTCCTACCCACATTTTAACAAAAAAATAGAACATTAAAAATGTATATTAGTGGGTCTTGAATTCATAACTCCCTGTAACATCTCTTAAAATTCATATTTTGTTTCATTGATAAAATTAATTTATCCCCCCTTAATATCTAAAAATGATTATTATGAACAAATAATGAGAGAGTGTCAAGAAATAACTTTCAATTATAAACACACAAGTACATTAAGGGATCCAAATGTGTATGAATTATGAACTCCATAAGATTTTAAATTACTTACTCCTCTTGTATCCCCCTAAAATAGAAACTTCACAAGGTATTTATGAAAGTGGTTATATTCAGAAAATGTTTTTTTTGATTCACTTTGATAAATAATGCTAAGATGATTTCATTTTTAGAATTGGAATATTATAGAATTCCATTTTTTATTTTTTTTCTCTATTTAAGATTAGGATTAAAATTTTATTCCACAAATAGTTAGTATAAAGATAAAACAAAAATGATAAGGAAAGAAAAAGAATAAATAATTTTATCTCGTTAGGGTAAGAAACAGGGCTGAGAATTTCTTCTCGCACGTGAAGATCTTTCATTTCATACTCTAACATGATATAAATTCTTTATATTGAATATTAAATATTTCATATAAGTCTTAAACATAATATATTATTTTATAATTTATTTATATAGGATATTCCATTTAACGTGTCCCATAAAAGAACAAGATTCACTTCTAGTGAGAAACCCTGATGTGCTCCACCTCACCGTTTCTCACTGGTAGTTTTTTAACATGCCTCGGCCACCATTTTGGTGTCGTCTCCTCAAAATCTTCAATTTGAAGATATACTAGTTTAATGTCCCCATTAAAACACAAATATAAACATATTATGTGAGTCAATCACTTATTGTGGTAGAGTGTATATCTTTTTCACATTTTCTAGATACCTCTATTTGATCTTCTTCATTCATCATTACATAATTCACATATACTTAAACCATGGAAAACCCATATGATCATCTGGATATTTTGATCATTATAGAAAAATGTAGCATCCTTACACTATATCCAATTTTATAATCTAGATCATACCCCAATTCAATTTTTCACTATAATTATTAAACTTCAACAACAATGTCATAGAACATCCTTGGATGTTTCATGAACTACTCATGGACTTTCATGTAGATAACTAGATTTTTTTAAGGTTTGAAATAATGAAGATGAAACTTATAATCGATGGAATGAAATTATCACATGTTTAAATGTTGAAAATGATTAATATGGAATTTTTCTATTTAAACCATGTATACTAATTAAATGATGAACAATAACTACTCTCATTTGTCCAACATCAACTTACAACTCATGATGTGGATGCTTAATAAACTAGCGTGTTCCGTCATTGGATCAGTGAACTATAATGGATGTAATTATTATCCTATGGCCCATCATGATAAATTAAACATATGAATTTGAAGAACCATTCACCCACACTTTTGTCATTGAAATGTTTCTACTATAATTATACCGCTCAAATCTATTTGATGCCAACATAGATCTTGGACAAGGTGTCTTTACAATGCCCAGTTAGTTTAGGCATAATTTATAATTATCATAGGAGCTGTTCTTAATTTTTTTTGTAATTTATTTTAAAATCATTCAATAAGACAAAATAATAGTTTCCTCCTCAGAAACATTATTTTCAGATATCTCCTCTCAAAATTAATACATAGAAGCTACACAAAATTTAATTGAGTAGCCATACAAAATTCATACAATATTCGTTCTTTTTTCAAAAAGTTGAACAATTATTTATTTAAAAATTTCATATGAGGAACCCATAAATGTATTATGAGTTATAGCCTACTTAATTTGTTAAATATCACACTAAAAAACTCATAAGTCACATAATATTCCTACTGATGTCATATGAAACTCAAATTCCTTTTTCATAACTCACAATGATCTGTAAAATGTAGTGGAAGAAACAAAACATCCTATAATTTAGAATTATAAGGCCTTCAAGATAATATCCTATTTTAATAAAACTAAAATTCATCCAAATAATTGAAAATACAATTTTTCACTTTCTAATTTTTTAATCATAAAAATGGTACTCCAAATCTTCAAAAAACGTTTTTCTCCAACATATATAAACCAACCAAATATCTCAACACTAATACTTCTTTATTTTGATATATAAATAATGATAAGAACCTTTAAATAACATCTAATAACTTCTTCATTGTCATATTTTCATCATGTTTACACATCATTTCCATAGATGAAAAATACAACACAAACCACAATGTGGGATCGGGTAAAGGTCATATGGCCATCAACCAGTACTCATAGTCTAACATGATATTATCCACTTTGGCCATCCCACCATCATGATTTTCTACCAAGGTTATCACACCCTATCTCCTTTGAAAAATTCCTCATGTGAAGTAGGATCTAACACCCTTATTATTAGGATCACTGTGAAGTCCCCACACCTTAATGTGGGGGATAAAATCATTATAGAATCTACACTCAAGGAGGTGGAGGATTAATTCATATTATAAACACCCAAAGGGGGAACTGAATAAACTATGTATCAAAACAATCTCCCTCAGTGTTACGTAAAGGGTTTTTGAACTTGTCCCCAACTCTAATATATGGTACATGTTCAATTTCCATCCACCAATTCTAAGAGGTGGACATGATACTAAACTCATTGGGAATCCCACACCCATGGTATTCTATTGAATGTCTCAAACCCTATTTTTATGAGAACTTTCATCAACTTAAGGAGCATATCATACCCTTATTATCATATTAAACATATTCTACACATACCCCAATGTGTGACTCAGATCTTGTTAATAGTTTCACCCAAATTTGAATTCGTTTAGGAATTTGTTGTAGACACCCAAGGGAAGAATTGAACAACATTAGGATTAACATAAATCTAGAGTAGCCTCTTTGATAGATGAATTTGATGGAACATGGTGTTTCATCAAGGTGAATTTTTTCCCAAAAAGGAGTTTTCCTCATGCTTCTATGAAGCGCCTCAACATGCTCTGAAAGAATGCTCGATTGAATGCATATTCACTTAGGCATCTAGGGTTGAACAGAATTTGACCTACAAACCCTCCTTCACATGTCCCCCTAATATCCCTTGGAATATTTTTGCCCAGTTATTCCCTAAATCACTACAACCATATCCCATATGCTACTCGATTGAGTACCCATTCACTCAGTCCTCTAGTAAAAAATTATATATGTTCCATAAACCCTCCTTTACATTATGCCTAAATCTAACTAACTGGAGTCGTACTAAGATTATCATGAACCAACATGAATACCTTCGTAAACTAATACCTGATTTGTCCCTAAAATACATTGAAAGGGAATTCTTGATTCGCACCGGTTGGTAACTAGAACCTAAAATCATATAAAAATAATAGTGAATAGTTTTTTTCCACATGTATGATAAAACCTATGAAGATAAACAAAATAAATAGTTTTCATGGAAAAAATACTCTGGGAGATTATTAATACAAGAAGATATATAAAAATCCAAAGGTAAAACATAAACGAAGGGAAAAAGCAACTTTCAAGATCATGTCTCAAAAAATACATGTAACGATTAGATCACATCCCCATCGGTCAACTCCAATAACCCAGGTCCCACGAATTAAGCTCACCTGCCACCTATATGTGGTGGTTTCACTTTAATTATTCCTATTATAACATAATTTACAAACTCCCTAAGGAAAATTTAGAGAGTAAACTATACATCCTATTAAGGTCTCACCAAGTTCTCAATAAACAATTCCATAACAATAAAAAAAATTCTATAAATTTAATTAAAAACCATAAAAATTCATTTACATATTTTAAATTAGAAAAATTCCATCAAATTAAAGAGATAGAGGATATATAAAAATAAGATAAAATGAAAATCTTATATAAAAAAATTATATAAAACAACTAGCAGGGAAAAAATAATTATTTAAACAATAGTATGCAAAATCAAGTCAAATCCAAGCACCATTATCATGTGACCTGATTTAATTTATTTCCATGATCTTAGATCCTATCACTACTCAATAATTAGTAATGGTTCATGTATGTGTACACACAACCCTAGGCTTAATAAAATGGTATTAATAAAACAACATCTCATCATGGATGATTATTCTGAAATATGTTTATTTAGATTTTTCATTATCAATCAATTTCAAGGGAAGCAGAGTCCTAGCATACCTATCCTATTCACCCACTAACTAATCAAGTTCACGTGTGCTGCAATAAATAAATAAATCAATTAATCATGGGTTGTTATCAGTCTCATGACTTTAAAATCAAATTTACTTTTTAATATAATTTTATCAATAATTGGAATCAATTCATTTATCACACCATGCAATCATTTTTTTTCCAAAATATGAATAAATTTTTTGATTCCATTGAAATTGGGTTTATTCATAATTTCTATGCACTTTTTAAATAAAACATCACATCATATAAAATAATTGTTTTATAAATTAATTCGAAACTCAATTAAATTAAATAAATATATTTACTGTTCAAATTCAAGGGTAAATTCTCATAGAACCGACCACCTTTAATCAAACAATCAAACAAATCAACAATCGTGACAAGAAAAGCTAGTGGAGAGATGAAGTCGAAAATGATAAAATGGGAATGCCTATAATTACAAACCATAAAAACAATATTATTCAAAATCGAGATCTAATCCATAAAAAATGTGAGGATTCACCACCCTCAAAATGGAGAAAAATATAGGAGAGAGAAAACCCAAATAAATATAGAAACCACATATTTGAGAGGGGTCAATATCTTCCACCTGCACTTTTATTTTCAAGAGAATGGGTTGGAGGAGCTAGGGAATCCACTATATAGCCTCCAAAATCCTTGAAAATAAATTAGGGTAAAATTGTGTATATTATATGTTATATTTGGGGGTCCTTGATTATTTTTATATTTTTAATTTGATTAAAACCCCATACACATGTTTTCCTAGTAGGGTTACATGGTTAGTAGTAATTGTGTACCCTTACTAGGCTTCTAGAATAGGTGCATTATTTTTCAAAATGATTAGTTTAACCAGGAACCAACCATGGAACCATCCAATATCAAAGTTTTTTTGGTATGCGGAAAAGAATAATGGTTGGAAACTAAATTCCCCCCTCTAGTGGCTCAAAATAGAATGCACCTTTTGTTGGGACAAACCAAATAAGTTTTCCTAACAATACACTAACCATACATATTCCCAAGGGATTCCAAAATTTTCAAAAAAATATCATAAAACAAACCCAAAAAAATACCATGAAATAAAGATCAAAATAATGTTCAAAAAGTACCTAAAATGGGTAACTAGATGTTACCACCTCCCCGCAATAAAAAAATTTTTATCCTCGAAAATCTTGTCAAGAATACTCCATGTCAAAGAGATGAGGAAACTGCTTCTTTATCAGGGTCTCACACAACCAAATATCACACGAATTAGAACCATGATATACCTTCAAATGTGGACCAAAGCTATAAACATCCCACAATGAAATTTGTTACCAAATCAATAATCCTGATTGGATTATCAACCATGGATAAATCAAGTTCGACATCAAGTTCTTCCCATCTCATGTCATAAGAAGTCTAAAAATATACTTTCATAGATGTCACACAAGAAACAAGTTGAGGATAAATGTTAAATTTAATGTAAATTATAAATGGTAAGCCACATTTCCCACCCACACAATAATATTCAAAGGACCCACAAATGTTTATGAAATCTTTCATTACATTCCAAGCCTATGGTGGCCCCACCATGGTGAAGCTCTTATAAATATATGGTCACACACATAAAAGTACAAGGTTCTATATCAATTATTATCATAGTATTTGTACAAGATATATTTGGTTACCTTACTCTAAAATATCATTTAAGTCATCATCCTCATCTCTTAGACCAAACTAGTTTCAACCAAGGAAGAATCACCAATCTCCTTCCAATATAGATGATATCTACAAGTTCCTCCATACAGGGACTCAAAATGATCCATTAAAATTGTTTACGGGTATCTATTATTGTAGAAAAACTCAACTTGTACCAAATAGACATTCCAAACTCCACCAAAGTCAGGAAAGCAATCATGAAGCATGTACTCAAGGATCTGTATAGCTCGTTCTTTTTGGAAATCTATCTATGGATGAAAGTTCATCATCAAACAAATTTTGACCCCATCGCCTCCTAGATTTCCCACTAAAAATAAGAAATAAAATTGGGATCCCTATCAGAGACTATAGCATATTGAACTGTGTTCCATCTGAAAATATCCTTTACATTGATTCTTCCTAAATCCTCAACTTTGGTTGTATCTTGAATTGGAATAATGTAATAGAATTTTATTATATGATCGATCACAACCCATATTAAATTCTTCCTCTGATGGGTATGCATCAATCCCATCATGAAATCCAGAAAAATAGTTTCCCTCTACTGAGTCGATAAAAGAAGAGGATGGAAAAAACATAAAGGTTTATGATGCTTATCCCAGACCAACTAAAAGGAATAACAACCAAAAACAAAGTATGTAATGCCTTACTTTATAACTAGCCACTAGAATAATCTTTTCATGTCAAAGAACATCTTAATGGTACCAGGTTTCCCCACCCACTATGAATTATGGAAATCCCCAATCATATCTTCTCTTGCTAGTAAAGGTACAATGTTCTAATTTTTTGAAACATAGGACATCCTCGTAGAAGAATGACCACTCATTAATGGTCTCTCCATTATAAATAGATTCATTATTCTATAGAATTGTTCATTAAGTTATTTTTCTTGTATAATAATATTAATTAGAGAGGATTTCAACTGAACAATTTTTAGAATAATCCTGATCACATCCTCCCATGATCCTAAATGAAATTGAGAAAAGAGATCCATAAAATTATACTCTTATGATGGTTCATTTATATCCTTGGTCAGCAATTTCTTTCATATTGAATCAGAAATGACATTTCCCTTTCCATAGGTATACGAAAATTCAAAATTAAAATACTATAGGTACTACCCTTAATGAATCTATTGAGGATTAAAGTATTTCATGATAAAATATATCTCATAATTTAGTGATAAAAATAAATAGTAAACCTTCCATTGAAAAGGAAATTTCACCGACTCTTAAGATTACACATCAAATCTTTGAGTTAGAGATCATGAGTAGGATAATTATTCTCTTGTGGTCGAGGATAAATATAACTATAGGCTATGACATTATTATCCTATATAAGAATACATCCCAAACAAAAATCCGATGCATCAAAAAATACCACATAGCTCTGCACAGCCTCAGGAATATTAAACACTGGTGTTGAAGTCAAATAAAACTTCAACTCACTAAAATAAATCTAACATTTCAAATATCAAACACATTAACCAATTCTTTGTGAGATCAGTCGTTGGAGAAGCTATCTTTCAGATATATTTAACATACCTTTAGTAATATCCTTACAAGAACAAGAAGAGTTAAATCTTAAAAACATTACATGGTTTCTCTTATTTCATAATATCCTTCACCTTCTCAGTATTGAATTAAACACCATTTTTAAATACCAAATTCCCCAAGAAATTAATTTCTTAAATACATGAATTACATTTTGAAAGATTCATGTAAATTTGGTTATCTATCAATATTTTTAGAACATTTCTATGATAATAAATATGGTCTTCTTTAGTTTTGGAATAAACCAAAATGTTATCCACAAAAAAATACCATTAATCAATCAAGTTTATAATGGAATATCATGTTAATTAATGCTATAAAAACTATAGGAACATTTAATATACCAAAATTCCTGAAAATATACTCATAAAGGCAATACCTACTCCTAAAGTCATCTCGGGGATGTAAGATTCATTAACTCTCAACTGTTTGTAACATTACGGACGATAAATCCTTGAGAACTACTTATCCCCATTCAACTGATCAAATAAATCATCTATCCATGGAAATGGATACTTGTTAATTTCCATTACTGAATTTATTTTTTGGTAATCTGCATAAAGTAAAAGTGTCCCATAATATTTCATTTAGAAAAGAACCAACACTACCCAAGGTGACACACTCTGGAATATAAATCCTTTTTCCATAAAATCATCTAATAGTGTTTTTTAATCTTTTAATTTAGATAGTGCCATATGGAAATAGTTAATAGACACTAATTGAGTACCAACTGCCAAATCAAGGGAAAAACCACCTCCCATACTAGCGGAAATCCATAAAAATCATATAGAAATACATCAAGAATGCCGATGATAACTAGAGGGATGTTTCCACTAAATGATTCCAAATCTAAGTTAAAATGAAATACCAATATTACCCTACACAAATCATGAAAGGAAGATATTAATCTACTAGACCATAAGTCCCATTCCCCTTAAAAATGTGGCAGACCCCATAAATTGCAGAAAAAGAGACCAGCTAATGATAAAAGTAAATTCAGGCCATATGAGTAATTAACCAATCCATTATGAAAATTATTTGAAGAGGTTTCATATCAAGAACAAGAAAATTACATGTGATCTTGATTTATAATAGAGATAAAACAAATGAGGGTCATCATAGACCTTGATCTCTTTTCATTCTAAGGTGAATATTATTATTCATCACATAAGATATAAGAATTTTAAGAATTTTTATCAAATTCAAAACACGAGTTGATATAAATGAATGATATATACAAGTATAAAAAAATAGTCACTAACGATGAAATTGTAGTAATGTTACCACTCACTATCATTGGGCATTTAAATGCTTCCTCTAGAGAATCTTCCACTACAAAAAGAAGCTTTATTATGGATGTATGTGCCTTTAAACACTTGGTTACAAAATAATCTGATTAAACATAAATTATTTTAGGAGACGATGATATGATTACACTACATAATGAAAAAATATATTGAATAACTTTTTCACGAGGCTTGAGTGACCGCATGAACTAAAAATATTCTCTACCGTAGTATAAACTCGTTTATAAATCCTAAATTTTACACGTTTTAAGCAAGAAAATGATCCTATTCCAAACACTACAGAAGGTCTAGATGAAGTCTTATATTAAGAAATAACATGATATTTATCTTTTTTTCTTTTACATTAAAGGAACTAACCAAACTACCATTGGGATTAAGAGTTACTCCCATAATATCGAAGAAATGTCTCAAATCTTTGATCCCTTAGCTTGTCATTTTTCACTTCCTCTAGAGAAAATTGAACAGTTTCAGGAAATAGGTTTTCATACAGATTCAAGGTCCAATCTCCCTACTGGAGGCTTCGAAACTACATAGACATTGGTTATAGCATCAATTCTAGATATAATTAGTATATAAAAATAATTATAATCTATTTCCACTCTAATACCACATGTTTCATTATTCTAACCATTGAATCCCAACATCACCTACTAGGTCCTTCAAGCTTAAACATAGAACGTTTAAAACTTATTGAATTAGGTGTTTCCAAAAACTCAAAAAGTATATTGAACCTTTTCAACAAATCTTCATCCCCTGACAGATCATTCATGCCATAGAAATATAGTGTCTTCTATCATAGAAACACTTGATCATGATCTCTAGTTTCATCCCTTCATGGTTCCACTAGCAGATCTTGAATGGGAATTCGTAAAGCTACATATCTTATAGATTGGATAAGATTTGAAAATATATTAATAATATTTTGGTCAAATATAGGATTCTATTTCTCTGGTTCACAGAAATACTTCCCCCATGAACTATTAAAACAAATTATGGGAGGTATGATATTATAAAACATCAATAGGAAACACTAAAACATTATAATGAATACTCCAATCAACAGAAACAGGAGTATCAATTCTGTCAGATATAATTCAAACAGTATGGGTTTTAAAATACCTAGACCAAAAGTAGAGAAAATATTATAAATATATAAATCTATTCTATAAGGAAATAATTTTAAAACATATTTGGTGACTTCAGGATCGTTGTGATGAGATATGGACAAGAACTTACTCTTAACTACCACATAAGTTTTGAAAATCCTACCTCTTATCTTCTAGGACATCCCAGACTGTATAACAACATCAAGGAATTAATTTTAACCTCCTATGATACTATTTTTTCATAGAACATCGTGAATACCCTAGTACACTAATACCTAAGCTAGCCTTAACATACCTTGAAGGGAATTCCCGATCACCACAAGTTGGAGACTTGTACCTGAAATCATATCAATATAAAATGTAATGGTTTTTCCACAAGAATGATAAAATAACATAATATAAAAAAAATATTCAACATTACAAAAACTCCTCAAGGATAAAAGTATCACAAGAATAAAGAAAAACATCAAAAGGTAGAGTATAAACCAAATTAAAACACAACATCTATCAAGACCAACTCTTCGAAACTCCATGTAAAAGGTGGATCAATTCCCTACCAGTCACCTCAATCACTCCAGGACCCATAAATCACACACACCCATCACCTCAAAGTGGTCATTTACCTTTACCTTGACCAGGATTAATATATTCTACAAGCACCCAAAGGAAAATGTAAGGTGTTATCTAAACATCCCACTAGGGTCACACAAAATTTTGCATAAGAAATTCTATAGAAATAAACCATTTTTTATATAAATTTATTTAAAATAAAGAATTGAAATTACTTTACATATTTAAAACAAAAACATGATTTAAAATCAAATAGATAGAGGATATAACAAAATAGTATCAAATGAACATTTTAAATAAAACATTTATATAAAAAACATGCATGAATAAAATAGTTATTTAAAAAATGGGAAAAATAATAAATTAAAAACTAAGAAACTTGGTCATATTACCTAAGTTGTGTAAGTTCTGGGACCTTGAATCCTCACACTACTTAATTAGTAATCATGGATAAAGAATTTTTGCACATGTTTCTAGGCTCAGGCTAATAATATTTATCAATCAAAATCCCATTAGGGAAAATCATGTCAAACAATGTTTATCTATAGTTTTCATCATAAATAAATTTCTAGGGATTTAGAGACCAAGCATGATTATCCTAATCACCCACTAACTAATCAAGATCGTGTATCCTTCAATCTATTTAACAATACATAAATCATGGGAAATTCACTAATTCCAATTCCATTCTTCATTCACATTTCAAATTCCCAATTTAATGTTTTATCATTCAATTTCAATCTCAAAACAAAATCATGGGTTTTTATAAATTTCATTCCTTTAAAATAAATTTTAATTTTTTAGTAAATTGTTTAATGAATTAACATAAAAAAATTTCTTATTCCAATGAATAATTTTTCTGAAAATCATCCAAAAAATTGCAATTCCATTGAAATTGGGTTTTTTCTCAATTTCCATTACCTTTTTTAATCAAACATCAAATCATATAAAATCAATATTTTATAAATAAAATAAAAACTAAATTAAATTCAATAAATAAATTTAGGGATTCAATTTTAGCTTAAATATTTATAAAAACACCTACCTATAATCATGTGATCAATAAAATCAACACCCACAGTTGGAAATTCCAATCGAGAGATGTAGGCGAAAAGGATAAAAGGGGAATCATTAGAATTAAAAACCATAAAAACAAGATCTATCAAAATTGATATCTAACGCACAAAAAATGTGAGTATTAAACACCCTCAAAAGGTAAATAAATATATCAAAGATAAATCACAAATAAATAGAGAAACTACATACTGTAGAGGGATAGAGATCTTCTACCATCACATTTATTCGTAAGAGAATGCGTTAGAGAAGTCAATGAGTACTCAATAGGGACTCCAAAAAATATGTAAAGTGATTATGTTCTAATGGGGTTTTACTATAGGTTATTTCATGGGTCATGTTATTTTAATTAATTTTTTTAGAGGACTAAAAACCCACTAACATGGTTTCCTAGTTGGACCACATGATTAGTAGTAATTGTTCCCCCTAATCATGAACTCTTTATGGGATTCTAGAAAGGTTTCATGGTTTGGATTCAATGTCATTTTAACCATGAACAAACCATGAAACTCCTCCACTATACATGTTCTCACAATATAGTTAAATTCATCATGGTTTGAAACTAATCGTGTGCCTCGCTACCATGGCCCACAACATGGCACACAATTTTTCGGGCCAAACTTCACTGTTTTACCTACTTATGAGTCAACCATGAATAACCCCAATGGAATAAATTTTTAAAAAAAATATCCTAAAAAACAAAAAAATAATACCAAACAAATAAAGATAATAACAAATGCAAATAATTACCTAAAAACTTGTAATGGAATGTTACACTAGTCCCACTAGATGGGTCACTCCAAAGTCACCTACCTACATGACCATTTGCCTAAGTCACCCACTCTTTCGATCCATTAACCCAAGTCACCTACCTACACACTCCATTATCCAAGGTAAACAATCTACGTTTCCATCTACAAAGGCCTCCCCTATAGACTATGTAGATATCTAACCGGGTTATTCTATATTGTTTACACCCCATCAATCATGTATTCATTTGTCAATTAATCTTTCTTAGTTTTCCTCACTAAATTATATGACCATCTAGGTGTTTACAATCATATATTATTTGGATAAATATTGTCTCTATAATTAAAATACTATTGAAACCAACCTTTCATAAAATACTCATCCTGACTATCCCGTATTGAGCATATTATCAGCCTTAGTATCTAGTATGAATATTCAATCCACTCAATAATCCAGTGATACATATGGTCCTCCTACATGCTGTAAGCCCCAATCATATCTTTGTTGAAGAACTCATACCAAGTCGAATAATTGATCCATATACCTCTATATGGGCCTTTGACTTTATTTAATCGCAAAAACCTACTTTCCCTTGAGTTATCATACTATGTTTATAGGCCATATTCCCCATGAGGTTGATATTCCTTCTTAATATAGTTAATAATAGACAAGAAGTGTATAAACACATATGGGCCCATAATATGGTGCAATCCCTCAAAAATATTCTCCTATCAAGTTACCAATAACTAGGATGAGGTAGAAAGGTCCTCCTATGTGTAATCTCTGTTCAATCACCTATTATCATCCCATTCATAGAATATGCTTCCTTATCACAAGATATTAAACTATATGGGCCGGTCCTAATATAAAACCTTAAACAATGAAACCTGAACTATATGGTATTTTACTTTTATTAACCAAGATATGTATAATGCATCTTGTAGGATTAGTATTAACACCCCATAGGTAATGGATGTATGGCCTTAAAAACACCTCAATAGTCCTTTTCACAATATATTAAAGGGGAGAATTGGACTTTTTAGGTGGCACTGAACTACATGGGTTTTTATTCCCATCAAGAGATTATAAAGTAATCCCCTCTCATGGGCCCAATCCTAACTTCACAACACCAACTTCCTCCCTAGATGGTGATAAATTCCAAAGATCCTAGTTGTGAAACTTTAAAAAATAATACATTCACTCATAAAATAATGACATGGAACTGATGGTATGCATAGATTTTTGAATCAATGCATAGTTTTTATTTATCACTTACATAGATCTAACTAGTGTAAACATTATTTATATAAATTATTCACAATCATGTATTGAATATTTTAAGAGATTCCAAGACAAGGAATTAAAATCCCTTGATGGATTTCCAACCTCACAACTTCTCAACATATGTGAAACCTAAAGATTCTTCTAATTTTCTCAGTGACCACCAACCATTGGAAGTCATGTCCATGATGAAAAAAATGTGTGGGTATGAGGACATATTGAAAACAAAAAAAATATTTTCATTAAAAAACTAAAATTTTATTCTGTTAATATTAATAGATCCCCACTCATTTGATGTATCAACAATAACAAAAATATTTTTTTTATCTGTTTCATGCTAAAAGTGAAATCTAGGTATCTCTATCTATTCAGATCAACTAGTTTAAATAAAAATTAATTTTGTTAAACACAATTTTTACCATAAACCCATTTACACTTGAACATAACTACTCAAATTTCGTGTAATAAATCTCCCATATATCATCAATTGAATGTTAATATTAAATTGATATAGGGAATTTTTTTTCTTTTACACTCAAAAAATAAAATTCTTCCAAGAAAAACACTACTCAATGATTTTTAACTAACATTTTTTATATTAATATTTGGTAAAAAAGGTATAATAACAAATTCCATACCAAGACAATGTTATCATATTTAAGTGTGGTCGACCCACTGACCATTTAAATATTTTTTACATATTTTAATCACTAATCAATCATTAACCGTATATATCTCTCAATCAGGTAATGATATTTTAATAGATTAATATACGAGGATATATATAATTAAAAACAGTCTAGATATTACATATTTATAAGCATTCTTAAATCATTTTTTCATGCATCATAGAATTTATTTTTAAATGATGGTTCCCCTTTCCTCTAATACCAACACCCACATAATGAAATGTTGGAATAATAAATTACTCCAATTCATAAAATTACTCCATATAGAACTCAAGAACCTACATAAAATATAATTTAAAAAAGGGGCCTCTATTTTATGTAGATTATTAATATACCCCATCAAAATATTATATTACTTTTATATGATTAAATAGAATGTAAGTATTCTTGTCTACATAAATTTATTTCTCACACAAAATAAACCATTAAATATACCAATATATCAAATAAAATGGTGAAGAATATATTTTCAATGATAAATTATACTAATTACTTCATCCCCTAAAAGTTTTGGTGAATTTGAATCCATTTATTTTCCAAAAATGGAATTGAAAAAGTAACACGCCATAATGAAATACATTGAAACATGGATCAGTGGTATTCCACATATTGTGACAAGTAGTATTTATTGATTAAAAATATCAAAAAATCGTGCCGATTAACATCAAATATATTAGTTACACCAAATATTTCAGAATAAAAGAATAAACTTGAGGCACTTAAATACCGTGTTAAAACTGAAAAAAACTAATTTTATCTCTTTGGGGTAACATATTGTAATTTGGATGAAAGTGTGTTCATATTCTTTAAGGGGTGGGATAAAACTCCATATGTATTCTCATTTTCAAAATTTATAATTTTTTATTTAATCTATCTAGTAACACTTTTAGTTTTTGGATTATTAAATGAATTGTTTTATGGATTTGGTTTTCAAGTGTAAGTGACATAGGGTTTACAGAAAAATTTAATTAATTGAGAAATATGGGTTATAAATTTCTATTATCTCATAATTATTGGAATTTATATTATTATATTGGGTGATGAATTAATTCATAAGAGTTAATATAGATAATTAATTAAAATTATAAATTATTAAATTAATTAATAAGTAAAATTACCCTAACATGTTAAATGAATAATTATGGGATAATGTTGGAATGAGTATTGAAATTTTTTATAGTTAATTAGATCAAATTAAAATATATTGGAATTTGGATAAAGTTATCTAAGTGATATATTTTATGTGTAAGATGAGTTTTGGGTGAATTAATTTTAGGATTTTCCCATGAGTTATGTTGAGATAAAATAATAATTAAATCATGCTAATTAGGCTTATTTTTTAACTTATTTCAATAATATTATGTTTTATTATATTTTTTAATTAATGTAATTATAGAAATGGTCCACAATAACCTAATTAGATGAACAAAAAATCAAATGGATTTGAATGGGTGAGTTGTTGGTGGAACGTGGGAGAGATTAAATAAAATTATTAATTAGTGGAAAATAATTTAAAAAATTTATTTTTTGACATAATAACATTGGAGTTATTATATTAAATAAAGAAATAATTTAGAGATAGTTAATTGTGAATAAATATTTCACAAATCAATCGTAAATGTTATGGATTAAATATTTACACGAATTGTTGATATTTAGTATGCTCAATTAAGTTAATTAAAATAACAAATCATTGACATGAAATGGATTTCATGTGTGGTGTTCTAGGTTAATTTCTTCATTTTAATGTCCTCATGGATCTTGTAATAATACCCATTTTAATGGGAAATATTGAACTAAATTTACGTCTCTGGATAATTGGGTTAACTATAAAAGACTAAAATTCATCTAAATTGGTGAGAGAGAAAACATGACCCATATACTAAATCCTTGTCGAAATTTCAATCCTGAATTCAATTTCTTGTGTGACCAACCATTGACTTTAAAAGATGTCAATAAATATGCCCATAGATTTTAATTCCTATAATAAATTCCTCATATATATCCACCATGTCACCAATGAATCCAAAAAATCACTAATATATAGTTAGGATATATAGAAACAACTTTCATATTTTATCTTTAGTGAGGCTCTACTATTTTTCAGCCTATAAATGTATTTAAATAAAGAACATTGATTGGTTTTGAATCACTAATTCCATACAAAATGAGTTTTTTATTTTATAAATAACATTATATAGAGTTGTCCAATAGACATTAAATTTCCTATATCGATCATTAATAATTATAAGAACAATTTTCAAGATTATCATTTTTTTATATTTTGGGTTATGATGGGTCCAACTAGCATATCAATTAATTTATTGGTTCATATTCATGATGAATTTATTTAATTTTTTGTAATTAAAAAATTTATTCAAGGGGAATTATTTTAGGACAATTCATTTCACATAGAAACCAAGATATTAAGTAATTAATCTACTTTGGGTAATTAAAGTGAATTAATGGTTTAGGGGAAAGATACCAAGTTCAATATATTCTTGAATGATGGATTATTTATATTCAATATTATTTTTAAAATATTTATGGAATATAGAGTTAGGTAATGTTTTAAATGAATAATTTATAAGGGTGTAATTAATTGATATGTTACCTAGAGAATAAGGTAAATTAATGTATGGATATTGAAACAATAAATTCATTCTTCATGGAAGAGTAAGAAGAATTGGGTGGAAAGACCTATTGATTTTATAAGGGGGGGAATTATATTATTTTTTAGATACCTCTCAAGAGATAGTGAAATTGGAGTTACATCGATGGAATGGTTAGTGGACGTTTATTGGAAGTTGTAGTGAGTGGATGATAAATTAAGGACCTAAAAACTCACCCTAGGTGATAATCTGCTTGAGGGATTGTGGATAACATGTGAAGTCTCATATAGGTATGTAGTCTCGATACATTTTATGTGATGGATACTAAATTTGTGCTTCTTTTATTTATTATTATAATCGAGTAATTTATAAAAATGGGGAATTTATAGAAAATAATTATTTCATTCAAAAGTGAATTGTTTTTGGAAAAATGACTATTGATCGGTTTTTTTCAGTAAATATATATCAAATTTTTTAAATCAAATTTTGCATAGTGTGGCTATGTGTGTGTGTAAGGATAATGGCATTAGTAAAAATATGGGAATTTAATTTTCGACGGATTATGATTTATAATTTATTTCAAGATGAACCTTAAAAAAACAAGACATTTACATTGGCTACTAGAAAATTCATATTTTTTATTTGATTTGGTAAAAGAAATACTTTATGTTGTCTTCAAGGAAATGGATATTTTCCATTGGTATTGGGAAAACAATTATTTTTAGTGATAATGGTATTATAGATATCTCCCAATGACTCTAGTAAAAAATGTATTTTTCTAGTGAATTTAATGAAATTAATTACTTAAAATGGATTCCAAACAATATAGCGTTTTCTTAGAGGAAAACTGTAGGGAAGAAAACATGTCTTTAATGGGTGTAGATTTTGGGATTCAATTTATTTAATTTCTATGAAAATTGGGGTTATGAGAAAATTGTTATAATATCATGGATTTTGTTATTCAGGATTAGAAATTTTTAGAGATAAATATTTTAGATAAAATATTTATATTTATCGTCATTAATTAGTATTAAATTAACTATAATGTATCTATTTTTTCCTAATTAAAATTTAGAATATTTTAAGGAATATTTTTAGATACAGTGGCTAAGATGATGCAATATTCCAAGACCCATTGATACATGGTATCGATTTAATAAATATATTAGGTATATTTTATTATAGTTTCATAGTTTTTATAAAATAATTAAATAACTCTTAAAATGGTACTTGTATGGGAAATTTAATACTGTCGTTGAGTCCATATGATGGGTTTTAACTTAGCCATTGCATAACCTTTTTCAGCATCGAGTGTTTGGGGAAAGTGAAGTCATGGGAATATTAGTAATTTAATGAATTAATTTTGCATTTCTTTATTTATTATATTTCCATAACCTAACCTCATCTATTTAAGAACAATTATAACAAATACTTAAGTATAACCACATAACCCTATGGATTTAGAGAGTATCTGTTTGAGGGGATTTCATGGATGATTAACAACAGATTATGATTTGGCGATCTGTGTTCCAATGAAACTCTTGGATCTCACCAACGAAAATAGTATGAGCCGTTTATCACGCAATATTGATAAAATCAAGGTAAACCATTTTTTACATTGATTTATTCCAATTTTATTATCTCGTGATGAAATTGAATCAATCCACTCATAGATATTTTTTCATGTCAATCATATTTTTTGGGCATGGGTTTATATTTCCTAGGATCTGGGAATTTAATAATATTTGATCATTGTTAGTTCTTCATTAATCATTCTAAGAGAAAAAAAAATTGTTTACAACCCAAACAATGGCTGAGTGTTTTCCTCATATTGTATTTTTTATTCCATTCTCCCTCATTTCTTTATAAATTCATCATTGGCACTACTTTTGGTCTATGATTTGATGAATACATGGAAAAAAGATCCTTAAATATTAAATCATTTGTGAAAAAGATCATTTTTTGTAGGTTAAAATTTAGGATTGGTGATGCGATCGAGGTGTGTTGCGATGGTGATGGATCAGGATCCGATTTGGGTGACCCAAAACTTGTAGTTTCGTGTGGATATGGTATAACTGTGTAATGAAGAAGAATTATCTAGTGGATTTGAAGGCATGAATATGACCACCGGTGATGGAAAGGATCCGATGTCTCAGGTCCAAAAATCATGGCTGAGATTAGTGGCAAAATCCTGGGTGGTTAGTGGTGTGGTAAAACTTGTGAAGCATTCTAAAAATTCTGAAAAACTTCCAAATACATGGTGTGTAGTATTAATGAAAACACATAGTGTAGTATCCCTTAGATTGAACTAGGTTTTTTCCATAGATAAAAATATCACATTCCATATGACATGTGTCACATATCATGTGTCCCAGTGTTGGCATCTCAGCTAGTACCCTCAGGGTATAAGAATACTAACACAACCAAACACATGAGCACGACTAGTGTACATGGGAACAACCTGGCACTCAGACATGGTTATAGTACATGAGCATGACCTGAAGTATACAAGAATATCCGAAAGTACACAAGAATGGCCAAATGTATGTAGGCTAGGGCTGGTGGTGCGCCGAGTATCGGTCCAACCTCTATAAATAATGTATCTCATATATAATTCCATGTATTTGGATAATTTAATTCCATATATAATGATGATATATGGGTAGACCTAGGGAAACTGAGACACACCATGTACTCCCAATACTTGATGTGTACTTTATCTAGGGAATTTTGAGGCCCTCCTTCTCTTTATGATATACAAGGTTATCTTGGGTAAATTTCCATGGTCTATCCCTCTAAGAGTATAGTGATGAATTATGTCTAGGGCATTGGATTGTAATCCCCTATGTGGGATGAATCATAGATAGAGTTCATGGTGTCCCTCTGTATGATTTGGGGTGTGATCCTATATCATTATTTCATTCACTCTAGGTACAGTTCATGGTATCATCATGACCATCATACATAGGGAATCAGTCCCTTATCTTGAGGGTTAATTCAGTGGGTTTGTAGTATCATCATGCATATGATCCACTACATAGGGGGTTATTACAATAAGGTTTGTGGTGTCCCTCAATGAACCCAAGTGTGATCCCCTCTCTGGGTGTCAATATATTTGGAGTTACAGTGAGTAATTCATTTGAGAGACCTAACAAACACAACCTCTCAGGTGAGTTCCATTAGTGATAGCATTGCACATGGAATGAATTCTTCTAGATGAGTAGCATCTTGAAGCTGTGAGAAGAATCTGGTAGTTGGAAGAATGAATGATACCTTTTTGATACTTAGAGTCTAACATGATTATATCTTGAATATTTTTCTTATTTCTATGACTCAAATTATGGTTCACATGATTTTGTGTTGATGACCTAACTACTCCCTTGAATATTTCTATGACTCAAATTATGGTTCACATGATTATATCTTGAATATTTTTCTTATTTCTATGACTCAACTTATGGTTCACATGATTTTGTGTTGATGTTTTATGTGTGTTGATTCTGGGGTGTACTAATGGGTTTTGTTATACTCACCCTCTCATGAGCTATTCCCACACATATTATGTCTCACATAGATGATAGGAATTTCGATGGAGTCCTATGAAAACCAAGAGTGGGTGAAGTATTGTTTTGGGTAGACAAACCATGGTTCTACTAGGATATTCATTTGACAATATTCCCCCATCATTTGATGTTTTCACTCTTTTTAATGTTTTGTGTGGGATTGTATTTCAACCTTATTTTCTTTAAAATATTTTTTCACTCTGGTTGTGGGATAGATGTTATGCATACATTATGGTATCAGTTATATTTTTCTTTCATCGTCATATGGGAACTAGGTTGTGTGTGTGTGTGTGTGTGTGTATGTACATTAAGATAATTTCTCTCATGTGTGTGATATACCTACTCATCACTGGTCACTATCCCCTAACATATTAGAGGTAGACTTGAGGTAGTCACACATAGCTCACCTCTATCTAGGTGTGCCCCAATGGGTTGGGTTGTGACAAAATGGTATCAGAATAATGTTCATATTATGAACAGATTTTAGATATTTTATTCCCATGATGCTTTTTTTGGGAACTACGGAAATATAGTTAAAATTTTTTGAGTTTAACTCTCAGAAGATATATTCTAGTGTTGGTGCAGTGGATGAAATATAAATTCACCAGGAATCTAACAACTTTCTTATTGACTAGATACATATATACAAAGGTTGTATGGATAACATTGGTAAATTCATTTTATAGGAATAGTTTTTGATTTCTATGTCCTTTTTGAGTCATTTTTTCAGATATACTCATTCAATGTAGTATATCTTATATTATTTCAATATATTTATATAATGATATCTATTGATTTTCTTGTATCAGAGTTGGGATTATTAACTGACAAGTAATTAATCCTCCATACAATGACCTAATCGTGAGGTGGTTTTCCTTTTGATTGGACAACTGGTGGTACCTCCTCTCATTGATTAGTACATAGACCAATCTTTAATGGTTCAATTGCATTCATCGTGTCCAGATGAGCAATAGATGGATATCTTGGTACTAGGTCATGAAACATAGGGTTTGAGCTCATATCATGAGCTTCCATCCTACTAATTTTGTGTGGTTCATCGTAAGTAGGAATCATTTAAAGATAGCATGTGGTTTAGTTCATGACATATGAGGATTCATCATTCATACAGACCTTTGGGATTGTTCAATCCATCGAGGTAGAGGAATTTTTATTCTTGTGATGGATATGTACATATACATGGATGATCTATAGACCACCTAGGTAAAGGTAGTGGTTAGAGTAGGGAGGTCGGAAATTCAGTGAACATGATGGTGGATCTGATAAATTAGTAGGAGGTATTTGGCACTTGTATCTATTTCCACCACCACCACCGCTAGGTTATAATGACCCAAAATGTTATAAATAAAATTCCCCTTGTGATTTAATTAAATTTATTATTATATAAAATGGATATAGAAAACACATTCTAATATTTTGTTTTATTATATCCAATTGGATTTAAGAGGCCATTAAGTATCATTACCATTGATAATATAGTTTTTGAATAGTGATCATATGATTAGTGTAAATATAGGGTTTTAACAAATCCAATTGACACAGAAAAAGGAAGTGATGAACTAAACTAGTAGGATCATAACTTATAAAGACCATTTATCAGAGATTTTTAGGGAGATAGAATCATTGGGTTTTCCCTCAGCAAATACCAAGTTAAGATCCAATAACTTAAGCATGAGTGAAACTGTTTATGGGAGAAGTTCAAGCTCATCGAGATTATGGCTCAAACCATGTACATTGAAACACCCCATGAAAGTAGCGCCATTTCACACCGTAATATTAGGGGTGTTTGTGGGTATATTAAATGTATATGTACCAATACCCTATCAATATGATTATGATCATAATTTCTAATGTAAATATTTTCATCCTATTATTTTTACTTTATAAATGATTTTTATATAATAAAACAAAAATAATATTTTTGGTTAGAATCAAAATTAAATTAAGGAATTTTTTTTAATTAATGTATTTTTTAAATAAATTATAGTTTACTAAAATTTTATTATTAAATAATTTTTAAAAAAATATAATTGTTTATATAATACTTATGAAGTCAAATGTATTTTTATAAGGGTTCAAAAACTATTATTGTAAAAAACCCATCATTTCTCAATAAATGTCATTTATTAAATTACAAGTGAAAATACCCAATTTTTGAAATTTATTTATATAAAATAAATATTATTTTTGCAGTCATAATGTCAAAATTATCATACAGTGAATTTTTTATAATTTTCTATGATGGTCGAATTTTATAGTAACAATTAAATATGGTAGAAATATACGGTGTGTATTATGATATAATAATGACCAAAAATTTAGAGGATAAATACTATAAAGGTTATCCAATACCAAATATATATTTCTCACATCAAAATTGTTATATTTTAATTTTATTATATTAATTTTATAAAACCATTATGGATCCTCTAAAACATGTAATATATTTTATGGATTTAAAATATTTTCTTTAAGAGTATGACTCACCTCCACATAAGATATGGTACTATTTTATCATATTCATACCCAAGTCATGTAAAATAATTAATAACACTCCAATTTTGAAGAAATCATGGGGAAAAACTATGGGAATTTTTGTGGTTTTGGTTATTTTATTATATATAGTCCAAACCCTAAATTTGGAAATATTAAAGAAATACTCACTCCTTTTCCATATAAAACCACACAATAACCCATTTATCTTCACTAAAAATAATTTTATAACGCCTTTATTATTACCTTCCCTCTCTATAGTCCTACCAAGGTGACCCCAAGATCCCAATAATCTCCTCCCAAGCATTTTGACTCACACACTCAAGTAAGGGATCTTTTCATTTATCCTCTTTATTCAAGTATATTCATTACCTAATTTATTTTATCATTATTTTCTTATGATGGGACATGTTATTACATATCACCATTACTTCCCATTTTATGTAAAAACTATTATATACCCCTTTCATTCTCCAAAACCCATTTTATGAATTTTTATGGAATGTTGTTGTGCAGCCAAGATTTCATCGTGATTTTTTCACACCAAAACAACCATGTAGTGAATAACATAACCATTTAATATCAATTTTATTCATCTTTATACACATATAAATATTTTAATTGTTGCCCAAATATATTTATTCAACACTCATTTATCATGGAAAAAATATTATGATGAATGAATCCATATTGTATAATCTATGCGGCACACTTAGGCTTGAGAATGAAATGAAAGTGATGGGTGCACCTGAAATTATATATCAATCCAATGCATTGGGTAATGTTTAATATCATGTGATGTCATGTTTGGATAGGGAGTAAACCTGAATATTTTATGATACTTTTTCCACCATGATTTCTTGGCGGTTTATCCTTGATCTATGTTTATGTTGTAGTGTTTTAAGTTGTAAAATTTATCATATTTCATTTATGTTATCTTACTAAATCATTCCTTGTTGTTCATGATTATTATTATAACCACTTTTATTCCCCATTTATATTACTATTATCTAAAATTTATTATCTTCTTCATGTTATTCCACATTTATTTTCTTACTAGACTTTATATATCACCCCTTTCTTATGTATATCCCTAGGTTATCCCATGCAGTTTTAAGTACGAGCATGTTAAGGAAATTTTCAATAAAGATGATGTATTTTCTTATTTAAGTTGTCATATAATATACCTAATTTAAAAATACACAATAGTTATCAAGAATTAATGTTATATTAATTGTAATCATATGTAATAAATCATGTATTAATGTGTAACAAATTTAAGTGTTTTCTTAGTTTTTATGAATGGAAATGTTTAGTAATTTTTGGCATATGGATTAGAAAACTCTAGATAAATACTTAGGGATAAGACTAATTATAAAAATACCACTATAAATTTGGGTAAGTTTAGATTAATTGGTTTCTCAATAAAATACATTCTTGTATGGATACTATAAGTTGATGTGGTTCCGGAATAGATGTCCCTAGGGGTAACAACTTTGACCAGGTGTGTCAGGCCTGACTCGGCGTAACTAGGTACACAACAATAGGCTTTATTGCGAACCTAGTTTGACACTCCTTGGGGATATACATCGTAAAATTCATAATCTCATTATAAACTACTATTAAAAGAATAATAAAATATCATAAGAATATATTTTAGTAAAAAGATCATGGATAACATGGATTTATGCCTCTAAATTCATAAGTTAAAAAATAAATGTTTTATAAGTGATTCTGTTAATTTCACTGGATTCCCTTTTTGTGTTTAATAGTTTAAAAATAATAAGTGATAATTTTCCTTTTATTATATATAATGGGCAAAAATATGTTTAATTGGGTAAACAATCAATGTGATGGGAAATGTGATGATTGCCTAAAAGAGATGCCCAACCCGATTAGAGCAGGAATCACAAACTTTAGGAAAATAATATTGTAAGAACATGGGTTTTTGTACAAGGGGAAGATCTTTTTATTTCTTGTTTTAATGCCTTGTTATGGGCCTATGTAAATTATTAACTTGATAATGGGTGTATTAGAGGTGTCTGGGGATTGTTCAGAGGCCGGAACCCAGTTTTGTGCTGGAAATGGCCTGACGCACAGTTTGCACATGGCCTGCACACGGTTAGGTGAAACCATGGGAGGGGTTTGGAAACTTCATGTTTTTGGTTATAGTACTCCACATGGTTACCACATGGTTATTCAAACTATTTGTGGTGGCCCTCTTAGGCTGAAAGGTGCACACCATTTCCGTACAGTTTAGGAAACAGTGTGGGTAAACTGTGCGACCCCTGCTATGTGTTTTTTTAATTTAAATTAAATAATATTTCTTTTTAAACCCAAAATGGGTTTTAATCTACAATGGATAGTAGATCACCGTGGAGATCCAATTTTGAACTTTAGATATGCCTTGATCCTGATTCACCATTTGAATTCTCTTTTGATCATTGATCATCTTTACAGATCTGCAATAGTAAGGCCTATATTCCTTTATAGTCATTCATGAATGATGAAAACAACAGCTGCACTATTTGTATTTAGGATAATATTCCCTAATATTCTTTTATTCATCCATTCTTCAGTTTTCTTCCAAACCATGATGAATCATGATTGGATACTGGATGAGTTGTCTACTAGCGAAGTGAGGTGGGTGCTCTATACATTCTTTTGGATATTCTTGGTGTTTTTTGAGCATTCGGCTGAGATTCCTTTTGTCAAACTTTCTGATGAGGCCTTGTTTTTTAGAAACTAGATTTTAGTATCTTTAGTTGGACCTACTGAGGTTGAACATGGGTTCCTTTTAGGTGTGTTGGCACCTGTTTCTCGTTTTGAGGTCCCCCAAGGGGTGTACCTTATGTAAATAACATGTTATGCCTATTAAAACCACCCAATGGGTGTGTTCTTGTGCTTCCCTGGGTAGATTAAGCCCTTACATACCTTGATAGCTTGAGTATCTTGTTTAGGAGATGTATTTCCTCCTTGATTTTTAATAACATGTTATTATATAAATTTTTTGATAGATTGTCTTAAGTGTAATGTGCTTATATGGGTGGGTATACCAATATGTAAATGATTATTGACATGTTAAATGGTTTATATGGGAGGTTAGGCCCATATATTTATGATAAATGGATTGTATGAGTGGGTATACTCATAGCTTGTGCTCGTTGAATTGAGTGGGTATACTCACTTGGTTATAAATGTTTAACTGGAATGCTTAAATGCTTGAATAATTAATTGAATGGTTTGATAGATGCCTTGGACTACTCTCCTTATATCTATAATGTGGTAGCGGATACCTTGGGTTAAATCTACCCCTTGGGTCTTGATTCTGTGGTATGCCTCAGTCCTTGATAACTTGTAGGATCCCAGTTGGTTGGGCTGGTATAGGACATGTTATTTACTTGCTCCTTGGACCCCAACCAGTGCCTAACCGAGTTTACACTAGGGATTCTAATGGGACTCGATGGGATACCCTTGACATGCTCCTTAGATATGGCCCTCCATGGTGTAGATATTTTTACTTGGATGCATTTGTCTACTGACACCTTGGATCCAGCCCCTTGCAGTCTACTACTTACTTATATGGAATGGTTGTGGATTGCTTGTTCTCTTCATACAGCATGGATGTGGATGTCTTGATACAGATGGATGCATGATGTGACCATGTGACTTGCTTGTTTATTTGGTTATAGATGCCTTGTTAGGAGCTGACTCGCTTTTACAGGTAGCCTTGAGGGATGTTCAGTTTATCTTTATAGTAGACTTATTCCATGGGAATATTCACTTACTTACCAGTTGTTTGCAATTTCTAGAACTTTTATAGAATCGTCGTTAGAACCATATAGATCTTGGTGGTTTCCTACTGGGATTTTTATGTCACACCCTTTTTGGGCCTCATTGGGGACCAAATCAAATTATATGGTTGCAAGTGATGATAAGGACAAGCGCCTTAGTACAGGTTGTTGATTGTGGCCTTAGAGTAGGGTAGCATAAGACCAAAATGATGCTTTCAATACTAGGATTACTTTTTGTTACATTGTTCTATTTGGGATACTTGTATCGTATTGTATTGTTATGTACAATTTGGTGGCTTTCTAGACACTAGTTCCATTAGAATCATTTTGTATATGAGACACTTTTGGTTATTATTGTGTATTCCAATCTATTTGTCTCACTTTCAGTTGTCTGTTATTTATTTGATTCTACAATTGAATATATATTTTACTTCCATTGTGATACTCTATTAATGAGTTAATGGTCTCCCCACTGAATCACCTTGGCCTTCACTGCTAGTCGGCATCCTCTGGTGTTTGGGGGGATGTGCATGAGGCCTTGTGACTAATCTGGCTCGAAGCACCATTTCGTGTGGCACCCAGGTCCGGGACATTTCAACTCTCTCAGATGAATCAGGTTTTGAATAGAAATCTAGATCATGAGGATCATCCAAATCCCCCTAAGATATAACAATATTCAATTAAGACCATTATTCAACAAAGGCATCCAACTTTAAATGGATCATTTGACCCATTAATTTTGTAATAATGGATCAGCTCGATTGAGATGATACTCTCCATCCTTCAATGTTATGAATAAGAGAAATTTCAACTATTTTTTATCATATTAATGTAAAACATGATCAGTTGGGTATATTGATCATGAATATTAATCTTGATCAAGATATTTAAGAGATTCGATAAAAGTATTTCAGAAAAATAATAATTCGATAAATATTTTTATCACACTCTCCGTTTTAAAATATGAATGGATTTACATGAACTTAATAAAAACTATGAAAAATCTATCAGGTCTTGTGGGGAAAACATCCCAATACTTTCATGACATGCCTCAAGATTTTTCCTTACCCCTAATTGAATGGTTGATCACATCTTTTCTGGGCTAAAACCTTGTCCACATAACCCCTTGTAATCCAAGATTTTTATAGCTATGAGGAAATTTTCTAATGTGCCCTCAAAGACAAAATGGAGATCAGTGAATCTCAGGGGTATCATGGGTATAAAAAGAGGAATGTTGAGTTTAATTCTAGAGGTCTGATGGAGAAAAATATTGGTTCTAATAAATCTCAACACCCCTCTTGTGAAAGCTGCAGATAGAATCACCTCTAAAATTGCCTAAGGGGAACGCAGATATTCTACTGGTATAGGAAGGAAAGAACCTTAAATAATTATTAGTGGTAGGAGAAACCCAATAATTCTTTGGAGGAAAGGAATGCTCCATTAAACCCTCATCAAATAGCTCATTGATTTAACTACAAGGAACCAAGACACTTTAAAAAATAATTCACTAAGACAATGATTTTATAAGATAACCAACAACATCCACGGTAGAAAGGGTGGTCATTTTCCATCACAAAAGAAGAGTTGGATCCTAAAAAAGAAGTGGTGATAGTTATTCAAGTTATTCATTCAAGGATAGAGAATATACATTTTCTTCTGGTTCTACGCATCCCTTCACATCACTAATGTTTTGTAGAACTATCCACAAACCACCACAAATCATGGAAGTAGAGATGTCAGTGAAAATGGAAAATGGGTAAATTATTAAATCCCCAATATATAAATCCTTACCTATCTCAATTTGTTGGTTAAAATTCCTAGTGAACATTTTTATACTCTGTTTGGTGGAATTTGATGCAATTTTGGGAATTGATTGGCTTTTCTTATATAGAGCCAACATAAATTACCATGAGAAGGAAATCACTCTTTGTATTATGAATAAACCCTCAGTTCTGTATAGGTTCAAGGAGGATGATGAATATTCTATTGCACCAATATCACAAGAATGAATATTATTTCCCAATAAGCAAGGATATATAGCTCAAATGATTGATTCTAAGGAAAGAACCATCCTTAAAGACATGTCAATTGTGAGTTAATAATGTGATGTGTTTCCCAAGTAATTTCTTAGTCTTCCTCCTTACCAAGAGGTTGAATTTTTTATAAAACTTATACCTAGAAATTTCCATTTCCAAGACCCCATATAGAATGGATATTTTATAACATGAGGAACTGAAGAAACAACTATAGGAGAATCTAGATAAAGGGTTCATATTCCCATGTGCTTCACCATGTGGTACACCAATCATCTTCATCAAGATGAAGGATGGGTTGATGCACCTTTTCATTGATTCTCGTGAACTCAAAACGATCATGATAAAGGAAAATTATCCTCTTCCATGGATTGATGACTTGTTTGATGAGCTACATGGAGAACAATACTTCTCCAAGGTGGATCTACGACTAGGATATTATCAAGATAGGGTGAACAAGGAGGATATTCCCAACAATAATTTTCATATGAGTTATGGGCACAATGAGTTCATAGTGATGCCTTTCAGACTCACTAATGCTCCAACAATCTTCATGGTCTTGATTAATAGAATATTCAGATATTACCTCGACAAATTTTCATAAATATTTATATATGATATTATAATATTTTTAAAAAAATAAGGAGATTGAGGAGTATCTGATCACTATGCTAAATACCTTGTGAAAGGATAAGATTTATGAAAAGTATGGAAAATGTGCATTCTGGATGAAGAAAACCTCATTTTTATGGAATATCATCACAATAAATAGGATATATGTATACCTTCCAAATAAAGAAGCAATTAAATAATGGACAAGGACAATATCTATGATATATATCCAAAGTTTTCGTGGGTTATCTGGGTATTATCATTGATTTTTGAGAACTTTCTCAGGATTATCCAACATTCTAACCAAGATCACCAAGAAGGGATTCATGTTTTCATGGAATTATGAATGTGGAGAGATATTCAAAGAGCAAAAAATGAGGTTTATCACTTCCCCTATGCTCACACTACCCACAAGTGGATAAAATTTCATGGTATTCATTGATGATTCAAATAAGGCTTCCGGTTGTCTGTTCATGAATAATGAATAATCCATAGCCTATGCTTCAAGGCAGTTGAAAGATCATGAAAATCTACCCAACACATGAACTGGAGTTAGCTGGAGTGATATTTTCATTTAAAATTTATAGCATTACCTATTTGGGGAGAAGTTTGAGATTTATATGGATAAAAATATAATTGTGTCTATATTCACACAAAAAGTTTTGAATATTCACCTATGAAGATGGTTAGAGATAATCAATGACTATGACTACTAAATCCACGACCATCTTGGGAATGTGAATAAAGTGGTGGATTCTCTAAGTAGAAAAGATCAAGCGATTCTATCATTGATGAATATTTAGAGGGGTCTGATCTTCTTTGATTTGAAAAGGATGGACATCGAAATCATAAAGGGAAGGAACATCATAACTCCATTCACAAATGATTTCTCAACCGTCCCTTTTGGAAAATATAATGTATTCATAGAGAAATAATGGTGGAATTCAGAATAATGAGGAAACTATAAGTAAGGGTAAATCCTCAAAGTTCAATGTTAATGAATAATGAGTTGTTAGATTTGGGTCATGGATACGTGTACCATATAATCTTGAGTTAAATAAATTGTTTTTGTATCATGCCATTAGCTCTGCCTTCTCCACCCACCTAGGAAGCACAAAGATTTATTGTGATCTCTAAGAAGAATATTGTTGGGGTAATATGAAAAAGGATATCATGGAATATATATCATTATTTCATTCATGTAATCAAGTGAAAATGGAAAGGATAAAAATTCAATTGGATGATGAAACAATTACCCATACAAACATGGAAATGGGAAAACATCGCCATTGACTATGTCACTGGTATTACGATGAAATCAAGAGGTAATAAATCTATATGGGTTTTGTTGGATCACTTTACAAAGACTATGCACTTCATTATGATCTGAGAGAAGTGTCACTCGATCAACTTGCAAATATATACATTAGAGAGGTGGTGAGGCAACATGGAACACCACAATCGATTGTATCCAATAAAGATCCAAGATTCACCTCTAAGTTCTAAAATAGTCTCTAATATAGTCTGAATATTGAGTTGAACTTTAGTATGGCTTATAAACCTCAAATTGATGGCCAATCAGAGCAGAATATTCAGACACTTGAGTGAATGTTGAGAGTATTCTCAATAGACTTTAAAGGAGGATGGGGCCAACATCTTCCTCCGGCTGAGTACTCTTACAACAATAGATTCCACTCAAGAATCCAAATGGATCCCTTTTAATCACTTTATGGGAGGATATAAAGAACACCATCATGTTGGGATGAAGTTGGGAATTGAAATCATTAGGTCTTGAAATGGTATAGGAAGTTTTGGGAAAATTTAATACCATTCATCGGCACATCAAGGCTATTTAGAGTTGAAACAAGAGATATGTTGACAATCATTTATGAGACCTAAAGTTTGATATTGGAGATATGGTATTCCTCTTAATATCTTCATGGAATAAGGTTATGATATTTGGGAAGAAGGGAAAGCTTATTCCAATATACATTGGTCCCATTGAGATACTTAATTGTATTGGAGCGATGGCATATCAACCAGCACTCCCACATAACCTATTTGAAGTACATTAATTATTACATGAATCCTTATTGATTAAGTATAAATCATACCCATCATATTTACTCAATCGATTGTCGGTGCCGTTGGAGAATGATATCTCATAAAAGTATTATTCAGTAATGATCTAAGATCACAGAGACAAGTTTCTAAGAAATTAGACAATTCACCTAGTCAAAGTGTTGTGAAGATTTGAAGGAGAAATGTGAGAACAAGAGGAGGTAATGAAATAGAGTTACCCAAATCTATTCCAGTGTGGGAAATAAAAAAAATAAGTTGAAATTTCTTAATGAGGAAGATTGGAATGACCTGAAATATTGTAAAAAAATTCCCCTTGTGATTTAATTAAATGTATTTTTATGTAATATGGTTATAGAAAAAACATGTACTTATTTTTTTTTATTATATAAAATTGTATTTATGATACTGTTATGTATCATTATAATTTCTAATATAGTCCTTGAATATGGATCACATGATTAGTATAAATATAGTGTTTTAACAAATCCATTTGACACAAAAAAAAGGATGTGATGGCCTCAACCAGTATGATCATAACCTATAAATATCATTTTGTATAGATTCTGAGGGAGATATCATCACAAGTTTTTTCCCTTTACCAAGCCCAATATGATATCCACGAACTTAATAATGCGAAAAACTGTTTACGAGATTAGTTCAAGCTCATTGAGATCACCGCTCAAACCACGTATGTCGAACCATCATATAAAAGTCTTGTCATCACACACCTTACTCTTAGGGTGTTTACAGGTGTATTAAAGGGATTTGTAAAAATAATATATCTATATTTTTATGTACATTATTTCTTAATAGATATATTTTCTTCCAATTATTGTTACTTTATAAATTATTTTATATAATAAAACACAAATAGCATTTTTCGTTGATATTCAAATTTAATTGAGGAATATATCTGTATGAATTAATGTATTTTTTAAATAAATTATATTATATTAAAATATTTATATTAAATAATTTTTATTAAATATAAATTAACATATAATTTTTATGAAGAAAAATGTAACTTTTATAAGGGTTAAAAACTGTTATTGTAAAAAACCAAGAATTTATCAATACATGTAAAATATTATTTTAAAATTTAAAATACACATATTATAAAATTATTTAGATAAAATGAACATTATTTTTTGAATAATAATTTTAAAATTATCCTATTATGAATTTTTCATAAATTTCTGAGACAATCAAACTTTCATGTAAAAATTTAATATGGTACAAATATATGGTGTCTATTATGACATCATAATAACCCATAAGTAAGTTAATAAATAATAAAGAGGGTATCCCCGACAAAATATATGTCTTACCTTTAAAATAATTTAACTTTATGTTTATTTTATTAGTTTTATAAAACCATTAATAATCCCCCAAAATTTGTATTATATTTTAAGGTTCTAAAATCATTTATTTAAGAGTATGACTCACCTCCACAAAATAAAGGGTATTATTTTATTATTTTTGGACCTTTACCTTATAAAATAATTAAAATCACTCTTATGTTTTAGAAACCATGTGAAAAAACCTAGGTAAGGTTTGTAGTTTTGAATATTTTGTCATATAGAGTCCAAAACCTATGTTTGATAAATATTAAAGAAATCCCCACTCTTTTCCTATATAAACACACCTATGAACCCATTTATATTCACTAAAAACCTTTTTATAATGTTATTAATCATCCCTACAATATATAGTGTCCTCCCAAGGCGCCCCCATGCTCACAATATTCTCCTCCCAAGCATTTGGAGTCACACACTCAAGTAAGGGATCTTTTCCCTTCTCCTCTTTATTCAAGTATCTTCATTACCTTATGTATTTTATATTCATTTTCTTCTGATGGGATATGTTATTCCATACACCCATACATCACAATATACTTGTTAATTATAATATTCCCCTTTGTCTCTCATCAACCCATTTTATGAATTTTTAGGCAACATCATTATGCTGCAGAAATTTCATCATGATTTTTCAATTCCAAAACAATCATGTTATGAATACCATACCAATTTTCTATCAAGGGTATTCACCTTTATAATAATATAATTACTTTACATTAGACCTACATGTATTTATTCCATTCTCTTTTAACATGGAATAAAACAATGTGGTGAATTAATCCATGTTGTATGACCTATGTGGCACACTTAAGCATGAGAATGAAATGAAAGTGATGGGCGAACCCCAAATTATATAACTCTCTAATGCATTGGGTAATGTTTAGTCTCATGAGACATCATGTTGGGATAGGGAGGGAACCTGATTCCTTTTCGGTAATTTTTCCACTTAGTTTCCAGTGGTTTACCCTTGACCTATATTTATGATGTAGTTTTTTTAATGTTGTTGCAGAATTAATAATGTTGCCTTTATATTATCACAATACATCATGTCTTATTGTTCATTCTTATGATTATCACCCCATTTATTCCCTTTTTTTATTCTTGTTGTCTAATATGTATTATCTTATTCATGTTGTGCCTGTTTATTTCCTTACTAGGCTTTATAGCTCACCCCTATCTTATGTATGTCCCCAAGTTATCCCATGTAGTATTAAGTATGAGAATGTTAAGTGCGTTTTCAATAAAGATGATGTATTTTCTTGTTTAAGATTTCATTTAATGTACCAAATTACAAAACAAACAATACATATCAATATTATGAATTTTAGTAAGTGTAATATTATGTAATAAATCATGTATTAATGTGTAATAAAGATATTGGTTATAATACAGGTGATCTATGCTTGGATCTACGATCTTGAAAGCAATATGGGTGGCTGTAGGTACTGTAGGTTTATAACCCATAGGCTCCAAGAGTGACTTTAAGTATGATATATGTCTTTTAGACATTTTTTTATGCATTAGTAGACATCGGCGTGTGAAAATATTTTCTTACCACATCTCTTTTTCAAAACCATGAGCTTCATATTGGATCTATTTACTCATCCTTTTTGTTTAAAGATTCCTACTAATAAAAATTATTTAGTCTCACTTTTATACTAACAGTGTGACCTAACACTTAGAGGAGGAATCTTATCATCATACCTTTTCTTAACCATGAGAAGAATTTATGAAATAATATTAGTCATGGATATATTTCCATAATTTGTTCCTAGAAAAAATATTTTAGGTGGAGGATATGGTGTGCCCATAGTGATGGGATGATGTTTTCCTTCATGGGTGAGAATGAAACTTAGGAAAAGATATATTGGTTCATAAATTGGAGGTTACATCTAATTACTCATTAGTTGGATATTATAAAGCTTGTATTAGTGGATTTTAGGGGCTTTTAGTTTCTTATAGTGGGGTTGAATTATAAGGATATCTTTCCTATAGATAGGTCCAGCTTCCCTCCCCACCACGATATAGACTTCTACATTGACTTTCACCTGGGGACTAATTTTATTTCTATTTCACCATATCTAATATATATTAAATAGATTCATGATATGAAGGTCTAGTTAGTGGATTTTAGATGAAAGGATTTGTCATACCCAGTGAATTTTCTAGGGAATCTCCCATTTTTCTCACCAAGAAGGAGGATGTGAGCTTGAGAGTGGATGTGGATTATCAAAAACTGAACCAAGTGACTGTGAAAAGTAAGTATCCAATACTAAGGATCGACGAATTCTTCAATCAGTTTGATAGGGGTGAGATGGTTCTCATGAATTCAGTGGAATATATCACTAGCTTTGGATATGAGGTGAATATATACCGAAGACATCATTCAGATGTCACTATAGTCATTAAAAGTACTTGGTGATGCCCTTGGGCATGATGAATTCCCTAGTAGTTTGCCTGGGACTTAGGAATATAATCTACCATCCCTTATTATACCAATTCACATGGGTCTAAATTTATGACACTATAGAGTACATATATTATGATTAGGATCATATTAGGAACTTATGGATGGTTCTATACATACACCGAGAGAACTAGATTAAGGAAATTTGTCAATGTTTTAGTTCTGTGTATGATAGTTCCACCATCTGGGTCATATCATTTTAGTAGAGCATGTGGAAGTCTATCTAGTAAAGGTTTTGGTAGTGTTATTCTGGGATCCACCCAAGAGTGTTCTTGGGTTAATGATATTACTTGGGTTGGAATGATGCTAAAAGAGATTTGTTCGTGATTTCTCTAAGATATCATCACCATTGACTTCATTGATCTGAAAGGGTTATCCTTTCATGTCTATAGAAATGTTCCAAAAAATATTTCTAAAAGTTTCAGCGGAGGTTAAAGATCACCCCCATATTGAGTCTGTAAGGGGTGGGTGTTGATTACATAATTTTATGTGACAAATTGAATATTGGGCTTGGTTTGTTCTTAAAAGGAAGATGGTGATTACCTATGGGTCCTGATAATTGAGAACACGTAAGAAAAACTATATAACCCATAATCTATATCTTTCATTGGTGCTCTAATCCCTAATTATGTTGTGATAATAACATATTTGCGAGTTGTTTATCATATATTATAACTAAAAGAGTCTCAAATATATCATCTCGTAAAAGGAAATTAACTTGAGAAAAAGGAGATGGTTAGTGTTCCGCCATGATTATGAATTTTAGAAATTCAATACTCTAGGTATGGGTATTGTGGTGGTAGATTCTCTCAGTAGGTGATATTGTTCAAAATTTTTGAGTGAGGAGTCAAATTAGTTATCTTCATTATAATAGTAAATATGGAACAATGATTGTTCATTTTACCTGTAATTGGTTTTTGTTACACCTCTGCTACTATAGTGAGTTGGGGAGGATCTACTTGGAGATACTAATTGTGATCCCTTACATATTCAGATATCTATTAGACATGCTCATGTTGTATTTTTTATGAATTTGGGGAGTACTTTATCCTTTTAAAAGAACGTACAATGTTACTGATCACATGGGGAGAGGAATTATGATGGATGTTTCATGATTCCCCATAGTAGTACATCCGGGAAAGGTAAGGATGTTCTAGGATCTTAGGGTATGAGACCAGGTAGCTATGGTAGTTATAGCATGTTTTCAAGATAAAATCTTGAGATATCACCTATCAATATGTGAATAATGGAAGATCTTATTGGAGATTTTATAATGCTTCTACATACCGGAGGTAATCCACCTCTGTAGAATTACCTTGAATGTCATCTCAGACCATGATAATCCCTTATCATGATGATTATAGGAGGATGAAGAGGGAATTTGGGACTCATTGTTAGTATATAATATTTTTTCTACAATAGATAGATGTCATGGTACTGTAGACCATTCAAGTTATGGTCAACATGATTCAGGTTTTCATGTTTGATATGGGACATGGCTAGGAGGATCATCTACTATTGAGGGTGATTTCATATCCCAATAATTATGAATCCACCATTGGTGTAGTACCATTTGATGAAATTGATGGGAGACCCTATAGATCCTCATAGTATTGGTCAAATCTAGTGGGAGATAATTCTTTCATCCCTAGAGTTAGTGCTAGTGAGAGTTGTAATGGGTACAGTTCATCTAAGGAATATAAAGACTCCATAGAGTTGTTGGAAGTCTTATGCAGATTTATGATGTAGGCCTTTAGAGCTCAAGGGGAGAGACCATCCTAAAGGTGACACTTGATCTCTATTATGTAGATTTTTATGGGTAGAAATTTATATCTGATATTTATTATCCATTTCTAGATACTGTATAGGGTTGGTGAGGTGGTGTACAACTAGGCCAAACCTCTATAGTTAGATTAGGTACAAGGTGTCTCTAGTATATCATAGCTGAGGAGGTATGGGCAAGTCCCAATGCATGTTACCAACTGGGAAATGATGAACATTGAGTATGGTGCCACCATTGCAGAGTACATGGTAGTAATTAAATATCGGGTGGGGGAAAATTCTTTGTGGTTGGGTGATTCCCTTGGTGCATGTCTTGTGGTAGCATGGGAATCTATAAGAGGGAATCTTGGAGCGGGAGACCCATATAGAAGTTTAGTTCCCTCAACTTTTTGAGTAGGATTTCTTCATTTCAAGATGAAAATACCAAAGGCGGGGAGAATGTAAATTCTATTTTTTCCCTTACTAATTTTTTTAAATATTTTTAAAAGAATTTTTCATATCCATGTGATGATCTGGTATGATATTCCAACGCACAGTGAGCCCCGACATGGATATAATCCAAAAAATAAAAATATTATATCATGCATGAATATTTTTTCTAAAATAATTAAATAACTCATAAATAAGGACTCAAATAGAAAATATGAGATATAAATTAAGTGTGTAATTCCAGTTTTACCCTAGTAGTGACATAACCTTTGTCGACATAATGTATTTTGGGAAAGTTCATCCATGGGTAAATTATTAATTTAATAAATTATTTTTTTAATTATTTAACATATAAATTTGACCATAACTTATCTATATAAGCGCTATAATTAAAAATCCCAAGGGTTATCTATAAAAACATAGGGATAGATAAATGATTCAATGTAGGAGATTCCATGCCTGATTAATCATTGAATGTGCTTTAGAGATTGGTGTTCTAATAGAACTCATGGAAATCACCAATGATAAAATCTAGAACCATTCTTCACCAACAATTGATCCAAATGATAGATAGGGAGTTTTTTCAATTGGTTTATCCATTTTTTTATTATCCCATAGTGAAAAAATATCATTACACTAACATATTGATTATCGTGGCTATCATGCTTTGTGGGAATCAGTTTTTTTTGAGCTTTGGGAATTTGATATTATTTTATCATTATTGGTTCTTTGTTTGTTGTTATAACAGAAAAAATCAAGGATAACACAAAAAATGTCGGATGTATGCTCTCCATATTTTTTTTGTTACTTTATCCCCCATTTCTTCATAAATTATTCATCGGTATTCTTTTTGTCCAACGGTTTGACGAATACCTGGAAAATGGATCCTTGCATGTTCAGTCAATAACACAACAGATCATTTACCTAAGTTCATATTCAAAATTTATGATCCAATCAAGCTATGTGGTGATAGAAATTAATTGATATTAGATTTTCTTAACCTATAGCTTGCTTATTGAGGTTATTATGGTTGATTGGTACGATGAGGAAAGATTTCCAAGTATATTTGAAGTTTAAATCAAGGGTGATATTTTTAGTGAAATATAGGGATAACGTAGTTTGGGTGAATGCATGAATATTTGTAGATTTTATGAGAAATTCTTGACTACATGGATTGTATTCTAAAAAACACACCATGTAAACTCCCTAACACAGTACTAGTGTTTACATACAGAGAAAATTTTCACACATCATGTGACACATTTCACACTCCATGTGACATAGGGCTAGAAGCTCAACATGCACCCTAAGGTTAAACATGCATGGACACAACTAGGCATACAGACATGGATAGAGTACATGGGAAAATCCTAGCACTCATACATCACCATAGTACATGGACACGACCTAAATTACCCAGGAAGAGTATCAAGTACATAGGCATGCCCTAAAGTACATGAGGATAGCCAGATGTGCACATGAATGGGATACTGACATGCCAAGTGTTGAAGAAGCCTCTATATGTCATGTATCTAATAGAACATGTCATGTACTTATAAAATTATATACCATGTTGGATAGAGAGAAAAGGATAGACCTAGGGAAAATGAGAAACATCTTATACATTACCTAGGGAAGGTTAAGACCCTCCATCTCTTTAGGGTATACTAGGTTCGTTAGGGAATGTTTTCATTATCTATCCAAACTAGGGTAAAATATGTAATTACATCTAGAGTATAGGATTGTGGTCCCATATATGTGATGAGTTTCAGATAGAGTTCTTAGTGTGCCTCTATATGAACATTGGTGTTATCGTGTATCCTTACATCATTCAACATAGGTAGGTTTCAGGGTATCATTGTGACTATCATACATATGGAACCATACCCCTATATAGTAGGTTAATTTATTTGGGTTCATATTATCATCATGCATACAAACTTTTACTTAACAGCTTATTCCAATAGCATTTGTGGTGTCCCCCATCAACCTTGGGTGTGTTCCCCTATTTGGGTGTGGTGATATTATATGTTCTAGTGAGTACATCCTTGGAGATACCCAATGAGGATGACATCATGAATAATCACCATTAGTAACAACATGTCTCAAGTATTGAGTTCTTATAGATGGGAATTATCTTGAATCCTCAAAAATAATCCTATATTTAGAGGTATGAATGATACCTCTCTAAAACATAGAGTCTACCATGAGTATATCGTGGATATTTTTCTTATTTTTATATCCCAAATTATGTTTTAAATTACTTTATTTTATATGAATACTCTATTAATACACTATGTTTGGTGATTTCATGGTGACCTACTACATATTGTTATACTCACCCCAACACGAGATCATCCCACACATATCATGTCTTATGTAGATGATGGGCCTTTTTACAGATTCCTAAGAGGACCAAGAGCAGGTATATCATAGTTTATACTAGACGGTATATGGTTTTACCAAGTGTTTAATTTTAGTGAAGTCCCATACCAGCTTTGTAGGTTGGACTCTTTGAACCTTTTGGATGGGATTTTTTTCCCTTATTTTCATTATAGTATTTTTTTCATACTATGATTATGGGATATATGTTATTAATGAATTATGGTATCATTTGTTTTTAACATTAAACATTGTATGTGTATTTGGATATGTTTTTATCTTTACAGGTAAATTAGGATATTGTCACCCATATGTGTGATATGATTACTCAGCACTAGTCACTAGCCTCTCACTTATTAAAGGAAGGCTTGTGGTATTCATGCTCGACTTACCACTGGCCAAGCAGGCCCCGATGGGTTGTGTTGTGACCTTAATGGTTTTCCTCACACATGGATATTTATTAAATGTATAGTTAAAATTAAACTAAGATTATACTCACCCTTATATGTTCACTTTGATGGGAATTTAGACCTAACTATTCATAACTCAGTTAAAGGGAATGTCCTTTACGTTTTAGTGAAGATTCATAGATCCACTTCAAAGACAAGGTGGTATGAGTAATTGGAGTTGGTATCGTAAACATAATCTGGGTTTATTAATTTTACATTAGTTTTAATGTATTTTTATTACCTATATTAGGGTTCTAAAACTTATTTTATTTCCCCTACTAAATTTCAAAGGTTTTTAAAAAAATCATTCCATGGGCATGGCTACTCATTCTGGTTTACATATTTGTGTTGAATTCTTTCACAAAGGGTTATTTTATCCCTAGAAACTAGTTACTATACTATGATGATCAAGGGAACATGCTTGAGGTCATGTAGTGATCAACCCAGGGTTCATATTTTTAGGCGTGGTCATTGAAAATCTTTATCAAAGAATGGTTTTATTCTTTGGAAGTCTATTCTGTGTGGAAAATATGATGTTTGGAACTTAATATTCATCCCTAAATGGGAATAAGTACCCTTTATAGTAAATCTAAAACTAATAAGGAGTCTGAGTTAAATGGAACGTTGGTGATAACCTTATAGGATTTCAGTATTGGGTCCATGCTAACCCATGATGGTTAAAAAATTTCAAGACTCCAAGCATCATGATAGGAATGGTAAGTAAATTCATTACATGACCATAGTTTTTGAATAAAGGGTTTTTATTTTCATGTATTTTCAAGACCTTTTGTTTTTAGTGGTTTTTTAAAAAGGAAAATATTAAAAATAACTGCTTGAATTTTTTGTGACTAAAAATGAAATTAAAAATGGGATTTACCAAAATAATGTGATAGGAACTAAGATATAGTATAGAATATAATCTATGTGATGGGGATCATTTTAGTGATAAGTAGTCCTTAGTATTTTTACATTTAATTGAGAGAGAGCGGATACAAATAAAATCATGCAATATGAAAATACTATGAAGCACTCGACAGGGATTGAACTCGAGACCTAACCAAGACCCATAGGAGTATCTACAATTAAGATAAACTCTCATGGCTGATATGTATTCTTTATTATTTATTCTATGTAATATAAAATTATGCCACCTAGAAGGGTTCTGGTAGGATATGAACAAGAAGTGGAAGAAAATACTCATGTGAATCCTCAATTATTGAAGGTAGTGGATCCTAAAATATTAAATGATACTACACATAATATTCATGGGATTGGTATATATATTAATTATACTAATATAAAAGGGCTAGAGTAATCCTTGGAATTTCTAATGTATAATCCTTCTATATGTATGGGTTATTATTGGTCTTGAGAAAGTTGTGTAGTTGATAGAAAAGATAATCATACTTTTATGTTCTTATGAATATATGAGACCTCAAATGTGGAATTTGGATATTACATGTTGGAGGTACTGGTTAAAAAATGTTGGGAATAAAACAAGGAACTAGGGAAATACAAATACATAAATTTGAAAGGATTTCATAAAATTTTCAATGGTTAAAATTTCCTAGATGAATAAAATTTCGTGATATCTTGGGAGTTCCTAGATCTCAAGTAAGGAATGATTCCTATTAATGATTATGCATAAAAAATTGGTGAAATTTTAAAGTATTCCCAAGATATGATAAGTATTGAATAGATTAAGTTGTAGAGGCTTGAGATATTATTGTTACTAGAAATACAATCAATCATTATTCTAGTAAAACTACCCTCTTATGAAAATTTAATTAGTATAGACGATTCTATAAAGGAAGATATTGAAGATACTCAAAATGTAATCATATTTCTTCCATGTCTAGGTGGAGGCATGAATCCCCATGGTGGGAATAAAAGGAATTGAAATGATTTTTAATAAAAATTAGATGAAAATAGTTTTTCCAATTTTCTCAGTTTAAGGGATTAATATAGTGTTTAAAATTATATGATTGTAGACATACATTATATAAGTTTCTAAATCCTCCATGTACTTATTATCAGTATTGTATGAATGATCATCTTAAGATATTTTTCAACCGGTCCTCATGGATGAGTAGCGGGGGAGAATTAAAACCTATTTAAAAATCAAAAATTTAAATTTATGGTTTAATGAATATTAGTTCAAGGAAACATTGTAGATTTTTAAGACCTCTCCAAGTAAAAATTGTTGCTCTTAATAATAGATAGAGGAATATCTTTGTAGGTGAGAAATTAGTAAAGGAGGAAAAGGTTTAAAAATAATAATCTATGGTATGAGGTATCATTAATATTATTTTATGTAGTATTTTTTAATTATTGGGGACTCAGGGTTACATCCATTATCTTTGTTCGATTATTTGGGTAGCTAACGTCTCAAATAGATGTCTTGGTGTATACCATAAGGATTGAAGCTTCATTATTTGGGTTTAGGTGATCAATTTTTCTTATTATGTCTCTCCTATATCTAATCCCATGTTGGCTCAGCACATAGCTTGAAAATCATTCCCGATAACCTTGAAGTAGGTTCAAGTTCCGAAGTAATGAATGTTACTCATTGATAATGATATCACCTAACAAAGAAAAAAAATAAAGGATTATAATCTAAAATTCAGTTAAATCATGTCGTATTTTGGATAACTCATCTATAGGAAATAAAAAATACTAACTTATTTTTAAGTGCATAAAGTTTAAAATATTTCAAGTCAAAATAGAACATCATGAAAATGTATAAAAAATAAAATTAGAACCCAATTTAAGAAAGTGTAATTATAATATAAGGTTTACACATGAATATATTCCCTTAATTTATTGAGTTTTAAGACCATTGAAATCCCCCTTTACACATATGAAATCACAGATATATTAGATTACAATTATATTTTATTTAGACATAATACACATTCAACCTACTACTCAGTAGGGGGTCCTTATGTAGCTGCACATGAAAATTTTACACACCTATATATATTTCCCAAAAAAATGATATCACTTATGATTATTCCATAAAATAATTTACTAGAATGGTATCTTACTTATTTAACCACATTTAAATAGGAATTTTAAACTATCATACTCATCAATGTCAGGACTATGGTGTAACTCGTCAGACAATATTGAAATATGGTTCTTAAAATGAAAATTAAAACATATCTATTGGGATCAACATGAAGTAAAAAATAATTAAGACATTATGTGATTTTTATATATTCTTCTTTGAATCATTGGGTGGATAGTTATTTCCGTATAATGTATCCTAAAAATTTGGGGGAAAAATCATATTAAAGGAGAAGTAGTTGTTAAATAAAGGGAATTGGGGGTTAGGGAATAAATATATGGTGGGGATACCACCAGTTAATAAAATATTTATTAGATTTGGTTACTGTAAAATAATAATAAACTAAGAAAAAAATTAAGTACATTGTTTCTAATTATAATCAAAAATGAAAACCCTTTTAGTTAGGTGTATGTAATCTTTGTGGTCTGAAAGTTTCACTACGTTGAAATATAAAAAATTAATAAAATGAAAATGTACCTCTTTATTACATTTCATTGCTTGAATTGGTAAGAAGCTGATTTAGAATCTAATATGTCCGTTATAGAAAAATTTATTCAAATTTTGGATTTTAATAGGATGTAATCTTTCCATGGTGGATGTTTTATATAAAATTGGACTAATTCAAAGGATATTTGGGAGAGAAAAATTTTTTAGTGGTAAAAAAACTATAGTATCAAATAGAAAATACACTTTGTGACTTTTTGAGGATGAAATTTATTTTTTTTGGAAGAATTATAACACCCTAATTTATATAATTTTTAAATAAAGTTGATAAGGATTTAGTTTTTAATTGTTGATGGAATAGAGTTTAATTGAATCATTAATTAATTATATAAGAAGTTTAATATTAAATTTTTTAATCTAAGGATTATTTTAAGTAAAATAATTAATTTATATGAATAATTAATTAACGGGAGATAATATATTGAATTAATTATATGTAAAATTTGTTTTTAGTAATTAATTGAGAAAAAATCTTTAATATGTTAAATGGAGGCTTATAAAATAATTATATCATAAGATGTGAGATTTATTGTAGATTGTTCTATGGAATTTGAATATTATGGGATTTTAAGATAGTTTATCAAGTGATATGTTTAATGTGTTAATGGAGTTTAAGGGAATTAATTATGATATTATTCCCAAGAGTTATGTTAAGAAAATAAAAAAAAATTAAATCATGAGAATTAAGTGTGTAGTTTCAATGTTTATAATATGATTTGGATTCACTGTGGTTTTTGATTATGGTGATTATAGAAGTGCTCCCACTATAATAAATTTTGGATATGGAAACATAATTTTAGCCATGGTTTTATAAACCATTTCAATAGCCACATTGATCCATGGTTTTTAAAACCATGCCTCAAATTTCGTCACAGAGCTATTTTTATGAGATAATATAAAAACTGGACTTCAAATTAAAACAATAAAACCTTTTTATCTAAGTTCTCATTTGGGTTATGTGACTTCCCAAATAAAGTCTTACAAAAATATCTAAGATTATATTATATAACACTTTGATAATAATTAATTTTAAAAATTATATTCATTTTATTTGTTAGTTTATTATAGGAATTCAACATAAAATAGAAAAAAATTGATATAGATGTCCCTTTAAGATCCATGATATGTCAAATCAAATATTGTGATGAGATTTAGAAAGCTTAATATTGTGGGGGTATCAAGTACATTATTTATTATTAGTTAAAAAAGGGTTGGAAGACCTCCAAAACTAAGCTATTAGTAATTATACTATATTAACTCAATATGGGGGGCCCGAGATTCTTGGTTTTGTAAGAGGATAATAATGCATGAAAAATACTTGTGTAACATCACTACTCATGTCTCAGATGATTTCTAGTAGGGTTTATTCATGGAACCAGAAACACCCAACAATTCCTTCATCCATGATAATCTATGAGTATTCATTCCAAAGGTAGGCAGTTAATGTGGTTTCATAAAAACAATTATGAGGAACTAACATTGGTCAATAGGATGTGAGATCAATCTCATCTCATCTTGTTGAGGGGAAGAATTATTTCTTACTTAAATGCTCTCTTAAATATTTAATTCATTTTCATGAATCTTTCTCAAATATCTATACTAGTCCAATAACTCTAACATTAGTAACAAATTATTGGATTAAGCTAATTTAAATTCCATAAAATATCATAGGAATCAAATTAACATGAACATCTATATGTATTAGAGTCTCTCTATATATTACACCATGCATATGTGTTAGAGGTTCTCCATCTATATCTTTTAATTACTTACTGATATTGGTTTGAGGATTACTATTTTTAAATCCATATAGTTTGGAACTCTAGAGTTTATCACCATCCTGGAAGTAAGAAGGTATGTATGGTTTCATTATCAGGCCCATAAACGGGATTCTTATTTATCTTTGTAAAATAAATCAGCACCCATGTAGTTTGGTTCCACCTAATGTCACACGTCATACCTTTTAAGGTCATGTGAAAAGGACTCATCCATGCAGTTTAACATTTTTTAGTAAGTATGGATAGGAATAAGGTTATTGGAAATGTTCAGTGTGAGACTTTTGAATGATCCACCCTTTTTATTTGACCTCATGGGGAATATTTCCCAATGAGATTAGGTTTATCTAATAAGGAATAAAGCTCGGTGAATAAGGCACCCATCGGGTGAATGGCCTAATAATGATGAACTGAAAGGACACTAAAGGAACATACCCCTCCATATGGGTGATGATATTATTGTAAATATGACTTGAAAAGAGGATGGTCCACAAGGAATATGTCCCTGACGGATGGGATATCTTGACTCATGGTATTATGGATATGCAAGGGACAGATTTAAATTATCTCATGATAAATATATAACCATGAGGATAAACATGAAATATTGATAATATTGGGTTTAAAACATAGAGATTCATCTGATGGATCTCATTAGAATAGGAATAAAATCCCTTGTAGTTCTAAATTCCTTGTTTAATGTCGTGTTATAGGACTTCACCATGTAGTTTAACATCATGTGATAAGGATATTGTCATACAATTTAACTTCATGTGATTATAATATAGGCCACGTAGTATAGAATCATTCTACTAGGATGTATATAGGGATATTAAAATATTATATATAGGGATTCAAATTTTTCAAGGCATCCTATGTATATTAATACATGAATCAGAGTCCATGTAGTTTCAATATTGTGTACATGTTTGTCGTAAAATGTGAAACAACAGAGTTTTGAGTGGGGAATACACATATTAGGATTCCCTAGGATATTTCACTAGAAATATATCTCTTTTAAGTAATATCACATGGGGAATATATGCATTTGAGAAGGATAAAGTGTGGTTATGGATTAATCCTAATAAGGAGCCCCAAAGTAAAGGAATTTTTAATATGCTAATTTTATAATCATTATAGATCTCTAGGACAACGTGATTCATACTCGGTGTGAGAAATAAGATATATTATTAGATTATACACATTGTGTGTGATTATAAGATTTTATTTGAATGGCTCTTACACACTGAGGTTTTCCTCATAGTAATATGGTTATGAGTCCCATGGAGAATATGGATCTACGGGAGAAGTCATGAGTTATATGAAGTAATATTATAATTTAAACCTTATATGATGAAATGTGATGATAACATACTTAAGAAATAATTATCTTCATAGGTAATAATACCATGTATTAATATAGGATATAAATATATATTAAAAATAGATCTTAATCCTTGAAAATTAATCCTATTAATCCAATTTGAAACAAGAATCCCATTCCACATAATTCATAAGTTTGTAAACTGCTTTTGGTTAAGGAAGGATAATTAAAATCATTGTAATATTCCCATATGAGATATAAAATATTAAGGATTAACTCTATGTTGAATACATTTGATAAATATAGCCTCAAGGGAGAAGAAGAAAAATACAAACATAACAGGTTCAAGTGGCACTCTTTTGAAATAATTTATCTTCATGTTTATATGGGAGTTGGGTGATCACATGAATATTCTGGGGTCATGCGATCACATAAAGGGTTGGGGGTCATGTGATCCCATCAAGAAAATGGTTCATGTGATTGTGTAAAGGGTTATGTTGTCATGTATACTCATAATGGTGAGTGGTTAGGTGATTACAAGAAGTCAATTGGGTCTTAAGATCACATAAATTTTAGGGTTCTAATATAATTGGTATTAGGTTGTATTATCACATGACTTGACCACATGACTAAGAGGTTATAATGCAAATAGAACTTGTGTAACTGGTCATGAAAATTAGTCTTTCATATATAGTTCATGTGACTGATATATTCTCACCCATTTTATCATGTTTATATCCATTTAAATCACTCACCAAATTTTTAACTATCATACTTTTAAGTCACAAAACTCTCCTTAGTTTTCCTTTTTTCTATGTGTCAATGACTTCCGATTATCCACATTTTTATTTTTCATGGGGTTATTTATATGATTTGGGTCCCTATATTTTCACTACACCATAAGGAAGGTGATCCATTTCCATGGGTTTGAGGTGGTGGAAGTCCTCTGTGAATGTCATCACGAGCTTATGTGCTTCATGTAACTAAGGTCTCATATCTTCTTATGATGTCCTCCATTATTTTGCGTAATAAATAGTGACCAAAAGTAGTTCTATTATGGATATCCTTACTTTATCTCATAGAATAAACTTATAGAAGTGAAGTTATCATGTATCCCTAGGGGTGTCGCATTATGAAGATAAAATGTGAGAGTGTTATATAAGGGAAATCCTCTCCCAAATTTTATATCATGAACTGTTTGAGGTTACGTGATCACATTATGAATAAATACTACTAAATAGTTATATCATATATATCCTCTAACTGGAGTGCATTACATGAATCTATTGGTGATAGTTGATTGACTACCTCTAGGCCATTGTAGTGATATGAGTGTCTATAAAAATTCCTTATCATGGACAACCTCTGTTGAAGTGGGTCACTTGAAGACAATGTGGTTAAGATATCACACATCCTTGAGGATCATCACATGATAATGAGTAACCATAAGAAGGCTCTTTCATGGATGGAATCTCATTTGAACTGGTCACAGGATTTTTTTGGGATTATGTGATCATGTTTCCTCAAGGGTGTCATGTGTATCTTTGAGGGTTATATGATCACATGACCCTAAAGATATCACAAGATATGAACACTGATGGTTTTTTCTTTTCTGAATTCCATTATATAAAAATTTTACTAGTATTTTTAGTATTTTCACTCCTTCATCTGGACAATTTATTTCAATGTGCATCAACAAATACCCCCTAGAAATAAATTTTGGAAGAAGAAGGGAAGACTTGGTTATGAGGAAGTGGATACCTGCCAGAGTCTCCTTGAGTTTTTATATATCCTTTAGACATCCATGAAACTATTATATACTAAAAATTACCTATATAAATAGTATATCAAGGGTTTCCTCTACACCTAATTTAGTCTTAAAATATCCTTGATTTTTAACCTATTCATGAGTGCTTCCCATAATCTTCTTCTTGTGAATGATTCACATGACCCAATTTCATAACAACCATATCGTAACCAAATCATGTAACCATGTCATGTAACTATAAATGACAATTAAATTTAACCATGGTTTTTCATATACATTATATTTTTATCTGATCAATTGACTGCTTTATTTAAATGAAATATCCTAATTCTTTAAGGATTATGAAATTATTTGACCTTGTTATGGTCAGGTGAGCATATGACCTTGAATAAGTCAGGCACTATGAATTTTAATTAGTCACCCCCCATTTAAGATCTTATTAATTTGATCCACCCAAATTCTCATAATTAATCTTACTATTACCCTTTTTTATGTATATTTATTTAATAAATTAAGTTGAAGAGGTTGTGTCTCATCATAAAGTAATCATTAATTGTGTGGAAGGTAATCAGCAAGTGGTTTTTCAGTTTAATCATGATCATATTATGATATTGATAGGGAAAACATCCTAGAGTAATCATTTTTGACTGGTTTCCATTATGTGGTTCCATACATCAAAATAGTACTCCAGTCTCAAAACCATGGTTATGGTTCATTCCCCTTCTCGGTTAATCAATGTTCATAACAAATTCGAAGATAATGTTTCGTATGCGGTTCACTTCATTACGAAAATGGAACTCCCTGATGGATTTGTTTTGAGGTTTCTTCTAATGGATTTTGAATTTTTAGGGAGTGAGTTTGAGCCTAATACCCATATCTATATTAATATAATGTAGAAGCTCATATCAAATCATAAATTCAGGTGTTCATCAAGCTGGGATCTCCAATCTGGTGGGAGATTCAGGGTAGATTTGGGTCCCCCTTTCTATGTGAAGCATACTGGCACAAATTTTTCTATTAAGCTAAAGAAAATTGGTTTATATAAGTTTTTCTAGGTTTCATAGACCCTCTCCTATTACATTCAAAGTCTTGCGGGAAACATTGTTAGCCAGTGGATCCCAAACACAAACATGATTCATCTGATGCATAATGAGGATGGTATTATCCATTGGGACATTGATATTATCATTTTCATGCAAATATTGGGGGACATATGCAATGAATCCCCCTACCACTGTCATCCTCCAGGGGTGATGTTATATAATTTTTTCCTACCATAAGGGATATTATCAATTTGTACAAGGGGCACTTGGAATTGATCCATATCCGAAGTCTGATAATTACTTCAAGAAGTGTGTCACATAATTTATGAAGAAGAATCAGCATGAACCTCTGGAAAAGAATACCAAGGATATCCCATTATATAAAACTCGTGGGGAATAGGGTACATATCAACTAATGGTTGAAGAAGGGAAACATAATGGTTAGGGATGGACAGTCAACTCCTAAGCCCGCTGTCTTGTCCAACTGGGCGACTTCATAGAAATTTAACTGAGAAGGTATATTTTCATAGTTAAATATAATGTTATATTAAGTATTTACACCAACATGAAGGTGGTATATATGGAAAGTGAAAGTTTCATTAACTTAACTATTCTTATCATGTCCATGTTCTATCATCAGCACTATGATATTTACAAGGTAAATGCACTATTAAGGATTTTGGTCCCCTTCCATGTGTTTCAGAGTTGTATGGGATCACACATGGGAGGATAAAAATTAATCAACACACAGGGAATTTCTATGGTCTGATTTAGGAAATTCCATCAAAGAATTAGTGTGGCCCATCACACAACACAAAATAACTAGATGATAAAGAATAATCTAAACAGTATGATCAATTTTTATTCATTCCATATGGATTTATAGCTTGAACCATTATTAAAAATGGTAAGCGAGATATTGAAGCTTGATCCTACATGATATTTGTTTGTGAGGTTGTATTTTCCTCTCGGATTAATGGAAATAACTTTTGTGAGTGATATGTATCATGCCATTCTTTTGGAAATTTCAATGCATTCCAACAATGGGACAAACACCTCATCACAACATTCACTCATAAAAACACCCAATGGTAACATACAAGGTTTGTATTATTTTTTCCAATGAAGAAACATAGATTTGGGTTTCCATCCCTCTAGAATGCATGGGTATCAGTATTTACAAGGAATAATCTAACACTTAGATGTAGTCATATCTCAATGGAAAAGATGTTATTCATATAAAAATATCTATAGGGATACTAGTGGGGGTTAAGGTCATGGTTGTAGGGGATACAGTGGTATCAATAATCCAATGGCTTTGTAAGAAATCTTCTTTATAAAAACTAGTTTCTCTAAAATTCTTTAGAATTAAACCATGTGTGGGGATCTAATTCCCTCATCAACTAGAGAATTGATGAATGTGGTAGTAGTGGGTGGAGTGATCACAATCACAGTTCTGGTCGATGGGGATCCTACTCCAGTTGTTGCATCTTTTCCCATCTTCTTCCATTAATGGGATGAATAATGGAGAAACACATCAATCATCAAGACTTGGAAGGTTCTATTCTAGGAGGAGGTAGATCAAGATGGTTTTATGAATTTCACTTCTCTTAAAAGAATTTCATATAAGAAATATATAGAGAAAGTCTAATAAATCTTTCAAGACCTCAACATTATGAAACATTATACCAATATTTGGGTCCATTACATTCCCCAAGAATGGAAAATGATAATTCCTAGTATAATGGTAGTTGGTGAAAACAAAGGTGACTGACATAGCTCTAACGAAGAGATGGGATAAATTTAAATATCACTTAAATACACTTTACTTATTATTGAAACTCTACTTATATGTCCCATATACATTACAAGAGTACGGAGAAATTTGGCCGCCTCTCATTTCTTCAACATACTCTCCCAAGGAAATGATGGCTGAGGCTAGATCAACAAGTGATTGAGAGCTTAAGGATCAGATATTTCCTTGTAAAATGGATATCATGAAAGTGATAATAGTTGATCTAAATGAAACATGTTCTAATATCGGTTCCACTTATGGTTCCTTAATAATCAATTACTATTAAAGTTATTACCTTGGAGAAAACAATGAAGTGGAAAATAGAAAGATCTTTGTTGAAGAAAACTCACTCAAATTCAACAAGTATGTGTTTTATTTTATGTATTTTGTTCCCCAAATTCCTACAATAGTGTTCCATGACATGTTTAATTATACAGGTTCTTTGTAGGTCCCTTTGAGTAAGAAAACATATACGACCAAGGAAAATATACCTTACATCCCTCTGGTAGGACCTCATGCTTTGGATGAGGTCTGTGGAGGGATAGAAATGTTTGGAATCCAAATGGGATCAGACCCAATGTCTAATGCAGGTGCACTAGCCCTCAAGCCCTTTGATATGACATGTGTAAGTGTGCTCTTAGATTTTTCTAATAGTAATTTTTTATCTCCTACTGATCATTCTAGGATGGAGTAATTACTAAGAAAGGTTAATTATTTCTATTTAAACTACATATACAATATAGTATGTATCATATCATCTAACATTTGTTTATACTTTAATCACTTCAGTGTAATGACCCCATCATGCTTCTTGATAAAACCACAACAGTTGAAGGGAAATAATTTTTATCCTAGGGAGTTTAACAAGAACAATGAATCACCCTTTCTCCTCAATTTGATCCTGAGGTAAAAATATGAGCTATTTTCGTAGCGTATGAATCTATATTCTCAAGGTTTAATAGATTTTATAATTGTATAACAAAATAATTTATGTCTATTAACTAATAATATTTATGTTCTAAATTTAAAATGATCTACCTCAAATCCTAGATATCTCATATCTTTGTACCTTGGGATCTCTCCCAAAAAATTTACTGAGATATAAGCATATTCTGGATCATTCACATGAATGGATTAAATTATGAATTATTCATTTTGGAACCTAGTTCCAAAATACATCTATGTTATGAGGTTAGTCCTGAATTAAGGCAAGAGATACTTATCATTTCATAAAAAACATTTGGTGAAATGTGTGGGGAGATATTTGTAGCTTTATCATGGAGGTCCCTTTCAATGATCTCAAGGATAGATTAGTCCACCTCCAAGACGTGTTCATGACCCTCATCTGTCGTGGATTCAATTATCTACCCCTCCATTTCAAGGTGAAGTAGGTGGTCTCCATCAGGGAGTATACAAATTCCTAGAATTGATAGTATCAAATGAAGAGGCATTATCTTCATCCATGTAATTTATAAAGGATTCCCTAAATGATTCCTCTCATAATTTAATAGAATGTTTGACTCACTAAAACTTTTTCAATATATGGAGAGATAAAATTGAAAGGATTCAACAAGGGTTTTCCCACCTGTATTACATATTAAATATTGTGCAGAAGACAATGAAAGAATAGAAAAAGAATATTGATGAAGTTTAAAATTCCAAACCTGATGTTCTTTATAGAGTGGGTACATTGTTACATATTTTAGATGTGGAAATTCCAATGGTGGAAAATTACCCTAATCCATTTCTTCTCAGAGGTAGAAACTAGAAGATTTATAAGAGTCTTATAATTAAATGTTGTCATAGTTTTGTAATTTTGGGTGCTTCCCTTTATTTGGATATCATTGGAGAGACTATGGTGTATAGATACCCCTCACTCCTTCTGAACAATAAATAAATAAAAATATCTAAATCCCATTTATTAAGGTTGGGATTTCTTCTTATTTTTTATTTCATAGAATATTGATGACCCGATATCTTATAAATCATGGAAATGTGTTAAGATTTTTGAAAATTTTAAGCCAACCTAAATCTAAATTAAATTCTAAAGCCATAATGAATTCATCAAGGTTATGGATCATTGATGGATATCATTATAAACACCATCATTGAAACACTATAGATGGTCTATTAAAAATATATATGAATTCCTCCTAGGTGTGTCTTATGGATGGATATTAGTATAAAAACCATCATTAACATATTATATTTGGTCCATTCAGAATAATTATGAATTCTTCTATAAGGTGTATCATGGACGGATATCAATATAAATAATATCATCAAAACACTAGAGATAGTCAGCATAGAATAATAAAGAATATTTTGGGTTTAAATGGGTTAATTTTGTGAGTATGTCATGATAAATGAGTGTTCTAACTTTTTCCTTGGTAATGGGCCTAGCAAGAATAACTTGAATTTTTTTGATATTATATGGTAGGCCTCACAATATTTTTGTCTCTTTATTTTATTTCCCTATCTTTTGCTTAATCATTGCATGAGGAAGGAATTGTAGGTAGGGAATTAGCTTTTTCTTACACATATTTTGTGGGATTTCACCCTAATAGGGTATATGACCTTTTTGGATTTTTGATTTCTCAGTTTTTCCTTGATCAGGAAAGGTGAATGTCTATAGAGTATATGCTCGACTTTTTCCTAGACCGACCTTAATGGGTTTTTGATGGGATGAGTAATATGACACTTTCCTTAGAAATTTTGAGGTTGTATCGATCTGACCATATTTTCATAAAAATTAACCCTATATTTAATGATAGACTTATAGAAAAGGTAAATCATGTCTTAATGATCTTGAATTGGGGTGAAGAGGTGGGATAAACATACCATGGATGATCATAAATCACATTGGGTTAAATATTTCCACTACAATGTTGTCAAGACATATAGGGATCAAATGACCCTTTTTCAATTTAAAATATACACTAGTTGATATGCCAAATTTATGGTTCTCACACATGATCCAATTATGGAAATGTATGAATGGTCGGGTAGGGGAAGCACCCAATGGGGATTATTCGTGGAACTAAAAACACCAAACATTCCACACATTTGTTATGAGTTACTAGCCTATTTTTCAATGTAGGTATTCATTGAGGTTTCTTAACAATGATACCTAGGAAATAACATTGGATAATAGGATGGTATTTGGGGTTCATTGATCCTTTTTGGGGGAATTATTCCCTATTTTGTGACACTCTTATAGATTTAAGTCATGTTCATTAATCTTTCACAAATCTCAATAGGTATTGATTACACTAACATTAGTAATTGATTACTGTCTTATGCCAATGTCAATGCTTTTACATTTCAGACACATCCTATTGATATGAAAATATATATGTATTAGTGGTTCTCTATCGATGATGACATATGTTTGTATCATTGGTTATCTATATTTATCTATGAATAACTTAGTGATAATGGTTTGAGGATTGCTATGTTTTAAATCTATACAACTGAGTAATCTATAGTATATCGCAATCTGGGAAGGTGTTTGGTGATTATGGTGTCAAGATCGGGCCATAAATGGAATTATTTTGTATCCTAATAAAAGGAATCATAACCCATGTAGTTTAGTTCCACTTAACAAAACAAATCATACCTTTTATGGTAGTGTGACAAGGATCAAACTATATAGTTTAACATTGTGTAGTAAGGAAGACTATAATAAAGATTCCTAGAAATGGTTTGTGTGGTACATACAAATGAGCGGCCCTTTTTTCTTTACCACAAAGGGAATATGCCCCAATAATATTTGGTTTATATCATAAGGAATATGAATCAATGAAGATAGTTATGGCTAGATGATGATGATATGATAGAACCTGGAAGGAATATATCTCTCTAATTGGGGGCATGATATTATTGGGAATATATCCCATGAATAGGATAGTTCATGGGGAATATAGACCTCATGAACAACATCTCTAGACTCATAAGAGTATATTCGAGTGAGGGGGGACATAAATGATCCCATAAAGGGTATAACCTAATGAGGATAGTGATGGAAGATGAATAATATTGGGTTTGAATATTTGGGGAGGCATCCTATGTATCCCGCAAATATGGGAATCAAATCCCACGTAGTTTGAATGACATAGTTTAAGGCCATGTGATAGGAAAACACTATAAGGTTTAATTTACTCTCATAAGAATATAGGACATTCATTTTATCATGACTCTATAGGGATTCATTTTTTGTAAAATGGTGAGTCATAAGAGGTTTGAGTGGGTATTACACATATGAGGAAACCTTGGGGTTCTTTATTGGAAATATATCCCTTTTAAGGAATATATCATAGAGAACATAGACCATTGATAAGAATAAAGTTCTTTTAGGGGTAAAATATATGAAGGAGGCCTAAATGGAGGTATTTTCTGCATGATGGTGGAATAATCATTATGGATCACTAACCCACATTAGTCATACTCAGTGTCAGAAATAATAGATATCAGAATATCAGACACATTGCATGTGAGCATAAGATTGTATTTTAATAGGGATTACAGAGAAAGTCTTCCCTGAGTAGAATATGGTTATGAGTCCTATGGAGTATATAGATTTGTGGGAGGGGGCATGATATTTCATAAGGAATATTGTAATGTCAAATCTATATGGTGACATATCATCCTGAAGGCATTGTGGTCTTCATGGGTAATATGGACATGTAGAGAGATAGGATATGGAAATATATTTAATATGTAGACTGATACTTGAAAAGTAATACTATGTATCGTGTTTATAACAGTAATCAAAGTCCTTATAGTTAATAATTTATTGACCTACCGATGTTAAAAGAAGATAGATTGAACTCATGGAAGTATTTCCCTCTGAGTTATAAAAGATTAGGGATTCATACTAAGGTTAATGAATATGAGGAATATAGCCTTATAGGAGAAGATGATAAATAGAGACATAATAAGTTCATGTGGATCTATTGTGGAATGGGGTCCCATATTGTCTAGATGCGAGTGGGTGATATCATGAGGATCATTGGGTCATGCCATCACATAAAGGGTTTGGGGTCATAAGATCGCATGAAGGAAAGTGGTATTATGGTCACGTAAATATGTTAGAGGTCATGTGATCATGTAGATGAAAACGATTCATGAGATCGCTTGAATTAAAGGGGTTATGTGATCACATCAAGACCAAGGCCATCGCATAACCAGTATTAGGTTAGGCGATAATGTGTCATGATCACGTGACCAACAGGTCATCATGTGATCAGAAATTTTGGAGTTGTTCATGTAGCCAAGTATTTCATATATAGTTCATGTGATGTACATATGATTATCTGTTTTAATAAGTATCTTTCCTTTTTTATTTTAGACTCCAAATATCCAAATGGCATACTTTTTAGTCTCCAAACTCTCTTTAATTATACTTATGTCATTTGTGTGCCTTCATCTGTCAGTTTTTTCATTTTTATTTTGGTAAGGAGGGTTTTATAAGAATTATATCTGTATATATACACTAATTTTTATGGTATGTGATCCCTTTACATGGATTTTAGGTGGTGGAATATGTCCTCATAAGTTATCATGAGCTAATGCACTTCACACGACAAAGTTCACATGTCGTCGATGATGACCTCCTTTACATCACATGATAAAGATTAGTCACAAAAGTTTTATACCACGGATATAATCAAACAACATAGTTTCATGACCACATATGAGTTGGGAAATCATGTATCCTTGAGGTAATTTCATGATGATGAGAAACCATAAGAGGGTTCTATCATGGATAGCCTCTCCCAAAGTTGATCAAGTGAACCATTTGGGGTTAGGTGATCACAAGATGATGAGTGTTTGTGGAAGAATTTCATCATGGGTAGCCTTACCCTAGAGTGAACCACATAAATCTTTTTGGGTTAGTAAACCAACTACCTCTAGGGAATCTCATGAAGAAAATCGGTTGTAATAAGTCTCTGTCGGGGACAACCTCTCTCAAAGACGATTTCATGAAGACAATGGGGTCTATAATTCACATATCCTATGGTGGAATTGAATGATAAATAGAAGTAATGATATGATTACATACTATAAATCATCTCTTTTATACTATTAACATGAATTTTTCAAAATTACAAGATTATGTGTCCTTACAGAAATCATGTGATGCTTTGAAGACTATGTGGTCATTAACCTGATCACATGACCCTCAAAATTTTACAAGAAGTGGGAATAGAGTGTGTTTTATTATATAACTACTTTTGTACCAAAATGGAACATCTATTTTGGGTACTTTACCATAATTTTTTTCAAATGTTTAGCTATCAAGTGTTAATAAATTCCACGCCTCATAAATGATGTCCAGAATAATAAAAGAGGACTCAGTTTTGAGGAAGTAGATGCCTACCTGATTCTCATTAATTTTTCATTTTTAATTTAGTCTTCCACGTGACTCTTTGTATTCCCAAAATAACCCCTATAAATAGGTGATAGGGATTTTTCTTCTACTGTTTCTTCATACTTTAGAGTTATTTAATTTCATGTCATCATGTGAGTGCTTTGCATAAGCTCCTTGGGTGAATTCTTCATTAGACCTCATCATGTGGTGAATCGTGTGAACTCATTGTTTAACAAAATGGTAATTTTTTTTAACCATTGGTTTGTGTATCCTTGAGATGATTATATGATTGGGTGTATTCCTTGTTATCATGTGATCACCTGGTGCTTCATGTATCATTAAATCACATGAAACTATTATAGTTATGTGATCGCATTAATTTGAATAATCCATGTACATTGAATGATGTTAAATTAATCATTAAACCCCATAACCTTATTTATTAACTTCTTTATTTAATCCTCCCTGTTTTATAAAAATAAACTAACTATTCCCTTTTTCAAAAATATGTGTCTTTAATAAATGAATCTGAATAGGTTTTGGATCATCCGAATGACAGTATTACTAATGTAGAAGCTAACTAGAATTTGTTTATCCCATCTGATTATGATCATCTTGTGATCTTTATGGGGAAAAATATCTTAGAGTTACCAATGTCTATCTGATTACCTTTTTATGTTATCATCCTTTGGGTTGATTCTATAATCTTTCCACCATGGGAAGGGGTCATACCCCCTTCATTGATCATCAAAACTCACATCACAGTAAGAGAGAATGTATAGTATGTGTGTCACTTTATTCAAGAGTAGTACCACTATAATGAATATGTTCTGAAGTTGTTTATGATATATTTTGAAGGGGTATAGAATGAGTCTAAGACTAAAAACCCTTTATAGAATTCAATAGCGTGGATGTCTATATTGAATCAAAAATTTGGGAGGTCATCCAACTAGGATCTCTAATCAGGTGGGAGATTTGGGGTGGACTGGGTATATCTATTCTGGGTGAAGTATATTAGCATGTATTTTTCTATTCATATAAAGAAAATAGATTTATACAAAGATCTCTAGGTTTCACAGTCCCTCGCCTATTATAGCAAAGGTATTATAACAAACATTATCATCTGGTGGATCCCGAACCTGAACAAGTTATATCTCAGTCACAGTGAAGTTTGTATTAGCCTTTGGGGATTTGGGAATATCAGTGGAATTATGATCTTGGGGTATATGTATGATGAATTTATGCCCCCCCAATAAACTAGAGATAATGACTAAAAAACACATCTAATATAATGTGATATTGTCAATTTTTCCAAGGAGGGGTCTGGGAAGGATTCGTATCTAGGGGTTGAAAATCATTCAAGAAGTGGGTCACCTTATTTATCAAGAATACCCAGCATGAACCTTATCCCAAGAATCCCAAGGATTTCGAATTACCTAAATATCATGGGGTAGAGGGTGTATACTAGAAAATAGTGGAATAAGGGTAACTTAATAACTGCGGATGGACAATCACATTCAAGTCCACCACCTTATCCAAGTGGTCAGATTCTTATCAACATACATAATTGGTTATCTTTTACTAGTTGGAGAGAAGTGTGGATGAAGGGTGTTACCTACATGATAACGATGGTTATGAAAAGTAGTAGGCAAGTCATCTTGGTTATTCCTATGTTGGACAAGTTGTATTTTTAGATCTTCCACATTTATATGGTGAAGGGCCCATTTAATATTTCAAGATCCTTCTAAGTGTTATGGTGTTGGATGGGAGCCCACATGGAAGGCTAGGAATTCATCAACACCCAAGGAATTACTAGGGCCCAATTCAGGTCATTACTTTAAAGCAATAGAGGGGTCAAGACCACTACACTAATGAAATGGGAGATATAGAACAGGAGGAAATTTTACAATCAATTTGTATTCATGCCATATGGAGCACCATCTTGTACCATTAATAACAATGGAAAGTGCATTATTGAATCTTGACCCTACCTGATAGTTGTTCAAGACGGTGTATTTTATACTCAGATATAGAAATATATTTTTTTGTGGGTATGAACCATTCCAATTTGGGAGTTACTTTCATTGCATCCAAATTAAGAGAATTTATTTTCCTCACAACATCATCTTAGAAAGTTAATTAATGATAGCTCTCTTGTTCAGGATTAAATTTTCTAGGGAAGAAACATAGCTTCATGTGACCTTATCTCTAGTAGGAGTGAGTGTTCTTCTGTCCAATTCCTATCTAAAAACCTAGACCAGGTCATATATAAATGGATAATTTGAAGCAATAGTGATGAGATCCATATATCTACTGGTGGTGCTTGAAGGTGTGGCCTTAGGATATCAAGTGGTATTAGAAATATGGAGTCCAAGTAGGAATGCATCCCCTATTAAACTAGTGGATATAGAGTTTCCCAGGAATCAAACTAGGTGGGTGGAGCTAATTCCCTCATTTTGATAAGTGTCAACATATGTGGAAATAATATGTAGAGTGTTTGTGAGGTATGTTTCATTCAGCGGGGTTCTTACTCTATTTTTTGTTGTTTTTTCCATCATGTGCTAATAATTCCATGAAAGGAGGATAAAAATTAAAATCCCCAAGGTTTTGATGGTTTTGTGCCATAGAAGAAGTGGAACTAAAGGGCATTGATAATTTCACTTCTCCTGAAAGAATTTCATAGGAGAAACAACCTACCAAAGTCCAAGAACTGTTCCAAGAAATCAGTTATATGATACAATTTTCCAAATTAAAGGCCTATTACATGAAGCAATCATTGAAAATAATTATTCTCTATATGATAGTCGCTATATAATATAGGGAGTTAGGCATATATTTAATGATGTTGTGAGATAAATTTCATTATTACTCACATATATATTACTTATTGTTGAAACTTTCCTTATATTTCCCTTATACATTAAATGATGTTGGATAAATTTAGTCATATCTCATTCTCCAGTATAATCTACCTAGGAAATAGGGTATGAGGCTTGGTTAGATTATGATCAGGATCTATATGATCAGGGAATTCTTGGTGAAATAGAACTGATAAGATTGTTAATTACTGATCTAGAAGAAATTTCTATCAAGCCTCCATCAATTCCACCACCTGATACCTAATTTGTTCATTTTGAAGGTATTCCCTCAAATATGACTAAGAAGTGGAAACCATAAAGGTTTTTGATGAAGAACCTTTATTAGAGTCAAAAATTAAGTGTTATATTTATAGACTTTGAACTTTGAAAAGTTTTGAGTAGTTTTTCCTTACCTATTTAATCATATATGTTATTTTTTTATCCTTTCAAGGACACAAAAATCTATGGAAAAATAAAATACACCTTTTATACCTCCTATGGGACATTGGGCTTTGGACAAGGTCTATGTAGGGTTCGAAATGGATAGGGTCCAAATATGATTGGGCCAGGTGTCTACTATTGGTGAACTAGCCCCAGTTATATTTGATCAAACATGGATGAGTTTGCTCTTAGAGTCTCCCGATGCAAGTAATTATTCTCCTATTAATCCCTTTATGATGGTGGAATCATTGAGTGAGGGTAATTATTTCTTCTAAAATTGGTTATATAATTGGATCTATATCATATCATTTTACATTTGTTTATAATTGCATCCCTTCAAGGTGATGACCCTAGTAGGCTACCTAACTAGACTGTATTAGTAGAGAAAAATTCATCTAAATCATAGGTTTATTTACCACAAGAATTAATTTCTCTTACTCCTCATGTCTCTTCTAAGTTGACAAGAGTAGCTACTATTATAGCTGATGAAGGTTTATTTTCAATGGTTAATAGAGTTATTTATTATTTAATAACATTATTTATGTCTATAGACTAACATGGTTTATCTTATTAATTGCAACATCTCCACCTCAAATCTCATAGATCTTAGATCCTTATTTATTAGGATCTCACCTAATAGTAATAATTAATATACAAGAATGTTCTACATCAATCCCTACATAGGATTCTTGTATGAATTCCTCAATTAGTTATTTGGATTCAGAATAAAACTCTATTATTTGGCTAGGATTGGGTTGAGGATCAAGAATACACAACATTTCAATAAAGACTCGGGAGATAAATGTATCTATATATCCATATAATAATCACGAATGTCCATTTCAAAGAGATCAACAACTGATTGGTCCACCTCCAATACATTTTTTCTACCCTTGGCTGTAGTGGATTCAACTATCGACTACTCCATTTCAGGGTAAAGGTGGTGGATTCAATTTGGGAGTAGAATATTTAATTTAAATTCAGTGTATAAATGAAATAGACCTTAACATAATCTTTAAAATGTCCAAATGAGGCCCTAAATGAATCCACCCAATATCGAATGAAAATATAGACTCGGTAAATATTTGTTAACATATGAGAATATAAAATCTATAAGATTAATAAGCAGTTTTCCCACCTACAATACATGTTTAATTTTGTAGATTATATGGTCAAAAAATAGTATAATCCTATTAAAGTGGTAGAAAATGAAAAACTTTTTTCCCATGTAGAGGATCTGTGATAGATTGCAGAGGTGGAAACTTCAATAGTATATTGTTTACGGTAGTCAATAGCCACTCTAGGGTAGAATCAAATAGAACTTGAAGAGAATTCTAGTCACATTTTTTCATACTATTTTATTTATAGGAACACCCTTTATTTGGGAGATCATGGGGGATACTTTGAGATGTGAAGATTTATCCATTATTCAGAACAATAAATAAATAGAATCATTTGAATTCTATTTTTTGTATAAATTCATTATTACTTTTTATTTAATGGTATCTTGAGGATCTAGTATCTTATAAATAATCGAGACACATTTTAATTTTTCAAAATTGTAAGACAACCCCAATATGAAATTTAATACTCAATCCATAATGAATTCCTTCTAGGAATGGCTCACGGATAGATATCATTATAAACATCATCATCAACATAGTAGAGCTTGCCTATTTACAATAATGGTGATTTACTATTAGAAATTGATCATGGAAAGAATATATTTATATATATGAACATCACCACCAACACACTATAGATAGTTCATTCAATATAATGGTGATTTACTACTGGTGTGGCGCATGGATGAGAATTGGAATAAACACCATCACCAAAAAAACTAGAACGTGTCTCTTTGGAATAATGATGAATTCATACTATGCATGGCTCATGGATGAATATTAGTATAAACAACATCACCCATATTATATAGATTATACATTCATAATATCATTGATTTTTTGGTTCAAAGGGGTGACTTGGGTGAGCATGTCATGGGAAATGAGTGCTCAAACTTTTTCCTAGGATAAGGGACTAGAAGGAATAGTTTGACTATTATTGGGATCATATGGTTGGCCTCACAAGATTTGTTTCTCTTTCATTGTTTTCCCTTAATTTTACATATTCTTATCATGAGTAATGCTTAGTTCCCAAGGACTATAAGGCCCCAGCCTTAAACCTTGCTTAATCTTGAGTTATTATAAGATTACACATTGAGGATCTTTTCGGGTTTAGAGTTTTAGAGAATTAGATCATAAAACTTGCATTACATTCCACATATAAACAATGTGGTTACATAATGATAGTATTCTTCTTTCCCATCAATGGAAACATATTTAAAATAAAATGTGGATTCTTTCTTGACACTTCCTTGACATTATCATCATATCATTTACCTTTCCCTTGACCTGTGAAAAAAAATTCAAAAAAACATGGGATGAGCATAAAAAGCTCAGTAAGGGATATAAAAATATGGAAAGGAAACATGGGTACATATATACATAAGAATGAAATCAAACTTTACCCATAAAACATAAGCACTTTAACATACCTCATCAGATCATGAATAAATCATAGAAATCCTAAGACATAAAGGTAACTTGAGGATTTTATAACATTCTTACGTAGGGAGTAACCCTCTTGGTTACGTTTGGAATACCCATCATAGTAAATTCCCTAAATCTATTCGGATAAACCTTAACGTTTATCTCATTCACATTACCCAATGCATTGGAGAGCTATATCAGGCTCACCCGCTCTTAGTTTATCACGGAACCACCCGTCTTCATAATAATGCCCAAGAACCTCCACATAATCGTATCACATAAAACATGCATAAAGGAAACATAACATTTCCACCTTTCAATCACAAGATATCAATACAACACATTGATATAAAAACATTATGAAAACCATTTTCAAAAACAAAATAAAAGAAAATTATAACATGGTATTTATTTTTCTTTTATAAAAAGGTATGGCTTGTAGAGGAAGCCGAAACTCAAATAATGGTCACGGCGGCGGAGAAGTCGTTGTATCCGCATAAGTACGACAAAAACATTCCCTTTTGTCCTTTAGTAAACGCTTCATATAAAAATATTCCTTTTGAATAAACGTAAAAGTCAAAGGGGTTTATACACCATATAAAAGAAGGTTGTGTATAAAACAAAATAGGCCTCAATGAAAGGAGATTGAGACGAAGTCCCATACCTTGGGTCCGACATGACTTGATAGTTCTTTAATGTCCTTAATAATAAACTTGAGTTAATTTCTACTTGTTTAAGAACCTTTTTCAAGTTCATTATTCCTTTTATATCACTTATTTCCATGTCATGAACACTATGTAATTATTTAGGTTAATAACGGTCGTTTTAACGATCATTGGTACTTGAGTCAAAAATAAACCCTTTATAATTACAAGTTCTTCATGTATCCATTATATCCAGAATTATAATAATGATGTATATATAATATATATCTAGTATATACATGCATTTATTATATTACATAATCATTTAGAGGTAAGAAATGAAATGCACCGTTCATGGAGACGGTAAGTCGTACGTACGCATGAACACTACTTTCATTTCTATTTCGTATTTTATATAATGGAATCGTAATGATAAAAAGGTATATTATAATTCCAGTATAATATCATATATAATACCATAGTTCCATCCTTTATACATCCCACATATGGTATTTAACGAATCAAATCACATTGAGGGGGCAGTAGTCCGCACTTCCTTAAATAAAGATATCGCCTTTACCCAGAATGGAAACCATAAAGGTATTCCCAAAATGAAAAATACACAAGATTAAGGAAAACATAAACATATTATATATCATATATAAATATAGTGACATCTTAATGGCCACCTTTTAAGGTGTTAAAATAATGTTGAACAATCATCATTTCGGGAGGCATAAATTCATCATCCACGGAAACAGTATGTCCTTTAACCATTAGATATTGGTGTGTGTAAGGGTAGATCGAATACTTATTATAATAACATCCTAGTATATTGAAGATACTGGAGTTGTTACAAACGAAATGAATAAAAAGAGTTTAGGGGGATGGATAAGCAAAATAAATCAAAAGGACTCAAGTGAAGACATTACCTTAAAATCGGGTAACTCCCTTTCGTTTGAGCTCAAAGGCTTCCTTGGGAAGACTTCTGTCCAAATTGAGGTTTCAAGGAGTAAGAGAGGGAACAGGAGAGACAAAATGGGCAGGGTTTGGCCGAGCCAAAGGCTTTGGGTGTTTGGGTAAGGAGGTAGACGTGGGGGCCTTATATAAGAGGAGAGGAGGGGCACTCTTGGAAAGTAATGAAATGGTACTTTATTTGAAAATGATTTTCGGATTCAAAAGGTCCCACATTGATATAATTATAGGTTATGGTGATAAGGGTTCTAAATCCACCCATCCAATAGGTTTTGGACATGTGTAGGTCATATATTTTACATTATCATTTCATTTTATTTAAATCCATTATTAATGAGGTAATCGCTGCATCATCATGATGTCATAAATAATTTAATTTATTTAAAGTCTAAAAATTAAGAAAAAAATACTATTATGTAGGAAATGTTATTATCTTTCCAATGAATATTTATAGTATAAAATATAATCCATTTAGACAAAATTAAAATTGTTTTAATCAGGTGATACATTCTTGTTATATTTACTCTCTTTAAAGAAAATAAAAAGATAACAAGTCACTTTCCACAAAAGTGATTCCATGGGGTCCCCAAGTTTGGCACAAGGCATCCCATGGTCGGACATGAGACAACTCGTAGCCTTAGGACACATGTTGTGGTCATTTTTTATTATTATTATATTATCTTATTATCCTTAACAACCTGATTACTCATTAATCAAGATAATGAAAGATAATTACCATCATTACTATTCATAATGTCCAAAAACAAAAGGGTCTTGATTACATAATTTGGACCTTATGATTCCAAATATTTAATACATTTTACCAAATTCCAAACATAGAAATTGAAATAATTTATTTAAAAATAATTCCCTTTGTCAAAACAAATAGCGGGTTTTTTTGAAACAATATCTATGAAAAGTTTGGCGTTAGTTTATGCCCAATTACAAAGTGAAATTAATCCTAATTACCACCATTGGATTGAATGGTAAAAATATATTCTAATTTAACTTTAAAATCAATTCAAAAGATAATATAATCATATAAATAAAGTAGATTAAAAAGCAGTTTTGATGGAAAATGCAGTATTTTTCACTATTCATTAAAAATTGAACATTGTCAGAAAAATACCAAAAATTCACAGAAAGTAAATTTTGATGTCCCAATCAAAAATAATAAGTTTATTTTGACAAACATAGATTATAAAATTGTCAAAAGATAGATTTAAAAATGGTTTGCCATCAAAACGCAGTAAAACAATCCTTTAAAAAATATTAGTGTATTCCATGATTAAGATTGGATTTATTTTCATTTTAAGCCTCTAAAACAATATCTAATTCATTAATAGACAGAGATAAAAATATCTATTATTCATTAATTATTTGGGATGTTACATCCTTCCCCCCTTTAGAAAATTGTGTCCCTGCAATTTATTTACTTATCGAATAAATTGGGGTACTTATCCCTCATTGCATTTACAGATTCCCATGTTGCCTCTTCCATCATGTGGTTTTCCCAAAAAACCTTTACCTGATTAATCACCTTATTTCGTAACACTTGCTCCCTGTGGTCAAGAATCTAGACCGGTTGTTCCTCATAAGATAGGTTCTCTTCCAGCTGAACTACCTCTGGACTCAAAACATGAGATGGATCTGGCATATACTTTCTCAACATCGAAACGTGAAAAACATTGTGTACCTGAGATAAACTCGGAGGTAAAGCCACCCGGTATGTAAATAATCCAACTCTATCCAGAATTTCATATGGTCTAATGAACCTTGGACTCAGCTTTCCTTTCTTACCAAATCGCATCACACTTTTCCATGGAGAAACCTTGAGAAAAACATGATCACATACCTCAAAAGTTAGAACCTTCCTCCTGTTGTCGGCATAACTCTTCTGCCTACTCTAAGCTCTTCTCATGTGTTTCTAAATCAGCTGAACTTTTTCTTCCATCTCTTCTACCAATTCTAGACCCATCAACTTCCTTTCACCCACTTCATCCCAGAAAGCTGGAGTTCGACACCGCTTCCCATATAACGCCTCAAATGGTGCCATCTGTATACTAGAATGAAAACTGTTATTATATGAAAATTGAACCAAAGAAAGATGTTGGTCCCAACATCCCAGATAATCCATCGAACAAGCTCGTAGCATATTTTCCAAGGTCTGAATTGTTCGTTCTGAATTCCCATCTGATTGAGGATGAAATGTTGTACTAAAATTTAATTTAGTACCCACCGAATTCTAAAGGCCTTTCCAAAAGTTAGAAATGAACCTGGGATCACGATCATATACAATGGAGAGAGGAACTCCATGTAACCTGACTATCTCTTTAAGATACAAACGGGAAATTTGATCTAGGGGAAAATTATCTCGTATAGCATGGAAATGATCAGATTTAGTCAAACGATCAACAATAACCCAGATTTCATTACTACCTCACGATGTCTTCGGTAATACCACAACAAAGTCCATGGTTATATTCTCCCATTTCCACTCTGGCACTGGTAAAGGGTGAAGCATACCTTTTGGTAACTGCTGCTCTGCTTTAACCTATTTACATGTCAAACACGTCACAGTAAAATCAGCAATATCTCTTTTCATTCCATCCCACCAGTAATACTCCTACAGATCTCTGTACATCTTAGTACTGCCAGGATGAACTAAAAACGGAGAACTATGAGCTTCACATAACAACTCTCTCTTCAACTTTGAATCACAAGGCACACACAATCTCTTCCCAAATCTCAAAATGCAATCATTATCAATGTTGAATTCAAGCAACTTACCTTTCTGACCCAGCTCTACCTTTTTCTACAACTCACTGTCTTGATTTTATGCTTGCTTGATTCTGTCTGATAGAGAGGATTTCACTGATACCTGAATCAAAACAGAAGAACATCCTGTACCAACAACTTCTATGCCAATTTTCATCAAATCCTTAACCAGAGGATCACATTCCAACCGCAACATTGCTAATGAAGCATTAAATTTTCGACTCAAAGCATCAGCCACTTTATTTTCTTTTCCCGGATGGTAATGAATTGTACAATCGTAATCCTTGATTAATTCCAGCCATCTCCACTGTCTCATGTTTAACTCTTTCTGAGTGAATATATACTTTAAACTTTTGTGATCAGTATGTATTTCACACTTTACTCCATACAAATGATGTCTCCAAATTTTTAAAGCGAAAACAACAGCAGCAAATTCCAAATCATGTGTAGGGTAATTTACCTCATGATTTTTCAACTGTCGTGATGCATAGGCAATTACCTGATCATTCTGCATTAGGACGCAACCAAGTCCTTTTAATGAAGCATCACTGTATATAACAAACTCACCATTCCTGGAAGGTAGTGCCAAAACTAGAGCATTCACCAATCTTCTTTTCAATTCCTGAAAACAATCATCGCATTCTTTTGTCCAGATAAACTTAACACCCTTCCAATTTAGCTTAGTCATTGGACTAGATAACCATGAAAATTTTCTAACAAACCTTCTGTAATAGCCTACCAAACCAAGGATGCTACGAATCTCAGTTACATTTTTGGGTCTTGGCCAGTCGTCAACAACTTTTGTTTTTGCAGGATCGATAGTTATCCCATCTTTAGAAACAATGTGACCAAGGAAAGAAATTTGTTGCAACCAAAACTCACACTTGCTGAATTTTCCATACAGTTTATTTTCTTTTTAGGTTTGCAAGATAACCCTTAAATGTCTTTCATGCTCCTCTTTACTTTTAGAAAACACCAAAATATTATCAATGAAAACCACCACAAACTTATCCAAGAACCCATGGAAAATTCTATTCATTAAGTCCATGAATACAGCAGGTGCATTGGTTAGCCCAAAAGGCATTACTACAAATTCATAATGGCCATATCTTGTACAGAACGCGATATTCGAAACATCTTCTTCCTTTACCTTCAGCTGATGGTACCCCAATCTCAATTCAATCTTTGAAAAATACTGATCTCCCTGGAGGTGATCAAACAAATCATCGATATGAGGCAAAGGATATTTGTTCTTAATAGTGATGTTATTCAAGGCTCTATAATCAATGCAAAGTCTCATAGAACCATCTTTCTTTTTAACAAATAAAACAGGAGCAACCCATGGTGATGTGCTAGGTCTAATGAAACCATTCTCTAATAAATCTTGTAATTTCTCCTTCAACTTTCAAATTTCAATTTGAGCCATTCGATAAAAGGGTTTTGAAATTGGATTAGCATCATGAACTAAGTCAGCAGTAAACTCAACTTCCTAATCTGGTATTATTCCAGGCAACTCATCAAGAAAAACATCAGGATACTCATTTACCACTGGCACATCATTAATTTGAACAGTTCCTTTATTTTCAATGATGTGTGCAAGGTAACATTCATTTCCATCTTTTACAAGTTTCTTGGCCTCTTGATAAGTTATCAACAGTAAGGGTTCATTCTTGTACACAAAATGAAAGTATTTCTGAAAAGAAACTTCTTTATCTCTACAGTCAAACTTATCATGGTAAATAGAGAGCCAATCCATACCTAGGATAACATCAAACTCTACTAGAGGTAGAACAATAAGGTTTGTAGGTAGGTTCTTTCCATAGATAAGGATAGGAAGATTCTTATAAATTCTTTTTTCCTCAACATTTCCCCTAGGTGTTTTTACCAACAGTTCAGGAGTCATTTCTCGAGATGGTATTCCCATTTTACTAGAAAAGGTTTCAGAGATGAACGAATGTGTAGACCCCAAATCAAACAACACACTGGCATAATCTGAAAAAACAAACAAAGTACCTGATACAACTTCATTTGATGGCCCGACATCTGCTGAAGTAGTTGCAATGGATTTCACCACCCCTTTCTGCTTGTAGTCTAACTGCTTCCCATCACTCGATCTCTTTTTCAGACACTCATTTTCATAGTGACCCATCTCATTTCACTTAAAACATTTCACTAACTGTAAATCAAATTTGGTCTTACCTTCACCTGGATCTTTTTCAGTGCAATCACGAGCCTTATGTCCCATCTTACCACATTGGTTGCACTTTCTAGAATTCAGAATACATTCCCCAGCATGCCTTTTACCACATTTATCACAAATTGGAAACTTAGATTTTTTACCATCAGACTTTTTTGAAGAATTCTTCCCTTTCTCCTGCCACCTTGGTCTCTTCTTCTGCTGGTTGTTATAGAACACTTGATCATCGGCGAACTCCATTTCCACCTTCCCAGCACATCGAACAAGATTTTCATAACTTTTAAACTCATGAGAAGCTAATGCCCTTCGATATTTTGGCTTTAATCCTGAGTAAAAATGATTGATTTTACTATCAAGGTCTCGGATAAAATTTGGAGCATACCTTGGAAATCGAGTGAACCTTTCTTCATAGGTAGACACTGAGTCTTCCTCTTGCCTCAATTCCAAGATTTTTTTTCCATCCTCAGTCGAATAGCCTTAGGAAAATACTTTTCATGAAACATACCTTTGAATACATCCCAGTTGAGAGCATCAATCTCATGAGCGTCCCTGATATTTTTAACTATCGACCACCACTGATCTCCTTCACCCACCAAACGGTAAATAGAAAGACTAACCTTTTGATTGTCTGAACACCCCATGACATCGAAAATCTTCTCCTATTCTTTAATCCACCCTTCAGCTAACACAGGGTCAGATGATCCTTTGAATGATGGGGGATGTTGCCTCATGAAATTTTCCACCACTGACATGTTCCTCTGCGGTTGATATGGCTGATCTCGTGCATGGATACCACCACCATTTATCGCTTGAGTCAACTGTGCCATTACTGCATCAAACTGTTCAGTTCCAATTCCGACCATCTCAGGATGCTGATTCGGAAGGTTATTTCCTTCTGCATGCCTTCCTAGCACTGATTCACTGTTTCCTCTGCGGAAAACCATTCTGAACAAACATGTCTTAGATAAAGCAACAAGGTAATCTTCAAATTCTATATCATTTCAATTTTATCGTTAAAAAAATATTTTTGGATAATCATTTAATAGAAATCTAACTCCTAAAGTTATCTAAACCGACCTTTGATACCAACTATAAGGCCCCAGCCTTAAACCTTACTTAATCTTGAGTTATTACAAGATTACACATTGAGGATCTTTTCGGGTTTAGAGTTTTAGAGAATTAGATCATAAAACTTGCATTACATTCCACATATAAACAAAGTGGTTACATAAAGATATTATTCTTCTTTCCCATCAATGGAAACATATTTAAAATAAAACGTGGATTCTTTCTTGACACTTCCTTGACACTATCATCATATCATGTACCTTTCCCTTTACCTATGAAAAACATTTGAAAAAAACTTGGGATGAGCATAAAAAGCTCAGTAAGGGATATAAAAATATGGAAAGGAAACATGGGTACATATATACATAAGAATGAAATCATACTTTACCCATAAAACATAAGCACTTTAACATACCTCATCAAATCATGAATAAATCATAAAAATCATAAGACATAAAGGTAACTTGAGGCATTCATAACATTCTTACGTAGGGAGTAACCCTCTTGGTTACGTTTGGAATACCCATCACATTATATTCCCTAAATCTGTTCAAAAAAACTTAACGTTTCACTCCTTCACGTTACCCAATGCATTGGAGAGCTATATCGGGATCACCCACCCTTAGTTTATCACAGAACCACCCGTCTTCATAATAATGCCCAAGAACCTCAACATAATCGTATCAAATAAAACATGCATAAAGGAAACATAACATTTCCACCTTTCAATCACAAGATATCAATACAACACATTGATATAAAGACATTATGAAAACCATTTTCAATACCAAAATAAAATAAAAGTAAAACATTGTATTTATTTTTCTTTTAAAAAACGTATGGCTTGTAGAGGAAGCCGAAACTCAAATAATGGTCATGGAGAGGGAGAAGTCGTTGTCACCGCATATGTGCGACAAAAACATTCCCTTTTTTTGTTTAGTAAACGCTTCGTATAAAAAGATTCCTTTTGAATAAATGTAAAAGTCAAAGGGGTTTATACACCATATAAAAGAAGGTTGTGTATAAAACAAAATATGCCTCAATGAAAGGAGATTGAGACGAAGTCCCATACCTCGGGTCTGACTTGACTCGACCGTTCTTTAATGTCCTGAATAATAAACTTGAGTTAATTTCTACTTGTTTATGAACCTTTTTAAAGTTCATTATTCCTTTTATATCAATTATTTTCATTCCATGAACACTATGTAATTATTTAGGTTAATAACGGTCGTTTTAACGATCATTGGTACTTGAGTCAAAAATAAACCCTTTATAATTACAAGTTGTTCATGTATCCATTATATCTAGAATTATAATAATGATTTATATATCATATATATCCAGTATATACATGCATTTATAATATTACATAATCATTTAGAGGTATGAAATGAAATGCACCGTTCTTGGAGACGGTAAGGCGTACGTACGCATGAACACTACTTTCATTTTTATTTCATATTTTATAGAATGGAATCATAATGATATAAAGGTATATTATAATTCCAGTATAATATCATATATAATATCATAGTCCCATCCTTTATACGTCCCACATATGGTATTTAACGAATCAAATCACTTTGAGGGGGCGGTAGTCCGCACTTCCTTAAATGAAGATATCGCATTTACCCATAATAGAAACCATAAAGGTATGCCCAAAATGAAAATACAGAATCTTAAGGAAAACATAAACATATTATATATCATATATAAATATAGTGACATCTTAATGGCCACCTTTTAGGGTGTTAAAAGAATGTTGAACAATCATCGTTTCAGGAGGCATAAGTTCACCATCCACGGAAACAATATGTCCTTTAACCATTAGATGTAGGTGTGTGTAAGTGTAGCTCGAATACTTAATATAAAAAAATCCTAGTGTATTGAAGATACTGTATTTGTTACAAAATAAATGAATAAATATAGTTTAGGGGGTTGGAGATGCAATATAAAACAAAAGGACTCAAGTGAAGACATTACCTTAAAATCGGGTAACTCCCTTTGGTTTGAGCTCAAAGGCTTCCTTGGGAAGACTTCTGCCCAATGTGAGGCTTCAAGGAGTAAGAGAGGGAAGTTGAGAGACGAAATGGGCAGGGTTTGGCCGAGCCAAAGGCTTTGGGAGTGTGGGTAAGGAGGTAGAGGTGGGGGCCTTTTATAAGAGGAGAGGAGGGGCACTCTTGGAAAGTAAAGAAATGTTACTTTATTTGAAAATGATTATCGGATTAAAAACGTCCCACATTGATATAATTCGAGGGTAAGGTGATAAAGGTTCTAAGTCCACCCATACAATAGGTTTTGGACATGTGTAGGTCATAGATTTTACATTATAATTTCATTTTATTTAAATCCTTTATTAATGAGGTAATCGATGCATCATCATGATGGCATAAATAATTTAATTTATTTAAAGTCTAAAAATTATGAAAAAAATACTATGATGTAGGAAATATTTTTATCTTTCCATTGAATATTTATAGTATAAAATATCATCTATGTATACAAAATTAAAAATGTTTTAATCTGGTGATACATTCTTGTTATATTTACTTTCTTTAAAAAAAAGATAACAAGTCAGTTTCCACAAAACTGATTCCATGGGGTCTCCATGTTCGCCACAAGGCATCCCATGGTCGGCCATGAGACAACAAGTAGCATTAGGACACATGTTGTCATCATTTTTTATTATTATGATATTATCTTATTATCCTCAACTACCCGATTACCCATTAATCAAGATAATTAAAGATAATTACCGTCGTTACTATTCATAATTTCCAAAAACAAAAGAGTCTTGATTAAATAATTTGGAACTTCTGATTCCAAATATGTAATCCATTTTACCAAATTCCAAACACATAAATTTAAATAATTTATTTAAAAATAATTCCCATTGTCAAAACAAATAGCGGGTTTTTTTGAAACAATATCTATGAAAATTTTGGCATTAGTTTATGCTCAATTCCAAAGTGAAATTAATAATAATGACCACCATTGGATTAAATGGTAAAAATATATTCTAATTTAACTTTAAAACCAATTCAAAAGATAATCTAATCATAAAAATAAAATAGATTAAAAAGCAGTTTTGATGTAAAATGCAGTATTTTTCACTATTCATTAAAAAATGAACATTGTCAGAAAAATACCAAAAATTCACAAAAAGTAAATTTTTATGTCCCAATCATAAAGAATAAGTTTATTTTGACAAACATAGCTTCTAAAATTTTCAAAAGATAGATTTAAAAATGGTTTTTCATCAAAAGGCAGTAAAACAATCCTTTAAAAAATATTAGTGTATTCCACGCTTAAGATTGGATTTATTTTCATTTTAAGCCTCTAAAACACTATCTAATTAATTAATATACATAGATAAAAATATCTATTATTCATTACATACTTGGGATGTTGCAAGGACCTATCATTGGTTTAGGTTTCCTTTGCAGGTTTTGACCTAACAAGGTTTATGGAGTTTTTTAGTTTTCGAATGCTCAATTTTTCATCACAATTTCATGTCCAGTGAGTAGATACACATCTTTTTCCAAAATAACCTTTATTATTTTTCTGAAATGAAGAGTACTATGTGTATACATGTGTCCCTACTGTAGCAAGTAAACATCATATCCTGAACAACTGCACAACACACCCTTTAAAGATCCTTTATTCAGGACTTTATCAAAATTATAATTTTATATTTACTAAACTAAAATCATTTTAAAATTCATAATATCCAAATTTTCTTAGTATGAATTTTTTATATTTTTCTAAAAATTTAGAATTTCAGTCAAAAAATAGGGTTTTCAGGAAAATTGTAATTCGTGTTACTTTATTATTATATAAGAATGACATATATTTTTAAAGAAAATTATAAGTAATTAAATATGAATGTAATAAATAAAAATATACATTTTAAAATATTATTTGAAATTATAAATCATATGTTCAACACTTTTAGAATTAATTAAAATGTTACATTAATAAAAATTTGTTTTCAACTCTTTCTAATCAAGTATTTTCAAGGGATATTCGTATTTGGATTTCCTTGAAAACCATATACCATTTATTTTTTTATAATAAATTAATTTATGTCATGAAAATCAGTATCCAAGATAATTTTATCTTATATGTAAATTTAAATCTTAAAAGCGTTATTTTTTTAAAAACAATTTTCACTTGATTAAGTGTGTTTATATTAAAATTAAATTTTTAAAACTTTAGAAATTTTATTTGATAAAATTATTTTCAAATTTTACATAATAATTTCAAAATTCGGTAAAAGGGATAATCTTTATATTTTATGTTAAAATTAATTACTATGGTTTGAAATTAATTACCAACATAAAAGTAAATTTGGATGAAAGTTATGTAATAAAACCGAAAGTCCTAAAACACTCAAATTTGTCTCAAAAAGATGTTTTTAGTTTATTTTAGACCCACACTCACTATACCCACCTATTTTTTCATTTTTGTTTGCATTGAACCGTGAATAATAAAATTAAATTATGGAATATGTAAGGGTTACTCACAAAACTACCCTTCTCATTGCTTATAAAAACGTTACATATTTACCACATTAAGACTCACCTATCCTTCTAATTTATACATTAAAATCTAAAGAATTTATCCTCATATAAACTTCTTACATATTCAAAATAATATGTTCACCATTAGTTATCCTATGTTTTTCATTTCTATGGAAACTTGTAATGAAATATCCATGTCCCCAGCATGAGTATTATCAACTACTTAGATTTTCTCCTTAGTTATCTTAATTAAAATTTATTTTATACACACAAATATAATAAAATTAGTTTAATTTATATAATTTAAGGTTACAATATTATGTTTAGTATCATTTTATATTCATATATCTCAACCATTTTTAAAAATGAAATCGTCATTCATGCGTATGTATAGACTATCGCTGCTATGAGAAATAAAAATCATTTTTCATCACCACACCCCATTGATTGTTCATATAATGTGTTAAATTAGGTAATATTATGATTATGATATTATTCAGGTTTTTTATGATGAATTGGAAGACAAATTAATGATATTTTCAATAAAAAATCATTGGTAATTCAGTCATTTAAAATAAGATTTCTATGTTGAAAATCATTTATTCAAATTACATAATATTTTAACATCAATTACTAATTCATATTACTCATCTTCAATTATGATATATCGCACTAATAAAATCTAAATATGATCACTATTATTTTATTATAATGATATTACAACAAAACCACCTCATAATCATTCATTAAATCAGGACATGATTGTGTTTGGGTCTGTTTAACCACCTACTTGGACAATACAATGAATTTATATCATGAATGACTATGGGATCATAATTACTGTTATAATATAATATAAATTTATAAATAATTATTTTTTTATTATTTTTATTTTATATAAATATTTAATTTGTCAATTTATAAAACATTCTTTGATATACAAGAATCACTAAAGCATGTTTATTATCGATTTCATCTTCCAAGATAAAGAATAAAACACTCATAAAAGTAATTTGAAACATCATAAATTATTGTAAATCATACCTAATATTAAAATTAATTACCTATTAATTATTAAATTTTTAATAATAGTTAACATAGACACCTTTATTAAGAAACTAATATAAATGATTAAAACTATAAACACACGATGTGGAAATTTGAAATAATTTATGTAGAGAATGACTATTTATGAAGATAATGAATGAAAATGGATATGAGTAAGGATTGAAATTAAATTATTAAGTTATATATTTTTATTATACAGTATTCTGATGTATTTTTGTGGAATTCAGGATAATATGTAATGTTTTTCCGTCTCATATTCCCCTCCTTTGAGACATGCTTTGTATTATACACCTAATTTCAATTATGTGGTGTATATACTACATATTTGAGATGTAATTTCGTGAAATTCATTTACTCATATTGAATAAATATCAATTTTAATTCCTATATTTTGTTAATTTCTACCCATGCCATAAGTGTGGTTTTTTATCTCAAATATCATTCTTTGGGACTCACGTTGTATTAAATGCCTATTTCTTTTTTTGTGATGAATACATTAACAAGGAATACTTTTCACTATATTACTCATAAAATTTAATTTATTTAAAATTATATATTGTTATCACTCCCTCATATTATTTTGATTTAATAGTTACCAAAATCATTGTAAAACTAAATCTTTTCTGTAGTGAAAAAACCATCCAAATTTTTGGAAATGTTAGTGTGTATTGTTTTCTCGAAAATACATCCATATTTGGATACTAAATGAAGATGCATATATGGAATAGATGCACCTATGTGTAATCACCACGAAAAGGGTTGGTTGATCACTGACTCAATCATCACCCTAATGGATGATGAATGGACCTAAGACTATACACTTGAATAGACACTCATAAGGGATATGATTTGGAATATTCACACTCACTTTATAAACCATAACAAAGGATCTTTTCTACCATTGTCTTAGTCTCCTACCAATTAAAACCATTGAACCAAATTTCTATCATTCATGGATAAAATAGTGCATTAAAAGTAACCATTCCTCTATATTTCATTGATAAGGTTACTACCCATTTCTTTAATAATACCCCATAGCCTCTAAGTTGATTAAGGAATGTTCTTATAGAAATACACATTATTATACTGAATGGGAAAGTATTTTATTTTCGTATTTCTCAAAATATAGATTGTTATGTAGTTATTCATAAATATGTTCTTTAGAGAACGGTGTGAAAGGTCTTGAGAACTCATATGGATAAGGAATTGGACTTAATATGGTTATGGGGGATAGAATTGTGTATCTTATCGATGAATCAACAGGTCTCATGAGACAAAACAGGTTAGGTTTTGGTGTATACCTCTTCCTATAACAATGTAGTTTCCTAGAATAAAGACATTACAACATGTTTTGATGTCTGAAATTATTCATTTTATCACTATGAGATAAATGGTTATTTTTATCTATGTTTCTATTTATTTTCATGGATATAGAATCCTCTCAGTGTTAGTTGATTATGGCTTCATGTTGTTCATTTATTCCTACCATGTCACTTATTCTATGTTTATGTTATTATAGATTTCATTGTATGATACTCCTTATTGATCAAATGAAATCACCCTAAGTTTTTTTAATTTCTCTAAGAAACCAAGAGGAAGAATATGTGTAATTTTCAAGGTTAATAAGGAAGGAATAATTATGTTCTTTGAATGTTTTTATGTTGTAACATATGTTTTCAAATGTAATGTATGTATGTATCTAGTAATCCATGACTACTGAAAGTTTGAAAACATTGATACCTATTTGATGTTTTCTAATAATGTAATATAAATACCAGATCTGGTTTTATTTTTTTGGATTGTTACACTATTTTTCTTTCCTTAGGTAGTTTAAGTTCATGCATGCCAAACAAATGTAGCTAATATTTAGGGTCATGTAGTATTGACTATGTTTTGTTTCATTTGAAGGTCATATATATTTGATCGGGAAGTTATGTATTTTAAGGTAATATATATTTGACATAGTATTATTTTAGTTTAATGATTTATATCTTCGATCAGTAGTTTATATACTTTAAGGTTGAATATCTTTTACCGTGTGTTGTCGTAGTTTAAGGTCATACAGCTTTGACCAGGTGTTTCTAGAGTTTAAAGTGGTATATATTTGACCAAGTGTTTCCACAATTTAATGTCATATATATTTGACCATGGTTAAAAAACAATTAACCTTTGTAACACCCTTAAAAAAATTAATAGAATAATACGCATCACAACTTTCTTAACACAAAACACTGATCTTTAACTGAACTATGATATACTATAAAAAATATTATTTAAATGTGTCCATTATAACCTATACATTAAAATAGAAGGTACGAAGAGTAATAAAAACATTATGATAAATATTGATAAATATTTATGATATTCAAATGTATTTATTTATTCATAATAAATAAGTACATACATTTTAATAAGTCATTTTATGCTTCAAAAACATATTTCCTAAAAAATATTTTTATTAAATGTGGTGAATGGAAATTATAATTGATTTCAGAAAGAAATAGAAATTACATTTTGGAAAATTAATGTAGTTTTATAATTAATCATTTCAATTTTATCGTATGGTGATTTTTTCATATTTTTATAAAAATGATTATTTTTCGGTGAATAGTGAAAAAAAAATCTTTTTTGTAAAAATGACATTTCATTTCATTAATTGAAATAATTTAAACATATAATTATTTTTTATATTTGTTATTAAATTAAAATAAGTCTCATTTAATTATACATTATATAATTAATTATATATAAATCATTGTTATATTTTATTTTAATATAAGATCATTTTTGGGCTTAAAAACACAATTTTTTAAAATTGCTTTTATGCATGCAGTGTGTTTTTATAAAAATTAATTATGTAAATTAATATTGATAAAAAAATTAATGAAATTTATATATTATATATTCAATAATAATTTATAATTCATGATACATTTTTTACTAGGCATGGAATATGAATAAATTCTATTTTATGGTTAAAAGTGCATTTTTCAAAAAATAGGTTTTTGTTACATTTTGTTCGCTTTTTTAAAAAATAAAATTTTCCAATTATAGAAATTAAATTTTATAAAATTTATTCAGTATTTTTAAATATAATTTTAAAATTTTATAGTTAGTTAACTTTTATTTTTGATAATAATGAATAGTAAAATAGTAAAATTTTGTTTTCATGATTAAGGTTAAAATGGGTTTTTCGAGGAGTTAAACTAAGAGATAAGGGAATGATTTCCACATAAAATTGTATAATTAATAGTTTGAAAATATTTATATACTATATAATATTAAATTCTAATACTTTTAAATTTTGATGCCTTATACTTGAGAAAGACATTAAGAATATTTAAATCTTTTAAGTAATTCCAAGGGTGCCAACTCCACCTCTTATAAAAGAAAACCTCTTGTCTACCATTATTCATAAAATTTTATCCCTATAGATTATTAAATATCTAACCTAATAAATTCATATATTCCCTAAATTATTCCTATAGCCTCTTCTTTTCTCCAAAGACCAATCATTCAAGGATTGAGGTGTAAGACAATAGAGGCCTCTCAAAGAAGAGGTATAATTCATAACCAAGCTATTTCAAAATTATTTATTTATTCACCTTATCTAAATGTATTGTATTTATAAAACATGATAAATGATGTATAATAAATATATTGATATGTTATTATGATTATGTCACAACCATTTCCCCCCTCTTTTCTGTCAAATGGGAAATGAAAGTATCACTTGTGTGTGTGTGTGGACTACCTTTTCCACATATTGATATGATTCATTTTCTAGCATTGTATTTCATAGTTGGTTATTTTTATGGATTTAATGTTTATATATGATAATTATAACATAATTATTATTCTATAATTATAATATGTTATCTAAATTCTTACCATCCCGTCCATTGTAAAATGACAACGTCGCTCCTACGTACCTGTGGACTACAACCTCCACAAAGCAATGTGATTCATTTTTCATTTCATATTTAAGAGGCTGATAATTATGATATATTTAATTGTTATAAATTATATTTATTATATAATAACCATTATTTAATGGTAAATTATTTTTGATCTTTATTTCATTATATCCATCAAAATGTGTAAGCATCATTCATGTGTACATACATATTTCTTTCTCCACAAAGTGATGTAATTAATATTTCATCCCAAATTTATATGAATTGTTATAAAATTGTATACAATGATCAAAGATGATATTTATTAAATGGTTAATATTTTTTATATTATTTAACTATGATCAATGTTCATGGACAATAACTTTCAAAAAAAAATATACATGAAAAATGAAATAGTTGATATAAAGAAACAATGATTTTAATAAATAATTATTAATAAATGAGTGTTGATATATTATAAGTGGTTAATATATGATATTAATTATTTATACGTTTTTATATATAGTTATAATAAATCTAAATTTATTATATATGAGGTTATACATCTTACAAATAAAGGTGGACATATGGTAAGGGTTCGTCATCCCAATTTTGTTTCGTTGAGGCATGTTTGATTTTATAAACCTATTTATGTTTATGAGGTGTATATACTGATACTTTTTACATGTTATATCATGGGTACTTATTAAATTATTTTATTGAAGTTAAATCTTAAAATATTTTATCTAAGTGTTTTTTTTGGAATGTTACCAAAGTGGTAAGGGTTTATCATCTCAAATTGTCTTCTTTGGGAGATATGTTATGTTATACACCCATATTATTTAATGAGGTATATCTAATTCAAATTTTATATATTATATAATTAATATATTTATATACATAAAATTTAAATTTAAATTTTATGTAATTTCCTCATGTGGGTTATGATTTAAAAGTTACTAAAGTAATGAGGGTTTTACATTATAATATAATTTTTCTTGGGATTGTTTATGCTTAAATTTATGATGATGAAATAATATGATATATCTATAGAAAATATTATATATTTTATTCTAATATTTTTATTTATATATATTTCAGTCTTTATTTTTATTTTCCTCTCCATAAATATTCAAAATTAAAAAATAATGATTTTAAGGAATACCCACATTATTTTTCTCTTCTATAAGGGATACATTTCTTCCATATCCATATTTTATTTAAAATATTTTGACGAATTGTTTTAACATTATCCAATGATGATATATAGTAGTTTTTAACCATTTATTAATTTATATAATAAAATTTAAAAGGAATCTTCTTGTTTTTTTGAAAAAGGTACTTTCGAATTATTACCAAAAATGTGAAAGGAATATTTACATACACGGCATGAAAGGAATTACACATCATCATGAACACTCAAATATTTGAAGAATAATTTAAAAATTTCCATGGTTATTTTTATAGAAATATTTTCCATGATATTTAGGAAAAATTTAGATTTTATATAATTTATTTCAAAATGAAAAGTTTATTTTCCTCAAGAAATATTATAGGGATCATTTAGAAATTCATATATTAATACATACTTTAATGTTTTTTGTTATTTACAAGGGATATGATCAAATTTTAACATATTTATTATTTATTAAGAAGTTTTATGATTATAATGAAGAAATATTTATGAAATCCATTTTATATTCTATGATTTAATCTATGATGAAATGATATATTTTGTCATGATCATGTGGAATATATATAAATGTATTATGATAATAGGATGGCTCGGAATGGAATTATATATACCTCCAATGATATGGGTAAATATTAATAATGATCTCAAATAGTATGAGGGAGGTTATCCAATTCACAAAATAGGCAAAACAGGAAGTTATCCCAATCCCAAATAAGTACATGGGTGGTTATCCCAATCCTAACGTATGATAAATGTATTGTTGGGTTACCTTGATATAATATTTATATGACTATCATTATGTTACACTATTTCCACTCATTTATAACATGATCTAAGTAAATTGTTATGATCTTATGGTTTATGTTCATTGATTTCTTTATGTTTCATGTCCTATAAAATCATGATATTTATTTCAGGATTATGATCTACGAATTTCTATGTATTATTTTCAAATTGTATAATCATGTTCTCATACACTTATGCTCATTTTATTCTCAAAGTGATAATTTATTAATATCTCTCTTGTTTACCCTTACTTAGAATCTAAACTCACCCTTTATTATGTTTTCTTTTCCCAGGTATGTGAATATAGGTTTTATGTATATTATTTTTTAAGAATGGTTATTGTTATAAATAACTTAGAAGAAAATGATATAGATATTTTATATTCCATTTTTTTATGTATCCATTATTCCAAAGACACTAAACCATTATGGTTATTGCCTGGATAATAATGATTTGTAATTAATATTAATCAAATAAGATGTAATATTTTTGTATAAAATGATTAGGTCAACTCAACCACATATTGAATAATGGACTCAAAGAAAAGGTAATTCATGTCTCAAAGAGCTTGAATAGGGGTGATAATTTTTGAAAAACATGTCGAGGATGATCATGAATTAAAAGGGGGTAATGAGTTCCACTACAATGTTTCCAATTGACAATGATATTAAGGGGCCTTTTTTAAGGAAAAAAACTCTAGTTGATAGGATAAACTGAGGTCACATATGTAGGATCCAACATGACGCATGCATTCATAGTCGTTAGGGGATTTTCTTGAAGAAAATACACTTGTTACCAATGGGTATTTAAGATTTGTGGGTATTAGAAAACATGGTAAATGAAGTGGGTTGTCAGAGATGAGCATTTAAAAAGGGTGTTAGAACATTATAAATATTTTATATGATAAGGGATGAGTGAAACTCAATGTAGATGGATGAGAAATTATCATTATAGTCTACCTCATGAAAAGGGGGTATTCAATTCACAGTTATGAATCTTAGACCATATATCATGTGGTTTAGGGACACATGATGAGTACCATCAAAATGTTTTAGAATAAGGTACTACATCCTTTCCCAGACATCATGTATGGTATTTACGTAACATTGGGGATGTAGAATCAAATTTAATAGTTGGATTACAGGTTGTGAAACTCACATCTCAATAAGTTTTAACTGAGGACGATAAGATAGGATAAAATATCATGGTATGATCATGAATCACACTATGGTGATTAGTTCTATTGTAATGTTTACAAGGAATACATGTATCATAAGAACGTTTTCTGCAAGGTGAAAATTCCCCTGATTAACAGGAAAAACAGATCGAACATATTGAGAAGACAACATAGGTAATGTATGGATAGTCGAGTAGGTGGGTCCCTTAAACCAAGATAAACTCCTTATTAATCATTATGGATGATTAAAAAAGATTCAAATACTTGGAAAACAAAGTTTATTAGGGAAAAAAATTATCCATTGAGGATTTTGGTAACATAAAAGTTGTGTCGTCATGTGTTTAACATATTATCAGGGGAAAGTGATGTGATAAACCATTTCTCTAACATTTTATTGGACCATTGTGTCTAGTGATCCCAAATATACTTTTTATAGGGTCATAGTATAGTCCCCCTATTATTTTTTCCTCTTTTATTTACTATCTAGTTTTTTTCTAAGCTCTAGAGGAGTGAATCTTAGTGGGAAGAGATTCAAATTTTTCTCATACCACCCTTTATATGTTTTTCAATATGAAAATATTTATATCTCTTTCACTAAAAATTTTGGTTCTTGTGATTTTAACTATCCAAAATATATGTTTATGTTCATACATATTTGACCAAATTGAACACCATTTATGTTCATGATGCATGGAGCATGAAGAAAAAGGAAAGTGTGAAATGGTAACCCGATTAGGATTCCTACCATCAAGGATACTCATACAATTTTATTTGAATGAGGATAAGGATGTTGTAAATCATGTCTCATGGTTCTCAAATCCTGAGTAATGGTATGGTATAGACATGTTAGGGATGAATCTGAATCACATTGGGTGACATATTTTTTTTAATGTTTTCTAGGAACATAGGGATTAGAGGAATGTTTTTGTATGGTGAAAATTCTCCTGGTCACTATCCAAATACAGGGAAACTTAAAAAATAACCAACATGGGCATGTCTAAATAGTCAATAAGCAGATTCCCTTGAGCTGGATACACGCATCATCGAAATACATGGATAGTTTTTGACAACCCAATACACTGAAGACATGAATTGTGATTTATGAACTAAGGTGTTAAAATAAGGTTATGGAAGAATCCCAGACCATAGTTGACTATGGTTAGGATATTATTTTCCATTGATAATTAGTGATGTGGATGAAAATATATGTATTTTAATGTCATATAATAAGGAAACAACTTTCATTCACTTTAATGTCATGTGATAAGGACTCGGGTGTTCTAAAGTTTAGGTTTTTGTGGAAAGGACCTTATGCTATGTAGGTTAATTTCATGTAGTTAGGAAATATTCCACATAGTTTAAAAACATATATATAATAAATTTTGAATGTGGGGGACATTTTAATCCTTTCATAAGGTTGTGGATACGCAACCATATCCTGGGGTTATTATGTATATCTAACTCATACATGAGTAAATAAAGACTCTTTGACTAAAAAATTATTTTAAATTTTATAGTTATTGAATGTTTGAAAAAATTAAAGGCCTCCTTTATTTGGTTGTTATGATCCTAGTTTCACCTAATTGGGTGACAGACCAAGACTTTATGCTTATGTTATTTATACTTAGTGTGGGAAATAAAAGGAGATTAGAGAATAACGCGTAATTTTTTTTAAAAGGGTATGTAACAAAGGATGTATGGGAGATAATGGATACACTTTATCATATACTCAGTTTTTAAATGGGAAAATATTCTAGGTATTGGTTGATAAATGAGGGATCCCATATTGAAGACTCCTGTAAATATCTAGCTATAATGTGTGAAGGGGTTCTTTTACAATTTTTGGTTTTTCATGTGTATTATTTGTTATTGGGGTGAATGAATCTCATACTAATGATGAGAAATTAAAATACCATTCATGAATAAAAGGTGAATTGATCAGTCTCTGAGATGAAGTAGGGTTATTTTTTATCATTGTGGATGGATGCATCTGGGGGTCACTAAATATCCTCAGTGGATAGGAATCAAGAAAAAGACATCACTTATATGTAATTACCCATGTATATTAGGATCTTTCATAGAGGTCAGAGGATTTTTATCATAGGTTTATTAAGAACTAAATTTTAAATACTTTTATGTAGATTAGGTTCATACTCCTTAGTATAAAGCTATTTTGAGAGAAAAAGTGTTGCCGAAAGAGCCATAATGCTAAGGTATTTGCATGATTTAAAAAAATTGCTTATGGTCCTGGTAAATGAAGTCCTGGTATCACATTATATCATTTCATAATAGAAATGAATACAAATATGTCTCTTATATGGCTCCATTAATTTTTCATACTCATATATATGTAGTAGGGAATTTTATTTGGGAATTACGGTTACACATAGGATAAAAGATTTGGGAATCACTACATATCCTATAGATATAGAAATCATGTCACACATAGATCGTAAGGGTGATATCTATACATATCAATCTCATGAACAGAGGATAGTTCTTTCAATATATGTTCATAGTTAAATAAATCTATAATGAATGATTCTACATAGATCTGAATCATGGATAGAATGGGAAATTTTATCAAGCCATACAAAATTTATTATGAGGCCTCATCTTCACAGATCTCTCACATGTAGGGAAGTAAAATTTAGCATTTATTTATTATAGTTCCATCATAGAAATGGATTAATACTGAAAAGGATCAAGCACTATGAAAAAAGGTGTTTTTTTTGAAACTTTTGTTTCAGACCAGGAGAGAAGGTTTTGGTGTCACTATGTATCTTGTGATAATAGAAATCAATCCATATGTAATTATTGATGAAATATACCCTACATAGACCTAGATCACATAAAATGATATAAAAAGGGATAATTTGTTTTTAAATTTCTAGTTATGCCCAAGAAAAAGGATCCAAGTGTCACTAAATATCCTATGATAATAAGAATCAAGCCACGTGTAGTTCATAAAGATCAGGTCCCATGTATGGATCCAGAATATGTAAAAAAATGGGGATTTATTCCCTAAGGCCTGGATGGGTTGTGTTCCAAAGAAATATACATGGATCATTCTACTATGTAGGAGAGAAATAGGTCATAGGGAAGGGGACACTCCATGACTTTTAGAGTTTTATGGTATCACTTCCACCTCACAGTTTAACTTTATGTGGTAGGAATGATAACTATATAGTTTAACATCATACGATAAGGATATTAGTTATCGGAAGTTTAAATTATTTTCATCCATACATGGAAACTCACACAGAAATTATGAAAATTATTTCATAAGAAACCTTGATTTTTAGGGGTTTTGATGAGTTCCCAATCCATCATGGCTAAATATTTGGCTACATTGGAATATAATTTTTCCAGGATGTAAGGTAATTCCCACTTTGGTTCCAAATTTAGAGGCTTCATCCCAAACATCATTAAGATTCTGAGAACTAGCACCAATTATCCTTAAAGAAATAAGTATAGGTGGAAATTCTTATTGAAAGATCATGAGATCTAATTATGATAGACCATCAAATTATCTGGTGTATGAAACCACTTTTCATCATGTCATTCATAAATATTAAATAACTTCTATGATTATTTATATTTTTAGATATGACCATATATAGTAATATGAATTGAGGATAACTACAATTCAATGAGTATCACAATATTTATTGTATAGATAAAAAAATATGGGGTCTCCAGTGTGGTAGTGTGGACCGTTGTATGATAGTACCACAAGGTGTGCAAGATATTTTTTGGATAATATTGGTTGTCATTATCCACCATTTTTAGGATAATATTTGATAGAGTCATCTTAAAAGCCTATATTTGTCCATTTTTTCATCACATAATAGTGAGATGAATGGTTGGACATTTTTTTTACTCATAATACAACCTTTCTCACATAGAATAATATATTTTTGTTTCATTTCCATTAATATGTTATTAGGGACACCAAATTTAGTAATGGTATTTGACTTCAAAGAGTAGGTTATATTCTTCATCTGAGATTCCTTGAGGGGTATGGACTTGGAAAATTTGGAATGTAAATTGGTAGGGGTAATGATGAACTTAAACTAATTTTTTTTAGATGCGGGACATGGAACCATGAAATCCAATACTCATATGACAAATTTCAAGGAGTATTTAGCAGAATAAAACATATAAGAGGTATTTTGGATGAAATTTCCATTTATTTGACAAAAATTAAATTTCCTCGTGAGTTCCTTGTAGTCTCGTATCATCATCATCAAAAAATTACCAAGCCTCTTAATTTAGTGTGAGTTCCTAGTTCCTAACTGAAGGGAACTGAAAGAGGCCACATGGAATTCTTTTATAATTGGGGGAGTATCTCTTTATTTTATGCATCTAAATATGACTCTATGGAAACCCCAATTTTGTGTAATTTTAGTTCATTTGGTTTATCATGAAGGGTGTAGTTTTATTCTCCGTGTTGGATGTGTTCCTTTATAGCTGGATCCAATTAGAGGGTCCTATTTTGGAAATATTATGTTATGGGTTTCATATATCCATTAATGGATGTTGGCTTGTCACACATCAAGGCAAGGCTAATCATATTGATTTCTTCCACATAAGAGACAAGGATGGAGAAGAATACTCCTTAGTTCATGATGAAAAATTTTGTATCATCCTGGTCAAGGTTTCCCAAGGCAATGGTAGCATTTTTTAGCACATCAATATGATAATTTTGTGAGTAGGTATGTGATTCAATTTCGGTCTAAAAGGGATCTCTACCATAACTACCCTCACATAGCTAATAGGAGGTGTTAACTCTTATATCTTGATGTAATATTCACCAATGATCTACATAATCACCATTTATGAATCATCCTTAACATTTATATGGTTTATCTGTAACTATAGGACAGGTTCCATGCTTATGATGAGGGGTTGGTATTCCACATCATTATTGGTACAACCATCCGATAGTAAGAAGGAATAGGGAAGAATTCCCTTGGTCGAGGAGACAAAGACACCCCATAGACCAACCTAGATGAAATTTTGGATTTTTGTTCATTTCCAAATCAGGCTTTGAGATGGCCAATAAAAATACATCTCCCAAGTTTGGGGATTGTCATGGGAATAGAAAATCATATCATTTGGGAGCTTAGTGTTTCCTATAATGATTTCCAAGGAAGGATGTTTTGTGAGGAATTCAGTTAGTTCTCACCCCTTGATTTCATTTTATGATATGAATTGTATGTTATATTGTTGTATAATAACTGCCCATCAATCCAAAAACCTCTTCATTATAGGGTGGCTGAGAATGTACTAAGCGGATCAATTTGAGAGACCAGGTATACTTTGTGGTGTGGTAGATAGTGTCTTAGATTTTGTACCACAAAAACGAGTGTAAAGAAGTACTTCTTGATATCATAAGATTCAGTCTCAATATATAGAATTGTTTTTTGATATAATAGAGACTATTTACTTTTCTTGAATCATTATTTTCTGTAATATTGGAACTGAGAGACTGCTCCCTGGTTTCCACATACAGGATGAGTGGCTTTCCTTATACAATCCACATTATGAATGGTGGTTGTTGTTGATATTTCTTAAAGTTCTCAAAGGATTATTGGAAATCTTCATCCCACTAATAAGAAAATCCCTTATTCATCAACTTTGGGAAGGGGAGGTTTTTTTCCATTTTGGATATGAAATTCTTAATTTAATAAAGGTTTCCATGAGTCTCTCTCAACTCTTTATGGTTTCTAGAAGGTGTAATTATAAGGATCACATTGGTATTTTTATATTCAACCTTGATGTCATGGTGGCATACCACAATTATAATGAAATTTTTTTGATGTCAACTCAGAAGAACATTTTATATGTTTCATCTTAAAATTGTGATCCATTAATTTGGTGAAGATTTTTTATTGGTCATTATGATGATCATAGAACTATCGAGACTTAACCAACAGATTTTGGACGTATCATTTTGGGATTCTTCTTAGAAATGTATTGAATATAGAATTCATAATGTGTTGGAAATTGCCTCTAAAATTATTTAAACCGAAGTGAATTTCCTTGTAGAAAACTATTCCTTAAGGTACATTGAAAGGGGTGGATTCAACATTTTTAGGGTCTATCTTGTTTTAATTATACCTTAATTACCCTCCCATAAAGTAAAGGTGTGGGAAACTTATGGTTGCATCGATCAAGAGCTCTATGATTTGAACTGGGATATAATCTTTCGGATGGTGTTGATTGAGATCCCTAAAGTTGATTCTGTCCCTTATCTTCTTATTATTTTTATTAATAGAGAAGATTGTGTCTATACATTTTAGGTATTATGACTATCAAATGATGTTGGTATTGGTTTGATTATCAAATTTAGACTCTAATTTGGAATCATGAGAATGATTAATTCTTTTGAATCCATACATAAATCCTCTAAGATCGACTGGAAGGACTAGGTGATGGTTAGCCACATTATGTTCCAATCCTAGAATCCCTATGTGTTTCCAAGTGAACACATAATTGTGTTGTTTCAAGAAGGATATATACAGATATTATTATTTCAGGGGCATGGAAAAACTAATAAATATGGTTCATGGATCATTTTATGTGTCCATATTTATTTTTATGGGCTCGTCGATATCAGTAGATATTCCTTCAGCAAACACTATAGGATAATCTCTAAGGTCATTCTCTTTGACTTCCCCCTCAACATTGATATAAATTTCCTTGGTACTGTTAAATGGTATGAGGTCATCCCTATCCATTATGAAATACAAGGAGTAATCCTTGGGACCTAAGAGTGACAAGGCATGGGAATAATTTTCAAAAACATTATAAAGATTCCCACTTTATTCTTCTCTTTTATTTAGGGTAGAAGAATTACTGAAATCCTAAGTTATAAGAGATATCATAGGGGAATTCTCAGTTTTTTATAATGGAACATGTGAATTTAATAATATTGATTGTGATGGAAATGGAAAACTCTTATTAAAGGAATTGATCTGACTTCCTCTTGATAGAAATACTCCATAGACCAAGGATACTAATATATAGACATGGTCTAGTGAATATTGTAAACAATAGTGTATTTTTTGAGCTAGAATATCTACTTCAATAAGGTTTATAGGAAGTATATAATCATTATAGAGTAATATCTTAGGATGTATAGGGGAAGATCTTAAACCATTAGGGGTAGAAACATGTATATCCCCCTCTTTCATTAATTACATTCCTTATATCTTTTGGAAACCATCATTAGTATACTAGGACACATAATATTCCAAGGTTTCATTATCAGTTCATAGCTTTCCAACCTTTTCATTTATGGAATACTTCAAGTATTAATGTTTTTATTCTAGAACCATCATATGTCTATGAAGTCAAGGTATTCTGAGTAGAACATTATCAATTACATCCTTTAATATAATCATTAAATATTCATTAGAATCTATATTCCTGAACTAGGTCTTTAGTTTGGTCTTTATATGGATATTATTCTCACTAATATCATTCCCATGAATGGTAAGTATCAATGGATACAAATACTCTCCATTTTATCCCAAGAATAAATGAGTCTAGACCATCATAAGATTAATCTCAAAACCATAATCAATTATCTCACATCATATTTCAATAATTATTAGATTTATTGAAATAGGTAGGAGTCTGATAAACACCTGAATGGATTCTTCACAATCTCTCTCTATGAATTTGACAATGGTATGTCATTATACTAAATAATTTTCTACTCGATAAAACTTGTCTTTGGATAATTCAATCTCAAACATATGGGGGCTCTAGAGGGCCCCGATAAGAGCCTCCCTAATCTATTTTGAATGATAAAGATCATCTAATATTTAGATTTTGGGTGTGTCAGCCTCCAAAAATTTAAAAATATCATAGTTATGCACCATAGGTTTTCAATTCTCAAAGTGTGTTTTATCTTTAGTATGTGTCTTGGGGGTTTAAATATTTGAAATTGGTGGGTATTATGATTTTTAAAAAGTTTAATGCATCCCTATCACTAGTGGATTGAGTTGAGGTGGTCTACCCAATCATCTATATTGGTCAAAATGTTGCACACCTACCAACTGGTCTTCCAAAACAACTAGGTTTGGACGGATCTTGAAATATTATGTGGTGTCTCCATATTTCTATTAGGATAAATGTAGTTTGTTCCTAAGGTTATTTTACATATATATGGATTCAGTGGGGGTGTTTCTTGGATATTGAGTTTAGATGCCATTTCATCTTCCCCTTTTCTCTTGGATTTTGTGGATTCTACCTCTGGATCCATGATCAGATATAGGGAAATCATTTTCATATACATATTCATAATTAGAGAAGGGTTATTCCTAGTTAATTACTTAATATAGCCAAATAAAATCTCTCTATACAATGAGGTTTTTTTTGGAAGGGTGATGTTCGTGCTCTGGGTGGTGGGGGAAAGAAACAAGTAAGAGTCTTGACTAGTTTGGGTGTTAAGTGACACTCTTGATCTTGTTCCCTATTTTGATTCATCTAGATTAATTTACCTCTAGGGATGGGTTTCATGAAATCCATTTGAATAAAGTATTAGGCTCTAAGACTATAATCAGTTTATAGAGTTGTACCTTGAGAATGGAATGAACCCGAACAACTGTCTTTCGAGTCACCTAGTCATTGAACTTTCGTTCACACCTAGTTGTAACTTATTTCAACAACTTTCTTACTCTGATTGGGAATTGGACACATGATCCACCTATATCGAGGATTTTCCCAGTAACACCTATCCAAAATCAACCATGTTCTGAAGGATGACTTTTAATATAATGTAATATGGTATGGTGTATCCCATCCTATAATTAAAGGGGAAATAGTTAGGATGATCATTGATTCAAACTTCATTGAGTTCCCTAGGCTTGGGGAGATTTTGGAGATTATTTTCCACGACTGTGAGAAAATATCTATGAACCTATTAATTTTAAAATGAATATATTTTTCTCTTTAATTTATTTAATCGTATGAGGACTTGATCTTTTCTTACCTTTTGATGAGACCTATTGTTTTTGTTGTCACTCAGTGGGAGGTGTTGGGAGATGAAAATATTACCTGAGTACTCCAGTAGTCACAACAATTGGTTTAATTATAATAGTGGCAATTTCCACCTTACTATACCTTTTCACTTGTGTTATAGATGTGGGCCAAGATTTGGCCCTAGTTCACCAAATGGTGTCCTATATATATTTTTTCCTATATTTATACTCCCAAAATATTCTTGGGTATTTCAATGGGATCATTAATTTAGTAGATCATCATAAAGGTTCTCTATATAGAGTTCCAATAAATTTTTCTATGGGGGTGGATTCCTAAGAAAGTACATAAAGTCTTTCCATTTCGAAATAACGTTAGAGACACTTTTGTTTTTAGTATATTTATAATTATTAAGGTCAACGACTACCGTATTCCTTAGTGAAGTGATAAATATATAAAGTGATTGAGGATGAATGTCTCCCTTATCGGTTGAAGGACCCCAATGGGAGGATACTATACTTGAAAATTGTTGTCCCTATACAACTAGAAAAAGAGGCTACTACCACATAGTTATATCCACAGTTTTAAAACCTTGGCTATCGCCATGGTTCTTGGTCCTATGGATATAGTTTTCAAAACTGTGGCTATAGGTCATGGCTATAGCCACGGTTATGTGAGCTATATCCACATTTCTCAAAATCATGGCTATACGCCAATTTTTTCAAAGGCCTATAGCCACCGTTTTATGAAACTGTGTCTATATGGTTTCCAGGCTTTCACAACAAAAAAAATTACTACCAAAAATGTGGCAGGAAGACATACTACAATGGTTTTGTGGATATTACCATATCTTATATTATTATAAATATCATAACATATACACAAAACATTATGTGGTGTAGAGGTGAGAAAAATTTATTAGAAAGGGGAGGTGTAGGGATCGAAACTCGGCAACCACAATTGTTTTAGGCTATTTCCATGGTTTATCGAGGCTATAACCATAGTTTAAACCATGAAAATAGCTCCCTATAGCCACGGTTTAAACCTTTTCCATAGTTTAATCGCCATAGTTTAAATAGTGGACATAGTAAAATCACCACAATGGAAAATTTTGAGGATTATTGCCATAGTTTAAACCATGGAAATAGGTTGGACCCTACTGCCATGGCGATAGTGGCCATGGTTTTGGGGCCTATTGCCACGGTTTTGGACCGTGGAAATAGGTCTTTTTTCTAGTTGTGGTATTGGATTCTTTACAAAGAAAATCAATTTTACTACCTCTTGTTGAACACACAGGCCCATTATAGGATCACAGTGGTACATAAAGGGTGAGATATACTACTCTGTGTAGCACATTCTATCATATATTGAGAAAATAGGATTCCAAAAATTGAGTATGGAATCCACACATTTGGAATATAGCTTCATTTTAGGATTCATTGGGGTGTAATTATCTTGCATGGATTCTATTCAAGTGAAAAGAGACTTAATGGTGTTGAGGAGTTTTGGGTGGAATGTTAATTGAGATTCCTCTTTAGTGTCGGTAGTAGGAAAATATTGATGTGGTTTCCATAAATTCATTAGTGGATAACTACCAGTTTTCACTGGGACTTGGTGATTATCCCAATATGAGGTAGGTTTTTACCATAATAGAGGAAAATATTGGTCTTCCTCAACACCTAGATTCAAGCATACCAGCTATCTATTACCATACCCAACGTGATATTTAGACTCTGTCTTTGTAGGAAATTTGATCTCATCATGATGGGTGAGGGAATAAATATTCATTTCTAGTTAGTGTAAATACCATGTGAGAATATTTTCTATAATAAATTCCTCATTGATCCATATGATATTGAATATCTTGATCCCATACTATGTCAACTTATCTTCCATTTAGAGGTCTTCAGACTCTCTTGATGAAAATTGGAATTTAACCATGATTTTCCATTTATCTTTAGTAGAATGGAATCGAGGGGGTGGAAAGTCCTCATATTTGGGTTACAAATTCTAGATCCACCTATGATTCTGGTTATGCATGGACTTGTCATGAACTTTGGCACCATCCTTTCCTAGGTATTATTTCTTCATTTCATGCTATGTCATCAGTATATCGATCTGTATCATCCACTGAATTGGGAGTGATGAAGTTCACTAATGTATATTGGATATCAATAATCATTTCACTATCATTAGATTAGTAGAGTGACACTGGACTTCCTTATTTTACTTTAAGAGTGACATCATGGTCTTCCTCTTGATCCCTTTTCTCAATAGAACATTTTAGTTTGTGACCTTTAGGGAGTTTGATCTTCTTCATTGGGTATTCTACCAATTTTAGTTTATGAATAGTGAAATTGAGTGAATCCCCAACCATCCTGGCCATATCGTCCCAAAATGGAAGGGGTGTGTCACATGGAGGTAGGAATGACTGGGGTGAAATTTGTTAACAACCATTTCAAATTCTAAAGAAGATCGATTTTCTCAAATAAGATATAAATAATTCCCCCAAACATAAGGGTGGGAGATGATGTGCATCCAAAACTTATATTTCCTAAATCTGTTGAGGATTTAATGATTTTATAGGTAGCAGTTATAGTAAAAATTCCATCAGTCCTATGGATTTGGGTTTACTTGGATCGTTCGTTGATATCTTTTAGACCTGTTGAGGATTGAAGGACCCTCAAGGTAGAGGTAATGGTAAAAATTACCCCATCCCTACAAGATGGGGTTTCTCCTGGATAACATCCATGGTGGATTACAATTCCATATACTTGATTTGGTTTATTTTTAATCAAGCATGAGATGGTTGTAGATCCAACCTAGAATATGAGCTACTCACCATGGTATGTTGCCTTGAAATAAAAGGTTTTGGATATCTCATTTGATATATGTTCTCAACCATTCAAGTGGCCTAAATAAATATCTTTCCAATTCCCCACTCTCACCAGTTGTGGTGCTTTTATGCCTTCAAAATAGGAGGGTTTTATTGGATTATCCAACTAGTGTGCCCGTTACTTGGACCTGTGACCTCTTCAGTGGCAATGACATTGTAAGATACTATTTTTTAGGGAATCTGATGATGTGAGAACTAGAAAAAGTGTATTTCTATATATTATCTCCATCCATAGATGAATAAATCATATTATTAATTAGGGATAATCATATAGAGGTCCTCTAGGCTATGAATACAAGCATATTTCAGGCTCTCATAGTGCTTTCCTGACCTTAGGTCCCAAGCCATAGATAAAGTAGTTACGTATATCTAATAATAGATAATTTTCATGACTTGAAGATGATACTGAAATCCTTAATAATGGAGGTGATTATCATTTAGCTAATGAAAAGTCTTCTGTAGGTTTTTATGTTGTTAAGGCATGCATTCATCTGTTAGATTCTATGAGATTTCATAACAAGAAGTGGCGATGGGACAAAACAAAGTTGAAAGGTTTTTCTCAGTCCAATACTTCCACATATCCATAACATATATTAATAAATATTATTTTATTCCTCTACATGGTCAAAACATAGAGTTATGTTTCTCATAGATGATCAATCCTGACCTATAAAAGGTAGGGATTGTGATGGATGCTCTGAGTTTCCTACTGACTGAGGTGAGATATAGCTAGTAGTTGTTAATGAACCAAGTGTAGTTGACCATGGTGTTTTGAGATCCTTTTTATAAGACGGTTCCATAACGAAGAAAGGATATCCCTTATTTGGTGAGATATCATCATGGAGAGAGTGTTTATGGTGGATTTTAGGGGTAGGATCCAAATAATACATCTCTATGATATCGTAATAAGTACTTACATGGTAGGTATGGAATTATGATTCTTTCAAAGAGTTGGATGATCCTTGAGGTGCTAATGAAATGTTTTATATAGCCTCATGGATGATATAATTTAATAATGCTAGAATTTGAGCCATATACAATTCCATAATAAGAATAGGTTGAACTATTATTTTGGTTTGAGTATGAATAAGAACATGTTACATGGCGGCCACAACAGTATGTTGATAGTTGTATTTGGTTATTTCATGGATATCCTCACACTACGAGGATGATGTTGGGATATGCCGTGAAGATTATGAATTGTTTTTAAGAATGTGATCTAGTCTTTTGGTAGCCTCCAAAAAATTCTATCTAGCCTTTTTTTAAGCAAGAATATGTTCCTTATTAAATACCATAAAGGCCTTAATTTTTTATTAAACCTCCTTTTAATTATTGAATGGGAACCCGTACATGGCCTGTAGGATTCATGAAATTACCAGACTTGAAGGTACTAAAGGAATTAATCCCAGACAATTAATACTTGAAACTACCCCTCCCCAACATTTTCATCATGTTTAGCACTCCACCTTTAAATTAATGGTAATCTAGTTGTCCTATTCAAGGATGCACCAGTCTGGTACTGATGGCAAAGTCAAACCCTCTAATTCTTCGAAGTTTGATTATCTATACTCTAGTGAATGTTCCTTCTCTAAATCCACATCTAGGGACTTTTTTATTTTAATTTATTCAAGTACATATGAAATTCATGTGACTCGAAGGACTTAAGGTGGCCCAAAGTCTTTAAGGGGGTCTGAAGGCGTTGAAGGACCCGAAGACCAAATAGGTGGCCCAAAGGCCTGAATGGGTGAATAGTTCTGGATGCTACAGTACCAAACAATACATGTTATTGTACTAATTTAGTGACATGGAAACATTTCTCCAATGGATTTGATATTGGGTCTCTTGGATGCACTTAAGGAGTCCTCACCAACCGGGCTGAGGCTCATGTGATTGGGAATGTGATCCTTATTCCAATATTCATTCCTAGAAAAAACAAATATGTCAATTGAACTCTATAATGAGAAGGGATATGTTTCTAAATCGTAATTCCCTCAATTGGATGGTGATACAGCCCTATATTGGTAGAATAAGGAATATATTTCATTCTTATGTATGATGTGTGAATATACTGGAATGCCTTTGAATTATTGGTAGTGATATGTGCCTACCCCTAGGTGACGGCCTAAATATAACGATGAACCACAGATGGAATAGGAATCTCTACCTTACCCTGTTTTTCCTTTGAAATATGTTTTCATCTCTATTATATAGTAATATGTGTCTGTCTTGAGGTGACTGTCAAACTAGGTTGACAAATCCTAGTCAGATTGACTATTTGATCTTGATCATGTCCCTCATCCTTTATCAGGATATGCCAATAATCCTTGTAATAGGGAGAAATAATTTGTTTTTTCTTCATAGCATCTATTTGATAATGTTGTATATCAAAATATGATTCTTTGCTGGTTAAAATAGAATTACATTCCTATTATTATATGATCATTGAAATACACTGGAAAATCTCATTTATTTATTCCAAAATATCATGTCAATTAAAAATGGTTTGAATGAGAAGATTAGATTAATTGTTTAATATAACTAGGATATACTTGTAGACATATTTACTTGAAGTGGTAATATTTCCCCACTCATATCCTCTATTTTACATTAGGATATTCTAAAAAAATTCAAGCACAGGGGATAGAATATGTTTATTCCCCTTATTGTCAAAACATGTTGTAAAACCTATTGTGTGTGAATAGGAATATGATCCTACCCACTGGTTGTCATTATATTATTTTTTTTGTATTCCCTGGTGTATGTGGGGATATGATCCTACTCCATGCAGTTCGCATATCTTTAAGCTTGGTGAGATCTTCAATGTGCTCGAGTCTATGAGACCGAGGGTGGTCTGCCGAGCAGCACACTCAGCAGGCAGCTCAAGGATATTAGTTGTGTAACACTAGTGGAAACAATTGATATGATCCCTATTGGATTAATCCTAAATCATGGTGGATTTTTAGTTTAATCAATAATCTATATTGCTAATATAAGTCAGGAACAATTCATCAAACTCTGAGGAAAGGCTCACGAAGCGGTTGGTGGTGGTTACAGGTATCACTGGCTTCATCATGGATTTCCATAGATGATATGGGCATATAAGATTAATCACTATAATACACTTGAATGATACCTCTAGTTTTGGGATCATATCATGTCGATGGTACTCCGTAATTATTTTGTTCATCACCTGTTATTAGAGATGACGAGCAGGTGATATTTTCATTCTCCTTGTGGAGGTAGTGTATCTCATGGAAGATTTAGTGATAGAACTCTTCCTTGATGATGATTTCATTTCATTAGATTGGAGAAAGGTAAAAAGAAAGGTATTTTTAGTCACAAATACAATAATAAAAAATAACACTTCTCATCAGAGAATCGTAAGTAAGAGACATGCTTAACTACCTATGTATTGGAAACTCAATTGTTTGTTCTTATTAATGAAATGTTTATGTTGAGTTAACAATTTTTTTTCATAGAATATACAAAAATAAATGGCATAATTTATGGGTAACCTTAATATTTTTCGTTATTGGGACATTTACTTCAGGTTCACAATTTTTATTGTGGGTAGAATACGCAAAACAAAATGGTTCGATGTATGGGTAACCTGATTATTTTTAGTTATTGAAATATTCATGTCAGGTGTACAATTTTAGTTTCGACAAAGGAAGGGGTGGACCTGGATGTTTGGTTTTGTGCATGGCTGGTCATGGCTGAAAAATACTTGTGTCGAGTCACTACAAATATCCAATATGGTTTCCAATAGGGTTTATTCTTGGAATAGGAAACACCCAATGGTTCACATATATGTAATGAGTTACAAGATTTAATTCCAAAGGCAAACCGTAATTGGGGTTTGTCACCAATGAGGCTTAGGAACTCACATTGGTAGAGAGGATGGGAGGTCTGGCTCATTAAACATTGTTGGGGCAATTATTTCCCACTCTCATACTCTCTTTTATATTAAAATCATGTTCATGAATCATTAGAAAATATTAATATGGGATCAGTTACCATAAAATTAGTAATAGGTTACTAGCTTATATAGATGTGAATTCATGTACATATCATAGGAATCACGTCAATCTAAACATCAATAAGTTTTAGAGTTTCTTCATTAATAATTTAATTTGTATTTATCAGAGGTTCCCCGTATTTATCTTTTAATTACTTAGTGATGTTGGTTTTAGGATTGCTATGTTTTAAGTCCATATAGAAAAGAAATATAGAGTTTATTGATGCCTAGGAAGGTAGTGGGTGCTTGTGGTGTCAAGTTTAGGCCCATAAATGGGCTTCCAATGTATCCTAATTAATGAAATCAGAATCTGGAAAGTTCAATTCCACTTAAAAGGACAAATCATTACTTTTAAGTTGTTTTGATAAGGACTGATCCATGAATTTAAATGTCATATTGTAAGTATGACTAGGTGAAAGGTTCCTAGAAATGGTTGGTTTGGGACTTATACTTGAGTGGCCCATTCTACTTGACTTTTTAGGGAATATGGCCAAATGAGATTGGGTTGATCTCATGAGAAATATTTCCTAGTGAAGATGCCTCCAAGTAGGAGTGTGGCCCGATATGGATGATATGGAAATACATAGAAGGAATATATCACATTGGGTGGGGGAATGAAATTATTGGGAATATGGCTTAATGAGTGGATGTACAACAGGTAATACGACCATAATAGAAGAAACATCCAGACTCGTGGGAGTATAGCCAAGCGAGGGGAGTACATAAATGATCTCATGATGGATATGGCCTAATACTACCATAGATCGGCCCAAGGGCAGCACCAGTCTTTATCAGTGCTAAGAAAAACACTTTGATAATAGGAGAACTCTATTAGCACTAGATAAAAGCACTGAAAAATCTACCCTTTTCCAGTGCTTTTTTTAGCATTGGTAAAATGTATATTTATCAGCGCTGATAAAAGTTTATAATACAAAATATTATTATTTTATATAAAATTATTATATTTTTACTAAAAAATAATTTTTATTTATACACATTAAATAAAAAACTCATGTTTATAATTAATATATATATTTAAATAATTCAAATATATATATAATGTTTTTAAAAAATTATTTATAAGATTACAAATATATATTTTATTAATTATAATATTATATAAAAATTTAATAAATATTTATTATATTCATTATATTTATATTATATATAAATACATTTAAAATATATATAACAAAAAATATATTTATATATATATATATATTTAAACATATATATTTTTCCAATGAATTTTGTCAACAAATATATTGATGCATGAGTATAATTGATGTGCATTTCTTTTATATTCATCATTAATTAATGTTCATTTATACATTACACCTTTATTATTAGTATTCATGTTGTCCATATGTGCTGAATCGTTTTTTATTATCTATATACTTTACTATGTATATGATTCATTCATGTTATACCCATGGAACTATTCTTATAAATACATTATAATAACAATAAATATATTTAAATAATAAATATATTTATTATAATTATAATTATAATTATAAATTGTAATTATATATAAATAATTTTTAAATATATTTATTTATAATTAAAATTATAACTAAATAATATAAATATATATATTTATTTATTTAAATAATTATAAAATTACAACAGATACATATATTATAATTATATATATATAATTATATACAAATATTTATAAATATACTTACTTATAGTTATAATTATATATATATATATAACTATAAAATTATAATAATGAAATTTATTGTAACGCCCCGACCCCAGTTATCCAGAGTCGGTGCATTACTTCGTAACATTGGCATGATCACAAAAGATCAAGTCTCGAAAGACCGATTAGATTAGTATCCTTGGAAACACTAGATACATTCATAAGTCTTACATTAAATCATAAAGTAAAACAATACTACAACATCTTCTCTTCATATCCCCTTATATTATCCCTGCAGGTCATTTATAATATACTTCTTCACATCCTGGAAAAATTAAAACATTGAAAGGGGTGAGCTCAGATGCTCAGTAAGGATAACAATCTAGCGGAAGCTTTCATAAATAAACATTAACATTTAAGGCAATGTATAACTAAAACAAAAGCCTTTTAAACTTGAACGTTAGCATAATATGGAAAAAGTAAAATGAAATAATTCTATTTACTTACTCACATGGATATTCTACTAGTCGAACAATCACATGAAATATCAATAACCACTTTCATAATGATGGAATGAATAATGCCAGACTATCATAAACACCTAGCCAAGGCCTCGTGCCAAGACCACAAATAGGATTTTTTCAAGGCCTCGTTCCAAGACACTAGTTTGTCTCATGAGTCCTACCGATGCATTGAGGAGCTATAGCGGGCTCCACCCGTCACTTATTAAGTCCAATGCATTTCTCATATGAACAGTTTTAAACATATCATAAACCATAACATAATCATATCACATAAAATATGCATAAAGGAAACATAACATTTCCACATTTAAATCACAAGATATCAATAAAACACATTGATATAATAAAAAAAACGTTCAAACCCATTTTCAATACCAAAATAAAAGAAAATTAAAACATGGAATTTATTTTTCATTAAAAAAAAGTTATGGCTTGTAGAGGAAGCTGAAACCCAAATAATTGCCATGGCGGCGGAGAAGTCGTTGCCGCCACATACGTACGACAAGAAAAACATTCCTTTTTTTCTTTTAGTAAAACACTTCGTATAAAAAGATTCCTTTTGAATAAACATAAAAGTCAAAGGGGTTTATACCCCGTATAAAGGAAAGTTGTGTATAAAACCAAATATGCCTCAATGAAAGAATATTGAGACAAAGTCCCTCACAAAGATAATTTTTTTTAAAATAAAATAGATCTATTATGTGTATTCACTATAATTACACATAAATAAATTAAAAATACAAGATAGGACATAATATTATCATGACATAATTTGAATGTAGGAGATTAACCCAATGAATGGAAATTGGGTTAAGAAGTTCCCTTACCTCATGTCTGACATGACTCGATCATTCTTTAACCTCCAGAATAATAAACTTGATTTAATTTCTATTTACTTAATAACCTTTTTCATGTCCATTATTCCTTTTATATCACTTATTACCATGTAATGAACATTATGTAATTATTTAAGTTAAAAACGGTCATTTTGTCGATCTTTGGAACTTGAGTCAAAAATAAACTTCTTATAATTAAAAGTTGTTCATGTGGTGAAATATCCATTATATCCAGAATTATATTCATGATTTAGATATCATATATATCATAAATATCCCGTATATACATTCATTTATAATATTACATAACATTTAGAGGTAAGAAATGAAATGCACCGTTCATGGAGACGGTAAGCCATACGTAGGCATGAACGCTACTTTCATTTATATTTCATAATTAATGGAATTAATTTATAATTATATAAAGGTATAATATAATGTATAATACCATTTACTCCATCCTTTATACATAGAACATATGGCATTAACGATTCAAATCACTTTGAGGGGGCAGTAGTCCGCACTTCCTAAAATGAAATTATCGCGTTTACCCATAATGGAAATCATAAAGTATTCCATAAATGAGAAATAAAGAAGCATAAGTAAAACATAAACATAATATATATATCATATATGAAAATAGTTTCATCAATATGGCCACCATTAGAGGTGTTATATGAGTGTTTAACAATCATCGTTTCGTGAGGTAGAAATTTCCATCCACAGAAACAGTATGTTCTTAAACCATTAGATGTAGGTGTGTGTAAGTGTAACTCGAAAAATTCATATAAAAACATCCTAGTATATTGATTATACTTGTGTTGTTACAAAATAAATGAATAAAAAGAGTTTAGGGGGTTGGATAAGCAAAATAAAACAAAATAACATAAGAGAAGACATTACCGTAAAATCGGGTAACTCTTTTGATTTGAGCCGAAGGATTCCTTGGGAGGAATTATGCCCAAATTGAGGCTTCTAGGAGTAATTTAGGGATGTTGGGAGAGTATTTGGGCCGAGTTTGGCTGAGCCAAATGGCTTGATGGTGTGAATAAGGTGGTAGAGGTGGGGGCCTTTTATAAGAGGAGAGGAGGGGCACTCTTGGAAAGTAATAAAATGTTACTTTATTATACAATGCTTTTCGGATTATAAAGGTCCCAAACTTCTATAATTCTAGGATAAGGTGATAAGGGTTAGAAATATACCCATCCAATAGGATTTGGGAAAGTTTAATGATTAGATTTTACATTATCTTTTCATTTAATTTTAATGATTAAATAATGAGGTAATCACCGCATCGTCATGGTGTCATAAATAATTTAATTTATTTAATGTCTAAAAATTATAAAAAAAATCTCATGATGTAGTAAATATTTTTATCTTTATAATGAATATTTATAGTCAAAATTATGACTTGTATAACCCCATTTAAAATTTGTTTTCGTAAAACAACTTATGTTTGTGACATTTTTATTTTAACTTTAAATAAACGTTATTTATGACATTTTCCTACCGAAGTGGCTCCATGGGGTCCCCAAGTTGACCCATGGATTTTCATGGTCGGCCATGACACATCCAATATGGGTAGGACAAGTGTAAACGTATTTTCATATTTTTATAATATCATTTTTAACTTAAATTTCACTAATTACCTTTAATCGCGATTAATTAAACTTAAAAGTTACTATTCACCAAAAAATTATTTTAATCCCATTGAACCACATTTTACTTCCTAATGAAAAACATGTATGTCGGATTTTTGAAAATCAAATCACGGATATGGTAATATTTCATTTAAATGAAAAATCAGTTATTTAACTACCACTTAGTGGTTTCACTATTAATCAAAAATTGGAGTTTTTTAGAACAATGCCAAAATTTCACCCTAAGCTATAATTGATATTCCAAACTCAAAAATGATGTCTATTTTACATAATTACAAACATATAAGTTAAATTAATTAATTTTATAATTAATTCCCGCTGTCACAACAAATAGCGTGTTTTTAAGAAACAATATATATCAAAAGATTGACAATTGTTTATGTCCAATTTCAAAGTGAAATTAATTCTAATGAACACCATTGGATAAAATGATAAAAATATATTCTAATTATACTTTAAAACCACTAAATAGTATTATTTATCACTATAAATTATTTTTATTAAAAAATTTGTTTTTATGTATTTTTCACTATTCATAAAAAATTGGAAGTTCTCAGAAAATTACAAAAAATTCAACATAGGATAATTTCGATATTACGAATACAAAAATGAAGTCCATTTTGAAATATAAAATTTATATAATTTAAAAAGGTGGGTATTACTATTCATAACGGCTACTTTGATTAGTTGCGGTGTGTTAGAACTCGAAGTTGAGTACAATGCAAGCTATTGAATTATTGAATGAGAAGCGTATCATGGAAGCTCGGGATGTCACATTCTCCCCTCCATCAATAAATTGAGTCCTCGCAATTTGATAATGTTCTTCGAAAATAAAAGGTTGAAAATAGAAAATACCTTTGTGGAAATCCCACATCGGAATTAGGGTTAATAAGAATATAACATTAAAAGAAAGAAAGAGAAGTACAAAGGTCACCCGAGATAGGCCATACTAGGATTATATGAAAATATGGATATGGAAGAAAAACAAACCATCAAGGACTAATGGAGAGTTGTAGAAAACTGGATTAGGAGAAAGTTTACCATAAGAAAATCACAAACTTGTGCTTGGTTAAACGGTCATTGAATCCCCAGTTGGAAAAGTTAACCGGCAATGTTTTTGTTTTAAGTTACCTTTTATAAAGTTGAGAAATTTATTTAGGAGATTTACTAAGAACGTAAGGGAATATACATACTTTTCATGTAGACTTTCATTCTTTATTAAATTTTTACCACAAACCCATCTTTTACTCTAAAAGGTAACAGAACTCAAAAATATTCTATTTATCCTAATTGTATAAGGTTATAAATATTACCACATACCATTTATATTAGTAAAACTATTTTGTAATAACCAGGGACTTCTTATAGGCTAGTGGTAGGTAATAAAGGCATGTCGCACTATGGTTGTGGGTTCGATTCCTGCAGCTTTGTCTGACGCGATGGGTTATGCCCCACCCTGCAGAGTTTCCTTTTTCTAAAACTATAGTATTATAATATTCCAAAAATAATCTTCATAAATGTTTTAACCTTAAAAAATAATATCCATGTTTCAACTTAATCCATTCCAACCTATATAGTTATCCAAAATACCTCTGTACAAACTTTTTCTAAAAGGTCTCTAAATTCCAAAATCAATTGTAACATCAGATTCCCCAAACAAAGTAAAGTTTCTCTTATTGTCACATACTTAAAATATGATTACCATCACCATATTAAAACCTTAATGAAAAAACAAGTACTTCAGTACAATCTTTATATATATCACATTACTTTTATAACCAGAATATAATCCTTGAGTCCAAAAGCACCAATACAATAATTATTCCGCTTCAACTGTAGTCACAGCATAAGATTGGCCTTGATCCCTTGGCCTTTTCTGAGGTAAGTTTCCCTGATGCTTAAGAAATTCATTTGCATAATTCCCCATTTCCCTACAATTGTAGCATTCAACATTGATAGCCTCTTTCTTTCCCTTACAATCACGAGCCTGATGACCTTTTTCTCCACATTTGTAACAAACTCCTATTCCCTTTAGGCAAGTACCAGGGTGATTCTTCCCACAATTATAACATAATGGAAAATACTTCTTTCCCTTTTTCCCTTTATCTGTCACTTGTTCCATCATTCTCTTCTTCTCTTGCTTTACTTTGTTGTCATAAGACTTAGGGAATTCCTTTTCTGTCTTGATAGAACACGAGACAATATCTTCGTATGAAGAGAAAGTTTGTGAGACTAATGCTCGATGGAGAAATGGTTTTAACCCATCAATGAAACGATCAATCTTACCTCTTGGGTTACGTATATAATATGCAGCATACCTCACTAACCTTGTAAAGTTATCCTCATATTTTGCGACATTCTCATCCTCCTTCTTCCTCAGACTCAAAAATTGCCTTTCCATATCTGCTCGATGGCAATGTGGAAATTATTTTTCTAAGAAAAGAACATTGAACTCTCTCTATTCCATACATGATAATTATTCATCTTCCTTTGTATTTTGAATCAATGACCACCATTGATCGGCATCTCCAGTGAGGTCGTAGACTTCCATGACAACCTTCTCCCTTTTGCTACTCCCCAAGGCGTGGAATATTTTCCTTAAGTAGTTTATCCATTGCTCAGCTACTAATGGATTTGTACCCCCATTAAATGTTGGCGGTTGTTGCCTCATGAAGCGGTCTAACATTGATCCTCCACGTTTCGGATCAGGGTGCTCGATACGAGTAAGGATATTATTCATAACCTGAGTGAGTTTTCCCAGTTTGGAAATAAGTTGATCATCACCAGTTGTATCTCCAGATCCACAATAATTATCTTGAGCTGGAGGGAAATCCCTACACGGAGTGCGTGCATTGATACGGTTTCCCTTCCTTCCACTAGGCGCCATTTCTAAATAATGGCATAAAATAGATTAGTTTATGAATCAAAATACATAATTCCATACTTGTAAAACACATAATACTAGTTGAACTATTTATGGATATAATCCATAATAATAAAAAAAGTTTTCTTTGAGGAAGTATATACTCATAACCCTTCATAGTGGTTTGTAAAGAAAATGAGAATTATCCTAAGCATATCCCCCGGGAGTGTCGTAACCAAGAGCGCAGCAAGGCCCGTTGTCCTGCACCAGTTCCCATTCGAGTCTAGCTCAAAGCGGTGTTTTCGGGTTTTACCCCTAGGTACATCTGTGCCAGAGCCGCTTCTACCTGCTCGTATCCAGACAAGGATGTATTGCTCGGAAAACTCATAAAATCTCTATAATACCAAAATTATAGGAAGTTCTTCTATACTAATCATTAAAGTATATCTTTGGGATATGTCCTCTAATCATAGTTTATCTAAATATAGCTTCCAAGGTTAGTACTAAACTGCCTCTGATACCAACTGTAATCCCCCGACCCCAGTTACCCATAGTCGGTGCATTACTTCATAACATTGGCATGATCACAAAACATCGAGTCTCGAAAGACCGATTAGTTTAGTAGCCTTGGAAACACTAGATACATTCATAAGTCTTACATTACATCATAAAGTAAAACAATACTACAACATATTCTCTTCATATACCCTTATATTATCCCTGCAGGTCCTTCATAATATACTTCTTCACATCCTGGAAAAATTAAAACATTGAAAGGGGTGAGCTCAGATGCTCAGTAAGGATAACAATATAGCGAAAGCTTTCATAAATTAACATTAACATTTAAGGTAATGTATAACTAAAACAAAAGCCTTTTAAACATGAACTTTAGCATAATATGGAAAAAGTAAAATGAAATAATTCAATTTACTTACTCACATGGATATTCTACTAGTCGAATAATCACATGAAATATCAATAACCACTTTCATAATGATAGAATGCATAATGCCAGACTATCATAACCATGTAGCCAAGCCCTCATGCTAAGACCACAAATAAGATTTTGTCAAGGCCTTGTTCCAAGACACTAGTTTGTATCATTAGACCTACCGATGCATCGAGGAGCTATAGTGGGCTCCACCCGTTACTTATTAAGTCCAATGCATTCCTCATATAAACAGGTTTAAACATATCATAAACCATAACATAATCATATCACAAAAAATATGCATAAAGGAAACATAAAATTTCCACATTTCAATCACTAGATATCAATAAAACACATTGATATAATAAAAACACTTTCAAAACCATTTTCAATACCAAAATAAAAGAAAATTAAAATATGGAATTTATTTTTCATTTTAAAAAAGTTATGGCTTGTAGAGGAAGCTGAAACCCAAATAATGGCCATGTCGGCGGAGATGTCCTTGTCACCGCATACGTACGGAAATAGAAACATTACTTTTTTTGTTTAGTAAAACACTTCGTATAAAAAGATTCCTTTTGAATAAATGTAAAAGTAAACGGGTTTTGTACACCGTATAAAGGAAAGTTGTGTATAAAACCAAATATGCCTCAATGAAAGGAGATTGAGACAAAGTACCTCACAAAGATCATTTTTTTTAAATAAAATAGATCTATTATGTGTATTCACTATAATTACACATAAAGAAACTAAAAATACAAGATAGGACATAATATTATCATGACATAATTTGAAAGTAGGAGATTAACCCAAAGAATGGAAATTGGGTTAAGAAGTTCCCTTACCTCGTGTCTGACTTGACTTGATCATTCTTTAACCTCCTGAATTATAAACTAGAGTTAATTTATATTTACTTAAGAAAATTTTTCATGTTAATTATTCCTTTTATATCACTTATTACAATGTTTTGAACATTATGTAATTATTTAAGTTAATAACGGTCATTTTGTCGATCTTTGGTACTTGAGTCAAAAATAAACTTCTTATAATTACAAGTTGTTCATGTGGTGAAATATCTATTATATACAGAATTATATTCATGATTTAGATATCATATATAACATATATATCCAGTATATACATTCATTTATAATATTACATAACATTTAGAGGTAAGAAATGAAATGCACCGTTCATGGAGACGGTAAGCCGTACGTACGCATGAACACTACTTTCATTTCTATTTTATATTTAATGGAATGGAGTTATAATTATATAAAGTTATAATATAATTACAGTATAATATAATGTATAATACCATTTAATCCATCCGTTATACATCCCACATATGGCATTAACGATTCAAATCACTTTGAGGGGGCGGTAGTCCGCACTTCCTAAAATGAAATTATCGTGTTTACCCATAATGGAAATCATAATGTATGCCACAAATGAGAAATACAAGAGCATAAGGAAAACATAAACATAATATATATATCATATATTAAAATAGTGTCATAAAAAAGGCCACCATTAGAGGTGTTATATGAGTGTTGAACAATCATCGTTTCGTGAGGTAGAAATTCGCCATCCACAGGAACAGTATGTTCTTTAACCATAATATGTAGTTGTGTGTAAGTGTAACTTGAATAATTCTTATAAAAACATACTAGTTTATTTTGGATACTGGTTTTGTTACAAAATAAATGCTAAAAAGTGTTTAGGGAGTCGGATAAGCAAAATAAAACAAAATAACATAAGAGAAGACATTACCTTAAAATCGGGTAACTCTTTTGATTTGAGCCAAGGGCTTCCTTGGGAAGAATTCTGCCCAAAGTGAGGATTCTAGGAGTAAGGTAGGGAAGTTGGGAGAGTATTTGGGCAGAGGTTGGCCGATCCAAATGGCATGAAGGTGCAAATAAGGTGGTAGAGGTGGGGGCCTTTTATAAGAGGGGAGGAGGGGCACTCTTGGAAAGTAATAAAATGTTACTTTATTATACAATGATTTTCGGATTCTAAAGATCCCAAACTTCTATAATTCAAGGATAAGGTGATAAGGGTTCGAAATCTACCCATCCAATAGGCTTTGGACAAGTGTAATCCTTAGATTTTACATTATCTTTTCATTTTATTTTAATCATTAATTAATGAGGTAATCACTGCATCATCATGGTGTCATAAATAATTTAATTTATTTAATGTCTAAAAATTATAAAAAAAATATCATTATGTAGGAAATCGTTTTATCTTTCTAATGAATATTTATAGTCAAAAATATTACTTGTATAACCCCATTTAAAATTTTTTTAGTAAAAGAACTTATGTTTGTGACATTTTTATTTTAACTTTAAATAAAAGTTATTTATGTCATTTTCCTACCAAAGTGGCTCCATGGGGTCCCAAGCTGACCCATGGATTTTCTTGGTCGGCCATGACACATCCAATAGGGGTAGGACAAGTGTAAAGGTATTTTCGTATTTTTATAATATCATTTTTACCATAAATTTCACTAATTACCTTTAATCGCGATTAATTAAACGTAAAAGGTACTATTCACCTAAAATTATTTTAATCCCATTGAACCACATTTTACTTCCTAATGACAACCATGTATGTTGGATTTTTGAAAATCAAATCACAGAAGTGGTAATATTTGATTTAAACGAAAAATCAGTTATTTAACTACCACTTAGTGGTTTCACTCTTCATCAAAAATTGGAGTTTTTCAGAACAATGCCAAAATTTCACCCTAAGCTATAATTGATATTCTGAATTCAAAAATGATGTCTATTTTACAAAATTCAAAACATATAAGTTGCATTAATTAATTTAATAATTAATTTCTGTTGTCACAACAAATAGAGTGTTTTTAAGAAACAATATATATCAAAAAATTGTCAATTGTTTATGTCCAATTTCAAAGTGAAATTAATTCTAATGAACACCATTGGATAAAATGGTAAAAATATATTCTATTTATAATTTAAAACCACTCAATAGTATAATTTATCCCTATAAATTATTTTCATTAAAAAAGTTGTTTTTAAGTATTTTTCACTATTCATAAAAAATTGGAAGTTCTCAGAAAATTACAAAAAATTCAACATAGGCTAATTTCGATATTACGAATACAAAAATGAAGTCCATTTTGAAATATAAAATTTATATAATTTCAAAAGGTGGGTATTACTATTCATAACGGCTACTTTGATTAGTTGCGGTGTGTTAGAACTCGAAGTTGCGTACAATGCATGTTATTTCATTATTGAATGCGAAGCGTATCATGGAAGCTCGGGGTGTTACTTTTATTATACTTATAAAGTAATAAATATATATAATTAAATAAATAAATAAATAAATAAATATATATATATATTTATAATTATAGTTCAAATATATATATATATATAATTAAATAATTATAAAATTTTGATAAATTATTAATTATATATGTTTTTAAAATTATAAATATAATAAATATGATTTTTATAATTCCATAATTATTTTAATATATATATAAATATAATTATAAGTATAAATAATTATATATTTATTATAATTTTTAGTTACAAATAAATATGTATTTATTTGTAGTTATACTTATAAATAAATATAAATTTATTTATTTATATAATTATAAAATTATAAGAAATATATTTATTATTCTTATAATGTTATAAAAATATATAATTAAATAAATATATTTATAAATATATAGAAATATTAATAAATTAATACAAATATTTATAATTACAATTATAAATAAATGCATATATTTTCAAATAATTATACAATTATAATAAATATATTAATTTTATATATTAAAAAAATTATAAATATAATAAATATAATTCTTATAATTTTATAATTATTTAAATAAATAAAATTATTTATTTATTCAAAATTATAACTATAAATAAATATATATTTCTTATAATCTTTTAATTATAAAAAATTATTTATATATTTAAATTTAAAATAGTAATTAAATATATAAATATATAAAATTAAATAATTATAAAATTTTAATAAATATATTTTTTATAATTATAATGTTAAATATATATATAATTAAATAAATATATCTGTAAATATATAAAAATATTTATAAATAAGTAAAAATATTAATATTTATAATTATAATAAATATTTAAGTTATATATATTTGTAAAATTATAAGTATAACAAATACAGTTCTTGTAAATTTATAATTATTTAAACAACAATATATGTATATATATATATATTTATAATTATAACTGTATATATATATATATATGTTTATTATAATTTTTTAAATTATATATTAATTTAAATATATATTTACTATATTCATAATATTATAAATATATATAACAAATATATTAATTATATATATTTATAAAATTATAAATATAAGAAATATATTTATTATATTTTTATAATTATTTAAATAAATATATATAAATTTATTGTTATAAAATTAAATAAATAAATATTTATAATTATATATAGTAAATAAATTTATTATATATAAATATAATTATTAATATAACACATATATTCATTATAATTTTCTAATTATTAATATATATATATATATAATATTTATAATTTTATAAATATATAGTTATATAAATATATTTATTATATATATAAACATAAATAAATAAATATTTATTTATAGTTATAATTATAAATATATATATATATATATACATATATAATTTTACAAATATATATACTAATATAAATAAATTACTAACATTATAACTTTATTATCACCTTTTTAGCGCTATTAATGATACGTCATTATCAGTGCTTTTTTAGCGCTGATAAAGACATATTTTATTAATGCTTTCTATTTTAACGCTGATAAGACATACTTTTATCTGCGCTTTTTAACAAGTGTTGATAAAATCATTACCCGGTTTTTTTTAAATTAACCATAAAAATCGACTTCTTCTCTCACACACCTTAAGATCTTGCGAAAGCCAGCCTCTGACGCTGTCGACCCCTCCTCTTCCGTTGTTGACCTCTCTTCTGTCATCGATGACCCCTCCTCGTTCGTTGACCCCTCCTTTGCCCTGACCCCTTCTCTTCCATCATGAATCACCCCCTACCGCGAACCCCACCTCTTTCACGAACCCCACCTGTGTCGTATGCCCATCCCCACCTCCCCCAAGAACTCCTACTCCGCCGTGAACTCATCTCTACCATGAAACCCACCTCCTCCACCAAACCCCACCTATGACACGTACCCATCTTCCACCTTGAGCCCCTCCTCCACCATGAACCCACCTTCACCGCGAACCCGACCTCCACCGCGAACTCCTTCGCGACCTCCATTATTGCTGCCACAACCCCCTAACCCGACTCTGCAGTCGTCAGACCCTAATATTGTCACTAGACTTCTAAATATATGGTATGTTCTTATATTATGTGGAATACTTTCTTAATTAAAGGTTAATTATAGGGTTTTAGTGTCCGAAATATTTTTCATGTATGAATTATGTGTTTGGATTGGTATATTAGTGTTAGATAAATTTTTTTTATTGGTAAAATGATTGATTGTTTTTTGGTAATATTCTATAAATCCTTGTATAATTTTCTACGTACAGTTGACTATGACTTTGGTACAATTATAATTGATGAGTTTGGATTGATCCAAATGTCAGAACATATTTGGATGTGGAGGTTCGATACATTATAAACATTATATGGATTAATTTAGGTAAAAATTATCATGATTGGTATTATAATACAGTTATTCTGGTGAGTAGTTTTGATAAAATAAAATTTTTTCTTTGGATAAAAAAACACTTTTGAGTAGGAACTTATCATGAATGTGGTATCTGTGTTTGGGATTGGATTAACATTTTGATGATTGATTTGGGATGAATCGAGGTGTTTTCTATGTATGGTTTTCTAATATATATTTTAATTTTTATCATTTTTAATAATTTGTGTGGATGTATAACTGGATGCTTTAATGGATGTTATACTATGTTGACATGATAGTTTTAGAAATGTTCTTCATCGATTATTAATTTTGGGATTTTAGAAAAACATCATGGGAATGTTTAGGTAGAGATGTGAGAATTCTAGAGACATGTGTTATAATATTTTGTTCACACTATTATAGTTGTAACACCCCGAGCTTCCACGATACACTTCTCATTCAATAATGCAATAGCTTGCATTGTACGCAACTTCGAGTTCTAAAACACCGCGACTAATCAATGTAGCCGTTATGAATAGTAATAAGCACTTTTTAAAATTATAGAAATTTTATATTTCAAAATGGACTTGATTTTTGGATTCGGAATATCGAAATTAGCCTATGTTGAATTTTTGGTATTTTTCTGAGAACTTCTAATTTTTTATGAATAGTGAAAAATACTTAAAACAAATTTTTAATCAAAATAATTTATTGTGATAAATTATACTATTTAGTGGATTTAAGGTATAATTATAATATATTTTTACCATTTTATCCAATGGTGGTCATTAGAATTAATTTAACATTGAAATTGGACATAAACAATTGCCAATCTTTTGATATAAATTGTTTCTTAAAAACATGCTATTTGTCGTAACATCGGGAATTAATTATAAAATTAATTAATGCAACTTATATGTTTGTAATTTTTTAAAATAGAAATCATTTTTGAATTTGGAATATCAATTATAGCTTAGGATGAAATTTTGGCCTTGTTCTGAAAAACTTCAATTTTTGATGAATAGTGAAACCACTAAGTGGTAGTTAAATAACTCATTTTTCGTTTAAATGAAATATTACCACTTCTGTAATTTGATTTTCAAAAATCCGACATACATGGTTGTCATTAAGAAGTAAAATGTGGTTCAATGAGATTAAAATAATTTTTGGTGAATAGTAACTTTTAAGTTCTTAATCGCGATTAGAGGTAATTACTGTAGTTTAAGGTACAAATAATGTTTTAATAATATGAGATGAGAATGACACTTGTCCTACTCCTATTGGATGAGTATTGGCCGACCAAGACAACCCATGGGTCAACTTGGGGACTCCATGGAGCCACTTTAGTTGGAAAATGACATTAATATATATTTATTTAATGTTAAAATTAAATTGACACAAACATGAGTTGTGTTACTAAAACAGTTTTTAAGTGGGGTTACTGAAGTCCAAATTTTGATTATAAATATTCATTAGAAAGCTAAAACGATTTCCTACATCATAGTATTTTTTTTATAATTTTTAGACATTAAATAAATCAAATTAATTATGAAATCATGATGATGCAGCGATGACATCATTATTTAACGATTTAAATAAAATGAGAAGATAATGTAATATCCAAGGCTTACACTTGTCCAAAGCCTTTTGGATGAGGATATTTCGAACCCTTATCACCTTAGCCACGAATTATATAAGTGTGGGACCTTTAGAATCCGAAAAGCATTGTATAATAATGTAACATTTCAATCTTTCCAAAAGAGCCCCTCCTCTCCACTTATAAAAGGCCCCCACCTCCCCCACCTCATTTACACTTTCAAGCCTTTTGGATCGGCCAAACTCTTCCCAAATACTCTCCCAACTTCCCCCTCTTACTCCTAGAAGCCTCACTTTGGGCAGAACTCTTCCCAAGTAAGCCTTTGGCTCAAATCAAAAAGAGTTACCCGATTTTGAGGTAATGTCTTCTCTAATGTTGTTTTGTTTTATTTTTCTTCTCCAACCCCCTAAACTATTTTTATTCATTTCTTTTGTAACAACAACAGTATCCTCAATATACTAGGATGTTTTTATAAGAAGGATTCGATCTAAACTTACACAAACCTACATCTAATGGTTAAAGAAGATATGGTTTCTGTGGATGGCGAATTTCTGCCTCACGAAACGATGATTGTTCAACACTCATATAACACCTTCAAAGGTGGCCATTAAGATGTCACTATTTTAATATATGATATATAATATGTTTATGTTTTACTTATGCTTCTGTATTTCTCATTTATGGCATACTTTATGATTTCCATTATGGGTAAAACATGATAATTTCATTTTAGGAAGTGCGGACTACCGCCCCCTCAAAGTGATTTGAATCGTTAATGCCATATATGGGATGTATAAAGGATGGATTAAACGGTATTATACACTATATTATACTGGAATTATATTATACATTTATATTATTATGATTTCATTCCATTAAATATGAAATAGAAATGAAAGTAGCGTTCATGCGTACGTACGACTTACCGTCTCCATGAACGGTGCATTTCATTTCTTACCTCTAAATGTTACGTAATATTATAAATGAATGTATATACTGGATATATATGATATATATGACATCTAAATCATGAATATAATTCTGGAGATAATGGATATTCTACCACATAAACAACTTGTAATTATAAGAAGTTTATTGTTGGCTCAAGTACCAAAGATCGACAAAACGACCGTTATTAACTTAAAAAATTACATAATGTTCATAACATTGTAATAAGTGATATAAAAATGATAATGAAATTAAAAATGGTTCTTAATAAGGTATATATTAACTCTATTTTATTATTCAGGAGGTTAAAGAATGGTTGATTCAAGTCAGACACGAGGTAAGGGAATTTCTTAACCCAATTTCCATTGTTTGGGTTAATCTCCTACTTTCAAATTATGTCATGATATTATTCTGTCCTATTTTGTATTTTTACATTATTTATGTGTACCTATAGTGAGTACACATAATAGATCTATTTTATTTTAAAAATGTTCTTTTTAAGGACTTCGTCTCGATCTCCTTTCATTGAGGCATACTTGGTTTTATACACAACATTCTTTTATATGGTGTATAAACCCCTTTGACTTTTACGTTTATTCAAAAGGAATATTTTTTATACGAAGCGTTTTGCTAAACGACAAAAGGGAATGTTTTTCTTTCCGTACTTATGTGGAGACAACGACTTCTCTGCCGCCGTGACCATTATTTGAGTTTCGGCTTCCTCTACAAGCCATCATTTTTTTAATGAAAAATAAATACAAAGTTTTAACTTTCTTTTATTTTGGTATTGAAAATGGTTTTGAAAGCATTTTTATTATATCAATGTGTTGTATTGATATCTTGTGATTGAAATGTGGAAATGTTATGTTTCCTTTATGCATGTTTTATGTGATACGATTATGTTATGGTTTATGATATGTTTAAACCTATTCATATGAGGAATGTATTGGACTTAATAAGTGACGGGTGGAGCCCGCTATAGCTCCTCGATGCATCGGTAGGTCTCATGAGACAACTAGACGTGGAATTGGCCGAGGCCCTTTCCCAATTTGATTTATGGTTTTGGCCGAGGCCTTACTCATTTTAGATGTCTTGGCCGAGGCCTTGACAAAATGTTTCAGAATGTCCGGCATTATACATTCCCTCATTATGAAAGTGGTTATAGTTATTGCATGTGATTATTCGTCTAGTAGAATATCCATGTGAGTAAGTAATGGAATTATTTTATTTTACTTTTCCCATATTATGCTGAAGTTCAAGTTCAATAAGGCTTTTGTTTTAGTTATACATTGCCTTAAATGTTTATGTTTATTTATGAAAGCTTCCGCAATATTGTTATCCTTACTGAGCATCTGATCTCACCCCTTTCAATGTTTTAATATTTTCCAGGATGTGAAGAAGTATTTTATGAATGACCTGTAGGGATAGTCAGAAGAGGATATGAGTGTGGACTATGGAGACTTTGTTATTGTAGTTTTTCACCTTATGATGTAATGTAAGACTTATGAATGTATCTAGTGTTTCCAAGGCCACTAAACTAATCGGTCTTTCGAGACTTGGGCTTTTCTGATCATGCCAATGTTACGAAGTAATGCACCGACTCTGCGTAGATGGGGTCAGGGCGTTACAGTTGGTATCAGAGGCAGTTTAGTACTAACCTTGGAAGCTAGATTTAGATAAACTCTGATTAGAGCACACAGCCCAAAGATAGACTTTGAGGATTAGTATAGAAAAACATCCTAGAATATTGGTATTGTAGAGATGTTGTATGTTTTCCGAGCAATACATCCCTGTCTGGATACGAGCAGGTAGATGCGGCTCTGGCACAGATATACCTAGGGGTAAAACCCGAAAATACCGCTTTGAGATAGACTCGAACGGGAACTGGTGCACGACAACGGGCCTTGCTGCACTCTTGGTTACGACACTCCCGGGGGATATGCTTAGGATAATTCTCATTTTCTTTACAAAACACTATGAAGGGTTATGAGTATATACTTTATCAAAGAAAACATTTCGTTTTATGATTATGGATTATATCCATAAATAGTTCAATTTATGTAAAGTGTTTTACAAATATGGAATTATGTATTTTAATTCATAAACTAATCTAGTTTATGCCATTGTTTAGAAATAGCGCCTAGTGGAAGGAATGGAAACCGTATCAATGCACGCACTCCGTGTAGGGATTTCCCTCCTGCTCAAGATAATTATTGTCGATCTGGAGATACAACTGGTGCTGATCAACTTATTACCATACTGGGACAACTCACTCAGGTTATGAATAATAACCTTACTCATATGGAGCACCCTGATCCGCAACGTGGAGGATCAATGTTAGACCGCTTCATGAGGCAACAAACACCAACATTTAATGGGGGTACAAATCCGTTAGTAGTTGAGCAATGGATAAACTCCTTAGAAAAAATATTCCACGCCTTGGGGAGTAGCGAAAGGGAGAAGGTTATCATGGCAGTTTACCGCCTCACTGGAGATGCCGATCAATGGTGGTCATTGATTCAAAACACAAAGGAAGATGAAGAAGTATCAAATATGGAATGGAGAGAGTTCAAATAGCTTTTCCTAGAAAAATACTTTCCTCGTGACCATCGAGCAGATATGGAAAGGCAATTTCTGAGTTTGAGGCAGAACGAGGATGAGAATGTCGCAAAGTATGAGGCTAACTTTACAAGGTTAGCGAGGCATACTGCCGATTATATACGTAACCCAAGGAGTAAGATTGATCGTTTCTTTGATGGGTTAAAACCATTTCTCCGTCGAGCTTTAGTATCACAATCCTTCTCATCATACGAAGATATTGTCTCGTGTGCTATCAAGACAGAAAAGGAATTCTCTAAGTATTATGAAAACAAAGTAAAGCAAGAGAAGAAGAGAATGGTGGAACAAGAGACAGATAAAGGGAAAAAGGGAAAGAATGATTTTCCATTATGTGATAATTGTGGGAAGAATCACCCTGGTACGTGCCTAAAAGGAATGAGAGTTTGTTATAAATGTGGAGAAAAGGGTCACCAGGCTCGTGATTGTAAGGGAAAGAAAGAGGCTGTCAAAGTTGAATGCTACAATTGTAGGGAAATGGGGCATTATGCAAATGAATGTCCTAAGCGTCAAGGAAACTTACCTCAGAAAAGGCCAAGGGATCAAGGCCAATCTTATGCTATTACTACAGTTGAAGCAGAATAACTAATGTATTGGTGCTTTTGGACTCATGGATTATATTCTGGTTATTAGAATAATGTGATATATATATATAAGGATTGTACTACAGTACATGTTGATTTCAGTAAGGTTTTAATATGATTAAGGTAATCATATTTTTAGTATGTGACAATAAGAGAAACTTTTCGTTGTTTGGGGAATCGGATGTTACAAATAATTTTGGAATTTAGAGACCTTTTAGAGAAAGTCTGGACAGAGGTATTTTGGATAACTATAAAGGTTGGAGTGGATTAAGTTGAACATTGGATAGTATTGTTTAAGGTTAAAACATTTATGAAGATTATTTTTGTAATATTATAATACTATAGTTTTAGGAAAAGGACAACCTGCAGGGTGGGGCATAACCCGTCGCGTCGGACAAAGCTGCAGGAATCGAACCCACAACCATAGTGTGACAGGCCTTTATTTCCTACCACTTGCCTACAGGAAGTCCCTGGTTTTACAAAATAATTTTACTAATCTAAATGGTATGTGTTAACATTTGGAACCTTATACAATTAGGATAAGTATAATATTTTTGAGTTCTATTATCTTTTTTAGTGAAAGATGAGTTGAAGGTTGAATCTCTAATTGTCAAGCATAAATATATATATATATACCTATATCTTATTCAATGAATAAATTAATTCTTAAACTTTAGTAAAGGGATATTAAAAAAAATGTGTTATCCTAATACCTTATGTCTTGTTGAACTGATGATATTTTAAATCAACATAGATTGAAGGCTTTGAGGCCCTCAACTTGACAGTTGATTGTGATTGATGACCTCAATCACTCCCTATAAATATTTACGTTTTTCCTCCAATTATATGTCTTTAATTGCCACCAATTTTCTCCTAATCTAGATCATAATTGGGTGGTGACTTTTTCATTTCCCTTTCCCTCTTATTAAGGCTAAATTTTATTAATCTTATTTCCGATGTGGGTTTTCCTCAAAGGTATTTTCTCTTTTAAACCTTTTATTTTCAAAGAAAAATTTCAAATTGCGAGGACGCAATTTATTGAAGGAGGGTAGAATGTAACAACCCGAGCTTCCATGATACGCTTCTCATTCAATAATGCAATAGCTTGCATTGTACGCAACTTCGAGTTCTAAAACACCGCGACTAATCAATGTAGCCGTTATGAATAGTAATAACCACTTTTTAAAATTATAGAAATTTTATATTTCAAAATGGACTTGATTTTTGGATTCGGAATATCGAAATTAGCCTATGTTTAATTTTTGGTATTTTTCTGATAACTTCTAATTTTTTATGAATAGTGAAAAATACTTAAAACAACTTTTTAATCAAAATAATTTATTGTGATAAATTATACTATTTAGTGGATTTAAGGTATAATTAGAATATATTTTTACCATTTTATCCAATGGTGGTCATTAGAATTAATTTAACATTGAAATTGGTCATAAACAATTGCCAATCTTTTGATATAAATTGTTTCTTAAAAACATGCTATTTGTCGTAACATATTGAATTAATTATAAAATTAATTAATGAAACTTATATGTTTGTAATTTTTTAAAATATAAATCATTTTTGAATTCGGAATATCAATTATAGCTTAGGGTAAAATTTTGGCCTTGTTCTGAAAAACTTCAATTTTTGATGAATAGTGAAACCACTAAGTGGTAGTTAAATAACTGATTTTTCGTTTAAATGAAATATAACCACTTCTGTGATTTGATTTTCAAAAATCCGACATACATGGTTGTCATTAATAAGTAAAATGTGGTTCAATGAGATTAAAATAATTTTTTGGTGAATAGTAACTTTTAAGTTCTTAATCGCGATTAGAGGTAATTAGTGTAGTTTAAGGTACAAATAATGTTTTAATAATATGAGATGAGCATGACACTTGTCCTACTCCTATTGGATGAGTCATGGCCGACCAAGACAACCCATGGGTCAACTTGGGGACCCCATGGAGCCACTTTAGTTGGAAAATGACATTAATATATATTTATTTAATGTTAAAATTAAATTGACACAAACATGAGTTGTGTTACTAAAACAGTTTTTAAGTGGGGTTACAGAAGTCCAAATTTTGATTATAAATATTCATTAGAAATCTAAAAGGTTTACTACATCATAGTATTTTTTTTATAATTTTTAGACATTAAATAAATTAAATTAATTATGACATCATGATGATGCAGCGATGACCTCATTATTTAACGATTTAAATAAAATGAGAAGATAATGTAATATCCAAGGCTTACACTTGTCCAAAGCCTATTGGATGAGGATATTTCGAACCCTTATCACCTTAGCCACGAAATATAAAAGTGTGGGACCTTTAGAATCCGAAAATCATTGTATAATAATGTAACATTTCAATCTTTCCAAAAGAGCCCCTCCTCTCCACTTATAAAAGGCCCCCACCTCTCCCACCTCATTTACACTTTCAAGCCTTTTGGATCGGCCAACCTCTGCCCAAATACTCTCCCAACTTCCCCCTATTACTCCTAGAAGCCTCACATTGGGTAGAACTCTTCCCAAGGAAGCCTTTGGCTCAAATCAAAAAGAGTTACCCGATTTTGATGTAATGTCTTCTCTAATGTTGTTTTGTTTTATTTTTCTTCTCCAACCCCCTAATCTCTTTTTATTCATTTCATTTGTAAAAAAACCAGTATCCTCAATATAATAGGATGTTGTTATAATAAGTATTCTAGATACACTTACACACACCTACATCTAATGGTTAAAAAAAGGTTTCTGTGGATGGCGAATTTCTGCCTCACGAAACGATGATTGTTCAACACTCATATAACACCTTCAAAGGTGGCCATTAAGATGTCACTATTTTTATATATGATATATAATATGTTTATGTTTTACTTATGCTTCTGTATTTCTCATTTATGGCATACTTTATGATTTCCATTATGGGTAAAACACGATAATTTCATTTTAGGAAGTGCGGACTACCGCCCCCTCAAAGTGATTTGAATCGTTAATGCCATATATGGGATGTATAAAGGATGGAGTAAATGGTATTATACACTATATTATACTGGAATTATATTATACATTTATATTATTATGATTTCATTCCATTAAATAGGAAATTGAAATGAAAGTAGCGTTCATGCGTACGTACGGCTTACCGTCTCCATGAATGGTGCATTTCATTTCTTACCTCTAAATGTTACGTAATATTATAAATGAATGTATATACTGGATATATATGATATATATGAAATCTAAATCATGAATATAATTCTGGAGATAATGGATATTCTACCACATAAACAACTTGTAATTATAAGAAGTTTATTGTTGGCTCAAGTACCAAAGATCGACAAAACGACCGTTATTAACTTAAATAATTACATAATGTTCATAACATTGTAATAAGTGATATAAAAAGGATAATGAAATAAAAAATTGTTCTTAATAAGGTATATATTAACTCTAGTTTATTATTCAGGAGGTTAAAGAATGGTTGAGTCAATTCAGACACGAGGTAAGGGAATTTCTTAACCCAATTTCCATTCTTTGGGTTAATCTCTTACTTTCAAATTATGTCATGATATTATTCTGTCCTATTTTGTATTTTTACTTTATTTATGTGTACCTATAGTGAGTACACATAATAGATCTATTTTATTTTAAAAATGTTCTTTTTAAGGACTTCGTCTCGATCTCCTTTCATTGAGGCATACTTGGTTTTATACACAACTTTCTTTTATACGGTGTATAAACCCCTTTGACTTTTACGTTTATTCAAAAGGAATCTTTTTTATACGAAGCGTTTTGCTAAACGACAAAAGGGAATGTTTTTCTTTCCGTACTTATGCGGCGACAACGACTTCTCTACCGCCGTGACCATTATTTGAGTTTCGGCTTCCTCTACAAGCCATCATTTTTTTAATGAAAAATAAATACAAAGTTTTAACATTATTTTATTTTGGTATTGAAAATGGTTTTGAAAGCATTTTTATTATATCAATGTGTTGTATTTATATATTGTGATTTAAATGTGGAAATGTTGTGTTTCCTTTATGCATGTTTTATGTGATACGATTATGTTATGGTTTATGATATGTTTAAATCTATTCATATGAGGAATGTATTGGACTTAATAAGTGACAGGTGGAGCCCGCTATAGCTCCTCGATGCATCGGTAGGTCTCATGAGACAACTATACGTGGAATTGGCTGAGGCCCTTTACCAATTTGATTTATGGTTTTGGCCGAGGCCTTAATCATTTTAGACGTCTTGGCCGAGGCCTTGACAAAATGTTTCAGAATGTCCGGCATTATACATTCCCTCATTATGAAAGTGGTTATTGTTATTGCATGTGATTATTCGTCTAGTAGAATATCCATGTGAGTAAGTAATGGCATTATTTTATTTTACTTTTTCCATATTATGCTGAAGTTCAAGTTCAATAAGGCTTTTGTTTTAGTTATACATTGCCTTAAATGTTTATGTTTATTTATGAAAGCTTCCACAATATTGTTATCCTTACTGAGAATCTAAGCTCACCCCTTTCAATGTTTTAATATTTTCCAGGATGTGAAAAGTATTTTATGAATGACCTGCAGGGATAGTCAGAAGATGATATGAGTGTGGACTATGGAGACTTTGTTATTGTAGTTTTTCACCTTATGATGTAATGTAAGACTTATGAATGTATCTAGTGTTTCCAAGGCTACTAAACTAATCGGTCATTCGAGACTTGATCTTTTGTGATCATTCCAATGTTATGAAGTAATGCACCGACTCTGCGTAGATGGGGTCGGGGCATTACAATAGTACCCCTACATTAGGTCTCACACCTACTACTAGAATTTCATTCTTAATGAGGCCATTAATGGAGAGTTGATTGTGTTTCATTTGGATTGGAAGAATATCCTAGTGTGATGATTCCTTTAATTTATCAACTTAGATTATCTCCTTTGGCCTTTGGTTGGTACCCCTTAATGATGTATTCTTAATAGTTTATTATCATTTTATATTATGGTTGTATCTTTGTAAATTATATTTTTTAAAAAAGAAAAATATATTTTTTTTATTTATTTACTCAACCTTATGTAGTAAAATTCTTCTCATTATTTTCCCAAAAACTAGATTTTATCTATCTTATAAATTAATGGTATAAAATCTTTGGTGATATCCTACTAGTCTCTTTCCTCACACCATACATATATACATTGGTGTGTAGATAAACTTAGTTTTCTATCATACAAGTAAAATGAAAGGGCACACTTTTATAGTGGTGTTCCATAGTAACTTGTTAATGATATAATAATAATGGGATGTAAAGGTCGCCATATGGAATAAAAAGAAAATATTCATTTTGAGTTATTTTAAGATATTTATTATAAAGTGACTCTGTTGAAAATAAATTTATTTTTTGTTTACCTTTATATTTTTTTTCATGTGTAAACCTTTTATAGATTTATATTTTATAAAATATAGGTTATTTTTTATGCATGTATCTTTTATAAAGTGCCTATCTTGGGATTTATGTGTTTGTGAAAATGCCTATGTATATCTTTTAAATTGATTCAATTGTTTTGAAATTTTTATTAACAAATTATATGTGTTTTATATACTGTTTTTTGGTTTTAAATAGCTTTAAAATGATTTAAATACTTGGCATAGACTTAGGTTTCAGGCCAAGTGTTTGTTAACTCAGTCGATTGAGTTTCATAATGGGATGTGAATGTTTTAAAAGCATATCTAATGCCAGTTTCATTTTAACAAGGCGTTTGAGAAGTTTATAATGAAAAAATTTTAAAATAAAGAGGTTTATTGATAATTTTAAATTAATAATACCTTTGGGCCATGAAGTTTCCTTGAATGAATTTAAATGAATAACATTGTTGGGTCATGAAGTTTCCTTGAATTATTTAAAAAAAGGAATTGTGGTTTTGTGAAAGAGTTCATGTAATTTATTGGATTATTTTAAAAAGGGTGTGTTATTTTAATATTGAATTTATGTAAATGGTTGGTTTTTTAATGGGATTTTAGGTATGATTTTATAAATAGTTTTCAAAGGAAATCTGAAATGTAGTTTTTCCATAATCGTTTATGATTTTATTTTTATAGCTTTAGGAATACCATTACATTATATAGGTAAGATAAGTAGATTGATGATAACACCATTTAAAGGGTATGTAACTAACTCTATCAAACCCATATGATATCCATAATAACCTCAATCCCGGAAAAGGTGAATTAATTATAAACCGCATTGCAACTCTTAATCCTACTTTTCATCCAACAACACCTGCATGGTTCAAATCAGGGGAGTCCTCTACAATTACATATTCTTTCTAGTTTTGTGTGAGATTTTAAGGGGATGAGTCTTAGAAAACAAAATACAATAATAACTATCATTAAAATGTTGATTTCACATTATGTGAATGTCCCCTTTTATGTATTTATTTTGTTAAATATTAATATTACTAAATCAAAAAGGATGGATAAGAATAAATAATGAATGAATTCCAATTGTATAACAAAAGAGTACAAAGATGGAGTGAAACAATTCATAATGTTTTCAAAAGATCATTCATATGACCCTTATCAAATCGTTTTTCTGTGTTTATAATATTCTTATTCAAGACTAATTAATCCAGAGGAGTTGGAAGAGAACTAGATCTGTCAAGGAATAGATCGATGTTATAAATGTTGGAATAGAAATGGGGAAAAAGAGAATGTAGCTAGTGGATGGGATAAAACTACATTTTAGGGATCATGTGATATCTTTAAATTTTTGGAAAATGAAGAATACTATATAAATAATGTCACTATAGATGTGAATGATGATGAAGATCATATTGAGAAAATGACAATGATAGTTGAATATGAACTTTTTGATTTACCAAAATTGTTTGAGAAGTTAAATAGTTGTGAAAAGGAACCATTTTATATTCATTTCACTAAATATATGACATTGTTATCCATAGTTAAGCTGTATAATTTGAAATTAGAAATTAGATGGAGTGATGCCAGTTTTACTGAACTACTTTCACTCTTGGATGACATGCTACCAGAAGATAATGAGCTCCCCAACCGAACATAAAACACCAAAAAATGCTATGCTTGATTGGTATGATCTCTGAAATAATACACACAGGCTAGAATGAATGTATACTATTTCTCAAGGAACAAAAATCACTTACATAATACCAAAAGTGTGGTTCTTTTAGATACAAGAAAGACGAATTTGTTCCTATGAATGTTGTGTGGAACTTTTCAATCATTCTAAGGTTTAGGAACCTATATAGATGTGAGGAGACAAAATGGAAATTGACTTGGTATGTAGATAAAATAATTAAATATGAGAAACTACATCACCCAAAAGACTCTCCTTAGTATAATAGAATTGATCATGAGTATCATGAATTTGGAAATGATATGAGAAACCATTATCTTGCATTATCTATAGATGGAGTGAATCCTTTTGGTTTTAAAAGTATCACTCATAGTACATGGACGGTAATGTTGGTAAATTATAACTTACCACTATGTTTATGCTTGAAATGAAAATACATCATGTTATCCTTTCTTATATTAGGACCAAAAAATGGGTAATGATGTTGATGTTTATTTGGCTCCATTGATCGAGGATTTGAAATTATTGTGGGATTCATGTGTTACATTGTATGATTCTTACAGAAATGAATATTTCATGTTGAGAGCCTTGTTGTATGGAATGATAAATGACTTTCCTACTTATGGAGATTTTTTAAAATATAACATTAAAGTAACTCAAAGGTTTATTGTATACAAATAAGGTACACAGTCAATAAGGTTGAAACATTAATAAAAAACTGTGTTTCTAGGACATCATATATTTATACCCCAGTAGCATAAGTACCAATCTTGGATGACATCATTCAATGGGAGTTCATAAGAATGTACAATACTATCTCCTCTAATAGGTGATAAACTATTTGATAAAGTAAAATTCGTGGAAACTACTTTTGGTAAATTGTTTTCGAAAAACCTTATGAAAAATGGATGGAAAAATATAAGTTTTTTTAATTACCATACTGGAATTGTCTATATGTTAGACATTTTCTTGATGTTATGCATGTTGAATAAAATTTATGTGATAATGTCATCAGCACGTAGCTAAATGCACCCATAAAAAGGATGGAATTAAGGCTAAGTTGTACATGGTTGACATGGGAATAAAAGAATAGATGGTGATAGTGAAGGGTGAAAATGAATAAATCCGCATCCAAATACTTACACTCTTTCCAAACGGGAGAGATATCGGTTTTAAAACTTCTTGAATAACATAATGTTTCCATATCGACATTCATAAAATATCAAGAACATCATGTTATTGGTTGATTTAATGTTAAAGGGTCTGAAATCACATGAGTTGCATGTTTTTATTCATGAATTAATTCATATAGATTAATGTTGAATTTATTTAAAGAGTGTTATTCATACATTAACCAATGAATGTTTCTTATTTAAAGCTATATGTATCAAAGTTATAGACCTAAAAAAATTTATGACTATAGAAAAAGAAATTATTGTCATATTATGTGAATTGGAAATGTTCTTCCATCCCACATTCATTGATATGATGGTTCATTTGAGGGTTCCGTTGGTAATAGAGATTCAACTATGTGGTGCTATACACTATAAATAGATGTACCTCGTTAAATTTTATATGAAAATCATGAAAAGATATATCAAAAATTTAATTCATCTAGATGGTTGTATTGTGGAGTAATATACTTTTGAGGAATCCATCGAATTTTTTACTGAATACATGTCCAGTGTAGAAAGAATTGGTCTTCCAAAACATCATCATACTGGGTGGCTTGTAGGAGAAGCAATTTCTAGAAGAGAAGATCTCAAAATCAATATTACAGATCAGAAGTGAGAATTCCTTTACATTTTTTATAATACTTTGGAGGTTTCCCCATATGTTGAAACCCATAAATAAATTCTTAATAATTTGAATCCATCAAGGGATGAAAGATGGATATCAAATACACATAATCAATAGTTCATAGGATGGTTATATGATCATATTTTTAAAGAGTCAAAGGAATATAAAGATTCAATTTCAGATTGATTTCGATTTCTAGTTAGAGAACTGAGTTTGTATGTATTATCTTACATTGGTTATGTAATTAATGGTAATACATTCTATAAAAATGAACATGATGAAGATAGTGCCATGAAAAATAATGCAGTTACACTTGTGGCTTAAGGAATGCATTTTTTTGGTACTAAGGACAGAAATATAATTTACGTTAATATGTCATAATTTGGATTAATCAAAAAAAATATGGGAGTAGGATTGTACAACCTTCCGAGTGACAATTTTTATATAAAAGTGGGTTGATAACATGAGTGATATTAAAATAGGTGAATTGGGATTCGTGAAAGTTGATTTAAGTAAGGAAGGGTACAAAGAAAACCATTTATAATGGAACATAGGAAGTAGAAGTATTTTATGTTCCAGATCCCGCAAACTGAAAGTGGTTAATTTTTCTATTATAAACTTAAACCATTAAAGGGTAAAATGAAAATTTAAATAAGACCCTTTCTGTAATGACCCTCCAATTCTCATTGTCATGAGAGTAAAATGATTCATTACTATGTCATAAGCGATATCCCCAATATGCCAAAGGCTGGAAATAAATGCCAAAGGGTTTAAAATACACATGGGGAACGATTTACCCTTTAATAAATAAATAAAAAAACCTACCAACCATAACTAAACATTCAATATATGATGCATGAAAAAATGGAAGACAACTCAACAACTTCATGTATCTCAAAATCACATCAAAGTAAGAAACAGTAGAATAATAACCAAGTATCAATGTACATAGCTGATAGACAGCACACGACTCTCCAAATAGCTCAAGACTCCATGCTCCACAGGCTCTCCCAAACATCATGAGGTAGTGCTAAACATGAATGAAATATTAGCTTTGCCCTTGTCCCAGAAGATAGAATCTGAAAAAGCCCCAATGTACCAAAGAAGAGGTGAGTATAAAACTCAATAGGTTTTCCCCAATGGCTTCCCTACTCACGCCACTAGAATAGAAGAGTTAGCAACAATTATATAAATTTTTTTATATAAAACAATTTCTTAAAAACAGTTTATAACTAAATAAAAACATGTTTCCAAAACCATTCTTTACCAAAAGCATACAAGTGAATTTGAAACCAATTTTCCCAAAAAGATATTTTCCATAAAAATATCTAAACAATATTTACAACCATTACAAAATATCCCTTTATCAGAAAACCCAACCATCCCTCAAACCCATGCATCCAATCATTCATGGTACGTTATGACAGTTCCATACTCATGAGCAGTTTCCTGTCGATCTACCAAGTCTTCACAAGGTAATTGTTTCCCATGTTCCATTAACCCTTTGGCACCGAGAAAAAGGTAATATTTCAACCACGCCCCATATATGCAACATGAAAACACACCACATATTCCCAAAGATCATGCCAAAATAACCCTTTCAATAAAAACACCTTTTTATTGAAAACCACTTTCATTAAAACCATTTCAATGCCAATCCATTTCAATTCCGAACCATTTCAATAAAACTCCATTTTTATTGAAAACCATTTCTATTAAAAATATATTTATCATCAAGAATTTATAAATTCTAGAAAATCCATAATTTAAAATCATCAATTTAAATTCATGAAACTAAACCCCCTTTTGCACAATGATTCACCAAGATCACGCAATTTCAAAAAAACTATAAATCATCACAAATGAATAGTTCTTCATGCATTTAACAATAAATAGAACAATTTGAATATATTAAAATCAATTCTAGAAAGAGGATATGAGAGTTAATCCACCTACCTTGAAGGTTTTGATGAATATTTGACAACAGACGAAGAACACAGAAGAAAGCGGGTCGGTTCTCTAAGAACGACATTAGTTCTCTTATCATAGAAAGATTACGATTCAACATTGAATTATTTGGAATCCAAAAAGGTATATATACCCATTATAGGTTTATATCTGAGAAATAATGGAGATCGGAGAAGTAGATATAAGCAGATCTAAGAAAAGATTACAAATCCAGAATAAATGGTAACAAACCTCAAGAATCGGACTCAAATTCAAAAAGGGAAGGCTCTAGGATGGCTCCAACTCGTGTGGGGAGGGTTCTACAGCCTTATAGGGAGAGTAATATCAAAATAGGGTCGTTTTGAATCAAAAAATATATATAGATAAAAAAAGAATGCTCCTAGAAAATAGGATCTATATTTGACCTATGCACAAGGTTTGACCACACAGTTTGAGCCAATCTAGTATGGATCGTGCGACCTTAATTTTGGTCACAACACTTCATATAAAACCCCCAAAATCTCTCATCATTAACCATTACCCTTTTTATGGGAATTTGTTTTGGAAACATCCCACTTTATGGAAGAACCCCACTTTATGGAAACTACACACTTTATGGAAACGTCCCACTTTATTGAAACACTTTATTTAATAGAAAATCTTTATTAAAGACACACCAATTAAAAAAACATGAAGAAAGAGGTTATGTACCCAAAAATTGGGGTACTAAATTCTCCCCACCATTAGTCTTTCTGTCATTGGAAAGTAGAAAACCCTCGCTGGCCAAAAAGAGTTCTGACCACAACTTTTTCATTTCCTTCTCACATTCCCAAGTCTCTTTCTGAATCTAACCATGTTTCCATAAAAAATGAACTAAGCCTATGCTTTTCCCAAAAAAGACGTTCTCTTTTCTATCCATGATCAACAATGGGATATAAATCAGTGATTCATTTGGTTCTAGCTCAACGTGCTCCCATCTGATCACATGGCCAGGATCAGGGTAATACTTTTTTAACTGGAATACATGGAACACATTATGCGCCAAACCAAACTGTGGTAGTAATTCCAACTGATATTCCACATCTTCAGCCCATTCCAATATCTCAAAAGGTCCAATGTAACTAGGAGATAACTTTCCATACTTCCTGAAGCAATGATGTCCATTCCATGGAGAGATCCTTAATAAGACATGATCACCCACAGAAAATGAAAACGGACTTCGACGGTGATCTGTATAAGATTTCTGATTACTCTGAGCCATCTCCATACTCTTTCTAATTTACTAGATCTTGTCTATTGTTTCTTGGAAAAGGCTTGGCCCGACAAGTGAAGATACCCCTGTTTCCACCCAGCATAGCGGAGAACGACAAGGATGTCTACACAATGCTTCAGACGGAGCCATGTGTATCGAACCTTGATAGTTGTTATTTCATGATAACTACACTAAGGGTATATACTCCTCCCACGAGTCACAAAAATCCATTACACAGGTCCGCAACATGTATTCCAATGTTTGTATCATCCGGTTGAATTGCCTATCCATATGAGGATGATACGCCGTGCTCATATCCAACTGAGTCCCAAGTGCTTTCTATGAGAATTTATAGAAATGAAACGTGAACCTTGGATCTCTATCTGAGACTATTGACACCGTTGAAACATGCCTCTTTATCACTTCTTGGATATATATTTTTAAATGATCCACCACTATATGAGTTTCAAGAATAGGTATGAAATGGGCTGACTTGGTTAGATGATCCATAATCACCCAAGTGGCATCGTGTTTCTGAACCGTTCTTGGAAGACCTGTAACAAAATCCATTGATATCTGATCCCATTTACACCCTGGTATGGGAAAGGATTGTAACATATCAGCTAGCCTCTGATCCTCCGATTTAACCCACTGACAAGTTATGCACTATGAGACAAAATCTACCACATTCCTTTTCATTATGCTCCACCAAAACTATTCCTTCAACACCTTATACATCTTCTGTGTACTTGGATGTACAGCCGAACTCGAATAGTGGTAAGAATGAAGGAGTTGTTCTTGATAATCCATAGGTACAACCATACAATCTCTGAAACACAAAAATATACCCCCATCAATTTTCCAGCACTCAATGGTCTCCCAACCATTGTGTTTTGAACTTACACCCAGACATTCTACATCAAATGTTTGTGCCTCTTTGATCATTTTTACTAAATCATGAACAAGCATAGCTGAAAATAAAACTGCAACATCACCTCAGTCCTCATATTCCACATGCATGTCTACTAATATAGACATCAATTTCCATTCATCTGAATCTTCTTTCGTCGACGGAGCATATGAATTTCTACTCAATGCATCTGCCACTGAATTTCCTTTGCCCGATGTGTACATCAAGTAAATGTAAAAAATTTGGATATTCTCTATCCATCTCCTTTTCCTCAGATTCAAATCTCTCAATGAGAAAATGTGTTTCAATATTTTTACATCCATAAACACAGTAAATTTCTCACCAAAGAGATAATGCCTCCATGTTTTCAAATCATGGATGATTGAAGCTAACTCCAAATCATGTGTTGGGTAATTCTTCTCAGGCACCCTCAACTTCCTTGAACCATAAGAAACCACATGATCTATTTTCATGAGAACACAACCCAACCCAGATCCTGAAGCATCACTGTTGATGCTCCTTTCCACCACAGAGCCTAACGACTGAAAAGGGGGAATACCTTAGCATAAAGAGATTCATCCTTTGAAGAAACATCAAACATTGACAAAGGCATGGACAAGGAATTGTTTAAGAATGGGCCACGCAAGTTTCATCATGGTTGTGCAATTATACATGCGCACCACATATTGTCCACGTAGTTGACTTGCACGCCCTGTTTGATTTTTTCCCAAGGTCTTTAAATACCCCTTGCGGGCCCCCCATTTTGGGGATGAAAAATTCCAAAAGTAATATTTAAGCTCACGATGCCATTGTCTTTGGATGAAGTCTTAAGGACACTTTAGAGATAATTTCTTACCTGGAATAGAAGATCTATAGAAGCGAAACAAGGCCTAAGTGTTGAAATTTATCAACACTTGCGCGCCTAAAGGACCAACCCTTAAGGGAAATGGACCACACTTGTGGGATTCCTTTTCCCTTCAACAAAACATGTGTGCCACCCTTTTGGAATCCCATAGAGATAATACTAAGGGTTTCATCCAAGTCTCACCCAAGTATTACCCTAAGGGTTAACCGTCTCCCAAGTACACCCATGTCATGAAATTATACTTGTGTGACCAAGACTTGCTCGCCCAAATAGGACTTTCTCGCCTGCCTCTTTTTGGGTTCCCCTCCTTCCTATTCAACTCTTTTCTTCAAATACACCTTTCCTCTCCAATATTTGGACTTCAAAACCTTAATCAATGCCATTTGTGCCATGGTTCCTTTGTTGTCTTCTTTATCTGAAAGGAATTCTGTGGAATATATCTCAAAACCTTGTGATTTACATATCTTTATATCACTATGGTTAGAGGTTCCCTTCATTCAACCTCATCCCTTAAGATAAGAAAATCTTTGATCTGGGCATCCTCCTTAAGAGTAAGCCCCAATCATAAGTCAAATTCCGCTAAATCTGGGCATCCTCCTCAAGAGTAATCCCCAAATTAAGAATCTAAATGTCCATAAAGTACAAATACCTTTATGGATGTTGTTAATGGGCATCCTCTTTAGGAGTAAGCCCCAAGTCCCCTTTAACCTGGGCCTCCTTTTTAGGAGTAAGCCCCAATTATAATTCCTTTTGGTCCACCTTCTCAGGAACAAGCCCCAATCATAAGTCCCCCATGATTTTGGCATCCATCTCAGGAGTAAGCCCCAAGTTAGAGTATCCAAATCTCCATGAAGCACAAACATCATTATGGACCTTGTCCACAGGTTTATTTCTAGAATTAAATCCTAGTCTCTAACTATTTTGGGCAGTCACACATACATAAGCCCCATATCATTTCTTGTGACCACATCATTCATTGCACAAATCGTCAGGTTAACTAATACCTCTTGTCTCTCGCAACGAACATGACTCATGTGAGCTTAGAGTGTAAAAGTAACCACGACACATATCTTTGAACCATTAATCATACGTAATCCCCACACTTCATACTCAAACTATGAGGACATTGATCTCTGCCGTAAGATTAGAGTACGTAGGAATCATTTTTAAGGTTTAATCTCATCACCCATTAATTATCATTCGTCCCATATGATGTTAAACTACATTTATTAATTCCCGAAGTACGTGGGTTCTGATTCCATTTCTAACAAGGATACGTAGGTAACCCATCTGTGGGTTTGATCCCAACTCAAAAATAATCCATGTCCCTCTGAATGAAAATAAACTTCAAGTGCCCCGCTGAGTGTCTTTAAAACCAGTATGGTCATCATAATGAACAAGATATTTCTATATAATGTATTGAAGTATACCATTGAATAAGAATCTCCAAAACATACGGATGATTCTCCATCGATGAAGAACATCAAATACATATAAAAGATTCTCTAAATCTCATACATATCAATCATTTATTGCAAGATCTAAAAGAAAACACATTCTCATTCTTGGTAAATTAATAAGGATTCACAAACATAACTCAAATCTATAAGAGAGTCCTGGAGTAGACAATAATTCCCCCCAAAAGGTGTGATGAGTCCGACCTCCCATCATATCGACCAATGCAAATTCTTAAGCCTCATCGGTCCACAACTAATGGGCACCTACATTTGGAATGTATGTCCAAAGGGATATAGAATCATTGGATTTTTTCAGTTCTATGAATAAACCTATTAGAAACCGATTGGAATGTTTGAACCTTAAACAAACTAGGTCATCCCCATTTTTCAGAGGAAACAAAAATGGTGAACCCGACGTGAATCTTTAACCAAGTTAAATGATGTTTTACTTATTTGTTAGGCCCATATTTATCTTAATGTGAGGGAAAAAAAGCAATAAATAAAATATGTGCTCATAAAAAAGATTTAGTGGCCGAACTTATCTTGATTATATCTATTATATAAAACAAGTACTCTTTTCTAAGATCTCTCTACGTTACAGAAATGGATTCTCTAAAGTTCACACCTGTGAATGCTTCTACTGCTACTCCTACTAGATCCTTGTCTATAGTGAGGAAGATGTCACCTACTCAGCATCTAAAACGCTGGGTTTCAAATGCACTTGTTATGGAATACCATCAACACGGTACCATTCCAACTCTAGAGGCTGCTCGACAAGCCCTCCAGGTTAACAACTCACCCTGGTTGTCCGGATAGCAATGATCGGTGGTCAATAAATAGACTGTGCTAACCACCGTCTCCAACCGTTTCGGGTCGTTATCCCCAGAATGAAAAAAAGCAGTCCCTCTCATATTGTAGGGAGGTGAATGAATATGCCACTCAAGCACTTAATTTGAGAAGACATGAGTCCTTCCCAAGGGAACCCATCAACAATCGCCACCAGACTCGTGCGGCAGTGCGCCGTCAGCATGATGAGGGTATCACCTTTAAGGGTTCGGCTCAGGTTCCTTAGACCTCAGCATGCAATATGAACCTCAAGAGGAGAAATATGGGAAACAGGGAGTGGTTAGTTACTTATTCCCCCTCCGGAGAAGTCCATCAATCTAACATGATGGCAAGCAACGAGCGGGCACATACACCCATCCGTTCTAATTCCGTTGTCCAGCAGACTCGTCTGGCAGCAACCCACCAGTCCCATCAGGCAATTCCAGAAGAGTGTTTTAGGTAGGCATATAGATTTATTTATAAATCATCAATCACTCATCAGGATCGTCTGACTACACCCAAAGAAGCTTATCAATCATATATGGTGGCAGCTGATAAGAAGGCACATACATCTGTTTACAGTCAACAATTCTGTCAGCAGTCTCATCTGCCAGTATTGAAGGAAAATCATCAACCATACTTGAGGAAGAACACACAATAGGCACATACACCTACCAATATTCATCAGGCTAACAAAAAGTCTCATTTGGTAGCACCCAGAGAAGTCAGTCGTAAAGCTCTGACGACAAATTTAGAGTAGACTCAACTCTCTTCCCCTATGAATGAGTACTGTCAGAATACATTGATAGGAAAAGGAGGACAATAGCAGGTACAGAAACCTACTCCAGACATGGAATGGACATATATTCCCATTCTGTCTGTTGAAGTCACCAAGCACATTTTGACAATGGTGAAATAGTAGAAGCAAATCCATGCCCATATTCTGGATGCCTGTCAGAATATTATAACAGCTTCACCAGCATCATAGGGGAAGAAATGTAAATATATACCTATCAGTGGAGTGACTCATCAACATGTCACTCTGGAAAAGATATGCACCTCTGTTCCAGTCCATGATGGTTGTGGGGATACCTCCCCATGTCATACGGACAATTAAGTCAGGCACATAAACCCGATTGGAATGGAGATTATCAACCTAACATAACCGTTTCTCCTAAGTAGGCACATACACCTACACATTATAACCAATTTTGTCAGAAATTTGTTCCTCAAGTGTGTAAGAAGGCGTCTAAGAAAAAGACTCATTCAGCACAGTCGAGAAATCAATAGCCAATCTGCAATAAGGCCTTACTCGATGATGGATTTCTTGATGCACTCAGAAAATTATTTGTTGCAACTCAAGATTATACTCTCTCACATCCCAATAGTGGGAACACTAATTCCGAATGTCTTCATCAAACACTTCCTCATGAAGTCTTACTTCATGAAAATTCGGTCGATCTTGAAGTATCATATTCAGATGAGAGCCACAAAAACCCTCTGCGTGTCCAGGAGACCATAGAGGAAAAGGTTTCATCCTTTGTTGTAACCCAGCATGGTGGTCATCCCCATGATGATGAATTTAGCTGTGAAAGTCCTCTCCGCGGTAGTAATTCACATTCCCTGCAAAATTCTTCAAAGTAAAATGCAGTAATGAGAAAGACCTCTTATCTTGAGGCACTTGAAAATGTGAAGCCAGTCATGTCCTATGCATTAACGCTAGCAGGTTGAATGCTTTCTCAATCAAAAGATATCACGGGATGTATGTCATTATCCGAACCACCCCTGGGACATTCATCTTCTAGTTTGATAAATGAATTCTCTACCAATCTTGTTGAATCTGATGAAGCAGCAAAGAAGCACCAGCTTTGGTCTGAATAGGTATAAGAATATTCATTGAATGATAAAGAGGATATACTGAATATGAGAAAACAACATGAAAAAGGGGAAGTACCAGTAATGTTCTGGCCTTTTTCTGACTCTCAGTATGATATTCCGGAAATGTTGATGGAATACTGTATTCATGATATTTGTCTCAACATGTGGAAAACTCTTTGTCAATTAAAGAAGAAAATATTATCTTAGGAGGAATATGAAAATCATGTCAAGATAATAGAAGGTTTACAACTATAATTGACTTGGCACCTCTCTCAGTTTCCTGATATCTAATGGTTGAAAAGCAGCAGAGAGCCCTTCAACATTCATGCCTTGGAACGCTAAAAATATTGCTCCAGTTAATTGCCAATTCGCTATCTATTATTCATATCAGGGTATGGGGTGTTCATGGAGCACTGCATTTCACTGTACTCTCCAGTTAACAAAACCCTCCAAAAGTGGTCTCATGCAATGTTATTTCCCACGACCGGCCGAAGCCAACTAGTTTTCTGTGTAATCAGATGATTTCTCAGGAATAGGACTCAACTAGTTCTTCCCAAAATCAAGAATACAATGAAAAAGTTGTCAAATTACTCTTACATCAGGAAAATGAGAATATCGAACAAGCTTCTCATTTAGAGTAGGCACATCATCAAGTTAAAAAAGTGTCAGAAATCATCCAACGGTCATTTGAGACAGGTTATTTATGTGGATGTAGGTGGATGCATCCAGCCAATTTCTAGATTAAAGACCACAAAATTAGGAGAAATTTTAAAATACTCTCAGATATAACAACTCAAGAGCCACCCTAGCATGCCAGGCTAGGGACTCTTTTAACCCAACCCTTGAAATCAATAAATAAGATTCGAGGATTTGAGCCGGAACAGCCGCAGTCAACCAGACTGGGGAATTTTTCAAATCATCAACCACTTCCTCAATGGAAGTCAGTCCTCTATCGATTAGGGCAGAAGTCACAGGAGGAACGAATATCTGAAGTATCAAGAGATTCCCTCCAAATTACAGTTAATCAAGAGGTTCCTGAGTGATCAACTCAATAAAATGCAATGTCTCATCAAGGACATGGAAGAAGACAGTATCGCAGAAATTCTGATAGAAGGGATGCAATGTGTTATGCATCAATAAATTCCATCAATGTCGTTGTTGTTGATCCTCCAGAACATGAGGCTCGCTCAGAGGAATCCGATGAAGAAGGTCATGCTCAAGATGCTGTACACATAGAAGCAAATGAAGATGGTGTGCGTACATGAAATCAAAGGCTTACCCATAATCTGGGTATTCCTTCAAATAACCAACTCCCCCCTCTCTAAAAGGCTTCCAACAAGGGGAAAGGAAAAAATTCATGTTTCATTCTACCCTAACTCTAGAGAAGGCCAATCACTCTCATTAGTGGAATGGTTTTCACAACAAGAGGCAAAAATGAAGGAGTTAAGGAGGATGAATGCAGAACTACTTCAATGTAGTCTTCCTCCTAAGCGTGTTGGAGTCAGTCAGTCAAGGGAAATTTTCCAGCTACTGGGATGGATCAAAAATATCCTCCTTTACCATTACACCCTCAAAGGTCCAATCATATGGGTTATATGCAACAAAAACCAGAAATACTACCATCAGTGGTAGTACCGATCGCCACACCCATTCAAACTCTAGTTCTTGAACCTACACAGGTCCAAGCTCAACAAAATCTTTCTCAAAAATTGATTAATACCATTGATTCATTAACAGCTCAGTTAGAAGCTATGGAAGGAAAGTGTGCACTGGTTCAACTGGAGAAGATAGCTTACCCTGAATGGGTTGACGCAATTCCTCCCCCGACAAATTTTTCATGTAGCACATTCCCGATTTTTAATGGTTCAGGGGATCCAAAACAGCACTTAACAGATTTTGTTTCTTATTGTGATCCCATGATGGGAACTGCTCAATAACAAGAAGCAGTTAAGCTCGGGTGTTTTGTATAGTCATTACAAGGGCCTTCTTTTTTCTGGTATACAAGCTGCAATCCCGGTCAATTACTGGGTGGGTGGATCTCTGTCAACTATTCCTTCTTCAATTCAGCTCAATGTTGCCAAAGACAATAGTTTTTGATCTTACAAATTCTAAGAAAAGAGATAATGAAAGATTTTTAGATTTCATTGCTTGCTAGAAGGGATTAACATATTCCTTAATCTTATCACACCCTCAACAAGAATTGTTGCCAATATGTGTGGAAAATGTGCGTGAAGAATTACCCACACCGTTGATCCCTATGAAATAAATAGGAGGGTTTCGAGACCTTAATTAAATCGCTCAATATATTGATGATTCTCTTAAGAATACTAATGATAAACTCTTGTAATTCCACCAGTTCCAGGAAGTAGAATAGGGAAAGCATAGACTGCTACAGTTATGCTTAAACAAGCACTTGTACCTGCTTCCACTTCAAGACCTTCATCCTCTCAAAGGGCCCCACCTCATGAGCATCAAAAACAGAGGACGTTTTGTCAAGATGATTAAAGAGGTCAAAGACGGAAACAATTTGAGGAGTTAAAGAACAATGTATATTATTTCCGAAATGAAAAAGTTCTTGGTTACTAAATTTCGGATCTAGAAAATAATTTGGTTCAATTTCCATGGTCTAAAATGCCTAACAAGGAAGGAGATGAAGACCTTCCCAACTATTGACCATTTCATCAGATGTTTGGGAATACTAGTCAGAATTTCTTTGTCTTCAAAGTCCTCCTACAGTATATGGTGCACTTTGGATAGGTAAAACTGAAAGTCTCTTCAGCCCAGGTAGCATGTGTTACTGCTACAGATCTAGAGGAAGAAGGTGGGTGGAAAGAAGTCAAAAGTAAAAATGCACAGAAAAATGGTGATTGGATGGTAATAAAAATGATCAACCGAACTCATACCATTTTATGAACACAATTGAAGAAATCAATTGTGTCTTCTACTATGAATTCCACGTCAAAAACCCCCTTCATCAGAGGGAAAATATTAAAAGAGGCGGCATAATTTGAAGAATTAAGAATAGTCAGAAGAAGACAAGTTCGTGTCAAATCCCATGTTGTCTTTGACACTGGAAGATTTTATTCCATCTACTTTGAATGCACGGGCACTGCCCCACCGAATAGAACAGCCTAAACGGGATAATCAGGTAGATATTTCATCTGATGAAGATTTGATCTTTGGTTATGTTAATATGATTCATTTAACATATCCTTATGCCAGTTGTAGTTTCGATCATGATGAGCATGAGTTCCCTGTATCAAACAGAAGAATTAGAGGGAGTGACATAGGTCTATGATACAGGGGAAGACTTGGATATTCCATAAGCCACTATTTCAAATCTTCCCCTTCTAGAACTGTATATGCAGCAGAAACTCATGGAAAAGCTCTTCAACGGGCTCAACAAGAACAATAATGTTCTTCCACGCATGGCAGATTCAATCCTGGTACAATTATTTTGGAAGATCGGTTGGAGGATACACCTTCTTCCTCTCATCAATTGAATAGAACTAGTCAGTCTAATCTTCCAAAGATAGGATTATTTCCAACTCCTACCCCAATACAAGATGTATATACTTCCAAAGAATCAACATCTAAGGCACATGTGAAACCACATGTTCCTGTTGGGAAACACAAACCTTTAGAACAAAACTACAATGTCCTGAAATATTTGGCATAAGTACCGGCCAAGTTATCATTTTTGGATTCCTTGAATCTATCCAAGGATCTTCTGGAGGCACTCATTGAGGCTTTGTCAAGACCTTAGGAGTTGAAAACTGAAATTGCTGCGGCTGATGTCTATCATGTAGAAAATGGTCCTGCATAATGCCATGCAGAGATATCTTTTACAAAATATGATGAAGATGATTTCATGCATGGACATATCAGACCTTTGTATTTATCTGGCAAGGCCAATGATGTAGACATCTGATGATATTTCATTGAAAATGGATCAGGAGTCAACCTCATCCCCATTCGTACACTTCATCGATTGGGCCACACCAAATCTGATTTATCTCCTTCTACATTGACGATGCAAGGGTATGACAAAAATGAACAAGAACCTCTGGGTGATATCACACTCAGAACTCAGTTCGGAGACATTGTATCCAATTCAGATTTCATGGTTGTTCATCATGACACAACCTTCATCATTTTTCTTTGAAGACCATTGCTACATCAACATGCGGCCGTACCTTCATCATACCATCAGTGTCTCAAATATTGTTTCAATGGTCAAATTGGGACATTGTATGGTGATAAATCCCCATTCAAAACATGTGAGTCTTAATACAATGAGGTGGAATTTTATCACATGGAAGGAAAAGAAAAATCCAAGATAAAGGATGTCACCAAAATTAATGCTCCATATGGTTTGGAAAAGATTCCAGTAAACCCATTTATACATGTGAGTACAGATTATGTGGTACCTATCAGTCAAATTGACAAGGTAGACCCAAATCCCAATACTCTTTTGGAAGCTTCCATAATTTCAATTACAGCAACCAAGCCAGAAAGCATGGGAGATGTTGGTGATTCACCAAGCAATGATGAAAGCTTAAATAGGGTCAGAAATGGTAGCCTCTTCTTCAAGATGTTTAAATTTTAACATCTCTCTTGATCATAGAAATTATGCTTCATCATTTACTATGCAAGTAGAAATATAAGAAGGGACACATGTTGAAGAATAAGATGAAGATCTCAGGGATTCTCCTCTAGCATTTGAAGAGGGTATCTCTACCACTGTGTATGAACTCAGAGAAATAAATCTGGGTACCAAAGAAGATCCACGCCCCACTTTAATTAGTGCGTCCATGAATCTTGAAGAGCAAGAAATGTATACATCCTTTCTAAATAAAAATAGAGATTTATTTTATTGGAATTATACATAAATTACAGGTCTGGATTTTGATGTTTCCACTCATCATTTGGGTTTTCCATAAGAACATCATGGATTCAAGCTAGCCGCAAGAAGAACACACCCAAATTATGCTTCCAAAATTGAAGCTGAAGTCGATAAGATTATCAAGGCTAACATCATCAGAGAAGTTCAAATTCCCAAATGGTTGGATAATATTTTCCCTGTGAAAAAAAATAATGGAAAAATTAAGGTTTGTATTGATTTCAGAGGTCTTAGTCGGCATTGTCCCAAGGATGATTTTCCAGTTCCGATTACAGAACTCTTGATTGATGCAATAGCTAGATATGAAGAACTTTCCTTCATGTATAGATATTCTGGGTATAATTAAATCTGAATTGCTCCAGAAGATGAAGAATCTACAGCCTTCAAAGCCCCTCAAAGTGTGTTTTACTATTGGGTAATGACCTTTGGCCTAAAGAATGCAGTTGCCACAAATCAACGTGCCATGCACCATATCTTCAATCCCTTTTTAGGGAAATTTTTTGAATATTATGTGGAAAATTTTGTGGATAAATATAAAAAACGTTCTAATTACTTGGATTATTTGGAAATCATGTTCCATAAACTTTGAGAACACAATTTGATGGTAAACCCCTTAAAATTTTCTTTTGGGGTAACCTCATGAAAATTTCTCAGCTTTTTTATACGCCATCATGGTATCAAAGTCGATCTTGAGAAGACAAATTCAATCATTATAATTTCACCTCCTCAAAATTTGAAATAATTCAGTGGAATTCAAGGAAACATGGCCTATATTTGGCTTGTCATCGCCAATCTAGCAGGAAAAAGTTTACCCTTCCCCAAATTAATGAAGAAGGGATTCTCCTACCAGTGGACTGATGAATAACAAGAAGCATTTGATATTCTGAAAAAATGTCTCTTGAGTCCACTAGTATTAATTCCACCTATTGAAGAGAGACCACTTATTCTTTATGTGACAGCTTTAGAGCAGTCATTGGGTGCCTTCATTGCCCAAAAGAATGATGTTGGGAATGAAAACAGCCTTTACTATCTCAGTCGGACTATGCTTGAAACAGAAATCTGATATTCATCTATTGAAAAGTGCTGCATGGAATTAATCTTTGCAGTTCAAAAACTAAGACACTAACTGCAACATCGTGAGGTCCAATTGGTATATCGCAATAACCCTATCAAATTCCTCCTTAGTCTTTAGAACCCCAGGACACCCTGAGAGGGGAGGGGTGAATTAGGGTGTCAAAATTTTCTTTTAATGTGATGGATCTTGTTACCACGTTGGTAGGAACATGTTAAATATGTATGACGTATATGAACATAAATCAAACATTCACATGTAGAGAGACGACACATCACTTTTTACTTGGTTCACCACTAAGGGCTACGTCTAAGGAGCATACGCAGACAGGTTTTCGGTCGTACCAAATTCCACTAAACTTCACTAGATATGGATTACAAAGGTTCAGGCACAGTCACTCTGTCCCAGGCTCACTGTCTTTACAAAATTATTCAGGGATAGCTCACATCATCCCTCGGGTCACTCCCGTTGACTCCCCCTGGCTCACTGCCCTTGGTGAAGTCACACTCATTTTATTGACATGGAGGTCTCTCTATAATTTCAAAATAATGCATACTCTGTTGTATGTAGATGCTCTATTGAAGTCCAACATTCACTTTTAGATTAATATCACTTTGCACTGAATGTATCAGGGAATATTCCAGCTTTTGTACAGCTCTAAAAAGGAAGGTCTTACTTCATCCTCACATGGCGCGCTTCTCTAAGACCGACGCACAAGTTTCAATACTGGTTTTCAAGTCACATGTGCGATACAAATTCGGTACATAGGTGACACCAACCCACTTGCGCGACATTTCCTCCTTCAACTCCAAACTTGCGCAACTTAGTGCTTTTAACTCCCAAACCACTTTGGACATGCGGCCAACAATCAGCGCGCACCCTCTACTTGCGCGTCCCAACAACCACTTCCGTGACTCAACCACTGTCATGACGAGAGCTCGAAAAATATCTTAGTCTTGAACTTTATTTTAAATAAGGAGGGGTGGTCCTCTATTTATTGGAAAACTCGACCCCCATCGCAGTGGCGCGCAAGTGTCCTCACGGCGTGAAAATCTTAGCACACAGCTCAAACTACCCTAGCCTTTGTCGTGCTACTCACTTGAGAGACCACAACAATACTTCCACGACCCTCTTTCCATTGCAATATTCTGATGCTCTAAACTTGAAGAACAACATGCACATAACTTTCCAACCTCCTAGGCATCGACACACAGGTCCTTTCTCGGTGCGCAAGTCACTTGCGCGACTGGCCCAAAACTTGCACGACCCTTATACCTTTTCCATTTTACCATGTTCTGATCTTGAAAAAAATATGGCTCACAAGTTTCCTCTTTTTCAAGCACATGGCACGCAAGTCCCTTTTCCAAAAACACTTTCCTCCATTTGTCAATTTTCAGGCCCAAAAATTTGGAAAACACTGGAAAATGGTGCCACCTTCAAAACTGTAATCTCCTTGACATGTATGAGCACATTGCTGGAACACATTCTAAACTTCTTCTAAGGATTGACAAAAGCACAAACCATACTCCAATTCATAAAAATATGATAATGGTTACAACATTGTTGTCCAATGCTTATAGGACCTCTGGAAAGGTGGGTAGTTATTTTGTAGCAATTTGATATCTAGTACGTGTCTCAAAAGGCAGTAAAGGGCTAAGCTATGGATGATTTCCTTTCTGAACACCCTTCAGTATAAGATACAGCTTTAGATACTAAGCTTCCTGATGTGAAAGTCTTCACTATTCATGATAATCTTTAAACATGGGAAATGTACTTTGATGGTGCTTACAGAAGTCCAACATGGAAGAAAATAGAAGATACTAAATTCAACAAAGTTGGGTTAGGAATTGTGCTCATTTCCCCAGAAAAGGCAGTGCTAACCTATTCCTTCTTAGTGTTGGGAGGTGGTACAAACAATGAAGCTGAATATCAATCTCTCATCACAGGCTTGGAATTGGCGCTTCAGGCACAAGTGAATCACTTAAAGGAGAAATGTGATTCATACCCGGTAATCAAACAAAACAATGAGGATTAGGCCATCTGAAACGAAGAGTCAATCCCTTTGTATGATTACGTCATAGTGATAATGTGAGAATTTACTTCGAAACCAACATTTTCTTATGTACCATGATCTCAAAATGCCCATGTTGATGCACTGGCTAATGTAGCCAAAGCTCTGGAAGATCCAAATCGGGACGAGATAATCATCAATATTGCCCACCGTCGTACAATTTCACCTTATGTTCAAATAAGAACAATGGAAATCAATGAAATTAGTCCCATCTCTAAACCATATGGTCATACTACATGATAGATGACACCTATCAGGGAATACCTTCATAATGGAACAGTTCCACCTAATAGAGATGAGAAAGAACAAGTCGAACAATGTGTGGTCAATTTTACTCATTATGATAGCCCAGATCACCAAAAATTTCTCTACAAAAGGGTTTTTGATGAAATTATCTTCAGATGCATTGATGGTGAAGTGACAATGGCTATCATTAAAGAAGTACAGGCATGAGCCTCTGGTTCCCTCCAATCGGGAAATAGACTCTCTGATCAAATTCAAAGTCGTGGATACTTTTGGCCTTCAATGATACAAGATTGTGTTGATTTCACTAAGAAGTGTCATTCTTTCCAAGTATGTTCCATCTTCATTCATCAACCCACATAATTGCTTCATACAGCTAAATACTCATTGCCATTTGCCACATGGGGCATGAATGTAGTGGGACCTTACCCTTCAGCTACATCCATGCTGTTTAAGTATATTCTTACTGCTACTGACTTCTTTTCAAAATGGACAGAGGCAATACCTCTCATGAAAGTTAGTTCTAAATTCATTGTTAGCTTCATCAAGTCTAATATCATTATCATATATGTTGTCCCTCATACCATATTGAAAGACAATGGCACCAACTTCTGTTCATCCGAGGTAAAGAAGTTGTATCAAGAATTCAACATCAAATCCAACCATTCATTTCAGTATCATTCAGCGGCCAATGGTCATATAGAGGCAATCAACAAGACTCTTTCAAAAATACTACATAGATGGTGGATGAAGATAAGAAATCATGGCTTGATAAACCTTTTCATGCATTATGGGATTATCGAACCACCACACGCATAGTTATGCGGTCAACTCCATATTCGTTGGTATATGGAACAGAAGCAGTCTTTCCCATTGAGCTCCAGTTACCTTCGCTTAGAGTATCCATTTGTGATCAGTCATCTATAGATGAACAATATCAAAAACAATTGGATGAATTGGAATGATTATATGAAAAAAATTGTGCACCCTGCACCACTTGGAAGTCTATCAAAATCGAATCGCACAGGATTTCAATAAAAAAGTTCGTATTTAATCATTCATTCAAGGAGAATTTATATTGGTCCTCAAAACTCCAATGATACCGGGAAAGAATCCTCCAAAGCCTGATCCAAAGTGAGAAGGAGTTTACTCAATGAATAAGGTCTACTACAATGGGGATTATTCATTAATCTCAATGGATGGAGAACTCATTACAGCTCCAACCAATTCCAGATTCTTGAAAAATTATTTTGTGTGACACAAATACTTACGTCCTGCAAGACATTAAACTGCATAACCACGTCCTAGCTACATGATGCTAAATTGTGTAGCAGTAGTCCATGAATAGGACCATAAACTATTTTTAGTCCTCACTACAAGACATTAAACTAAATAGGTCCCTCATTCGTCCAACGTGACATTAAACTGTGTTCCCTTTTTTCATCCAAAATGACGTTAAACTATAAACAGTCCCTTAATTCGTCCAGCATGACGTTAAACTGTGAAAAATGTCTCTTAATATGTCTCACATGATGTTAAACTGTGCATCATTAGGATTGTTGAAACCTCTTGTTTCTCACACCGAATTATGACTCAAATGATCTTAGAGTAAGCTTCAACCATAACACCTTCTTCGCGCCGCTAACCATGTGTAAGTCCCAACATCATCTTCGAGTTGTCCTCAAATACAACTTTATCATCAATTAACTCTTAATTGAACTACGTGGACTTTGATCCTTACCTGTTAGGCTGGGTACGTATGCAACCTCTCGAGGTTCATGGAAAAAACCAATCTCTTCACATTGGTTCACCCTCGTCCCATATGATGTTAAACTATGCACATCCCTTTTGTCCCTACTACATGACACAAAACTATGCAGCACCATCGTCCTCTCAATATGACGTTAAACTATACCATCCCCCATTGTACCTCACCTGAGAGGGAATCATCATTGATTTTGATCTCTAATTATGTCATATTCCAAAGACTACGTGCATACATTTCCATGACCAAACCTTTAGTATTGGGTCAAAACATCATTGCACTAAATTTTAGTTTCACCCATCACTTGTATCAACCAAATTTGTACAAAGGGTATTTTAAGAACTACGTGCGGATTTATTCCCCTTCTTTATGGGGTACGTAGGAACGTTATATCATCCCTCGAACCTAGCCCCAAGTCTATGGGCCTAACACCAAATTCTACTTTCAGTCCCTTGGCTAAAAAGTACTCATGTGAAAACATGAATGTGGTATGAAAATTCTGATATTCATTCACATTAGGTTTATAAAACACATAATGTGTATTCCTTCATTTTAGTTCAAACTCTACGACCTTAAACTAAGATCTCATACATTCTCATCCCACATGATGTTAAACTATATTTCAAGAACTACGTGTGGTTTGATTTACATCCTTATGGGATACGTAGTGAAGTCCATCATTTCAATTTAGGACCCAGCCACAACATGATTATGGTTAGCATTGGTCTGTGTATCTTCTACATGCATTGGATAATGCCCATTTTTAATGTATCATACTCCTAACCTTAAATACTTCTTGATCTCTATAACCCTTTTCTTGACTTTTGGTCAGAAAATGTCTGATACCGATGAATTCTTTTGTCTGACTATGCACCATGTGCCCTTAGGCGGCCTTGCATAAACAGTCTACATCACTGAACTGCCAGCCAAAGGATGCTATTATTTGACTATGCATCAAATTCTCTTAGGTGGCCCTGCATAATTCAACCCCCTAACGGGTTTGTCAAATAGTTGTAACTTCATTATTGGGAGAAAAACATCTTTTTCTTTATTGGTCTTAACAACAATATGTTGGGATTCACAAAAATAGCCATCCTTAACATATTTTTCACATATTCATTTTCATGATCTGAAAGTATTCATGTCTATGGTTTATATTTCTCTTCCCTACGTTTGGATCAAACCTTCGTAGGAGTGACATTAATCTAATTCTTTGACAATATTGATTGAGAATATCCTCTCCATATTCAAGTACCTCTCTCCATACAACAAACTCTATGCTTTGGAAAATTTGAATCTCCATAAACTTTCATTGGCTTTTAAGTAGTAGAAAAGAAAAATTTATGAGAGTTGTTTTTCCTGACTATGCATCACATGCCCCTAGGTAGTCTTGCATAAGTAGTCTACATAACAGACATGTCAGCCAAAAGATGCTATTATTTGACTATGCAGCCAATGCCCTTAAGCAGCCCTGCATAATTCAACCCCCAAACAGGTTCGTTAAATAATGGTAACCTCAATCATAGGAAATATTTTTCTAATGCCTTTTAGCCCATTTTTCATATCATTACTCAGATTCAAAATTTCCTAAGTCATAGTTTACTATTTCTCCTCCATACAAAAATGTGGTAGTATGTTTTCAGATAAATTATCAAGAATTTGAGTCAATTTTAATCCATTCGGTCAAAGCTATTTCGACCTTAAACATTATCCATTTTATGTCTGACATGCATGAATTTAAGCTTCCCACAAAAGACAAGGTAACTCTAAACAAAAGTCAAGTCATATCTCACTAAACATATATTTTTCATGATTTAGGTAATATTTAGAAATTAAAATATGTAAAGTTTGTAGGATTATTTTTATAATCCTAGAAAAAATCAAACTATACTTAATAGGCCCATTGGATTAGGTAAAAATTTAAAGCAGGTAACAAGAGAATGCAGGCACCAAATGATTGATGATGAAATTGTTTTTCAATAATGCACAAGAGATAGAAGGACTTCCACAAACTGGAGTCTCTTTTCTTTTTTTAATAATTACAGGAGGATTTAAATAGAAGACTTCATTTGATTTATGGTATCCCGAGATTCATTAGCAGCCACCTAGAATTCATTCATTCAACTGGATACAATAAGAGACGTAGTGATACCATCTTTTCTTGGAAGAATTGTAAAACAATGTTCTTTAGTGGGGTTTGAGAAAATTTTCTGCTGATCAAAAATTGACAATGTTTCTGTCCAAGAGACTTGGAAGATGCATACATGGATTTGAGAATGGATCATTTGAAGTAAAGAGCCATTTGGAGAGAGTACTCATTTCAGATATTGTTTCAAATGTCATGATAGTATTCTCTCCATCAACCGGTAGAAGAAAACATATTATCCCATGGTTTTCCATTTTCATATCTGCAAGGAAATGACAGGGAGAAATAAATTGAATGTTCACACCATTGTTGCTGCTCTTAATGCAAAACATAACCGAAATAGAGGAGTATCACTGTGGATACATCTCAGGCATATAATTATTTGACTCTGGAATGTTGAATCCTTACAGATGACCATGGAAATATAAAGGCATGTAAATAATTTTTGGGAAAGTGACATGATATTTCTTCAAGTACTTGGCCAAATCTGGGAGATTGTTGTCGCAGATATGATAATAGTCATGGCCAACGATGCTCATCATGTCATCAATCCACTTTCTAGCCAGCTCGTTAGAAATTCCAATCCTTCTAGGATCCATTGAATCTGCACAAAGTTTGAATAATTAACTCTTAAGTAAGTTTATTTTTCCTAAAATTTGTGACAAAAATTGAAAAAATGGCTAAGGCTTTAAGGCGTGAAAGTCTACTATAGTCGTGCAAGTTTTGGCATGCAGGTATCACCGCGCAAGTCCAAATACCTCTACAGGTGTGTAGCATGAACAGAAACAAAGAATTGTGGATAGTAGCACCTGTGCAAACAAGAAAAAAATCAAGACACTTGTGTGATGAGAGCAACTTGCGTGGTGAGAGTGGGAAGGTTTGAAAGATGGATGCTTTGCGCGAGAATGGACACATATTTATAGGTGAAGGCCGCACCCAGCGCGCCGTAGCCTGCGTGGCTCCTACCTTCGCACCGCGACCTGTGCGCTCAGAACTTGCGTGCCACATTTTCTTGGTTTTCTAATTTACCACAGAGTCAAATCCTCCTTCATTTTATATATAACTATCAGGGGGGGCATTTTTTGACTCTCTTTTCTGTGACAGAGTTTAACAACTGAAAAAGGGGGAATACCTTAGCATAAAGAGATTCTTCCTTTGAAGAAACATCAAAAATTGACAAAGGCATGAACAAGGATTTGTTTAAGAATGGGCCACACAAGTTTCATCATGCGACCACATATTGGTCGCACAGGTGACTTGCGTGACCTGTTTGATTTTCTCCCAAGGCCTTCAGTAGCCCATGAATACCCCTTGTGTGCCCCCCATTCCGGGGATGAAAAATTCCAAAAGTCATATTTAAGCTCTCGGTGCCCTAGTATTTTCTTGAAGTCTTCCAGACACTTCCAGGGTAATTTATTACCTAGAATGGAAGATCTAAATAAGGTAAACACGGCCTAAGTGTAAGAATTCATCAACACTTGCACGTTTAAAGGTCTAACCCTTAAGGGAAATGGACCACACTTGCGCGCTGCCTTATCCCTTCAACAAAACTAGTGATCCACCCTTTTGAAAGCCTTTATGGATAATTCTAAGGTCTTTATCCAAGTCTCGCCGAAGTATTACCCTATGGGTTAACCTTCACCCAATTACACCCATGTCGCACAAGTATACTTGTGTGACCAAGACTTGCACGCCCAAATAATACTTGAGCGCCTACCTCTTTTTGGGTTCCCATCCTTCCTATTCCACTCTTTTCTTCAAATACACCTTCCCTCTTAAATATTTGACCTTCAAAACCTTCTTCAAATCCATTTGTGGCATGGTTCCTTTGTTGGATTCCTTATCTGAAAGGAATTCAGTGGAATATCTCTCAAAACCTTGTGATTTACATATCTTTATATCACTATGGTTAGAGGTTCCCTTTATTAAACCTCGTCCCTTAGGATGAGAGAATCTTTGATCTGGGCATCCTCTTTAGGAGTAATCCCCAATCATAAGTCAAACTCCACTCAATCTGGGCATCCTCCTTAGGAGTAAGACCCAAATTAAGAATCTAAATCTCCATAAAGTACAAATACTTTTATGGATATTGTTAATGGGAATCCTCCTTAGAAGTAAACCCCATGTCCCCTTTAACCCGGGCCTCCTTTTTAGGAGTAATCCCTAGTCATAATTTCTTTTAGGCCTCCTCCTCAGGAACAAGCCCCAATCATAAGTCCCCCTGATTTAGGCATCCTCCTCAAGAGTAAGCCCCAAGTTAGAGTATCCAAATCTCCATGAAGCACAAACATCTTTATGGACCTTGTCCCTAGGTTTCTTTCCAGAAGTAAATCCTAGTCTTCATCTATTTTGGGCAGTCACACAAACATAAGCCCCATATCATTCCCTGTGACCACATCTTTCATGGCACAAATTTTCAAGTTTACTAATACCTCTTGTTTCTCGCACTGAGCATGACTCACGTGAGTGTAGAGTGTAAAAGTAACCAGGACACATCTCTTCGGGCCATTAATCATACGTAAGCCCCACACATCTTACTCAAACAACATGGACTTAGATCTCTTCCTTAAGATTAGAGTACATAGGAATCGTTTTTATGGTTCAATCCCATCACCCATTAATTCTCATCCATACCATATGACGTTAAACTAAATTTCTTAATTTCCGAACTACATGGGTTCTGATTCCTTTTCTAACAAGGATACGTAGGTAACCCATCTGTGGGTATGATCCCAACTCTAAAATAATCCATGTCCTTCTGAATGAAAATAAACTTCAAGTGCCCCACTGAGGGGCTTTAAAACCAGTATGGTCATCATAATGTCCAAGAGATCTCTATATAATTTATTGAAGGATACCATTGACTAATAAGATCCAATACATACAGATGATTCTCCATTGATGAATAACTTTAAATACATATAAAAGATTCTCTAAATATCATAAATATCACTCATTGATTTATAGATCTAAAGGAAAACTCATTTTCATGCTTGGTAAATTAATAAGCATTCATGAACATAACTCAAATCTATAAGAGAGTCCCGGAGTAGACAATAATTCCCCCCAAAAAGGTGTGATGAGTCTGACCTCCCATCCTCTTGACCAATGAAAATTCTTAAGCCTCATCGGTCCTCAACTAATGAGCACATACCTTTGGAAGGTAGATCCAAATGGATATAGAAACATTGGATGTTTCCAGTTCTATGAATATACCTATTAGAAACCAATTGGAATGTTTTAACCTTAAAGAAATGAGGTCATTCCCATTTCCAGAGGAAACAGTCACAATAAACCACATACCCCTATCCTGATTCTAGCATGATCAAGATAGGTTTTGATGTAAACTGAAATTTCAGTTCCTGGAAAGACTTCTAACATTCCTCCATCAATTGGAATGGAAAATTATTCTTTGTCAGAGTTGTCATTGGTGAATATAGCCGTGATAAATCACGCACAAAGCATTGTTAGTAACCATATAGACCAAGAAAACTTCATATCTCAAAAACATTATTCATTGGTTTCCAAGAGATAACGGTTTATGTCTTTTTAGGATCGATAGAAAATCCTTTCTCAGAAATGATATGGCCAAGAAAATGTACTTATTACTTCCAAAAATCACTCTTTGATAATTTAGTATACAAACAATGGTATCTCATTGTTTGTAACACTGTTTCCAAGTGCACCTCCTGATCAGCCCTTGTCTTTGAATAGACCAAAATGTCATCCACAAACACCACTACAAATGAATCCCGATATTGTTGAAATGTCTAATTCATCAAATCCAGGAAGACCACCGGTGCATTTGTTAGACCTAAAGGCATGACTATATATTCATAGTGGCCATATCTAATTTTGAAATCTATCTTTGGAATATCCTCTTTCTGAACTCTCAATTGGTGATATCATGATCATAATTCAATCATAGAGAACCAATGAGATCCCCTTAATTTATCAGACTGTTCATGTATGCATGGAAGTGGATATCTATCCTTTATTGTAACTTGGTTAAGCATACGATAATTAACACACATCTGAATAGTTTTATCTTCCTTCTTCATGAACAAAACTGATGCTTCCCATGTAGACGTACTTGGTCGAATGAAACCCTTTCTTTCTAGATCCTCTAAATGAACATTCAAATCCCGTAACTCTCTTCATGCCATCTTATAAGACAAAAGGTAAATAGGACAGGTCCCAGGAAATAGATCCATCGTAAACTCCACTTCCCTTAGAGGTTATAACCTTGAGATGTTCTTGGGAAATAAATCTAGAAATTGAACCACAATAGCTTGAAAAATATTTTCATCGATCTCTTCCATTGATTCAAAAGTCAATGTTGCCAGTTCGTAAAATATCATTCCCACCATTGGTTCGAACAATCTCTTTGTACCCTTTTTTACCATCCTCTCTCGTCTAAAGAGATTCTCAATGTCATCCTCAGTCATGAAAAAAATTATTCTCCTATAACAGTTGATTTGGGTCTTGAACATTGTCAGCCAATCCATACAAAAGATTACATCATAAGCATCTGTATCCAACATCGAGAAGTCCCATTTAACTCAACTCTATAAATATTTATAGCACATGCTCTACAAACAAAGGCTTGACATTCACTTTCACCAAGAGGAGTTTTGAGTTTCAAAACAGAAAGCATCATTTCTAGTTTTAAACATAGAAAGTCAAAAAAAATGAGATGAAATAATGGAATGTAATGCTCCAGTATCAAACAAAACTTGCACAAAGGTATCATATAAAAGAATCATACCTATCACTGTATATGGTCTATCTTGATCATCAACAATCATCTGCTCAGATCCAAACAATTTTTTATTCTCTAAACTATTCTCCTTATTTCCTTACTGAGGTTTCCCTAGTTGAAGAGTCATGGTATTTCTAGAATCACTATGGCTAGATCTACTCTACTAACGAGACCATTTTTTCTATCCTCGTCCAGTTGAATCATACTATGCTTTCAACACCTGAGAAGTGTCTCGAGCACCTGACCATAAAGCACAGTGACAATAGGGCTGAAGATGTCCCATATTGTTGTAATTATGACACGCTCTAGGTTGTACCATACAATCTCGCTTTATTTGGTAAAAAAACACATTAAAAACAACCTGCTTTGCTCTGGGGTCGTGGAGGAAGGTTTACTGATCCATAAGTCAGGTTATGATTTCCACATGCACCTTGGAAATAGGTGTCCCTTTTCCTCTTGTTTCCAGTGGTTTAGTTCCCACCGTTTCTTAAACGTATCATCATGCCTCCTACCATAGATCCTGAGATATCATGTTCAGCCACAGTCGCTCTGTTCACCATCTCTGTATAATCTGTAATACAACGTACTTCAATCTTTGAACGAATCTCCTATCATAGCCCTGATTCAAAGACGCATGCCTTCAAAGATGCACTTGACTCAAAATATGGTGCAAATCATACTAAGATCATGAACATAGCCACATACTCTCTGAAATAGAGACTATGTTATTTCAGTCTGAAGAAGTCTGTCATTTTCTGGATCTTGAACGTGTGAGGATAGAATTGTTTATTGAAAAATTCCTCAAAATTTTCCCATGTAAGTCCTTCATCCAATTTAGCATGCACCTCTAAATCCCACCACTAATGTACTAGATCCTCAAGAATATATGTCACCATTTTTACCTTTAGCTCTATCAGTGTGTTAATGAATTCGAAGATACGATTCATCATACATAGCCACACTTCCACCTTCTCTGGTTTAGAATCACCTCGGAAATTATATGGATTCTGCTTCATGAACTGGATGGTATGATAAACATGTCATGGATCATTCCTTCAGTTCCCTTTGTCCACATCTTGAAAATCTTGGACAATACTTTGAACCATCTCTTGGTTCACATGTGGATCAGGTGAAACCACATTCTCCGCAGCTTCTTCAGGTTGGTTTTGATGACGCCTACCAGGTTCCATTTTCTAAACTAACAACAAACTCTGTTAATCTCACTCTCTAGCAACTTTTGGCTTAGAATATCAAATTCTATCACATAAACTATCCCAACATTATTTTTTAAAAAAACTTTTCTCATGTTCAACCATTTTGTAAAACACTTCACACGCATTTTAAAAACTAAACCATTTTCAAAATCTGATAAGAATTCACTTTTTCACATTGTTTCATTTGAAAACCTATTCCATTCTTTTTCAAAAATAAAAAATTCTTTTTTTCACAACATGAATAATTACTCAAAATGATGTATGCACTCCTAGAGGGAAGTCATTCATCTACAATTGTTGTCATGCTCGTCTCATTGGCTAAACCCATAACAATTAGATTTCAAAATTCTAGAAGTGTATCCAAACACTTATATACCCAACTCCCTGCTAACATAAATTTCAACATAAATGGGTTAGTTACGTTCTTTTATGCTATAAATTTCAAGATATGACAATCCTACTCCTTTATAAGATTCCCACCCAAGGAATAAACAAGAAGGGATTTCCTCTCCAGAACCAGGAACATCGATGTCTACTTGTTAGGAAAGGACCAAACAAGCTGATACCATTTGTAATTACCCCCTAATTCTCATTGGATTGAAAGTACAACGAGTCATCACTAGGCCTTAAGTGACATCCCCATGATGCCAAAGGCTGGAAATAAATGTCGAAGGGTTTTAAATACACATGGGAGATGATTTACCTTTTAATAAATAAACTAATAACCATACCAACCATATCCAAACATTCATTATATGATGCATGAACAAATTGAAGAAAACTCAACAACTTCATGTATATAAAAATCACATCAAAGAAAGCAGAATCAGAAGAATAACCAAGTTTTAAAGTACACAGTGGAGAGACTGCACAAGACTCTCTAAATACCTCAAGACTCAATGCTCTACAAGATCTAAGCTCCAAAATCTAATAATATCCCAGTCATCATGAGGTAGTGCTAAACACATGGGAATCATTAACTTTTCCCTTGTCCCAGAATATGGCATCTGCAAAAGCACCAAAGTTCAAAAGCAGGGGTGAGTATAAAAATGAGTAGGTTTTCTCCAATGACTTCCCTAATCAAGCCACTAGGATAGAAGAGTTAGCAACAATTATATAAAAAAGTGTACCTAAAACAATTTCTCAAAAATAGTTTATAACTAAATATAAACAAGATTCCAAAACCATCCATTAAGAAATGCATTCAAGTGCAATTGAAACCAATTTACCCAAGTAGATATTTTTCCAGAAAAATAACAAAACAATATTTACAACCATTTCACAACACCCCTTTATCAGCATACCCAACAATTCCTCAAACCCATGAAACCAAACATGAATTCTATGTTATGGAAGTTCATTACTCATGACAAGTTTCTCGTCGATCTACCAAGTCATCACAAGGTAATTGTTTCCCATGTTCCATTAACACTTTGGCACCGAGCATAATGTCATATTTCAACCAAGCCCCGTGTATGAAATTCCCATGTTCCATTAAATTGTTGGCACCGAGCATAAGGAAATATTTCAACTAATCCTAGTATATACAAAATGAACACACACCACATATTCCCAATGATCATTCCAAAACAACCCTTTCAATAAAAACACATTTTTATTGAAAACCATTTCCGTCAAAATCATTTCAATGCCAAACCATTTCAATTCCAAACAATTTCAATAAAATTCCATTTTTATTGAAGACAATTTCAATTGAAAATATCTTTTTTATCAACCATTTAGAAATTTTAGAAAATCCATAATTTAAAATCATCATTTTAAAATCATGAAACTAAACCCCATGTTCACAACTATACACCAAGATCACGCAATTTCAGAAAAACCATAAATCACCAAAAATGAATATTTTTTACTGCATTTAAAAATAAATAAACCAATTTCAATCTATGAAAATAAATTCTAGAAAGAGGATATGAATTTGAATCCACATACCTCGAAGTTTTTGACGAAACATTGACAACAGACGAAGAACGCACAAGAAAGCGGGTCGATTATCTAAGAACGACCATAGTTCTCTTATACTAGAAAGATCATGACTCAACATTGTATTATTTGGAATCCAAAGACATATATCTACCCACTATAGGTTTAGATCTGAGAAAGAATAGAGATTATTGAAGTATATCTAAGCAAATCTATGAGAATATGATAAATCCTGAATGAATGGTGATAAACCTCAATAATCGGACTCAAAATCACTAAGGGAAGGCTTTGGGTTGGATCGAAATCAATTGGGGAGGGTTTTAAAGCCTTATAGAAAGATTAATCTATAAATAGGAGCGTTTTGATTCCACAAAAAAATATATAGAGAAAAAATGATTAACCTCCTAGAAAATAGGATCTAGATTTGACCTCTGTGCAAGGTTTGAACACACGGTTTGGGCCAACAGTTTATTGATCGTGAGAACTTCCTTTTAGTCCCAACATTCCTTATAAAACCACAAAACTCTCCGATATTCACCTTTAACCTTTTTATGGAAACACATTTTTTATGTAAACATCCCACTTTATGCAAACACCCTATTTTATGGAAACAACCCACTTTATGGAAACACATCACTTTATTGAAACTCTCTATTTTATGGAAACTCTATATTTTATGGAAACTCTCTATTAAAGACACACAAATTAAAGAAATTTGAGGAAAGGGGTTATCTAACCAAAACCGGGGTTACTAAACTTTCATTAAGACATCAAAATCACTTCGTAGAAGTCCCAATGTAGACAAAAATTTTTATGTCAAAGGAGACAACAATAAAGGGACTTTGATAGTTGGTGGAGGGTTAAAATCCCTGCACCCTTTTAAAAAAAGAGATCAATAATTAGGCTATATATTTTTTTAATATACATCTTGTTACCTCATGTTATTATATGTTCATTGCTACATTTATGTACTCTAAATTAAATGTTAAACCACGTATTCAGATAATGAATTTTGCACATAATGGTTCTCCCAATATTGAGGAGAAATAGGTCTCTGAACCTGTTGTTCCTCATAGTGTAGAGGAACAACAACCTTCTGCATGTGTTGGTGCTCCCAATCCTAAGGAACAATGTGTTTCTCAACCTATTACTAATCCCTATGTCGAGGTACAATAACCATCTACAAATGTTGATTATATATCTCCAGAGGAACATATTGATGATGTTGAGTCTGAGAAAATGGTAGGCGTGAAGGACCAAAAATGCCGAAAAAACTAGAGTGTCATAGTTTGATTGGGTCATAAAAAAATCATTAAGGTGAAAATCGAAGGCATCAAATATGAGCTCAAATGGAATATGTGGGGAGATCATGTTAACCCCAACAAGGACATATTAAGTAGTTACATTGGAATCATCACATAGAAATGTGTGATGATTGATGTAGATTCATGGAACCGTGTTCTGGTCGGGCTTAAGACACAGATTTTAGAAGAGATTATTGTAACATTATGATATCATTTCTTTATTTTACTAAAAAATAAAATCACAAAACATTGAATTACTCTTCATAATCCCTTATAGAGTGAATTTATAGTAGATTACTCATGAAATACATTTGTGTCAATGATTGTTGGAAGGATTCACAGAGGCTTTCACACAATTATAATGAGACATTATCTTAAAGATGCTGAAGGGAAAATAATCCCACACACATTGCTTATCTATGCATAGATGATAAACCAAGAATAATGGGATTCATTTACTAGCCATCACATGGATGTTTCTTTTCATGTACATTGTGGCTATTAATACATTTTTTGATTATAAATGGATTCATTAATTTTATTTACAATTTTTTATTTGGGAAATAGTAACTAAGTGCTAGAAATAAATAACTGGTAGAAAAACAAATGTACCCCTACTTTATATCATGTATGGGATATGCTTCACTTGAAAAAAATGGTACGTATTTTAAATATACCGTAATAATTTTATGTGACATTAAATTAAAACATAATTATATTTCCTCTATTTATATGCAAATTGATGACTCCAAATCCAAAGCCACTTCCATCCCATACCATGTACTATGGAAGGAGAAATGCATAAATAAATTTGGGATACTAAGAGATGAAAACACACAAATGTGTGGGAAACATGTTTAATTATGACATAATAAAAAAATTGCATTAAATTGATATTACCTAATAATAGTTACTTATTTTCATATATTTTCTATCCAACATTGTCATAAGAATCAGAAACACCTATATAAAATTAAAATCTACTATCGGTGCCCATGAAGCTACCAGAACAGTATGGCCGCATCAGAGGTGTGGGTTCGGGGGTGACACCCCAAACATATTTTGAAGAAAAAAAAGAAGAGGATCAAAGTGAAGAAATGAAACCGATGAGAGAAAGTATATCTACCATTGAAGGAAAATTCCAATAGAAGAAAGTATTGGTAGAAAATATTATGGGGGATTCAAGGAGAAGAAACAACTTAAGAACAACCATCGTGTGAAGATCCCTCTCCACCCCCACCAGATTTGAGGTGAGCCATTCCCCAAGAAAACTATCTTATATGAGGTAATAAATATTCTAATAATTTTTGCTGTTAAATTTGAATCAGATATACATTGATATATTTCCTATAATGATATTATATAAGGTGATAATTAATGTTATTTATATCTATTAACACCCACCCATATCCTTGTAGCGAGGGCTACACTGTTCAATATCAAAAATTACATGCTACACAATAGAACACTTCCAAAAGGTCATGTGAGAGTTTAAACTAGCATAGCCCATGATCCAAGTGTATAGATACCTACTAAAATTGATGGGTAAGATACTCATAAGTCCAAAAAATCTAATGGAACATTCATCGCATGGCTGTCACTTCTTCTAAAAAAACATGTCAACAAGGAGGTATTCATTTCAAATTTATTTTTCAAGATAAACCTTTAACAATTAAAGAAAATGTTACGAACCAATTAATTTTATTATGTAAAGACAAAGGGATGGGGATAAAATGAAATGATTGCTCAAAAACATCTAATGTATTTTCCAACCAATTGAAAATATCTACTGAAATAACAGTTACCCCACTCATTATATATCCACATTTACTGTAATTGAAGGTTCGTGTGGATACAAAGTCAAAAAATGGTTTTAGTCACATATTTAATTTTTAAGAAAATATGTATGGAGAGGAAGTTCAAGACTTCATTGGTTTTGAGAATGTAAGTGAAATCCTCAACATTGATTTATTAGGCACCTTTTTTGTAAATGTATAAATGAGGTATGTTTTCATGATTTGATTCTCCAAAAGCTGATATACTATGCTAATTATGACTAAATACATTTTATATTTTTTGTAGGATTATATATCAAAAACAACGGAATGGATTTCCCTATAAAAAAATTGACTCATTAGTCCTCACATCTCCTCTACAGAACAACCAAAAAAACAATCCAACAAAAAGGATGAAATAGTGTAAGTTCTAGTCAAATCATTTGAAATAAAAATTTTAGATGATAGGATCTTATAAATATAAACGATGTAAGTGTAAAAATATACAATTTAATTATATCATATATATTTTCATTTCATTCATTACTTATTCCTTGTGTTTTTAGGTAGTATTAGATGATCATTGCGGTCAATTTGGATACTCTAAAAATTTATTTATTGGATTCAATGCAAGGATATCCAATAAACCAAACACACATGATTAATTTTTTCAATATGTAATAATCTAAATATAATTTTTTATAACTAAAAATTAATTTAGCTTATTTATATTATGTTTCAATGAGGATTTTATTATGATAGGGTGGTGCATCAATTTCATAAAAAAAAACAAGGAATGGGGCTACAAGATAAGCACGAGGACCATGAAAAGTTCAACTACTAGACTACTATCATGGTATATATAATAAGATTTCAATATCCAGACACATGTAAAAAAATAATTATTCAACTCAATGTTTCAGAAGTGTCTAAAATAAACAAATGGAAAATATTCTAGTTATTATGTTTGTAAATTTATGAGAGATATCATATCCAGTCAACAAACTAGCATCCCTGAAGATGTATTTTCAAATATAATTAATTTTTCATTTAAAATATTTATTAATACTTTGTGTATTTATATTTTTTCAGTACTACTATGATTTTCTAAAAGACTCATATTCATAAGACGATATATATTTTCCTAGAAAATAATGGGTAGCATACTTGATGGAAGAATGTACAAAAATATCATAAAGATGTGACTTTGATATAAGTAGTGGATTGTTTCATATTTATGTTTAATTTACATATTTTTATTATTAATCACATAATTTTTTTTTATTATATCGGTGGGTTCTTTTGTTCGAGTTTGGGTGGTTAGTCGAAGATTCTCATGATCGTGATAGATATGACTTTGAGGTTGCAAATTAGAATTAAATAAGAAGGTAATGTTTTTTTAAATATAATATGTCCTTCATGAAAATATTATTTGTTCTCTACTGCATTAACATAGTATAAGTACTTCTTTTTATTTAAAATTGACATGAATTTTAGTAAAAAAAGATAATTTTCATACTCAAAACTGATAAAACACTTTCGTATTATTTTGATTTTTTAATAAAACAATCTAAAAGTCATTTTTGATGTGTAGGAATCATTTAAACCTCAATATGAGGCATGGTGTGGCTGTTATAACTCAAAGTGTCTATTTTTATTTAAAATTGGCATTAATTAAAGTAAAAAAGAACACATGACATACTAAAACTGAGAAAATGAATTAAGATTGTTTTAATAATTTAGGATAATGATCCATGTGTTATTTTTGACATGTAGGAGTCAAACTTGCCTCAATATAACTCACAGTGTGATAAGTATGACTCCAAGTGTGTATTTTTATTTAAAATTAACAGTAATTTAAGTAAAAAAGAACAAGCGACATACTAAAAACTGATAAAACTCATTCATATTATTTTTATACATTAATACAATATTACTTGAGTTATTTGTTACGTATAGGAATCAACCCCACCTCGATCAAATGCATGGTGTGACCGATATGAATATAATTTTATGCTATCTGTTTAAAATTGACATTTTAGTTCAAAACATGTCACTCAATAAAAATAAAAAAAACATGATCTGATTATCTTGATAATTTATAACATCAAGTCATAAACTTGTATGAAGTAGTCTCACATCAAACTGACGCACGATGTGACCGGTGTGACTCAAAATGTGTGTTTCCATTTTGAAATGGCATTTTAGTAGAAAAAGACAAGGGGAATACTAAAAACTAATAAAATACATTCAAATTGTATTAATTATTTAATAAAATTATGCATGAGTAATTTTTGACATGTAGGATTCAACTACACTTCAGTATGACACGCGGTGTAATCGGTACGACTCCATTTGTTTCTCTCTATTTAAAATTTACATTAATTTTTCTAAAAAGAACAAGAGGAATACTAAAAACCAATAAAACGCATTCGGATTATTTTAATATTTTAGTAAAATAATCTATGAGTCATTTATAATGTATAGGAGTTAACCACACCTCAATATGATGCATGGTGTGATAGGTATGACTAAAAGTGTTTGTTATTAGTATAAAATTGACATTTTAGTTCAAAATGTGTCACTCACTAAAAACCAAAAAAATGCACTCCGACTATATTGATAATTTAATAAATCAATTCATAATAAATTTTTTACATGTATGAAGTAATATCATGTTAAAAATATTCACGATGAAACCAGTATGACTCAAAATTCATGTTTCCAGTTTGAAATAACATTTTTTGTAAAAACAAACACAAGTGGCATACTAAAAAAATATAAAACACATTCATATTGTTTTGATACATTAGGAAAAATATTAATGGGTCATTTTTGACATGTAGGAGTCAACTAAACCCCAATAAGATGCACGATGTGACCATTATGACTATACATATGGCTTTTTATTTAAAATTGACATTAATTTAACTAAATAAGAACAAGTGGAAAACTAAAAACAAAGACAACACATTCATATTATTTATATAATTTATTAAAATGATACATGATTCATTTTGGATATTTAGAAATCAACACCACCTAAATTTGATGTAAAGTGCGACTGATATGACTAAAAGTGTCCATTATCAATTTAAAATTTATATTTTAGTGCAAAATGTATCACTCATTGAAAACCAAGAAAATTTAATCTGATTGTCTTGATAATTTAGGGTATTGATTCATAAACATGTATGAATTAGTCTCATATAAAACTGATGTATGATGTGATGGGTATCACTCAAAATGTGTGCTTCCTTTTTGAAATGACATTTTTTTAAACACAACTTGCATACTAAAAACTGAGTAAACGCATTATGATTATTTTTATACTTTAGGAAAATGATTTATATGTCACTTTTGATGGGTAAAAGTAAACTACGCCTCAATATAACACATTGTGTGACTGGTATGAATCCAGTAGTTTCTTTTTCTTTAAAATTGAAAATAATTTAAGTAAAAAAGAATGAGTGACATACTGGAAACTGAGAAAACATATTTGGGTTGTTTTGATAATTTAGGAAAATAAACCATGAGTCATTTTTAATCTATATGAATCAACCTCATTTCAATCCAACACACAATGTGACCAATATGACTAAAAGTGTCTGTTATCATTTTAAAATTTACATTTTAGTTAAAAAAGTGGAACTCACTAAAAACGAATCAAACATACTCTAATTATTTTTTTAATTTAGTAAAGTGATTCATAAGTCATTTGTGATGTTTATGAAGTACTCTCACATCTAACCGACACACGATGCAACCAGAATGACTCAAAATCTATTTTGATACTTTATTAAAATGATCCATGAGTCATTTTTGGCATGTAGGAGTCAACTGAACCTCAATATGAAGCACGTTGTGACCTATATGACTCCAAGTTTGTATTTTTATTTAAAATTGACATTAATTTAAGTAAGAAAGAACAATTGACATATTTAAAACTGAGAAAATTAATTTTTTTATTTCGATACTTTAAGAAAATGACTTGAGTCATTTGTGTCATGTAGGAATCAAATCCACCTCAATCTGGCATACTGTGTGACTGTAATGACTAAAATTTTCCATTATTAGTTTAAAATTGACATTTTAGTTCAAAACACGTCACTCACTAAAAACCAATAAAACACAATCCAATTATATGGATAAATTAGTATAGTGATTAATATATCATTTTCTATGTGTATGAAGTAGTCTCAGATTAAACTGATGCACGATGTGATCAGTATGACTCAAAATGTGCGTTTCCCATTTGAAATGACATTTTAGTAAAATACACAATTATCATAATAAAAACTGAGAAAACATATTCAGATTTTTTTATACTTTAGGAAAATGATCAATGAATGAATGTTTTTGTATAGAAGTCAACCAAACATTAATATGAGTCATAATGTAATCAGTATCACTCAAAGTGTGTCTTTTTATTTAAAATTGAAATTAATTTATGTAAAAAAGGACAACTAAAATTATAAAAAATGGGAAACACATTGGTATTATTTTGATACTTTAGGAAAATGATCAATGAGTCATTTCAAATGTGTAGTAATCTACCACACCTCAATCTGATGCACAGTGTGACTGAAATGACTAAAAGTGTTTCTTACCAGTTTAAAATTCAAATTTCAGTTCAAAATGTGTCACTCACTAAAAAGAATGAAAATGTGCTCTGATTGTCTTGATAATTTGGTAAAGCGATTTATAAGTCATTTTTTATGTTTATAAAGAATTATCACATCAAAATAATGCACGATGCGACCGATATGACTGAAAATGTGTGTTTCCAGTATGAAATGGCATTTTAGTAAAAACACACCAATGGAATACTAAAAAAAACTCAAACACATTCATATTATTTTGATACTTTAGGAAAATGATCCATGAGTCATTTTTTATGTGTAAGAGACAACATCGCCTTAATATGACACATGGTGTGACCCGTATGAGTCTAAGTGTGTCTTTTTATTTAATATTTCCATTAATATTAGGAAAAAATAATAAGTTTCATACTGAAAACTGATCAAATGCAATCAGATAGTTCTAATACTTTAGGAAAACGATCCATGTGTCATTTTTGACATGTAGGAATCGACCACACCTCAATCGGATGTACAGTGTGACCAGTAAATCTCTAAATGTTTCTTTTTTATTAAATATTGATATTTTTGTAATGTATTATTTCATATTAATGTTTAATTTATTTCTTTATATTATTATTAACATAATATTGGTTTTCATATATAGTGTAACGTCCCGACCCGACTATCCACTAAACCGGTGGTCGGACTGATCTCTACAAGACCTCAAGAGCTTCTCCATGTACACCAGAGGCTACCGACTAGTATAAAAGGTCTATGGATAGTCAGTGGGGATACTATACCCTCATATCAGAGTTTAATAATAGACAACATTAATAAATAGTGAAATCATTCTAATAAATGATAAAGTAGTGGAAGACAAATAGTACTCATTTTATAAAAGTGGCCAATGACAATTATACAGCAGATGAATTCATGATACGATAATGATACAAAATGGAAAAAAATGAACAAAAACAGCATGCATTACATTCCAATATAGAAATAGATAAACAATGACTCAAAGCCCCAAGGGCGGTCTCCTCAAGCATTCTGAGCTTCTGCTCAGACCTCTTCTCATATCCCCCAAGTATATACAAACAACACAATGAGGAAACCAAATAGAATCTTCTTGGGTACCCCTAGTGTAGTGGTGGCCTGGGTAGGGTATGAGATATAAATATTAGTAGGTCGGGACTACCGTTGTCTACCCAAAATCTAGACATTTAATAAATAATGTAAACCATTTGAAATCATACATTAATAAAGAAAGCAGTACGATGTAACTATATTCCCAAGTAACTGATTTAGCCCTCAGCTGGTGTCTGAACCTGTATTATATATTCTTCATGCATACACAAGATTCATTACACAATCATTTTCACTGATCAAATATTCAAACCTCATTAAATTATCAAAGTCTCGAGATTCAACCTAAGCCGGACATCCCCCGTATAAGTCACTCACCACTGGTGTCTCTAAAGACCATCTAAGTAAACAAAGTAAAGAAGAAATACAATCTTGTGATCTGGCTTGGATAACACATCATAAGATATTCAATTTAATATTTCACATAATATATCCATGCTCGTCCACTAAAAATAGTGATTCTCTCCTGGGTCATTCCACTAATAGTGATTCCCCCATTTCATTGATAAGTATGAACCCTTTCTCATATTCAATTAACAAATCCTAATGTCACAACAGTTTTCATTAACCAATTAATTCAATTCATGTACAACCAATTGGACCCACAATCCAATTTCAATTAATGGGTGTATAAAATCATGTCTAGCACCATCGTGAGTATTTGGAGCATCATCCCCTGTCTAACAACCCATGGGAATTTAGAGCATTAGTCCATGTCCTATAAAATAATGTTTTCATGCATGTTTGGTGTGGAACGCCTTGTCTAGGACCCCATGAGTATTTGAAGAATCAGTTCCGGTCTCACAACCCATTTATCAATCATACGCATATATTTATCATTGGTGTGTAATGTTTTGTCTAACACCCCAAAACCATCCATTAATTAATTCATAAATTAATTATTCCAATCTGTTAATTAATTCAAAAACTAATTGACAACCTAAATTGCCCCTAAAATAAGTCAACAATTAATCAACCATTCAACATATCAATAGTTAATAATTAATTAATAATTATTATCAATCCAACTAAATAAATAACTCAAAAATTAATTATCCCAATTCATTAACAAGTCTGAACCTGTCCAATCAAACAGTGATTCATCTGGTACTTTAACTATTTATAAGTATGTCATAATCATCTCAAAACATGATGAAAACCATCTCACACAATATGTCAAATTTTTTAAAAAATCCATCCAAAACAACTTAAGGTGTTGAAAATAAACATGCACCCAAAGGTATTATTGACCAATAGTCATAACAATCAATCAATTCACAGTCCTAAATTAATTCTTGCAAATTAATTATTTCAAAAATTAATTAATCAAATCACATATCTTTAATCCGTTCATCAATTAATTAACCATTTTATATTTATAATTTAATAATTTATCCATCTATTAATTATTACCAGTTTCCAATTTTTATTTCGAACATGTCAAAATATTCAATATTAGTAGTATTTAGTAAAGGCCACATTTTTTTCCAACTCGTGAAATAATAATTAATTCATCAATTAATTAACCTATTACTCATCCTTCCCCAATCAATAATCTAATTCACCAACTGATATATCATCATTTACATAATTAACATTTCGTTACATGGGTATAAAGGCACACCTAAGGGTGTCCATGTCCATCACTATTTAAGTATCATTTACAAGGAATACCAATGGGTTCTTCCAGTTTAACCATTTAATATTCAAGGCAAAAGCTCAGCATATTTTCCATAACCAGCAATACATGATTAACACCATCACTTGTTAATTTCTTATTTATCACCCGTGGAATGAATAATTAAATAAAATCAAAAGTCTTGAATCAACTTATCATGTATTGGAATTAGTAGGGATACATACAGAAGCTCATCCTTGAGTAATCACGATATTCCATTAACAATAAAAAATTGTTTCTCTTTAATCATCATTTAAAGAAAATTAGTATTTTGAAAATCATGAAAACTCATACTCTCAAATTATTTAAAGAAGTAAATAAATCTTATATAAAGTGGTAGATATTTGGGACCCTACCTCATGGTGGAACTTATTTGAATATTCAACACTTTGATGTACTAGGTGTCAAACAATTGCAATCAGCCTGCAGTCATATGCACACACCCTTATATAAATATATAGACACACATATATGTGTGTTTGTGATCCCTAAAAAATTAATCAACATTTTACTAAATCAGTAAGAAAAGACTATAAATAGTGTATCGCGGGTCATCGCACCTACAATTATATACCAGAGACTCAGATAATATATCAGACCCTAATTCAACCAGTGAAAAAACCAAACAACGCATTTTAAAATCTTACCCGAACCAACCTATTCAGGTAGAATCGAGCCCATCCACCTCTCCCTTGGAGGAAGATGCCAAAACATGGACCAACGAGTCCTAAACATCAATCGCATATCCTATGGGAGGAAGAACACAATAACAGGTATTATCCACAAAACCCTAAATTCGGAAAAACAATTGAGCACCAAAAACACAAATAATTTCCAATGCAATGAAAACAAACCATACAGAATATCGTTCATTGAATAATAAAACCAAAACCATGAAGAAATTGGGAGGAATCGTCATGGATGGAGGACCTGGGAAGGGGGTCGCACGCAATAGGTTTTCCCTGCGGGGGGGGGGGGGGGGGTTGTGTGCATTGCTGCCAGGGGTAGTCAGGGGTCGTGCAAGCTATGAATCCTGGCCGGAAGGAGGATGCACCACAAACATAGGTCTTTTGTGCACCATTTCTGGTCGTTCAGGGGTTGTATGCCAGCATGAGGTCCAGCTGATGGGGGGTCTTGGTTGCTCCCAAAGTTACCATATTGGTAAAAGTGGTCATTGAAGTACAAGTAGGGATTTAATCCCTAGAGACCTATGAAGAAACCTATAGACTCTCTATATTTAAAGATATTTGTCTATGAAGTGGCCAACTATGGTGTTGATTTATTTGAAGTAATAATGATGTGATTTAAAGAACAAAACAAAAAAAATGACAGTATAGTCTATGATCGAAATTCAATGTGATAATTAAAGTGCTATAAATCATAGAAAAAATCATGTACATCATTGAAGGACCAAGAAAATTGAAATAAAATATCATTTTATCAAGTATATGGTGGAGCATGGGCTAGTAAAGTTGGAAAATGTGCCTACAGAGCGAGAGGTTGTTGATATTTTGACAAAGGCCTTACCCAAGGAAGTGTTCGAGAGGCATCGACTGGCTCTAGGAGTTCAGTTGACTCCCCTCACATGAAAGATTGTGGATGTGGAATCTCCCTCTCCCTGAGATATGTTTTGTTTTCTTTACTTTAATAATCTGTGCTCTCTACTCTGTTGCAGAACACAAAGGAGTGACCTTTGGGTTCGTTGCCAAATGGGGAGAAAGAGTGACTTCTAAAGGGGGTGAAACTATGGTTAAAGAAGAGAGATAATGTCTTTTTCAATGAAATGGGGAGAAGATGGTAGGTGGTGCATCGAGATAGGAGGATTTTATCAAGACATATAATGAAGGTGATAGGGGGTGAACCGTGATGAGCGTATATGGTGTTCGAAGTGACCATCTATAGCTTTTCTTGGACAACCCAAGTACCTAAGAAACAACTAAGGAGGAGTTTTAAAAATGATGATGTTTAAAGTGATCGATGAAAGAAGATATCACGAAATCTGACGTTCATGATGAGATCAATTGATTGGTTCCAAGAATTTGTGTTAGGAATGAAGTGATTCATTGATGAACTTTTCATTATACTCTTATTTCTCACACCAAGCATTGCTCATGTGGGATTAGAGTATGTGTTGTGTAAATCTTTTACCACTATCAGAATATCAATAGGTGAATGGTGGTTACTGATAGAAGAAGCTTTAACGAGGTATCAAATTATGAATGTGTTTTCAACAAACCTAAAGGGGAATATTGTTGGGGAAAAATCTCTCAAGGTACCATTGAAGCATTTTTTAGGTGATTTTGTTTGTTGACAAAGCGGGTGATTGGAATATTGTGCACCAGAAATGTTTGAAAATATAACAACAAAATTTGACAAAGGAAAGAAAGTGGTGTGCAAGTGAATGATTGGAATGCAAGTCATTCAGTGGGAGGAAACTCCTTAAAGTGATGGGCAATTTGTATTTGAAAATCAGACATCAAAATATGACAAAGGAAATAAATTATCATCCAAGTGAAGAATTGGAATGCAAGTCATTAAGTGGCGCACAAGTCATGATGTGGTGTTCAATTAATAAAGTGGCGTTCAAGTCTTGAAGTGGCATGCATGTCATATTTCCATGATCATTATATCAAAATATGGAAAATGAAAGAATGTGGCGCGCAAGTCATGAATTGGCATACAAGTGATGAAGCGACATACAAGTCATTAAGTGGCACGCAAGTTAAGAATTGGTGTGCAATTGAAGATGGGGAACAAAAGTCATATTTCAATTTCATCCCCCAAAATATGACAAAGGAATGAAAAATGGGAGCATATGTTAATTAGTGGTGTGAAAGTCATCAATGGGAACGCAAGTCAAGAAGGGTCACGCAAGTTACGGAGTGACGTGCAAGTCAAGAAGTGGCGCACAAGGTGAGTGGTGCACCTCACACTCTGGGTCCCTACAATTCCTATAAATAAAGGTCCACACATCCTCATTTGTAACAAATCTCAACACATAGAGAAAATATGATCTATGATCGTGAAAGTGGAAGTGGTGTGCAAGTTCTGAGCGGCGCGCAAGTAGTGAGTTTCATAGTCAGTGGCACACAAGTATTGTGGCGCACAAGTAGTGGGTCATAAGTAGTGGAATGTAAGGAGTGGAGCGCAATCAATGGAATGGAAGCAGTTCCATGCAATCAGTGGCGTTCAAGTATAAAATTAGTGCACAAGTTGGTTTTCCAACAACTAAGGAAGAGGTTGCGCACTAGTTAAAGGGGCACAAAAGTCACCCTATGGTTGCATGAAAGTTGTAAGTTTCCTAGTAAACCTGCAGTAAAGGGGTATTCATCAGTGGATGAAAATTTGACTTCAATAGAGCACCTATATACAGTGTAGGATGCATTCATTAGAGATAATGAAAATACCTACATGTTTTTAAACTGTGAGTAGATCTTCTGAAGTTGCAGTAACCTCTCTTCAGTTGAGAGAGCAGTTAGATTTCAAATTGTGATTCGTTGTAAACCAGGATAGATAGAGATTCCACTCTGAACTTTTTAAATAGTAGTGCGCTTTTAGTGGATTTGGTAAATCGGCACATTTTCGATGTATTCTCTTTAGATGTAGCCTAGTGTGGGTGAACCAAGTAAAATTGTTGTGTCTTGTTCTTTCTTTAAGATTTGTTCATACTATACAATGGGAAAGAGAATGAAGAAATTTTTTTCTAAAAAAACAAGATCAATAGGGGCAGTTTTTTTAATCTGTCATACCCTGATTCACCCCCTCTCAGGGTATCCAACCTAGTGGAACTAACAATGATTTCACTCTCTCAAAATACTGAGTGGTTGACAATGTATTTGGATCAACATCAAATTATTATATGTCTTTAAATGTTTATTTATTTTCAATAAGACTAATTCATATATAGAAACTTCTACGGACCCACGTACACTATTTTTATATCATACTATTGTTGATGAAATGAAGTCCCTTCTTTATAAATTTGACAAGTCTTATATTCCTTAACATTGTATACAAATAAAATTTCATATTTTAGGTGATCATTTATAGTGAAAATTTTTATAGTATGAATTTAAAAAATTATTTTTTATAAGAACCAACACTTTGATACCTTTTCCCATAAAAATTAAAAATCATCAATTAATGATTAAAACTAGATATCAATATAATTTCCTGGTTTTTTGTTCTAGAAATCATTAAACCCAACTTAACATATTACCTTTTCATATAAATTTGTGGTGATAAGTTGTAAAGGAAACCCATATAATAGGTCATGAATTATGTTTTCTACAGAGGCCTAGATAAAATATTATTTCATCTATGTGTAGTCTAATTTTAATATTTAAAACTTCCTTTCTAAATATAGAGAATTATTGATCAATTTTCTACCATTGTGGGGAAACTACTAGATGATATAGTTTTCAATAAAATATCAAATCATCTTCATTTCATCTTAACCTTTTCAAATCTTTTGAATTTATAAATAAATGGCTTGAATGAGAAATAAGAAGAAGATACCAAATTTCCTTAACATGATGGGTGGTAATTTACATAATATATTAATCAAAATGAGATCTTTCTTTTAGCTTATATCATGATGTGCCATATTTAGGACACTCTAATAAGCCTTCATATTTCTTTCCATATAACACCTGGTCATTATGTAATGAATTTATATTCTTATAACCCAATATAATAGAACATAATATTTTTTACATCAAAATTTAAATCTAATAGACCATTGCTTCTATAAGTATGAATTTCAACTGCAGAACCAATTTCCTAAAACTCTTATCACTACATCCATTATAGATTTCAAGTTAACTAATCTCAACAATGTAGATAAAAGCATAAATTTGATACAACATTTATATAATAGTTTTTCAACATCACCATATAGCAGCTTGATCATTTGAATTTTTTTAGCTTCTTTCACATTGATATCACAGATCATTTTATTTATTTGATTGGAATTGTCATTTTGAAAAATTTCATCATCATTAGATCTTGATTTATATTCTGTTTCACCATGATAGTTCTATAAATTAAGGAAGTAGATATATCGATGTCTAATTGGTCAACATGTTTCTCAAAGGGTGAATAGTCCTCAGTTGAATAAGTGTAAAACACTTCTCCAACTTGGGAAACAAGTTTACTAAATTATACACATACACACACTATCCAAAACTAACTATCAAATTGATTGAAAAAAAATTATGTTTTGGAAATTATAAGCAGCAGAAAATAGATAAAACAGATTAAAACAAAATAAAGTTCACAGTAAGGTTAAACAACAGGTTTAACCACAAATCGATACATAATCCTCTCCACATGGAGATCACCTCTCACCAAGCAGTCTATATTAACCATAAACTTCATAAAATTCCTGTATCATGATTTACAATAGTTTTCACCAACTCTCGAGGGTTCACACCCTCTACAACAATTATTCGTGGAAAAAACAAATAGTATAGACCACACACAGTCTCTTCCACAGTTATACATGGGAAACCAGATGTAAGTGAAGTTTTATTTAAGGATATTCAATATCCTCCAGTTCAAGGACAAGAGGGAGTGTGTGAAACAGATAGAAACACTACTTAGAAATGTAAAATGAAGAAACACAATAAGGATAAGATTATAAATTTGAGTTAAGAAGGCTCTATGTGTTTGAAATTCAACTCTTAACTCATTGGAGTGAAGAATTTGTTGTTTGAGTCTTTCTCTAGATGTTGTCTTCAAAATAGAGTTTCACTCTAGCTTTGAGTATTCTGCTTCTAGTGTTGATCAATAAATGATGGGGTATAGAAGGAAGAAGTGGTTTGTATCAAATGATATTCATGAAGTTCTTGTGGGTTCACTGTGTAAATGCAGGATGGTTCTTCTTTGATCTAGCAAGTAAGATCCTTCATAAGCTACTTCTATGTTACTGCTCTTCACTTTCTTATCTTCTGGACTCGGGCACTCATTCAACCTCTACTTTCTTCATCGTTCTTCTCTTTTATATTTGATGTCCGATAATAGGAATAGGTACATCATGTGAAATATTTCCCATACCTCAGACTATCCCCAGATACGACCTCTTAATATGTCTACAATCAGCATTAATTAACGATAGAATCATTTAATTTAACAAATATGACTGTTAGAATAATCATAGGAATTTGACAATGTATGAAAGGGTAAGAATTGGTAGACTAGTAGCAGTAGCCTTCACAACGGTAGGTTTCAATAGAAAGTGCACATCGGTAGCATTCATCAGTAACCTATCCAATGGTAACCTACCATCAATAACTCTCTATCGGTAACATTCCATTGGTATCCTTTAGCAGTAACATTCCCCACATTATCCTTGAATCAGTGACCTTTCCACGATGACCTTGCAAAGGTGACCTAGCATCAGTGACACTTGCATAGGTGACCATGCATCGGTGGCCTTGCATCGATGACCCTGCATCAGTTACCTTGCATCTGTGACCTTGCATCGGTGACCATGCAACAGTGACCATGCATCGGTGACCTTGCATCGGTGACATTTGAATCTAGAGATATTTTGTGACATGAGATTAAACAAGAGACATGTGAGATTAAAACTGCATAGTTATTACTTTTATATAGATATGATTTTCTCATAAATTATTACACTTTAAGAGAAATAAGATGCCTTACATAAATGAAACATGATTTGGGATTATCAAAATAGGTGAGTCCAACACTCTGAATGATGGGGGATACTGCCTCATGAAATTATCCACTACTAACATGTTCCTCTATGGTTGTTTTGGATAATCTCATGCATGGATACCACCACCATTTATATCCTGAGTCAATTGTTCCATCACTAAAACAAACTATTTAGTTCCGATTCCGACCATTTCAGGTTGCTAATTTGGACGTTTGTCTTTCTTTTTATTTCACCCCATCATACATGCTATGTTTTCTCTACAAGAAAACCATTCTGAACACAAAAATATATTAGGCGAATCAACATGTTAATCTGTAAATTTTATATCATTTCAATCTTACCATAAATTAATTTAAAAATATTCTTACACCTAAAGTTGTATATACCAACCATTAATACCAACAATAAGTACCCACCATTAAAAAATTACTTAATATTGAATTAAATGAATAATTCAGATTGAGTATTTTTTCAGTTTTATATATTCAGAGAGTTAGGCCATTAATATTAAATTTAATCACGAAAAATTACAAAGTATACACATCTTCTAAGTGTTAATTTTTTTCCTAAAATAAAAACTCTTTGAAAAAAAGTAATGTCTAGCTCTATGTTTTAGACAATATTAATTTTTCTTAATCCCATCCTTGAACCTATTTCACTTTATGTCTTGTAAAAAACATTTAAAAAAAATGGGATGAGCATAAAAAGCTCAGTAGGGGATACAAAAAGAAGAAAAACTGTTATTTTTTCAAAAAATTAAAGTAAACCATGAATACCCTCTCATAAGTAATACTTTTCATCTCTATGAGGTAGTAAATACTATTCGCTGAATAAAAGAACATTTCATACCATTTTTAAACCAAAATATTACCATAAAATTGATAGAAATAACACATAACATATAAAGGTAACCTGGGACATAAACATACTTATATGGAATAACCATAAGGTCAACTTCCACACATATCACAAAATGGAATAGCCATACGGCCGACTTCCAAACCCAATACATTGGAGGTTATTATGTGACCACCTTTTTGGGATTTCATGACATCCCCCATCATTTGTTCTATCATGTAACCACCCGTTAAATTTCCAAGTACCATTACAAAATCATAACCCATAAAACAAATATAAAGGAAAGATAACTTTTCCTCAATTAAATCACAATATATCATTTATGTATATTGACATAACAAATCCATTATCAAATTCATTTTCAATACCAAAATATGTAAAAGAGTATATGGTACTTATTTTCTAATTATAAACATTACGACTTGTTAAGGAAGATAAAGATCAAATAATACTCACGGCGGTAGAAAAGGTTTTAGTCACCTCTTAAGTTAAAACAAAAAATCTTTTTTTTAGCATATAGTAAAACGCCTCATAGAAAAATATTCCCTTTGAATTAAATGAAAAGTCAATGTTTTTTGTATACATTATAAAATTAAGTTGTGTATAAATGAAAATGTTCCCCAATGAAAGGAGACTGAGATGAAGTCCCTTACCTCGTGTTCGACTTGAATCAATCGTTCTTTAATCTACGGAATTAAAAAAATTAATTTCTACTTTCTAAAGAACATTTTTGAAGTTTATTATTCCTATTATATTACTTATTACTATGTTAAAACATTATGTAATCATTTAAGATAATAATGTTCGTTTTGTTGATATTTGGTACTTGAGTCAAAAATGAACTTCTTATAATTACAAGTTGTTCATGTGGTCAAAATTCCATTATCTCCAAAATGATATTCATGTTTTAGATATCATATATATCATATATATCCAGTACATATTTGTATTTATAATAGTTCATAACATTGGAGATAAGAAATAAAATGCACCATTCACAGAGATGGTAAGCCGTATGTACGCATGAACGCTGCTTTCATTTCTATTTTGTATTTTAATGGGATGAAAAAATAATGATAAATAGTTATATTATAAATATAGTATAATATATTATATAATTTCATTAACTCAAACCTTTATACATTCCACGTATGGTATGAAAGAGTCATATCACTTTGAGGGGTAGGTTGTCCGCAATTCCTCAAATGAAATTATTGTGTTTACCCATAACAGAAACCATAAAGGTATGATATAAATGAAATATATAGAAGCATAGAGAAAATATAAATATAATATATATCACATATAATTATAGATTCATCGTAATAGCCACTATTAGAGTCAGTTGGAGATAATTGAACAATCATTGTTTCATGAGGTAGTAGTTCATCGTCCACAGAAACTGTATGTTCTTTAGCCATTAGATTAAGGTGTTTGTAAGTTTAGTTATAATACATATCATAAAAAAAACCTAGTATATTTTTGATACATGTGTTTTTATAAAAAATTGAATAAAAATAGTTTAGGGGTTTGGATAAGTAAAATAATAGAAAGAAACTTAAAAGAAGATGTTACCTTTAAATCGGGTATCTGTCTTTGGTTTGAACCAAAAGGTTTACTTGAAGTGCCTTCTTCCTAAACTAAGGCTTATAATAGAATCATATAGATGTGGGGAGATTATATAGGCATATTTTGGACGAGCCAAGGGGCTTTAGAGGTATGATTAATGGGTTAGAATTGGTGTCCTTTCATAAGGGGGAGGAGGGGCTCTTTAATAAGGTTTGAAAAAATTATTTTATTATAAACTTATATTTGGTTTCAAAAAGTCCAAAAACCAATAAAGTATAATATACGATAATTAATGTTTGAAATAAAATCATCCATTATTAATTGTATAGGTTTTAGATATTGTTTTAATATTTATAAAGTGTCATTATCACTCCTATGTTGCTCCATGGGGTCCCAAAATAGACCCAATGATTCCCATGGTCAGATATGTATAGTAAAATAGGATTAAGACACATTTTAGGGTAATTTTCTGTCATTATAATAATATATTTTCTAGCCTAACTTACCAGATTTATCCTTTATCCAGGGTAAAAAAAATTTACTAAAGTAAATATTCATAAAGTCTTAAAATAAAAGTTACCTATATACAAAATTTGGACCTAATGATTCAAAATACGGAATAAATTTTTATAAATTATAATCAAAGTAGTGGAAAAAATTAATTTAAAACTAATTACCACTGTCAAAACAAAAATATTTGTTTTTAATAAATAATAACTATCAAAATATTGACACATATTTATGTCCAATTTCAAAGTAAATTTACTTAAAATGACCAACATTGGATTTAATAGTAAAAATATAATATTATTAAACTTTATAACCAATTAAAAATATAATCTAACCTTATAAATAAATTTGATTAAAAGGCGATTTTGAATTAATATAAAGTATTTTTCACCATTCATTAAAAATGAATTTTATCAGAAATATTCCTAAATTTCATTCAAAGTAAATTTTGATATCCTGATTCTAAATAAAAATATTATTATGTCAAATAGAACATATAAAACTTACCAATACTATATTTAATGAGGTTTTTCCATTAAAAAGAGGTAAATCAACCTTTTAAATAATATTAGAGTATTTATACTTAAAATTGGTTTCTTTCACATTTTAAGCCTCTAAATTTTATTGGATAAATGTAAAAACATTAAACAAACATGTATAATAATATTTTAGATAGTTATATTCATTCCCTCCAATACAAATTCTAGGAGTTAACTACCATTTAAAATAATATTGTTATATTATTAGTGCGCAATGTAAATTTAAAAGAAACACGTTGTTGTGTATCAGGTAAGCCATTGAACATAGCATCATCTTTCAAGTAAAATGAATATTTAATTAAAAAACAATAATAATTATTAAAATGTATTATTATTTATTTACCTAGGATTTTACAATTAAAATACTATATTATATACTGAGATCTTTCTTTATGGATTTTAGATCTGATTAGGATCAACACTTTACTCTAGAATAGTTTGTATACCGAAATAAATTTCACTCGATAATTCATATAGCTCTTTATGAATCCATCTATGGAAACAAGTGCATAAATTCAATATATAGATATTATGTTATTGAGTGAATGATATTGAGAACTGAGATAGAAAAATAATTGGAAATCAATGCTAAATTCATTTAGAAACTCATAAGGGAGGCACAAAGTCAGAAAACATTATGCTGATAATATTCAATGTGATATTTAATTTTAAGATATCAAGAAGGTGTTTCAATGAATTTATCTATGAAATAATGTTATCATATATTTAATTAAGGTACAGAAATCCCTCAAAATAACTGACCCTTGGAAATTCTTGATCGTATCGGCACCATATCATGTCACTTTATGCTTCCACCAAATGTCTCTTAGATTCACAATGTGTTCCATGTATATCTCCTATGTAAATACATATATGATTTGTCACATGTACTGAACTCATAGTCTATACTTATTATAAAATATATTTTATATGAGGAATAATCGGTTTACATTCTAGACCTTAGAGAGAAAATTCTACGAAACATGACCACTCACCAGGATAATGTTTTATAGAGAAACCAAAAATTTGAAATGCAATATAGGAACTTGAGGGTATGATGAGGAAAAATTACCATCATATTTTTGTATTGATGTGATTAATTTTGAGGATTAAAATAATTTTAATTGGGTAGATTGTAACACCTTAATATTTTATGATCTTTTATTTTTTAATAAATTTAATTTCTACCATAATATTAGTTACACGCCAAACTGACTTTTAACATGCCATGATATACTATTGTTATTAATATTGACTACAACAACATCATAATTAAATTGTGTGATTTTTATAGGAATTTTAAATTTTTTTAACTAATATTAAAGTTTTTAAATAAATAAATTATATTTAAAAATAATTACATAATTTTTAATAAATACTTTGGAAGTTCAAAAATACTTTATTCTCAAATCATTAAAGGTATTATTTTTTCTAAAAAATATAAAATTAATCTTTGAAAATTTTAAAAAATTTATCGGATAAATTATATTCATTTTTTGAATCAATATTTAAAAAAAATCTTTGCCTAAATTTTGGAAAATTTCCTTAGAAGATTAATTTTTTACTAAATTTTGAAAATACTGATATCTTTTAAAAACATCCCATTGATTTAATTTATATAAAATGTTCCATATTGTTTAAAGATGTTATAAAAGAAAACATTGTATAATCATATTATTATTAAACAATTTTAGGTCATTATAATCAAATCCACATTGACTTTTTATATTAATACATTTTATACATATGAAAAATTTCTATTCGGAAAACCACTTCTAAATCGCATCTTTGGGATTAATTTTAAATTTAAAAAATTTTCCTTATATGAATTGAATTTGGAAAAATGGATTACATATTTGGAATCTGATTATTCAAAATGTATATAATATGTCCAAATTAATTTTTGGTCAAAATGAGTAATAAAAATAGTAAAAATTAATTACCGCAGTTATGATTATAACAAGTTTAATGGGGTTTAACTAAAATTATAGGGGGTGAAATGATTTAAAAATAGATACGAATCATATTTCATGAAAATATTTATAACTTATATAATATATGTTTTGAGAATGATCAATTTTGGATCCTTATGTAATTTGAAAAATGTAAAGTACCCCACCCGAAGGCTACTAAACTAGTGACCCAATTCAGGTCGCCACATAATCTCAGGGGTGATTTCCCATACACTATAGTCTTTCTTCTAGCCACTAGGGTCTAATAAAACATGTGGAGAGATTATATCTTCTTTAAAAAATCAGCCTATAACATATAAAGTGAAAAATAAAGGAAACAATTAGCAATAAAAAATGAACATTCATTATCAACAAATTCCAAAAACTGGGTAAAAGACCACAACAAAACCATAAATAGTCTATTTCATGTCATAAAGTTTCATGTGTAAATAATCCCAAAATAAATAAAAATAATGGAATACTCTAAACAGTTCCTGACTCCATATCTAGATCCCCCGTCAATACACATCCCATGCCTAAATCAGTTGTCTAGTATAAGGCCCTTTCCCTTGTCCTTACCTACATGCATGAATTCTTCTCATGTAATTAAGGTAATCCTAAGTAGGGTGTAAGTAAAAATCAGTAGGCCACCACCAATGGTGTTTACAAAATATCAAGTCTAAATAGACAGTGTTTGCAATTACTATATAAAAAATACGTTAAAAAAAGGTATATCACGTGCCATTAGTTAAAAAAATAACTTTAAACATTTTCACCATTTATTCCAAGCATTAGGCACATTATATACTAAAAAATGTCCAATTATATTCAACTAATATTAATAGAGGGAAAAGTTATGTTCCCTTTATCTCTACAGAAAACATTTCACAATCAGTTTCACCACACATACCTTAGAGCCTCATCCCAGTCTCAGGAAATCCAACTGTTAGGGGTATAGAGCCCCAATCTTACTCCCTAAAAAATGATTTCTTGGGTGGGGTTTATACACTCATTTTAACCCAATGTGTGGGTGTATATCCTCAAGTCAATACCCCATATACCACTAATCCATGTATGTATTATCCTTTAACAAATCACATTTACAAACATAAAACATAACATTTTAGAAAATTCATAATTTTTATGACTTAACCTAATTACCCCATTTAACATTTACAATTATTTAATCATTAACACATTAACAATATACCAAACTCTCCCTTATTCCATTCTTCCAATTACACATAATTACATAGATCTCACTTCACAATTCATGTAAAAAAACAAAATTGAAATCTCATAGATTCTCTTTGATAACCCCATGTTAAACTATTAAACCTAACTATCCTCATTTTTATCTTATAAACCCTTAAAATTCATATTCACTTTACCAAACCTAGGTACACAAATATGCACAAAAAATGGGTGGCCTCTTTCCCAATCTATCATTCCTCAATGAATCCCACAAGGAACATATACGGTTCAATTAATTACAAAATCTACCAATTTATCTTTTCTCACTATGGAAATAAAAAGAATGACAAGAAGGAACTGATAGCACAACCAAATAAACATAAACTAACATCCAAACTAGAAGATATAAAATGAATACCACATACCCTGATTCTAATGTTGAACACTCACTTAACCATAGCCTTTGATTCAGATTCGAGCACCCATCGAAGCCCAATCAAATGATTCATTAGAAAAATAGGGTTTTGGGATTTAGAAAAATAATAAAAACTACACAAACCCTTATTTTAAAAACAAAGAAGAAATTCATGTGTTAGTATCACCATGTTCTTTGATTCACAACTAATAGTGATCCAAATAGCTTATAAATTAGAGAGAACAGTCCTTGTAAATATAGTGAAATTTGGTTCATCAATAGAGCTGTTGGGGGAAGAATGGCGGAAAAACCTGAGTTAGATAACATAAGTAACAATAGGTAAAAATGGTAAAAATTCACTTTTGAAGGTTTGAACGGTTTGGCTACATGGTTATCCAAAATGTGCACCAACCATTCAATACCCTCTTTCTAAAAGGGGGTCCAATTCGCACGGCTTCCTAGGGAGCCATCACGATTTGAAAAACTATATGGTTACCATGTGGAATATATCTATCCAATACCAAATGTTTTGGAATCCTCCATAGCACATTTTCATAAACTACGACCCCTTCCTCTAGGAAAGCATGTTTTGGGTGAACAGTTAATACTAATTTTGCGCCAACCTCACAACATGCAATAGATAGACTATTTCCCCCCATTTGTGTCATGGACTCCTAGAACACCCCTAAGACTCCTCATAAAACTTGAAAACATTTCATTAACCATATTAAAGGTATTTAAAACAGAATTTTAAAAAAGAAAAAAACTCAAATAAGACAAAGATCTTAAAAAACCCTCACCCTATAATGGCTTATCCTCAAGCCTCTCTCCCAAGCATCACTATGTTTTTAGGTAAATAGATTGGACCAATCGGCATGTACATCTGTATCTCTATCCCATGTTTCTTTATGAACATTACCATGATTCCACAACACATTAAACGAAGTAATGGTCTTTCCCCATAATTAATCCTCACTACAATACACAATAGGAAAGGAGTGCTCTATAAAGGACGCATTAGCCTCAACCTCAACATCACCAATATCAATCACATGAGAAGGGTCAAGGTGATACTGTCAAAGTAATGACACATTAAAAACATCATGAATTCCATTGAACCTCTATAGAAGAGTAAATATGAACACCACTAGTAACACCCCAAGGTTTGGAAAATAAAAATTGAATGCATGAAACACTATGTCTATAAAAACACCACATTGTTATAACCTAGCCAATAAACATAATTTTTCCACCTCTATGCTTTGATTTTCTAATAAAGTACTTACACGGTTATGTTTAGTAAGATATTTAGAGTCTAATAAAGAAAACATAATTTTTTGTGAATAGTAACATACCCTTAAGAATACTAATTAATATAAATGAATAGTACATGAGAAAAAAAAATAGAAACATCACCCATGAATATATAAATTCAATTTAGACATCTTAAAAGTGAAAAAATGACCATAGTATAAGTATTAGTATTTTTGTATGTCATAAATATTTTAATTACAATAGTGTGATTAATTTAATAATGTAAAATGGAAATTTATTTTCATAAAATGAAACCATAAATTATCAAATTATTCTCTTATGGTTATAAGATAATTTTTGGGGACCTTCATTAATTTCTCAAGGAGTTTGTAAAATGAGTTATTGTTGTAAAGTTTTTTTTTTGGAATAAAATATGGATTTATTTAAAAAAATTAAAAAAAATTAAGAAAATTATTATCCAAAATTGGATTTTATATTTTAATTCTACATTTTGAAAATTGTTTTTGGTGAATTTTTTGGATTTTTCTAAAATACATGAATTTTGGGTGAATAGTAAAATATGATAATTTTCAATAAATACTAAATAAATGATTTATAGGGTCATAGGTGATATAAAGATGATGTAATACCTCTACGTTCTAACTCACATGCACTTAGTGCTATTAGGGGTCACATGAAACAACATAATTTCTGGTCTTGAGGGAATTAATAAACTAGTAAATGAAATATTCAAAACTCACTACTCTCCACCACTATAAAACCCCCCTGACTTCCTCTTCTCTTAACTCATCTCAAGCCTTGTTCCTTGTCTATGATATACCCAAATACTCTTAATTAGTCATTACTCGCGTCTAGGAGCTATTGGTCTTTCCAAAAGCCCACAACCCCTTCCCTTAAGGAGGTTCTCAAGGAGGTTATTACAAGAGGTAAATCGTCTTTCTTTTTCATTTAGTTTCATTTTAAGTTATCTTCTTTTGTTATACTCTCCCCACCTACTATATCCAAATGAACCTAATAAATCTATTATAATCTATAAACTGGAGTTATATATTGTGAAATTAAGAACCATCATCAATATCTTTACTCTCTCTCTTTTATTTTATAAATGAAATCGTCATCCATGAGGTTCCAATTTATAACCTTTGTGGACAAAGAAGTTTTTTTATTCAGTGTATCCTTCATTATTGGTCCTAAAACCATTTTATGGTTGAAAAAGACTAAATTATATGTATTATAACCTACTTAATATTTAGGAACGAGTATACAAACATATTATTAAATCACATGACCAAACTAGTTCCTAATAATCTAAATACCGCTAAAATATTCTATGTGAATGTCATTAATATTTCATCTAATGATTCATACTCATTCCATGTAACCAATTATTTTAATTGAACATTAATAGTTATGTATGTTAGTAATTAATGTGAAAATTTAATTATGTATATTTACATCCATTCCATAAGGACTCCATTACTTAATAACAAGTGAACCAGCTATGAAAATCAAGAAAACGAACACTCCAGAACAACTGAATTCAATCATATAACTAAAAAACAAGGACATAACGGACATAATAAAATCAGGATAAAGTAAATATATGTCTAATATGTTCTTCATTATGTTATTAATAAGTCTACTTTCATATTTCAAGAGCTTAAGTTAAATAGCAGAACACATTCATACTAAAGGTAAGGGTTTTTCACCTGAACCTGAATTTTTTTTGGGTTACATTTATGGTCTAATTACCTTAATGAAATTATTATTTATTATTATTTACTCCTAATATATTATGTGTAATTGTTCTATATATTATTACCAACCATAATCCTTCCTTATTTTATGGATAGTTACATGTTTTAAATGGAACTTTCAAAATTCTTTCCAAAATATAATCCCGATTCAAGGGAATTTCTCAAATTCTTACAAGTTTCCAAGATAACTCTATAATATTTTACAATAAAACAATATATTTATAAAATAAATATTTTTTAATGAAAATAAAATCTAATTCATATCTATTTTTGTAAAAAGGCCTTTCCAAAAGAACACTTCTTTTCAAAATAAAAGAGTATTTCTCTCAAGAATTACTCAATGATTTTATAAGACTATTTTCATCTGTTTCAACACTTTTTTTGATTTTTATATATTATTGGTTTTATTATTTTATGATATCATCTAACATATTAAATTTTATGGTTCATGACCAGTTTGATTGTGGGTGTTCTTTACTGAAATCATTCACCAATTTACTTAGAATGGTTAGTGTTTAAGCATAATGTTTTGGGAATGATATTTACATTTCATATTTTAGTTTCAATATGAAGGTATATGTTGTTTATGTTTTTCCCAACTCATATGAGGAATTAATTGAACTTATTGTGTGATATGTGGGGCCTTCTATAGCCCCTCTATGCATCAGTAGGTACCATGAGACAAATAGACGTGGCCTTTACTGAGGATTTTCCCATTTTGAGATACATTTTTGGCCTAGAGATTAATAATATTTATAAGTCTTATCCAAGTCCTTGATAGTATGTTTTGGAATGTCCAGAATTTGAACGTACCTCATTTTGAAGCTTGTAATTGAAAGTACATGTGATTTTTTGACTAGTAGAATACTCATGATTATTTTTCATCATGCCATTATTTACTCAGCTTATATTCTTATAATAATGTGTTCAAGTTTTTTATGTATAAAGGAATGTGTTTTCAATTATTCCCTATTCCTAATTTTTATGTCTATTTTATCTAAAACAATATTTTTTACTATTACTAATTGTTTGAGCTCACCCCTTTCTTATGATTCATTTACTCTGGATAATTAGAAGTAAGTTAGGAGTGTCTTGTATGCATAATCTAGGAAGCATAGATGTTTCTAATGGAATAAATTATAGTTTTATTTCCTTTCATGATGTAATGTTGAACTTATATATGTATCTTGTTTCCAAAATCTACTAAACTTTTAATTACTTTGGGAAACAACTTTCATGTTATCATGCCAATGTAATGTAATAAGGCACCGACTCTAGGAAACTAGGGTTGGGTCTTAACAGTTGGTATCAGTAGAAGTTTAGTAAATAACTTGAAAACTAGATTTAGAAAACCTAGATTAGGTGAAAATACCTAGTATAGTATTTGAGGATAAGAATACAAGAACATCCTGATATTTTGGTAAGGAATTGATTATTTGGATCTTTCTAGAAAATACATCCCTGTATGGATACTACAATTGGACGTCGTTCTGGCACAAATTTACCTCAGAGTGAAAAAACTGATAAGTAGTTTAGGTCTGGACCTCAGGTATCATGGTACATGAAAACGGGCCATACTACACACCTGGTTTGACAGTCTTGGGGTATATTCTTTGTATAATTTACATTTTCTTTAAAATCCATTATGAAGGATTTAAATGTAAAATTGTCCTCAAAGAAACCATGTTTAGTATTATTATATTGCATATGCATAAGATTTCAATTTATGCTAAGTATTTTTCTAAGTTAACATTGTACATTATGATTCATAACCTAATCTAGTGTATGCCATTATTTAAAAATGGTGCCTCATGGAAGGAATGGAGAACACATGAACGTGCGTATCTTGTTTAGGGATGGACCACTGATGCAAGATAAGGATATTGGATCTGGTGTTGTGACTGGTGCGAAGATACTTATAAATATACTAGAAAAACTTACTCATATTATGAACAATAACCTTACTAGTATCGAGCATCCGGATCCACTATGTGGAGTAGATTTGTTATATCGCTTTATGTGAAAACAAACACAATCATTCAATGATACTACAAACCCACTTGTAGCTAAGCAGTGGATAAGTTCCCTAGAGAAGATATTTCTCAATTTAGGATGTAACGAAAGAGAGAAGGTGGTCATGGTAGTTTATTGTCTATCGGGAGATGCAGATCAGTGGTGAATGTTAATACAAAACACAATGGAGGAGTAAGAGATAGAAAAAATGGAATGGAGGGTCCTTAAAGAAATCATACTAGAGAAATACATTCCTTGTGAAGAGGGAACATATATGAAAAATAATTTTTTGAATTTTATGCAAAAGGAAGATTATAATGTTGAAATTTATAATTCTAACTCCACAAGGTCAGGAAGGCATGATGTGGACTATATACAAAATCCAAGGAGTAAGATTGAGATGTTATTTGATGGCCTAATGTCATTTCTTTGATGGGCACTGGTCTACCAAAGATTTTTATCATATGAGGAGGTAGTTTGATGTGCTATCAAGAAAAAATGAATTATTTAAGTTTTATGAAATTATTGGAAAGGAAGAGAAGAAGTGTGTTTCTAAAAACTCTAGAAAAGAAAGTAAAGAAATGGGGAAGAAGGGAAGAGTTTAATTTCCACCGTGTGATAATTGTTGAAGGAAACACCTGGATACCAGCTAAAAAGGAAAGGAAGTATGGTACACATGTGTACATAAAGTCCATCATTCTTGTGATTTTAAGGGCATGAAATAATCCATTAATGATCAATGATGCAATTTTCAAGAGATGGGACATTATTATAATGATTGTACCAACCGTCAAGGAAACATGCAATAGAAAAGTCCAAGGGAGAAGGGAGAAGCTTATGTGATCACAACCACGAATATTGATGTTCTTAATGATGTGGTGTCAGGTACTTTAATCATTTCCTCAAAAATTTCCAATGATTTATTTGATTCTAGATCTTCTCATTCATTCATATCTCCCCAGTTTTCCAAGAAAATTTGATATTTGCAATTTGATTTAATAATGGAGTTGTCAATAAAAACATTTAAGATAAGTATCATTTAAAAAATGTTGTGTCATGAAGTCCCCATTATGGCATATAAATGTGATTTATCTTCTGATTGTATTGTCATACCCATTATAGAATTTAATATTATCCATGGTATCGATTTTCTTTTGAACCATGATGCGAAAATTGTTTTTAATAGGAAGGAGGTTAATTTTTTTTAGGATGATGTGGAATCCCTTGTTTTTAGGGGAAAAACACCACCATTTGATTCTCATCTATATCCACCCCCAATAGCTCTACTAAATCCAATTATTTGGGAGGAATGGAATGAAATAACTATGGGTCAGGAAAGAAATGCTCAAATAAAGGATATACCTATTGGGTAAGAATATGTTGACATCATTCCATAGGATTTACCTGGATATCCTCTAGGGTGGGAAATTTAGTTTTCCATTGAATTAATTCTTATTTCAAGGCCCATATCCAAGAAAAATTATAGAATGTCCACTATGGAGTTATTTGAACTGGATAAATAACAATAATAATTTAGTGATATGGTATTTATTATCACTAGTGTTTCTTTATGGGGAGACATGTTCTTATTGTTAAGATTAAATATGGGTCTATGAGGTTATGCATTGACTACAAAGAGATCAATAATAGAATAATAAATAACAAGTATCTCCTACCTCACATTGATGATTTATTTGATAAACTTCATAGAGCAAAATATTCTTGAAATATTGATCCTCGATCTGTATATGATCAATTTCTTGTGAGGAAGGAATATGTTCCATAAATAGCATTTCGAATCAGGCAAGGGCATTACGAGTATAAAATAATTTCTTTTGGACTGACAAATGAACCCTATATTTTCATGGATCTAATGAATAGATTTTTCAAGGAATATATTGTTGAATTTGTGGTGGTTTTTATTAATTATATATTATTATACTCCAAAGTCTAGGAAGATCATAAAAATCACTTGCACACTATTCCAAAGACTCTTAGAAGTAATGAATTATATGGGATGTTAAGGAAGTGAGAATTTTGGCTTCAATTAGTTTCCTTTTTGGGCCACATTGCATCTAAAGAATAAATATTTGTTGATCAAATGAAGAAAAATGTTGTGCAAGAATGGTCTACTATAACTAACATAACATAGGTAGATAGTTTTATTGGTTTAGCATTTTATTATCGGTGTTTTGTTCATAACTTCTCCTGTTTAACTAACCCAATAAACAAATTGACATGTAAGTGGGTTATGTTCATATGGACAGAAGAATTTGATGATATTTTTGAATATTTTATGAGTATAGTAGTGAATTTTCCGATCCTAACCTGACCATCGTAGAATGATGGGTTTGTGATCTATAGTGATGCATCAGAGAAAGGACTTGGTTGTGTCTTTATGAAAAATGATAGATTTATTGCCTATGCATCCTGAAAGTTAAAAATTAATTACAAAACTATTCAACACATGATATGGAGTTATTAGTGGTAATGTTTTCTCTGAATATATAGAGGAATTATCTCTATGGAAAACTATTTGAGATATATATGGATCACAAGAGTCTGAAGTATATCTTCTCACAAAAAGAACTCATCATGAGGAAACGATGTTGAATCAAACTACTTAAGGATTATTATTTTACTATAAACTACCACACAAGAAAAGAAAAAAATGTAACTGATGCATTGAGTAGGAGGGATCATGGAGTTCTCAACAAAATGAGAATTGAAACAGATCATTTGTACATGGATCTAGTGAGGATGAATATGGGAATTGTCGAAGAAGGTGAAACATCACTACGTTTTTATTTGGTTTCCCAACCATCTTTATTAAAAAGAATGAAAGAATCTCAGCTTGATGACTTGAACCTTCAAAAGAAAATTAATATTGTGAAATATGTAAACACAGATGAATTTTTGTGTGAAGATGGTGTTCTAAAATTTGGGATGAGGATTTGTGTTTCGGCTATACCCATTCCAAAAAGAGAGTTATTGGATGATTCCTAGAGTTTGAATTTTTCTATACATCTGGGCATCACTAATATGTATAGAGATTTGAAGGAACAATTTTTGTGGGATAACATGCAGAGGGAGATTACAGATTATGTATCATGTTTCTTAGACTCTCAAAAAGTGAAGGCTGAAAGGAAACATCCAAAAGGAGTCATGTAACCTATAATTATTCCTATATGAAAATGGGATGACCTCACCATGGATTTTGTCACTGGAATACACAAAACTCCAAGGACGAATGATGTGACATGGGTAATTGTGGTTGACATAGGTAATCTGCACATTTACTCACTATAAGGAAGGATTTTACAATTGAGCATTGAGAAAGAAAATATATCAATGAATTCGTGATAATTTATGTAGAAAATATCTCAATTTTTTCTGGCCGTAACCCCTGATTTAGGTTGAAATTCTGGTAAAGTATTCATAAATATTTTGATACTTAACTTCAATTGAGTACTACTTACCACCCAAAAACTGACGAGAAAACATAGAGGATGATCCAAACCTTAGAGGTCATGTTAGGATCATGTTCAATTGAATTCCATGGTATGTGGGATCAATACATACCTTTTGTGGACTTTTACTATACTAATTTTTCTCATTTGTGCATTCAAATGGTGCCATATGAAGCATTGTACGGAAAGAGAGGTTGTACACCAACTTTTTGGGATGAAGTTGGAGAAAGGATGCATTTGAGACTATAGATTTTGGAGGAAAAAAATGTAAAGGTATTGAATATTCAATGCCATATCAAATCAGCTCATAGCATACAAAAGAGTTATGCCGATAATCGAAGGAAGGATTTGAAGATTCATGTGGGAGATCATGTTTTCTTAAAAGATTCTCCATGGAAGGGTGTTATAATATTTTCAAAGAAAGAAAAACTAAGTCATAGGTACATTGGGCCATTTGAAATTCAGGATAGAATTAGAGCTATTTCATATCATTCGACTATGCCACTGAGCCTATCTAAAGTACACAATGTGTTCCATGTCTCATTGCTGAGAATATACATGCTAGACCCAACACATGTCCTCACTTCTAAAGGAATGGAGTTGTAACCTGACCTATCATACTATGAAGAGCCTATCCAGATTCTGGACCCTAAATAAAATGTGTTGAGGAATCATAAAACTCGTTTGTTAAAGACACTTTGGAGGAATCATAAAATTGAAGAGGAAAAACCTGGGAACCTTGGGATCTTATGATGAAGACCTACTCAAATCTTTTTGTGATGTAATATACTGTGAATTATGGGGAGGAAAATTTTTTAAGGATGGGGGAATGTAACACCCCACGGTTTTGAAAATAAAAACTGAATGCATGAAACACTAAATCTCTAAAAAACACCACTTTGTTATAACCTATCCAATAAATTTAATTTTTTCACCACTATGATTTGAATTTCAAAAAACTGACATACACAGTTCTGTTTAGTGTGATATTTAGAGTCTAATAATGAAAACTTATTTTTTTTTGGGGAATAGTAAAATACCCTTACAAATAGTATGGAATAGTAAATCAGACCGAAAATAGAAACTCATCGATGAATTTATAAATGCTATTTTGACATCTTAAATGTGGATACATGATCATGGTAATAGTATTGGTATCATTGTATGTCATAAATATTTTAATTAAAATTTTCTGATTAATTTAATAATTTAAAAAGGAAATTTATTTTCATAAAATGAACTCCCAAATTTTCACTTTATTTTCTTCTTGTTATATGAAAATTTTATGGGCCCTTGATTAATTTCTCAAGCTGTTATCAAACGAGTTACAGTTTTAAAGTTGTTTTTTAGGAATAAAATATTGATTAATTTAGAACATAAATTAAAAATAATTAGAAATTTATTTTACAAAAAATTATTTCATTTTTAAACTATACACATTGAAAAATGGTTAGGTTGATTTTTTTTATTTTTCAAAAATACATGAATTTTGGGTGAATAGTAAAATATGATAATTTATGATAAATGATAAATACATGATTTATGGTTCATAAGTGATGTAAGGATGATGTAAGCCCAATATGTTCGAACTCACATGCACTTGTTACTATTAGGGGTCACATGAACAAACACTATTGGTGGTCTTGAGGGAATTAATAAAATAATAAATAAAATATTCAAAATTCACTCGTCTCCCCCACTATAACCCCCCCCCCCCACTTCTTCTTTTATTTACTCCAATAAACCCATTTTACTTGTCTAATATATACCAAAATACCCTTCCTTGTTCAATCCCTACGTCTTGGAGCCCTTGGTCTTTCCAAAAGATGAAAACCCCTTCCCTTATGGAGGTTCTCAAGGAGGTTATTGCAGGAGGTACATCATCTTTCTTTTTCATTTAGTTACATTTCAATTTATCTTCTTTTCATATCTTATCCTCACCTAATCTATTAAAATTCCCATGATAAATCTAGTATCATATATATACTTCAGTTATATCATGTGAATGTTTGAACCATAATCAATATCCTTACTCTCTCTCTTTTATTTTATAAATTAAATCATCTGTGAGGTTCCAATTTACAACTTTAATGGATGACGTTGTTTCATTCTCCAATTTATCCTTTATTACTATCTGTTGAACCATTTTTATGCTTTAAACAGACTAAAAGAAATGTATTATAACCTACTTAATATTTAGGAACCAGTATACATACATATTATTAAATTTCATGACCAAACTTGTTTTTAATATTCAAAATGCCGCTAAAATAATCCATGTCAATGTCATTAATATTTCATCTAATGATTCATCATCATTCCATGTAATTAGTAAATATAAATGAAATTAAAACCAACATATTTTTATAATTAATTGGAAAATTCAATTCTGGATATTTACATCCATTCCACATGAACTCCATTACTTAAAAACAAGTGAACTAGTAATGAAAATCAAGAAAATGAACACTCTTGAACAAAAAAATTCAATCATATAAGTAATCAATAAGTATATAACTGACTTAATAAAATAGTGATAAAGTAATTAAATGTCTAATAAGTTCTTAGTTAAGTTATTAATAAGTATAATTTCATATTCCAGTGCCTTAATTTCAGGAGCAGAACACATTTGGGCTTAAGTTAAGGGTTTTTCACCTGAACCTCCATTTTCATTCGGGTTACTTTTATTATCTAATTACCTTAATGAAATTCTTATGTATCATTATGTACTCCTCATAAATTCAATTTTATTTTTCTATATATGATTACCAACCATAATGCTTCTTTATTTTATGGTGAGTTACATGTTTTAAAAGTAACTTTCAAAATTATTTTTGAAATACAAGCTTGATTCATGGGAACTTCTCAAATTCTAACTGATTTTCAAGAGAAATATATAATATATTTTTAGAAACCATTATCTTTATAAAATAACTAATTTTATTAAAATAATACAATATACTTCAGCTCAATTTTTGTACAAATAGTTTTCCAAAATAACTCTTCTTCTCAAAACAAAGGAGTATTTATCTCAAGATTTACTCAATAATTTTATAAGAGTATTTTCATCTATTTCAACACTCTTGTTGATAAATATGTATTATTGGGATGATTTTTAATGATATCATATACCATATATAATTTTATGGTTCATGACCAGTTTGATAGTGGAGGTTCTATAATAAAACCATTCACTAATTTACTCTGAATGGTTAGTGTTGAAACATATTGTTCAGGGAAAGTTATTTACATTCCATATATTAGTTTCAATATGATTTTATATGTTGTTTATGTTTTTCCAAACTCATACAGGGAATTAATTGGACTTATTATGTGATTGGTGGGACCTGCTATATCCCCCCAATGCTTCAGTAGGTCTCATGAGACAAATACATGTGGACTTGGCCGAGGCCTTGCCCATTTTGAGATACGGTTTTGGATGAGGCCTTAATCATTTTTAGACGTCTTGGAAGAGGACTTGAGGGTATGTTTCCAAACGTCAAGAATATTCACAACCCTCATTATGAAGCTAGTAATTTAATTTTCATGTTGTTATTCGACTAGTAGAATACCCGTATTTATGTTTTATTATGGAATTATTTACTCATCTCTTATTCCTATCATAATGTGTTCAGGTTTATTATTTATAAAGGAATGTGTTTTCAACTATTAATCATGCATAATGTTTATTTTTATGTTATCTTAATCTGTATTTATTACTCTTATGAAGATTTTGAGATCATCCCTTTATTATGTTTCATTTACCCAGGATATGAAGAAGTAAGTTATGAGTGACTTGCAAGCATAATCTATGAGGAATGGATGTTTCAAATTGAATAAATTAGTTCTTCATTTAATTTCTTGATGTATTTTTGAAATTATATATGTATATTATTCTCAAAATATACTAAAAAATTTTTCTTTCAAGATATTACATTCTTGTAATCATGCCAATGTAATGTAATAAGGCACTTATTCCTTGAAACTGGGGTCGGGTCTTTACACAACTAGTTCGACCCACTCCACAATCTCAAACGTCCCCATATAACTAAGAGACAAATTAACCTATTTCTGTATATGATGGTGACCAAACCTTAGCATCACACAAAGAAACATGCAATCACCCACCAAAAATTTAATAGGTTGACCATGCCAATCAGCGTAGGAATTTTTCCTACTATTATCCATAGTCGTATGCTTCCAAATAAAATAAACTAGTTATGATGTATCTTATACAAAAGTCAATCCCAATAACTATAATTCACCAACCTCAGTCAAACATAACAGTGATCTACATGGCCTCTAATAGAGAGCCTCATATTGTTCTATCTAGATTGTATCTTTTTCACTATTGTTGTAGGAAAACTCAAAAAGTGTCAGGTGATTCTCCCACGATCTACCAATGTTTTGGACACATGCTCTCAATATGAACTTTAACAAATGGATAATATTATATGATTTCTTGTTCATCTGTAGGTGGAAATCCCAAATCAAAAACACCTACATACCAAGAACCTTCTATAATCCCCCCCCCCACAAGTGCGAATTAAAATGAGGATCATGATCCGAAACTATATTTCATGGAACCCTGTGAAATCCTACCATCTTTTAAATGTTCAACTTTCCTAACAGGTCAACAATTGGGGTCTCTCAATTTTTTATGAAATTTTACACATTTATTAATCTATCAAAAACTACCCATATTGCATCACTATTATGGGTCGTCCTCATAAGAACGACCATAAAATCCATTGTCACATCATCCCATTTCCATTTTAGGATAAGAAAAAGGCTATAAAAACCACCATGTAGATGTTTCTTGGACTTGACCTACTAGCAGGAATTAAATTTTGATACAAAACCTGAAACCTCATTCTTCATCCCTACCACCAACATTTTCTATGGATATCATGATACATCTTGTTTATACCAAGATGCATCACCCACTTTGAATCATGTAAATCACACATCAACTCTTCTTGTATACAAGTTGGTAGGACCATACGGCCACAAACATAAAATGATATCATCCCCTCTACAATTATAAATGGATGGAGGATCCCCAACTTCAATACATTCCATCAAAACCAAAAACATCAGATCATCATATTGGCTCTCCTTGTTCCTATTGAAAGTGGGTTCCCTAGACCCAACTTGTATTATACTTTGATTATTGTTACATGTATTTAGTTTGTTTTTATACATGTTTTTATCTTTCCATGATAGTGTAGATACTTATGCATCCACTTTGTTTATGGAAATGCCTTCAGATTACCTGTCACATCAAATGGTTATAGCAGGTCCCAGGCTATAATGAGAACCCTGAGATTCCGTGACAGTAATTTTAAATTAACATCCAATGGTCCAGTTGCATAATTTTGATTGGACACAGATGATGTGTCACCATTTGGTGATTGGGGATCATAAGCATTGAGGCTTCTTCTCCTGAAGTTCGCACTTGATGATCTCCAGTAATTGAGAACATGAGGAGAAACCCGCTTAACAAGAGCACCACATGTATCATGTGTCATTGGTCGTTCCTATATACGGATATGTGTAATGGTCTCCTAACATGTGATCATTATCAATGAATGTCATTTAATTACGTAAATTTGATATAAGGAGAAAACCACGGAGATAAGTCGTGGTGAGGTCGATTGTATCGGGTATTTCATTAATGGAATGACATCAATTGAGTGACCGAGAAAGGATTTGTCACTTCTGAGTTTATGAATAGATATATTGGGCCTTGTTGATTAGGATGGTTGCACCTTCAATAATTCCATGGCCATGGTAGTCGAAGGAAATACTGTTCGGACAAATCAAGAAATAAAATAAAGAAAAATAAAGAATGATGACACTAGTGTGTATTCTGCTTTATTGAGATATCTATGATGAAGAGATTATATTACATGGACCATGTTTATAGGAAGTAAGTCGTTTCTTTGACGTTACCATTTCTCTATAGGGGCCTCGATGGGTTTCTAGACCCTGCTCTATGTCGGTGGTATTATTCACAGCTATTGAGATAAGGGCCTAGAGGGTCACACACAAAACTGCCTTGAGAATCGTCCATATTCTTGGAATAAGAATTTAGAACATGGTTGGCCCCTCCAAAGGGTCCGAGCACTATCCAAGTTCTATGGATCACCAAAGAATAAATAAATTCATTAATTATTCGAGTTTAGAATAATTCGTTAAATTTATTTATAACATGTATTTACAATTTATATAGTAAATACAATTATTAATATTATTCGAATGGATTTAAAAATCCTTGGTTAGTTTTATATTAGTTGGAGGAATGAGTCAAGTTAAAGACTAAAATTTATCACGTAATATATTTATATATTACAAGTAAGTGATAAATTGTAAATATTATTTATGGCATAATTTTATTTTAAATAAACAATAATTTATATCACTTATATAGATGGCGTCTATTACACAGGGACCAGGAACCTATAATGCGTGTTTAAAAACTCCATATATAAGTGCGAGAGAGGCTCTCCCATGATTATTATTCATATGTCGAGATTGAGAGCTTCTCTCTCCTCCTGGAATCTATAGAGAGAGTCTTTCAAGAAAAGATGGATCTTCAAGATCATCCACCTCGGATTAAAGCTTCTTCCTTTGTGGTGATCGTCGCTACGCTAAAGTGAGCATCGAATGTCCTTGCTAGCACCCAGATATCAACGAATGACGCTCGAGCAGATTTGAGAGGCTTGTGTGGACAATCTATAGGACTTCGATGTCGGAGGCTTTGAGAAACGATCACTGACATCCTGCGGCAGACTTGCACACATCAAATATGAACAAGGTAAATGTTCCGTTTAATTTGTTGTGCTCTGTGTAAACTTTTCGAGATCCTCGGACCAAGTCGGGACAAGATCATCAGAGTTTTCAGGGTTATGTCATTCCGTTGAAGCATAAAATTTTAAATTCCCTGCCCACCAGCTTCGGTTGCACAGTACCAATACCCAATAGTGGTATCATAGGGATCGTAAGGTTTTTCTGAGTCCACAAAATTACAATACATTAAATTTAATTATGGGATGTTAAAACGGTTCATTTGGATTTGTCTGCATGTCATTTCATTTTCGAATGATCAATTTGTGATCATATAAAATTTTTAATCGGATCGACGCTGTGTTTTTTGTTCAATTGATGTTTATCTCAAATTGAGAATTAACATCAAATATATATTTTATTATTATAAAATACAATAAAATATTTATTATAAAATATTTTATTATAAAATGTTTTTCCACAAATATGTGTGGAAAAAAATTTCATAATAAAAATTAAGATGGAAGGGGACCAAGACCAAGACCCCTCTTGCTTTTAAATAAAATATTGGGAAAACAAATACCCCAAAATGGGGTCTTATACCTTTATTTAAAAAAAAAGGGGGGTGAATTTTTTTTAAAGACAAAAAAAAAAAAGAGGAAGCCCCCAATGGGGTCTCCTATCATGCGGCACACATGGGAGGAAAACCCTAGCCGCCTCCCCTCCCATCGAACCTCCTCTGTCTGGCCGCCCTGAGCTCGACGACCTCCTCCTCCGCGCTGGACGTGGACCGTGTCAGCCTCCTCCTCTCCAACCGGACATGCCTGTTGTGCTGCCTCAGACCCCGCATCACGCCAGACCCCTCCGTCCGGCCGCCCCGAGCTCGTCGGCATCCTCCTCTCCCACTGGACCTGCCTCTTGTGCCGCCTCGGGCCTCGCCTCGCACCGGACTACCCTCCTACCGGACCGCCTCCAGTCTCCCGCCCTGAGCTCGCCGGACGGGCCTCACCACGCCTTCCAGGTCGTCTCGTACTGGACATCCACCTCGTCGGCTCGCCGGTGCAGCGGGTTGCTGGCCATGTGGCTAGCTGTCCTTTTTCCCGGCCTCCTTCTGCTCCCCTCAGACCACATTGGGAGATGCAGTCGCCGCGGGAGTCGTTGGACATCGCGGTCACGCCGCGGTCACGCTGTAGTCACGTCGTGGTCATGCCACGGTCATGCCACGGTCATGCCACGATACACTTTTCCAGGATGAATTCCCACAGTGGTACGCAGTCCTACCGAACTCTTCTCCAGTTAGAGGTAACCCTGAATTGAATTAATTTTAATTAATTTTGTTTTTTAAATTAAATTAATTGGAATTAATTTAGGGGTTTAAATTATTTTAATCTGAGATATTAATTTAGTTTAAATTTTAGAATTAAATTGATGGTTTAATTTAATTTTTTGAATTAAAATTAAATTAAATAGATGGAACCGATAAAATAAATTATTTTAATTTAATCAAATTTATTTCATTTATTATAACACCCTCTCATTATATAAATTTATTTCAATTTAATTTTATTGAGCTTTTACCCTGACTGGTCTTGAGCAAGTGGCCGACCTATGTATGTCTAGAATTTTTTTTAATTATTTATTCAATGTGTGCAATGATTGTAATATTTAATTAGACAAATGATGGTCCATAAATTGTATTTTAATTAAAATATCTATAAGGGCATGCATGTCCATTGCACTAGTTGTATATTTCACCCAAGACCCCCCTCGCCTTCATGCGAGTATATTTTTAATTATACGGTGGTGATCCGAGAGGCAGACCCTACCATGATGAGGCGGTAGTCTAGACAGGAGTTGGGTGCTTTGCATTGGGGAAAGCAGCGACATGAGTCATGTATCGACTCAGGTATGGATGACTCTAGGATACGATTGATCAGTTATTGATCGATCATTATAGAATTCTAAATACCAGTCGGAATGCATGATTTACTTTATGCATAGTTTATTATTTTATGCGTCTGCATGATTATTGCGTGATCACATTGAATAGTAAACAAGATAAAATTAATAATGTTGTGAAAAATAATATTCTATTGAATGTTCAGTTGTGAGCGCGACAACCCATTTTGAACATAATAAATAGAAAAGAATTATATTTTTTAATTAATATAAAAAATACCTCAAAGATATATTAAGTCTAAATTCTTTCTATTTATCACATCTAAACAAAACACATCTAAACAAAAACGGCTGTTTGGGTGCTCGTCAGCCTTAGTTGAGAGTGCCTCTTACAACCAGGGCATTTTCATGAGATAAATGGGTCAACTTAACTAAAGTGAGTAGTCAAGGATTAGCCATAGCTAACTTGCTATCACATTAGAGGCAAGAGGTTGAGGGAATCAAGTTCAGATTCCAAAACCTGGGACTTTACTCAACCACACAAGGAACCACAAGAACAAGTGGTTGTCCAGCATAGCACCTACCTTGAAACCCTCCATGTAGTGGTGTAGCCTTAGATTGAATACAACGAGGGATGTTTCAAAGAAAACGTTCCTCTAGAATGCTCAAGCGATAGATTATTCTGAATCTAATACTAAGGGATATTAATGTTTGTTAAAATAGTGGGAGACATTAAATGATATAAAAATTTATTAATCATAAAATGTCAAAAGGTAATCAAGACAAAGTACTAAATGCTAAATGTTTATCTGATGTAGATTTAAAATGGCAATCAACAACACCACAAGTACATTATCACTGTGATCGATCTTGGATAAAGAAAATATCCTGATCGGAAATAACTTCTAGGAGTGGTACATGAACTTTCTCAAAGTATTATGCTAAGAAAGGAAGTTATATGCAATGGAATCCCCAATTCCTACTGAGCATCCTTAGGGAGCAAGAATGACGAAAAAAGATAAATGGAGAAAGCATGTAGACGATGCACTTGATGTACAATTCATCATGTTGTCATCCATGTCCAGCCAATTGGAAAAAATGCATGAGGAAGAGGTAGCCTACAAGATGCTTTCACATCTCCCGGAACTATATGAGGAGAGGGCTAGGTAAGAAAGGTATGAGATCTCAAGTGCGCTTTACAAGTGCAGGCTAGCAGAAGGGTACCAATACGATCCTCACATACTCAAGATGATTGGGTATATTGAGAGGCTTGTAGCCCTTGGGTTCAAACTGAACCAAGAACTAGCACTGGATCTGATTCTTCCCTCTTTACCGTCCAGCTTCTCCACTTTCATTGCCAATTATAATATGAATGATATGAAAAAGTCTATCCCAGATCTTTTGGCTTTAGTTCCTTAAGCTGATAAGGACATGAAAAACACCAATTCTATTATCCTTATGGTGAACAAGAAAAATAAGGGCAAGGAAAAGGGGTCTAAGGCCAAGTCAAGTCCAAAGACACCAACGCATCGTCCTGCAAAGAAGCCAAAGATTCAAAGGCAAAGTAATGAGTAGGAAGCTGTCTGCTTTGGATGTGGAAAGAAAGGCCACTGGAAGAAGAATTGCAGAGCTGGGAAGAGGAAGCAAGCTGACGCTTCTACTTCAGGTATTTTTTTCATTGAATGCAATCTATCTTTTTCTACAAGTTACGTATTGTATACGACATGTGGTTCACACATTTGTATTCATATACAGGAACCAGGTAGGTTCAAGAAGATTGCAAAAGGTCAAGTGGATCTCCGAGATTCAAATGGTGCAAGTCTGGAGGCCTTGGCAGTGGGAGACTATCACTTGCCTTTACCAACTAGTTTGGTTATTATTTTAAAAAATTTCTATTATTTACTGTCTGTTACTAGGAACATTATCTATTTATCAATTTTAGACCAAATGGGTTTTCATTTCAGGTTTGGAAATAAAAGTTGTCTCTTTTATAGGGATAACATGTTTTATGATATGGCACATCTTAAAAATGGTTAATATATACTAGAAATAGAAAACTTAGTAATGGAAATCAAGGGAAAAAATAGCCCACATGACTGAAATATTACCCGCCTATAGCACTTCAGGCTTGGTCATGTAAATGAGAATAAATTAAGAAGCTTACATCGAGAAGGGTATCTAGACTTGGTATAGTTAGAACACATAGATGTATGTCAATCTTGTTTACAAGTAAAGATGACCAAAGCACATTTCCCCGGAAAGGGAGAAAGACCCAATGCAGTGCTGGAATTAATACATACCTATGTATGTGGTCCATTTCCAGTAGAGTCATAGGGTGGGTTTCTATACTTCATTACATTTACCGATGATTATAGTAGGTATGGATATATATACTTAATTAGGTATATGTTAGATTCATTTCATTTCTTTAAGGAATACCAAAATGAAGTTGAAACCCAACTTGTTAAGAAGATAAAAGCACTTTGCTCAGACAGAGGCAGAGAATATCTTAACCAAGATTTAATTGATCACTTGGAAGAGTGTGGGATTGAATCCCAACTCACTCCTCCTTATACACAACAATGGAATGGTGTTAGTAAAAGGAGGAATAAGACCTTGCTTGACATGGTCAGATCAATGATGAGTCATACAACTCTTCCATTATCCTTTTGGGGATACGCCTTGCATACAGTAGCATATAACCTTAACCGAGTACCAACTAAAGTTGCATATGGGATTCCATATCAGTTATGGTATGAAAAGAAACCCAATCTGACACACATGTGTGTGTGGGGGTGACAGTAATTTTTAAAGACTTTACTAAGTGACAAATTAGCATCCAGAAGCACTAAGTTCATCTTTATAGGTTATCCAAAGGAAACTACAGGATACTACCTATATAAACCTTTAGATAGAAAAGTCATTGTGGCATGATACGCCAGATTTCTAGAAAGGGATCACATTTCTACTAAAAATAGTGGGAGAAAGATTGACTTCGATGAAGTTAATGCTTCAGAGGCACAATATTTGGAAGAAGAACAATCTCTACAAGATCAAGTGGAAGAAGAAATTGTTCCTGAGACATAGATACTACATAGGTCTATGCGAGAGGTTAGAGAACCAGAGAATTATGGTTTTCTTGTCACTGAGTCAGGTGACACAATACTCCTTGAGGATGATGATACTCTAACCTACAAGGAAGAAGTAGAAGGAAAAGAAACTGCTAAATGGAATGAGGCCATGAATTATGAGATTCAATCCATGTACCAAAATCAATATTGGATTTTGGTAGACCCTACAGCTGATGTAATGCCAATTGGATGCAAATGGGTATTCAAGAAGAAGATGGACATGGATGGTAAGGTTAATACCTTTAAAGAAAGACTGGTTGCAAGGGGTTTTAGACAACGTCAAGGAATTGACTATGATGAAACGTTCTCACCAGTGGAAATGCTTAAATCCATTAGAATATTTCTTGCAATAGCAGCCTTTCGTGATTATGAAATTTGGAAAATGGATGTCAAAACTACTTTTCTAAATGGGATGTTGGTTGAAGATTTCTATATGACTCATCCCAAATGGTTTGTTAAGTCAAAGAATGAGAATAAAGTATGCAAGTTGCAGAGATCCATTTATTGATTGAAGCAGGCATCAAGATCATGGAATGTTCTATTTGATGAGGCCTTAATGGATTTTGGATTTTTCAAAAATGAAAGCGGGCCTTGTGTCTATAAAAAGGTTGAAGGTAATGCTATTTTTTTCCTAGTTTTATATGTTGAAGACATATTAATCATGGGAAACGAGGTGCAAGTATTACAGTCAGTTAAGACTTGGTTAAATGAATGCTTCTCCATGAAAGACTTTGGTGAACCAGCCTATATTCTAGGGATCAAGATCTATCGAGATAGATCTCAAGGGATGCTTTGCCTAAGTCAAAGTAAATATATTAACAAGGTACTAAAAAGGTAAAATATGGAACAATCCAAGAGAGGATTGTCACCTATGTCACATGGTGTAAATCTCTCCAAGAAAACGTGTCCAAAAACACAGGAGGAGATTGAAAGAATGAGTAGAGTCCCTTATGCTTCAGTAGTGGGTTCTATCAAGTATTCCATGCTATGTAATAGGTTTGATGTTTCCTTTGATTTAAGCATGGTGGGTAGATATCAAGCCAATTCAGAAGAGCTGCAATGGACAAATGTTAAAACTATCCTAATGTACTTAAGTCATACTAATGATATATTCCTGGTGTATGGAGGAGATGAGGAACTAGTTCTGAATGGATACACTGATGCTAGTTTTTAGATAGATCATGATGATATGAAATTTCTGTCAGTCTATATCTTTTTCATTAATGGTGGTTTAGTGAGCTGGAGAAGCTCAAAGCAAGCTGTGGTTTCGAATTCTACAGCAGAGTCTGAATATGTTGCAACTTCTGATCCAGAAAATGAAGCAGTCTGGATACATAGCTTTATCTTAGATATTGGTGTTGTACCTAGTAGTGTAGACCATGTTCTAGTATATTGTGATAATACTGCTATAGTGGTACTTGCCAAGGCTCCCTGGTCTCACCTGAGGACAAAGCATATTCTTCATAAGTTTCATCTCTTGAGGGATTTTACTCAAAGAGGTGAAGTGACATTTAGTAGAGTAGCCACATAGGACAACGTGATAGCCCCCTAACTAAATCCATTACTCAGCAGAAGAATGATTCACATGTGAGAGCTAGCGGATTGAAACCTTTTTGCAGTTGGCTCTAGTGAAAGTGGGAGTATTGAAAGTGGGTTCCCTAGACCCAAAATGTATTGTACTTTGATGACTGTAACATGTATTCAGTTTGTTTTTATACATGTGTTTATCTTTCCATGATAGTTTATATACTTCGGCATCCACTTTATTTATAGCAATGTACTCAGATTACCCGTCGCATGAAATGGTTATTGCAGTTCCCAGGCTATAATGAGAACCCTCAGATTCCATGACAGTAATCTTAAAGTAACGTCCTATGGTCCAGTTGAATCATTCTGAAAGGACATGGATGATGTGTGAACATCAGGTGCTCGGGGCTCATAAGCATTTAGACTTCTTCTCATGAAACTCGCACATGATGATCTCTAGTAATTGAAATCATGAGGACAAACCCTCTTAATAGGAACACCACATGTTTCAGGTGTCATTGGTTGTTCCTGTCTACAAACATGTGTAATGGTCTCTTGACTTGAGATCATTATCAATGAATGTCATTTAATTATGTACCTTTGATATAAGGCAAAAACCATGGTGAAAAGTCATGGCGAGGTTGTTTGTATCAGGTACATCATTAATGGAATGGAATTGATTGAATGATCGGAAAGGATTCGTCGCTTCAAATTTTATGAAGAGATATCTCGGGCCTGGTTGATTAGGATGGTGGCACCTTCAATAAATCCATGGCCATGGTAGTCGAAGGTAAGACCATACAGACAAATCAACAAATATATTAAAGCACAATAATGAATGATGACACTAGGGTACATTCTGCTTTATTTAGATAGAAATGACGAAAATATTATATTACACAGACCGTGTTCGTAGGAAGGCAGTCGTTTCTTTGACTTTTCCTTATCTCTATAGGGGCCTCGATGGGTTGATAGACCCCTCTCTAGGTCAGTGTTATTATTCACTTCTATTGAGATAAGGGCCTAAAGGTTCACACACAATAGCACCTTGAGAATCTACCCTATTCTGGGAATATGATTTTAGAACTTGGTGGGCCCCGCCAAAGGGTTCGAACACTATCCATGTTCTATGGATCTCCAAATAATAAATAAATTCATTAATTACTCGAGTTTAGAATAATTCATTAAATTTATTTATAACATGTATTTACAAGTTAGAATGTAAATAAAAGTATTAATATTATTCGAATGGGTTTAAATATCCTAAGTCCGTTTAATATTAGCAGGAGGAATGATTCAAGTTAAAGACTCAAGTTTATCACGTAATATATTTATATATTACAAGTATGTGATAAAATGTAAATATTATTTATGGCATAATTTTATTTGTCATAAATAATTATTTATATCACTTATATAGTGGAAATCTATTACATGGGGTCGGGGAACCTGTACTGCATGTTTATACACTCGCTATATAAGTGGGAGAGATGCTCTCCCATGATTATTATTCAAGTGTCAAGATTGATATCTTCTCTCTCCTCCTGGAATCTAGAGAGAGAGTCTCTCAAGCAAAGAAGGATCTTCAAGATCATCCACCTCGGATTGAAGCTTCTTCCTTTGCGGTGATCATCGCTGCTTTGAAGTGAGCGTCAAGGATCCACACTAGCACTCGAGTATTGATGAACTGTGCATGAGTAAATTCATGAGGTGTGTGTGGATGATTTAGAGGACTTCGACATCAGTGTCCTCGAGCAACAATCACCAGCTTCCTATGGTAGACTTGTACAGTTCAATTCTGAACAAGGTAAATGTTTAGTTTAATTTTTCATGCTCTGTATAAAACTTGAGAGATCCTTGGACCAAGTCGAGACAAGATCAATGGAGTTTACAGGGTTATGTCACTCTAGTGAAGAAGAAAATTTTAAATTCCCAGCCCACCAGCTTCCGCTGCGCAGTCCCGATACCCAACAGTTTCGACTCAGAAGTGTAGACTCTACTGCCAAATATGCGAGGGCCGTCTTCTATTTCCCATCCTATAATACTAGATACATCTCAACAAACAATTACATCATCATCTAATCGAATCTAAATTCCCTAAAGTACATGGTTCTAAGGCTTCCACCTCAATCCATCCAAAACCCTATTCCCCTTTCGCACATGTACACCATCTCAAAATCAAAAGTACACATGTACTCAACACATCTTCACTGTTGATGGTTCAAATCATGTTGGGAGAATATGTAATTAAGTATTTTATGATAATTATAGATAATAAAACGTTATTCAAAAAAGTAATCCCACTAAAACATTAAATCATAAACCGCCAAATCCAATTCAAGATTGTGTGGGGGGTTAATTTCATACATGAGGCATCAACTGTCGTGACCTATATTCGATAACCCAATAATTATGCATCAATATTTCCCAAAGCCTAATACTGGATTCATCTAAAAACACGATAAAATTCTTACCTGGATATGGTGGGATCAAAATAGGTGAATGATTAAATAACATATTTAACTCCTAGAAGGCATAATCACATTCCCTAGACCATTCAAACAAGATATTATTCTTGTTCACACATAATAGTGGTGCTTAAAAATGAAGAAATAACTTGGTGATCCTCCTGTAATATCGTTCCTAACCCAGAAAACATCAGCCATTGAAAATATTATTTGGTGCCTTGCTAGACATAAAGGCTTCCACTTTATTTAGGTCTACAGACACACCTCCCTCAAAGATAAGTGACCCAAGAAATACACATTTTCAATCCATATATTAAATTTAGATATCTTGGATAATAGACTATTCTTTCTTACTATACTCAGGATGATTTCATGATGTTTAGGATGAATTTTATGATTCTTGGAGCACACCAAGATTTCATTGACAAATACAACTACAAACTCGTCCAGGTACGAGTAAGATGTTCAGTTTATCGGGGCCATAAACACTATTTGTATATTATTCAACCCAAATGAAATCATGAAAAGAACATAAAATTCATATCTCCTCTCGAAGTTAGTTAGTTGTATATCATAAAGACTCGCCCTCATATTTTGATACCCTAATCTAAAATAAATCATAGATAACCCTAAAGCACCCCTTATCTAGTGAAAAAGGTCACTAATTCATAGAAGATTTTATCATTTCTTAACTTTCATTTGATTTATATTCCTATAATCGACACAAAACTTAAAAGATCCATTAGAATTCTTGAAAAAAAACTGGAGATCCCTAAGGGGACGTACTCGAACAAATAAACCCCTTATTCTCCATTTCCTCCAACTGGGTTTTACGTTCCTATAGTTCTAGAAGTGCCATTCTATAAAAAGAAATAGAAACTGGTTCTGCTCCCAGTAAAAACTCTATCATGAACTCGACATCCCTCTTGGGTGACAGCCTTAAGCAGTCACCAAGAATCACATGCTATTACTAATCCACCATAGTAGGAAATACAAGCTGGTCTACTCCCCCATCATGAGACAAAAGACAAGCCAATTGGGTTGTGAGTTCACTAAACTGATGATAAACTAGCCCCATACAGCCTGCTTGGAAATCCGATTCCCCACGGTGAATATAAGTTTTCCCCCAAGGGATATTAATGTTACTATATGGTGGTATAATTCAATATGGGAATGATAAATTACTATCCAATCAATCCCCAATATCAAATAAAAATATGAAATTCCTAGCCCAAACAAGTCTCATGGAAAATGGTACCCACCAACCTTAAGGGAAAAACCTTACATTTCCTGTTATTTTCTACTCATACCCCAAACAGTGTATCAATATGAATAAACTATCACATATTATACATTTCTATGCCCAAGAAACTCTTTAATTGTGGAGATAAAATCTAATGTGAGACACCAATATGAAATAATAAAATAGATAGTATCGAAGCTACAAGGATTGTACCTCAAACTGTTGATAGTCCGACTTCACAACCTCCATGACTAGTTGAAATGAATGAAGCTAACATTACCCTCTACCCTGGGATCTAGCCTGAGTTCCTAGTGTTGAACTACCCTATAGATAAGTATTCACTTTTTCTAGCGTACAACATACTCAACCCTGAATGGTACTGTTGATTGAGCTCCAACTACCTACCAAATATGGGGTAAGCGACCCCGGGTCTGCAGTTTGTACTAGACATGGTCCTCCATCTTCACACAACTATGAAGGATTCTTAAAAAAAAATTTCACATTCCCCATCATACTTCATGCTCTGAATTTAACTAGTGGTTGAGGAACTAGACATCTCATGTATCCTAGCCTACCATGCTGATCGGATAAGACTCAATCACTATCCAAAGAGACTGGTTCTCACTTATAACTATTATTTCCACTACCTCACTGATGAAAAATATCGAAGAGATGCTTACTAATATTGTAATTCCCTTCACGTAATCACCCAACTAAGACTCCATGTCAACCACCAAAATACTCCTTGAGACATCTTTATGAAATAAGAACCTAATCCACCACCTCGACAGACCTATTTAAGAGGAAGATTTTAGCATAGGACATCATCTTATATCTAAGTCCCTCCATAAAATTTCTCATCATATCCACCTCATCCCCTACCAAATTTGAAACAAATAATTTAAAGTTAGTGAAATGTCCATCACCATCGATAAACATCATAGTCTCGTGATTCAAACTCATAAACTCTACAACATTAAACTACATCAAGGTCTCTAGATATTATTGTTTTAGAAACGCTTCCTGGAAAACCGTCAACAACATACCCTCTTACTGCTCAGTGTGAACTAATGTATCACACCATCTCTTTTTTAGTCCTCACAACATGTATTCCACCAACAGAACCCTATTCTCAGGAGGTGTCTCTTAGTGATCAAGAACCATCTAAATCAAATTTATACCAAAATCATCTACCTCAAGACCACCCTCTCCGAATAAAGTTAGTTTGTGATACAATAGAAACTCTATAGTTATCTTAAACATGATGGACACAACCCACCTGGCATTTTGTTCCATCGTCAGCATAAAATGATCAATTTTCTCATAGAACTTCTCATCTCCTCTATTTCTCTATATCACCGAGGTTTCTTGATCAACCTATGCAGGAGAATTCTTAGGGATATACTCTTTTCTCCCAATTGGAATAAATTTTTGTGGTGGAATATCTCTACAATTACAAACACACATCTTATAAAACATAAAATAAATGATCAACCGTTCACACAAAATAAGGATCTCTAGTTTATATAAACAAATCATTCTTTACAAATTATCCCAATGAATAGAGTTGTGCCTCTATCACTACCCTTAACCATCCTTAACACAAACTAGGGTTTACATGGGGTAAAATTACCCACATAACCATAACCATTTTCATTAAGCATCCTTTTTATCCATTTTCACTTTCAAACATAAATATTTCTCTTTTAAGAACATCCCCATCTTTGACACTTATTACAACCATAATTTTACCCCATTTTTAACCTTCCATCAGGCATAATTCTTTATCCATTCCTTCACATTCATTCCACTTACCCATTTTCATTATCCTTATTGGACACCACTTAATTAAAATTTATAATGAAAACGAAATGCATTCTCTTTTTCATGTCCCACACAGCTTCCCCATGTGTTCCTACTATGATTCATTCCACCTATATCCCTAGGATCCTAAAATGATGCATGAATGCACAACCTAATACCATTTAATCCATCATAATAGCATTAAATAATAGTCACATCACCTAATAAGATAACCATCAAATAGTGAAATGCAATTCAACTATAACAACAAACTTAAAATATACAATCCCACCCTAGGTACATGGGTTATCCCTCATTAATGGGTCAAATATTACCATGAAAGAGATCATTTTCAAGTCCCAACACTTCCTAGTATCTCATATACCATTCCCAAATAGAACGAACACATCAAATAACCTTCTCTAATACCACCTTGTAACTTTTCCACCCCGGAGGCCACTAAACTGGTGCCCTATTCCAGGTTACAAGATGAACTCAGTAATGATTCCATGTATTCAATAGGCTACCATCTAACAAAAAGGGTATAATAAAACATTTGGGGAGACTATACCCACTTTTTCCGAGTAACATATAATGGATAAAGTTGAAATAATGTAAACAATAAAAAAAATAATGAACATGAATTATAAAATAATTCCCAAAAATGGGTACTAGACCACAAAAATTGGAAATATGTTATTCCATTACATATAGGGTCCAGTGTAAAGATAACCCAAAATAAATTTAAAAAACAGAATCTCGAAAATAGATCAAAACTCCAAGTAATAATCCCTCATTCATATTCACCACATAAAGAAATAAACCATCTAGAATAGGCCCCTTTCCCATTCCCTAACAAGTAATCATGGAGTCTTCTCGGGTACCCAAGGGACCCTCGAACAGGGTTTGAGTACAACTCAGTAGGCCACCAACAACAATGTCAACAAAATATCCATTATAAATAGATATTTTATGAATGTAATAAATAAAAAACAAGATAAAAAAATTCAAACCAACTAAAATGCATAAGGGGACTAGTTAGGTTCCATAACATTCAAGGGAAAATATTTCATAATTAGTTTCATCACACTAAACTTAGAGCCTCAGAACCGGAAGTCTCATCAAAAGAAGCTATTATGGGCATAGGGCCAAAATCTGAATCCCTAACCCATGCATTCTAGGGGTGGTGTGTAGATACTTAGTCCAACCAAACCCATGGTCAAAGAACCAGAAGTCAATACCCCACATACCACCAATCCACGTGCACATGCTACTTTAACTATATCAAATTTACCAATGTAAACCATAATTGTTTCAAAAAATCCTCATATACATGCCTTTACCCAATTATCCAAATTTACATTAAATATTCATTACTCATTAACACATTAAAATTATAAAAAAATCCATATATTCCATATTGTTAATTATAAAAAATGTCATAAATTTCATTTCACAATTCATTTTAACAGTCAAAATAAAAATATCATAAATTCTCATGCATAAACCAGGGTTAGCCTATTAAACACAACTATAATTGTTTTTATCCTATAAAACCTTAAAATTACCATTCAAATATGCAAAACCATGGTCATGAATATGTAATACTCCATGGATGGCCTCCTTCTTAGCCTAGAAATCCTCAATGAATCCCTCATGGATCATGCGGGATTCAATTCAATAAATATTCAACCAATTTAAAAATCCTCACAATGTAAATGAAAATCATGATAATTATGAACAAATAGAATAACCACATACAAATAAACCAACATAAAGACTATGGGATATTACTTTTAGACAACCTACCTTGACTAAAAATATTAATGCTCACTTAACATTTAACATTGATTTGGATTTAATAACCCTTCGAAGCCCAAACCTATGATCTGTTGGAAAAATAGGGGTTTGTGTATTTGGAAGAATAATAACAACTACACAAGACCAAATCTATAGAATAATAAATGGATGATTTATAGTAACACGGATCTTCGATTCCCAACCAATGACACTTCAAATGGATTAGAAATGAGGTGAATTGATCCTTGGGAATTCTAGGGTGATTTAGTTCGTTACTAGATAAGATGGGAGAAGAATGGAGAATTTTTTTGAGTTATATCACTTTTGATCTAAGAGGTAAAAATGGTAAACACCCACTTATAAAGGGATTCATGGGTTGGCTGCATAGTTTTCGAAACTGTATGCTATCCTTGCACCACCCACTATCCAAAAGGGGTCCATGTCACATGGTTTTCTAGAGAGCCTACACGGTTTGGAAAAACATGTGTTGTCCATGTGGAATGTCTCTATCCCATGTCAAAAAATTTGTATACCCCACTTTTATTACTTCATAAACCATGCACCCCTCTTCTGGGAAAGCGCAATGGGGGCACGTTGTTTTCACTAACAATGATCCAACAATGTAACATGAATTGGATGGCCACTTATCCCCACATTCGTGTCCAACCCCCCTGAACACCCACAAGACTCCTAATAAAACCTTAAAATCCCTCATGAACCATATTAAATGTATTTAAATCATAATTTTAAACAATTAAATACAACATATAATTCTTGGATCTTACAAAAAACATGATTACACTTTATTCTTTTCAAAATAAATTATATTTGTGCACTCCTCCACTTATAAAAGGAACCACCTCTCCTCTACTCTAAAAAACATATAAAAACACTTGTTTTAACCAATCCCTAACCAAATAATTTTATTAATTTACTATTTTCATTCTATATTCACTAGTTTGAAAAGTAATATAACCTATTAAGGAATATATTATAAACCTACAGAGTTTATCCAAAGAAGATGTATATTTTTCAACCAATTGTTTCAAATTTAATTTCATCCTATAACTCATTAAATATTATTAAACCATTTTTATATAATAAATTAATTATATCCCATACTCTAAGATTATATTATGTTAATGTAATGACCTTTATCTGTCTCCTCATCCATTAAGTGGGAAACAAAATCATCGATCGTGTGTACGAATGACTATAACATCATGAAATGATGTAATTTTCTTTCCATAACTTCCTATAACAGCTAGATATAATGATAAATTTAACATATTTATATGATATTTATTAAATAAATATACTTTCTTAATTATAATATAACATATAACTTCTTAATTTCTATTCTATGGGAATACAGTGACACCACTTGTGTGTAAGGCGTACCACCACCTCATGAAGCGATGTGATACATTATTCAATTACGATTTACATGGAAGGTAACAAGGATTTTTTTAATTAAAATATGTGATTTATAATAAATAAAAATTATTTTTAAATGTAATATATTATTTACCATAATTTAGTTTCATCCAACGAGAAAATGGAAATGTTGTTCATGCGTATGTACGACCTACCATTTCAATCAATGGTGTAATTAATTTCCTATCTCGAAATTTATTGTATTACACTAAAAATATATATAATAAATAAATATGATATTCATATCCTTGTATAAAATATGAATATTATTTAACCATTATCAATGTAAAATGAAAAAAATACAAAACCAAAAATATACATGAAAAACAAAGAACTTATTACCTGAAACATGATTTTATCAAAAAATTGTTAATAAACAGATAATAAAATTTTATAAGTATGTAATGTATGAAATTATACATATTATTATGGATATTTAATTTACTTATAATAAAATTATATTTATTTTATAGTATACTTTATTTTTTATGATGGAATTCGAGACTTAAGGTATGTGGTTTTGTTTCAAATTGTCTTCTTTTGGACATATGTTATGTTATAAACGTATCATATTTTTTGAGATGTATTCTTAACCCATAATAAATGGTATATAATAAATTTATTTATCATTATGATCTATAAAATATCATTTAATTTTATTCTTTCAGGTGTCTTACGATTCAAATGTTACCAAATTATTAAGGGATTTTTGTGTCACTTTTCTTTCTATAGGAGACATGCCTTATAAACCACTTGTTTCCTTTGGGTGGTGTAGATAATTCCCATTAATTTATTTTATTATTATTATAATGAAATTATGTTATATACATACCCATCTAGTTTTCTTAATTTCATATGGATTTTGATTCAAAAGATAACAAAGTGGTAACAGTTTTAAGTTACAATCGCATTTCTTATAAGGATTGTTTATGATTAAGTTTCCCAGGATGAAATATTATAATCTATCTCTCAGGAACAAAATAAATTATTTTCAACTCGAGTTATTTCTTGAGAAAACACATGTTCCCTTCACTTTACTCCATATATATAATCAATATAACAAAATAATATTTTTTAATGAAAACCAAATTTATTACCTCTTCAATCGAAAATCCATTTTCATGCATATTGATGTTTTCTAAAAGAAATTCAAGAATAAATTTTAATAATATTATAATAATGTTTAAAATAATTTTAATGATTATTTTATTGTTAAAAATGGTTGTAAATGAATCTTTATGTGTTTTATTAATTATGTACCCTTTTGAATTTTTTTCAAAAATATGTAATGAATATTTGTCTTGACATGGAAGAAATGAATGATATTTTCTTCCATCATGTCCAATAAATGATTTAAATATTCCTTTATAATTTTTCAAATATATTTTCAATGAAATATATTCCCAATTTTTTTAATTTCAAATTTTTAAAATAAAATGTGATTTTAAAAGTAGAATGGTTATTTTACTCAATAAATGTTCCTTGTGAACATTGAAATATGTTTTCTATATATGATGGAATCATTTGATATTACTTATGATTTTATGGGAAATTGATCCAAGGATTACATATTTTAACTTTTTTCTAGAGGGTTTATGATTATGGGGAATATATTTTATGGAAATTCATTCCCTTTCCATTGGTTAGGCTGTGATAAATTTATCAGATGATTACGAATCCAATTTCCTTTATAATAGTTATTCTATTATGAAATATTTATAATAACTACTTACATTATATGGGTTATGATATGACGAATGTTTTAGGATATTTTGAAAAATATATATAGATTATATGATAGGTTGAACCTATATCTCCCTCAAATTCATTGGGTGAAGTTTTCTATTTCTCGAGGAAATTATGGGAAACAAGATGGTGTTGATGATATTCTATGGGAAATAAGTGATTCTTCAGTTGGAGGTGACATCCAGAAACTTATCTTCCATTAATTATGCCCTTCATCATATGGAATTATTGTGGCATTAATTCATTGGAAAAAACCAACCACCTCTCCCATGATATATGAAACACTATGTTTTAAATTTTCTATATTATGAAACTGAATAAATATACCGTGAATGAATCATATTTTCACCCATATAATGATGGTACACACCCACTTAAATGTTGAGACTCTCAACCAACACATTTGAATTTCCTGAAACATGAGTGTCACTGTGGATCTTATAAAAGGGTCTTCTCAATTTATCAAATCAAATATCTATTCTAGTATTAATTTCTTCCTTATTAAATTTTCATACACTAAATATATAGTATGTGATAGAGTATCCCTATGGAACGATCTTCTAGATTTCGAACCCAGAACTCTACCATGATTGGTGGTTGATAGCATCAATGTGATCATGGATCCAACAGAGAATATGTGAGTAAATTCTTATTAATGAAAGGAAAGACAATATTTTTTGATATTCATTTCATGTAAGTGCTCTTAGAAATGGGTTTCATGGAGAACCTCTTTAGTTGGTGTAAGAACCAAAAAAATAAGAGATCACATATAATGTAGGTTGGATTGGTGCCTCACTAATTTACAATCTATATCCTTCTTTCTAGATGATGAATTTTCGCACCTATCATGAGCCCTTTGTAAATACTCTATGGTTCTTATGAAGATATCATCTAGAAAATGCATAGGTATTCACTTCCATTATTCTGCATGATGGGCCTCCATACCAGGATTTCAGAAGGTGGAGGAAATTTAATGGCACAAACCTTCCCATATAATTCTATAGATTAAACTAAAAATCTACTGAGACATATCAAAAATGATATCTATTATTGTCTAAAGAACTATCCACCTATACTATAGGATCTGGACTAGATTAATTTTGAGATTTATTTCCTAGAGTTCATGTTGGAGAACAGAAGGGATAAAGCTATTTTCAATGATCTTGTTAACAAGAATAACTTTTTAGTGGAGAGGATCAGTGACCTTGAATGTGATGTGTGAGAGGATTCAAGAGTTAAGTGTCTTTATAAATGATATATAAACACATTTTATATCCATGATTATATTAAAAAGAAGTTATAGGTTGTGATACCATACATTCATCGGGAGGAAGGTACTTTCTCAGATGACTAAGATGAAGTTGTTTGCAAGGATGAAACATTTTCAAAAACTACTCTTTTGGAAAAATATTTAATGTAATAAAGTTACCCTACTTTCCATGATGATATCTTCAACACCATCCTGTTAGTGTTGTTTTCAAAAAACAACCTATACATTGAATTAGTTCTATATGAGAGGGAGGTTCATGGGGATTTTTTTGCATTGGAACCTGAAAGTGCTCTTGTCCCTGATGGCTTTCAAAATTTTCTTTTAAATTGATATACAAGATCTTGTTAAATGCATGTTGTTTACTATGGTTCATTATTTCTTCAATGGGGGGATAAATCCCTCTAATGGTGAGCGCTAAAACTGTGGTACTTCTTCCAAAAATAAACAACCCATATTCCATGAAGTAATACAAACCTAATCGTTTGTGTATATTTTATTATAAGGTTCTATATACAATGATAAATATAAGATTATCACATTATATTCCATGATGTTTATTAGATGAGAAACACATGTTTTTAAACGGTGGATAATCAATGGGGTCATAGGACTGGAACATAAGATGATAAATGATCATTACCAAAAGGCCATTGGTTCAAATAAAGCCATCATGTTGAATATGAATAAATATTAAAATCATCTAAAAATGATATTTCATTCTCAATATTTTGGCATGTATGGGGTTATCTACTTGTGGTATTGACAATATATTATGTTTTTTCTAATCATTATGGATCTTCGTATCATTAATGAGAAATACTTGTTGGTTCCCCAAGTTAGTTAGGGTCTCTAAAAAGGATACCCTCTTTATCCATGAATCATCATCTTTATGCATGATACACTCATCTGGAACTTTAACCACACTATTCTTGACTTAATGGTTATCCCCCACATGTGAAAACCATAATTCAACAACATCTATCATCTAATTTTTTAGTTTTATAAGTTCATCATCATTAATGGAAGAAATATATTGATTCATGGTTACAATTGGATTCTAAGTGATTACTACTAGTTGAAGGGACCGCTCGTGAGCTAGGAAAAGAATAGTGTTTATATTTCTAGTAGGTTCTTGAGTATGAGTTCTAGAGAAGTAGATTTCGATCTGGGAATATCATAGAAATCCTTTTGGATGGAGTACCAAGGTGCACTAATATCCAAGAGGAGGCTTTAAATTCATCATTTTAACTGGTTAGAAGAGAGAGATACCTATCATATCATAAACTAGAAGATCCATTTTTTATCCATTAGATCAAGGATAATCTTGGTGAATAACATTTTGGCTTCCATACCCATAAATGTTTTTTTCAATTATCAAAGACCAGAACTCCTCTATTTATGGTATTGAAAAGATATTGGAACCATTCATTTGTGATTCACGGTCAAAGGGTAAGTACCATTGGAAATCATGGGTTGGGCACACAAAATCCGAAATAGGGAGTGTACTCCACATCAGGATAATTAAATACAAAATAAATGATTTGCATTGGAATCTTAAGTGGGACATAATAGAGGGTATATCGTCATGGGGAAGGTTTCCCAAAAAAAAGTGTGGTAATAAACTAGGGTCATGTAGAGGTAAGGCATCAGTGTGGTGGTTCTATATTCATACTCATTTGAATTTTATTGACCAACATTAATGATGGATTGTTGGTAGGGATGATATCAATTTTTTTCATAGTAACTGGGTAGGAATCCAGTTGGGTTTTGTAGGATTTCCAACTTTGGAAATTTACTTTAAGAAATCCGGCTCTTATCTAGACTTCATTTATACTATTTTAATAAATCCAAAAATGTGAGGTATTTGACCTTATCCCTTTAAATAGGGACCCATATAATTGTGTCTTCACTATTTATTCATCAACATCCTTAATTTTTATATACTATCTCATAATTTTATAGTCATTGGGAGATTTAAAAAGATATGGTGAGATTCTTCATGGAGAAAACATTCTGGCCATGTACAATTTATTTTTCTATAAGATCAGACTCCAAGGTATCCACAATGATGATAATATTAAATGAATCAGAATTTAGAGAGAATCCTGGTGCTGTTGTTCAAGTGATACAAACTCCAAAACCATGTAGTATCTATTCCTTGAGAGCTAATGGGTGAAGAGTGTATGGATTTCTTTTGGATGGTTCATGGGTCTTTCTTTCCAGATCATCCCTAGTAGTGACTTTATTGATTAATGACTCCATGGAGAGGGGAATAATAACCAATATAAGAATGAAACAGAGGTCATTCTGGTGGATGAGTGCTGGAATATTCAGTATGAGAGGAACACATCTCAAGTAGAGGGGAAAATGGGCTTGAGCATGGGTATGGTGTTGAAAACCTAGAGCCTACTATTTAATTTATGTATGATTATGAAGATTAGAATTGATGACCTGTACCTATGAATTTTTTATAATTATAGGAATCTCCTCTATCTCTTCCACCCCTTCCCTAGATCATTTGATCATATGGCTTCATCACACGATCTATCTCAAACTGAATAACAATGGTTCATGTTCCATGAGTGTTATGAAAAGTGCTGGTTTAGTTTACCATATAATAGGATCATTCATCGTTGTGTTCTCAGACTCATTTAGTTTATGTGATGCCCTTAGAGATAAATTCTATGCACTAATAATAGGGATGGAGATGTACAATTCCCGTAGTCTCAGTATAACTATGGTGGAGACGGACTGACTCACATTTCATAACTCCCAACATAGGAATTGCACAATTCATTGGTACATCTCTTACCAAATTCACAAGTTCAAGGGATGTATCAATGAATCTACTTATATCATGCATACATGGGATAATTGGAATGATACAGTGGATTTTTTTTCCGCCAACGGTCCACTAGTTTTACCTACTACCTTCTTCTCCAGTGTGTGATCCATACCCAGAAGGGTGTCAACATTATCCATGGTGATTCTCTTGGGCTTAACCATTTTAGGCCATCATAATTTTATTTCATCCCCAAGAAACTTTTCTCTCCCATATAGTCATGAAAAATTATATTTTTGTTTAATACCCTATTATTTATCAAATACTTTCATATGATCATAAAATGATATCTTCCATGTTCACCCTTCTATATAACTTGAGCTCAACCTTTCTTTGGTTTCCTTTTACCTAGTTTATGAATAAAATTTTATATAGGGTATGTATATAAAGAATAGAAAATGGGATGAAATTTGTGGGAGATGTTTACTAGCTTTATTAAAATAAGAATTTTATGTATGTAGTATCAAAATAACCGATAATTTTTTGGTCCTAGGTAATGTGACTATAAAATATATTGAATATTGATCTATTAAGATGTAATATCTATTTATTGAAAGTCTATTTTGTTATAAAACCCATAAAACACCACTTGAATCAATATATCCATATCGAATGGTTTCTATTACTAGTGCGAAAACTGTATGTTTTTACTGTTTCTCCTAAAATTTGAAAATATCAACCCCTAATTCCTAAAAACCATTATGACCTCAAGAGAGATGAATGGTACAAAATAAAACATACATGTGACCCAGAGGGTGTCATAAATCTCCCCATATGTGAGTTTATATCCCCAAAAATTACTCAGGATTCTAGAATCCATAAGGGATAAGGCTACACCTTCATCATTAGTGTGTCACACTCTCATATCTCATGGTTATACCATCTGCAATATCAATGTACATAGACCAAGGGAATTATTTTTTCCTTGTATCTCCTTATTGTCATGTTCTATAACCATAACTGTTGGCTCAACCATTGAGGTTTCGAGTGCAAGATCAATATCTTATATAATGACCCTGAATTTTTGTATATAAACTTCTCTTATAAATATATATATATTTCATATAAGGAATTAATGATTATAAGAATTAAAATAAAATTATAATTAATTTTTAAAATAATTTTTTTATAATATGACCTATGGGATAAAAATTAAACATTTATTTTAGTCATAACCATTTAATTTCAAGAATCACCAGGTGAAAATGATCTAAGGATTAAAATTTTATATTCTTCTATAATAATTGAATGCTTATATGAATAGTGAAAAAACTGATTTTCACTTATACCGTCACATTTACATTTATTTTAAGTTTATAGAAAAACAATTATGTATATAAAATATATATTTATAATTTGAAATTGTTAATTTAATAAGAAAATGTTCAATTTATAAAATCCATGAATATCACTTATGAAAAAATCAAAAATATTTCTTGAAAAATATTTTGTTATTTATTTATTTCATTAAATTTAAACATAAGAAAAATTATTTTTTGGATTTATTATAATTCCATATAACACTTATTTATATAACAAAAAGATCATTAACATCGTTATAATTAATAATTTTTATATTTTTTCAATACATAACCTTTATGATAAAAATACACTTTAAAAAGATACAGGTTTTTGCGTATTGTGTGCACTAATACTAATATTAATTTCTATCAATCAAAGAAATTTCATTTTATAAACTTATTTACATTTATAAAGTTATAATTATAAAACTTTTATATAATTTTAATAATAATTTTGGCTGTTAAAATGAGTTCCCAGGGGTAAAAGTCGAGTAACCATGGTAAGGGTAAATTAAAGTAAAATTAGTTCAACATAGTGAAAAATGTGTAACCACGTCAATTTTTTATAATGAATAGTAGAAGTATTATTGGAATTATATATTTCTAAACACCATTATTAACCATTTTTATCTTTTTCCCTTGAATAATTGAGTTATAATATTAGGAATATTGAGTATTTGTATAAGTGAAATTTTCATAACTTATATTAGGAGAGAACCTCCTCCCCATTTATTTACCCATTTAAAAGTATATCCTTAATAAATCATCCATATTATCTCATTGAAACCCTCCCAACACCATTGAATCATTGGTCTTAATAAAATACTATGTTAAATAGTCTTAATCAGTTTCCTAAGGGATATTATCCAAGGGAAGGGTAATACTTTTAAACCAACTTTTAGAAGTTCTTTTCTTCTTATATACCCTTAATGTAATATCTATATAGAAAGGTACGATAATAAAATAATTTTCCATCTGCTGATGTTTTATTATACTAAGGTAATCTCCATTTTATAGATTCCTCAAAAGTCATTGTGAAAAATGAAAATTTCAGCATGCGTGTGTGCAGATCATAACCACCCACAATAAAATGTTTTGGTTTCCATAATCACCTAAAATAGATGACTAAAAAAGTATTTATATAATGTAAAATTCATATATTTGGAACTATAAATATTCTATAATGATAATATATTAAAATATATATGTACTAAAAGAAATAAATGGTAATAGTAACTTTAACTACATTAAATGGATTTTTCAAGACACCTTTATTAATTTGGATGTTCTTTGGAAAACATTAAAACTATATAGGTACTTAACTGATGGAATAATAATGGAAATAAACCACCAAAATTTTTGATATCGTGAAATTATTTTACCAAACCTATGAGCATGGTCTAGAAATCCAATGTGTTATAAGAAAAAAATTGAATAACCCAAAGTAACTAACTTAATAAGAAAATATATTACTATTAAATAATATAATATGATTAATGGACCTTATAAAAATAAATATAGATAAATATGTCACTTTTATATATATTTAGTGAACATAATTAAATTATTTAGGATGTTTAGCGCACATGAATAGAAATTTTGAACATGTGGTCCAGGATCCTTCAAACCACCCATGTTTACTTTGGGTTTAGGTTCTTTTTTTCTATTGTACATTATATTATCCTAAATTATATCATTATTATTACATATATATGTTTTATTTACTTATATAAATAGTTTTATTTACCATTATTTTTATGGTAAAGTATATTTTTATGTTCCCTAAGGAATTTTGTTTTTATGTGAACCCATATTATGATAATTTCCATATGTCTAATTTCATGAGATTTTTCTCCCTAATAACATGTTATTTACTACCAACTATATTTTATAAAATACAATTTTATGTTTTGAAAACCATTTTTTGGTAAAATTATGGTTTCTTAATGAAAATAATATGCCTTTAACTTACCTTTTCTCATTTCAAAATCCTCACCTAAGTGGTAAGCATTTATTTTCCCTACTCCATTTTTCTTATCTAATATTCCATCAATAGAGATCCATGTTGAAATTATATATTTTTTAAAGAACATAAACATTAATTATCTCCTACTTTTCTTGGGAAAATATATGATAAAACCTTTATTTATGTCTTTGTAATTGATTTTGAATCCCACATACTTATTTGTGGTTATATCATGTATATGATTTATGAATTTATTATTATTCTCTTTTGGAACAAATATATGATAAAATATTATGATAGGAAGGTTGGGTCCCTTATATACCTAAAGTGCATTGAGTAATGTTATTGTCTCCAGAAATTCCATGTATAGTGAACTTGTAGTTAACTTAAGTAAACTATGTTATGATGGCATTCCACTTTAGCACACTATGTAATAATGGTGACAGGCCTGAGCATAAAATGATTTTGATAAATGTTATCCTATGATATATTGTCATTATAGGGACCAGAAACTTTTTACATTACTATTACATCACTTTTTAGATAATCACCATAATAGTAATACAAATCCATGATATAAATGTTTACTGTCTTTAGAAAATTAGGCTCATACATCATTTCAAAAAAATAAAAAATTAGATATTATTTAAATTATTCGTATCTATACTTATAAAGATCAAAATGTTTCATTATTACATGTATTCACCTGGGGTTATACATTATGGAATGGGGAGATCTTAAAGCCCATTTAAGGGAGGAATATAGAACATTAATTAGTAGTACATCAGTGAGCACAGTTCACATCAAAATATCATAATCATAGGACCATCATCGTAATCATGAGGGAAATTTTTGATGAAGGAATTGAATGTTTAATTTGAATAATAATAAATCATCATAACATAGTTTTCAAATATCACACATTGTTTTGAACAAAGCTAACATCATATTCACGAATTACATATGCACAAAAATCATAACATCTTAACATTAAAAAAAGATGGAATAATATTCACCAATAATATGCATTATATCAATATATATATAATAATACCCATGTATTTTAGGGATATATAATTCGGAGCCAACCTGTCACATCATAAAATGCCTATAATCATGCATGCCACATGGAAAGATAACAATCATAGTCATGAAATAACACATGGAAAGGAGTGGGTTTATTATAATATTTCACATATCATACATCATGAAATGAATTATTGGATTCAAAAATGAATATGGGATATCATAAATTTTCATAAAATATAATTTTATTCATTGAAATTAGAAAAACTCAATAATAGTCAAGAGATTTTTGGGAAATTTATGTCTTTTTTTAAAATCATTTTAAATGGATTTTTTTTGGAGATTAGAAACATATATATATTAGAAATTAAAGATAAATAGTATTTAAATAAAATAATTTTTATATTATTGGAAAATTAATACTAAAATTAATGTGATATAGGAGATAACCAAAAGAAATAATTTGGTTTTTATAATCCCCTTACCTTAAATCCCACTTTATTTCATCGTTTTTTACCCCACATAAGTAATAAACGTAGGTTTGTTATGATATTTATAAAGAACATTATTATTTTTAATTATATAAATATTTCTCAATTATAATATTTGGAATAAATTTCATAATTATCTAGGACAAAAGGAAAACAATTTGATATCATGTTTCCCTTAAAAATTTCTTATTTTGCTTAATTTCACTAGTTTTGATAAATTTCATGGATACATTAATATAAATAATTATATATAGAAAAAATAATAATATTTATAATTTTATATATCATAAATATTTTATTATAACTTTCAATAAGTTTGGTGATAGGTAATGAATTAAAAACATTCCAATTTGAGGTTAACTGGATTTTAATGAGAAATTGGGGGAATGGGGTGAAATATATGTATTAAATATCAATACATCATAATTATAATTTTCCAAATATGTCAAAATATTTAACAGTTTTAGTTATTGTTACAATATTTACTATTGAAATAATTTTTTTTCGGTTTCTTTATGTCTATATAATATAATATAACACACATTCACTTCATGAAACATATATCATTTATTAACTATGGGTTGTTATATTATTCACATACTTAGAAATTTCATTAATAGAATTTAAACTCATATTCTCAATTCAGAATGGGGGAGGTAATTTCTTTTTCATTGTTACCTATGGTTCCCACTTTATCACTTCTTATTTTTGGTCCATCAACAACACCTTAACAAGGAGTTTTGTATTGTTGTGTAGAAATTTTTCATTACAATCCATGATTTTCATTGGATTCTCCTCATATGATGGTTCATTCTTCAGTTGTACCACATACATATTCCACTCATGCAGGGTATTGTGTTTTTAATTCGTTGGGATATATATATATATATAACATCATGAACATGGTACATACTTGGTGGAAGTGAAATATGATAGAACACTGATTCTATGTGACCAAGGATCTCAAAATCTCCAATATACATAGGTATAGTCTTTTCATTCTTTCCAAATTACGTGACTCTCTACCAAGGTGACATTCGAAGGAAATTTATTTCTCCATCCTCTAAACCTATGTCCCTTATACGGTTTTAAGTATAGTATTATTCCAAATATATTATGATTTTATATGTTTCTGGATGGATTGAACCTTCTCTTTCATTACCTACATATGATAATGTACAATTAATTTTTATTCACCAACTTGAAGCCAACAAGTTAGACATCTTCATCACTTTCAATACATATATTCATTTGGATCCACTTGAATACTTGAGTGAAAACTATTTTTGTATAAGAACTCAACTAATTTGGGATGTTTATCCCATAAACATTTAAATTCCTTTAAAAAAGCACTTAGTATGTTCTCAAGATCCTGAATAGTCTTTTTAGATTAATCATTAGTTAGAGTATGGTAGGTGGAACTGAAATTCAATTCAATATTCAAATCATGTTCAATACTTCACCAAATTTGAGATGTTAAACATGGATTATGATTAGAGAAAAATAAAGTTATTTCCATACATCCTCGCTACATTATGTATATCTTCTTAAGTTGTTCAATGAGAAATATTCATGAATAGTGATGAAGTGTGTAGTATTGGTGATTCAATCCAAGAAAACCCATATCAAATTATTTTCTTTAGATGTCTTGAGGAGACTAGTAAAAATTCCATTGTAATGTTTTCCCATTTACATGCTGGTATGGTAAGTAGATACATAATCCAAATTGACTTCTATCATTCTTCTTTAACTAGATGGCATAACAATCACTTTTAGTTGTACTCAATGATCTCTTTCCCCAGTTATCCCACCAAATGTTCTCTTTATGATCATGATACATATTCATGTTTATAGGTTGGATATATAAAGGTTATATATATGAATTTTCCAATATATAATTCATTAAAATATGTGATAATGATAAAAAATTCCTAGATCCATGCTGAATCAAACCACCATAATCAATATAGAATTCATGATGATTCCCTTCCTTTATGACCTTCACCCTTTTGTGAACCTTTAGATCATTTCATTGTGTATTCTTGATCTTTTATATGGTTTAGAAAGAATTTATGAAATTTATGATGTATTGCCAACCATTATAATGTCTAGAACCATCCTTTTCATATCCATGAAGATAGTGTCATTATCAATCTTTATCATAGATAGTGTAGAACGATATTTTCTACTAAGAACATATTATACCTTGTTGTATTTTCCTGGATGGTCTTAAATAGGGAAATTATAGTCCTTTATTACTCTAACTACCTTATTTGATGCATTTTCACCTCCTTCTATATGAGTAAATACTTTAGACTCTTGTGATTGATATATATGTTACACTTATCTCCATAGTGATAGTGCCACCAAATCCTCAGAGAGAAGATCATACATTACTTCTCATCATCATTCATCAGGCATTCCTTCTAATGGATATTCATTTTTCAGGAGACAAAGGCTATCCTTTTTTAGTTCTACATGATTATACAACCCAATCCATTGTTTGAATCATCACTATGTATCACAAAAATTTCACTCCTTGATGGGTGTTTGAGTATAAGAACAATGATTATCATTTTATTTATCTCCTTAATTATCTACTCACATTCTTTTATCCGTCCATACTTTACCATTTCCATGTAAGATTAGTTTTAGAGCTTTAATATTATGAGAAATTTCTCAAAAAACAATAATAGTACCCTCATAAGTGATGAAAATCTATGTATTTCTATTATACATGTGGGTTTGGGCCATTTCAAAACATCCCATATTTTGATGGGTCTATATAAATTCTCACACATTTGATCATGTTCCACAAGAATGTGACATGATTCATCCAAAATCCACACTTTCTTAATTTATTGTACATTCACTTCATCCTTAATAAAACAAATAAAATCCTTAGATGCTCTTAATTTTGTTATATTCACTATGTGTAAATGATAAATCATCCATAAAGACTAACAAAAATTGGTTAAGGTGGTATCTAAAATCTCTATTCATCATACCCATAACTATTTTAGGGGACTTTTTATTCATGAAGGGTAATACAATGAACTCATAGGGCTCAAACCTTATATGGAAGACTTTCTTCAAAATATATTTATTCTTTAACTTCAATCGATGATATCTAGAATATAGATATAACTTAGAGATGTTATAATATAATAATAGTGGATTTAATATGTTATCCATCTTGGGAAGCTGACACATGTTCTTTATGTTAACCTTGATGAGCTCTTGGTAATCTATTCACAACCACATTTATCCATCCGTTTTCCTTACAAAGTGAAACGGTGTACCCAAAGGTGATGAACTATGGAATATGAACCCTTTGTCTAAATTTTCTTCCAACACCCTCTTTAAATTCTCCAGTTCTATATGTTCCATCCTATAGGGTCATTCATATATATATATATATATATATTAGTGTCTCTTTGTATAAGCTCTATTGATAACTACTCCTCCCGGTCGAAGTAATTCTGGTTAACTCTTGAGGAAATACATTAGTTTATACCCTCACAATATGAATTCCCCCTAGGATTATACCTTCCTCTAACTCAACTATCTTGGAAATGTGTGATTCTTAATCTGGTATCAAAACCCACACCATTTATGTATTTTACTAAGGATATTCTTGATATTCCAGGCGTTTATACTGGAGAATATAATGGGTTGGAATATGAAAATATATTTCCTTTTTTCTGAAAGATAATTTATGCTACATGTAATGAGTTCTTATTCATGACTAGTATATTGTAAAATTAAACTACAGGAAGGATGGTAAGATTATAAGGAATAATCTTTCCACATACAGTAATAGGAGAAGAGAAAACCACTTGGGTAGCGTTGATGACACCACTATGTTTTTTATATATATCTCTACTACAATGTATTTGGGAATTGATTCAATAGTTATACAAAAAATTTACGATATAAAGGAATTTGTTCAACTATTATCATATATAACATTCTTCACTATTCAATGAATTGGAAGTATACCATGTATGACTTTATTTTTACACTCCACTTCAATAGTATTCATGGTATTCTTTTTACCTTTTTCCTTTGGCTTTGGTGGGTACTAATGCTAATTACCCTCGTGGACCTATCATTTAGTGTACTAGCTTGTGTAGTTCCCTTTAACTCTAAAGATGAAGTATTGAACCTTGGGTTGTGTATTTGGAGGTGCCCTTATTTTCCTCGATCAAATTGACTAGATTATTTATGTATTTTCAATGTTCATGAGCATGAAGCCAATCTATCGCACACTTGAAGAATTTATATATCCCTTTGAGGAAATTCAAATGATTCTCTTTCCCTCATTTTTAATATGTGGGTGGATGGATACTCTTTCCACATTTTTAGTTGGACCCACCTTATTGAAACTCTGTTCTTCTATTCTAATCTCTATAACTAAGGGACCATTCACTAATCTCCATATCTACATTGAGAGAACAACAAAATACTTCTTCTTGATATCAAATGTCTCAGATAGCAAGAGCCTTCAGAAGGTGTGGTTTTAAACCACTAAAGAATATAACAATTTTTATATCATTTTATTGATAAAAAATCCTAGGCGGTATATTGAAAGCCCTTTTAATTTTTCATCATAATATATGTAACATCCCATTATGCTTTTTAGGTACTCATTTGATAATGTTTTTTTAACCTTGTTTTGGTGTGTTTACAAGATTCTCAGGGGATGGGGAGCCTTTATTAAGGAAAAGTAACTATAGTTTGGGGATTCATGTTTATTTTAATTATTGGAGTCAATGTATAAATGTGATAATGGATCTATGGGGTCTTCCCTTTATTCTCATAATGTTAGGGGTGATTTAAATTTTTTTTAAACTAAGTGTACTAAAGTCCACTGGGAAATTACACATGGTGAATTTGGTTTTAAAAAAGTGTGTTTTTCTCCAAGAAAATGTCATGAATATTTACATAGAATTAATGGTTACAAAACATGTAATAGTAATTCCCGGTGTATGAGGGAAAATAATGGTTCATAATAAAAATGTTATACATTTCTCTGAGTTTTCAGCATTCGTGGATTACAGGATGTGTAACGGGATTACATGGTTTTTAATTCTCATGAGTTATAGGTTTTAGGGTTCCATTTGAGTGTTTTTTATTTTATCATGAATCCTTCCTATATAGACCTAGATACTTCCCTAGTTATTTTAGAATATTTCTAATCCTTACAGTTTGTTCTTTCAGCGATTGATCATCATTATTATAGTGGTTCATATTTTTAGGTAAGTGGATCTCCGCTTATGAGTTTTTTTTCAATCTATATGTCTCTCTTCCACGGATTTTGATGGATCAATCTAAAATATATTTATCTAAAATCTTTTTTATTGGATCATGGTTCTAATTTGTTTTCCTATAACTTTCATATATTTGTTTCTCATTGGAAAGTCACATTTTAGGTGTTTCTTATAAAAAATTTTATTTAAAGATAGGTGGTTTCATTTGATTTTTTCTATGAAATTGAATAATTTATTTTTCTATTTTCATGAAATATGTTTCAATTTTTTAAGAAAAAATTAATTCTGATTGAGAAAAATGCCAATTTCAATGGAATTGAAATTATGGGATGAATTTAGAAAATGATGGGATTGAAACAACTATTTTAGATTTGATATAATACAATATAATAAATTTAAATGAAAAAATGTTAAATTTTGGATTAAATATTTATGAAATGATAAAAATACATATTTTTTTGAAATTGAATTGGCATATTGATAATAAAAACTATGAAATTGAATTGTAAATGATGGTGGGATTTAAATGAGATGATTCACCTGTTATATATTGATTTATTGAGAACATTAGAGCCTGGGAAATTAGTGGTTTATTTTAGATAATCATGATAAGATATTGATCCTCTAGTAATGGATTGATGATGAAACTCAAAAAAACCAAATTTAACATGATTTTCCCTGATGATATGTTGATGAGTCCTATTCAGTCTAAGAATAAGGGATGTGTTCACACATAATAATACATGATCACAAATTTTAGATGTGTGAGGATACACTATCTAGGAACTAATTTACATTAGGTAAGATGACCATGGTTCTTATTGTGTATGATTTGATGAAATATTCCATTTATTATAGTACTTTGTTACTCATGGAAAATGATTTGTGTAAAATATTTTTGAAAAATTGTTTATTTTATCCAAGTTTGTAATGTTTTCAATATATTAAAATTAATCATGTTTTTTAAAATATAAAAAATAATATTTTATTCTATTCCCTATATTATTTAAATTGAAATCAAGATTAGTTTATTTCAATGGAATATATTATGTAACACTTGGTGAGACCCTATTAGGCCATATAACTCACACCATGTATTTCTCTTTGGGAATTCGAAGAATTTCTTATTTTGGGTATGAGAAAAGTTTATGCACCACTTAGATGTTGTAGATGTTCTTGATCCCTTAAAATTAAGAGTGGTGATGGTTACCATTGGAGATGTTTTCCACTTTGTGCATACGAATTCTAATACTTTTTTTCTATTTGATGTTGTAGTTTCCATTGGGATATCTATCAATCTTTATTGGGTTTTATTATACCTATCAATTTTTGGTACCTTATCCTTTTGGAATATTGATCCTAATAACATGTATCTTTATATTACATTGTTTTTGTGGAAAATTCATTCATTATTTATTCAGGTATGATTCCAGGTGCTAGTCACTAACCTATGGTGATTCGGGACATCCTTCTGGACTTGTCTATGTCAGATAGAGTGTTAGGGTACTTTGGTATCTAGGTTGGTTTATGAGATAATTGTATTGGACGTGTAGGTTAATAATATTTCATTAATTTTAGTACGTATTTTTGGATTTATTGATGGTACTTAGGGGGTATCTGAGAGTGATTTCCCACACATATATCACCTTAATGAGGATTTAGTCACTTTTGGTGTTTAGGAAAAGTGTATTTGAATAATTATTATTTCTAATTATCGTCTTTTACATTATTTTGTATTGGTAATGATGAAATATAAATCATAGATTTCTTCTTGAAGTATTTTATATTATAATACCTGTTGTTTATGTTTTTTATTGGTGAATCCATTCTGATGACCTAAATATTGCCTTTTAATATTGTGTACCATCATTCCTCTCAAAAGGAATTTGAATAGGCTCCCAAGGGAAGCTGATGGAGGACCACAAGAAGCATATCCTACCATGGACCAATATACTCTTGAGATTGATGTGCCTATTTTCCATGCAATGGGATAGTCACCTTCATCTATTACCATACAATCTAAATCTAGGGAACCTCAAATGGGTGAATCTCATAATCAAGGATCTAATGATACATAAGAGGTTTAGTATTCGTTGGGAACGATATTGGTTTTTTTTTATTTTTGGAAATGCCAGACTCTATTAAGGTAATGTGTACTCCCTTAAATATGGAATGACCTAGAATGGTATTGTGGGATTTGATGTTGATGGAAAATAAACAAGAGGTATTATATTAAAAAGACTTTAGAGTTCTTTTCACTAGACAGTTCAATCTAGAATTTGTGCTTATGGCTAAGGCTATGAAGTTATCCATCCTTTAGTAGGATGAGAAGACCGTGATAGAGTATATGAAATTTTTTGCTGGGTTATGTATTTTTCACCTAAGATTGTGTCAAATGATAATATTAAGAGTCCATGGGTTTATATGGATCTTGAACGTGATATGCATTCTCAGGTTTCTATTCTGAATTTCTCTTTTTCTATGAACATTCTAGAAAAGGTGTTGATGGTTTATATTTATCTAGACAGTAACCTAAGGTTGATGGGAGTTTCTTTTTCTCTTAGTTGTAGTTCAAGGTTTTCCTTTAAAGAAAATATGAAGGGTGATGAGTATCATTCTTGATATTGACATTAGGGTTCTTCTAGACCACCTAGAGTGCCTAGAAGAGGCCCTTTTTATTTTTTCCATTGGGGAATGGTTGGGAATTCAAAATGGGATTGTATTGAGGTTCCCAAAATTCAAACTTATTACTAATGATAAGGTCACATATAGAAATTCTATTGTTGTTTTTCTGCATCATATAGAGTAATGGTATCATCAATACCTAAAAGTACTGTGGTGAAATCGGATGCTTCAAGAATAAAGGGGCTACATCCACAAGAATCCAAAAATAATATTCTTCACGCAGAGGGTCAGTATATAGAGGAATTGGATACACGTCTAGCAGCTATGAGAGGGGCCATCACTATAGAATGATAATTATTTATTTTAGTATTGAATAATGGTGCATCTCACTCATTCATATAAACCCATGTTGTTGATTTTCTAACCATTCCATTGAATATTTTATATTATGTTGAATATATTACTAGGTCCCTTAGTATGAAGAGATAAAAGGGCCTTCAATATTTTGTGTCTGTTTTCTCTTTATCAAATGTCGAGCTTACGTGGGATTTTCTAGTTCATGGTATCAATTCGCATAATATCATTTTTAGATTGATTGGTTGATCGCTCATCAGTCACAGATTTACTATTTTCTTCAATGAGGCTCTTTTACCATTTCTGAAAGGGTGTTTCACATCTTTTAGAGAAAAAGGGACCTAAGATGGAGTATATATAGACATTTTTTTCTTGATTTTTTTTGGATAATATTTGTGTTTACTTTTGACATAGAGTGAGATAATTTATGTAATGATCTACCACCAATATTGTTCGAGTTTCTAGTTGTGCTTTATTTTAATTTATATAGGTTCCCATTTGAGATAGAGGTAGATTTGTGAATTGATTTAGTGTCTCGTACTCAAATAGTATCTATTCCAACTTATGATATGGAAACTTCTAAACTGAAATAGTTTAAAACTTATTTGGATGAAGTTTTCAAAAAAATATTTATATTCCGGAGTATGTCAACTCAGGTGGTGCATGTTCTCTGGATAATATATTTAATAGAATATATATCCTTTATGTTTTGTACTAGAAACTAAACCATGTTCGGATAAAGAACACGTATCCATTTCCCCTAATTTAATATCTATTCGACCAACTAAAATTGGAGAAGTGGTTCTCGAAGATTTATCTTTTATTAAGTTATCACTAATTTAGAATACAAGAATATGACATTAAGAAGACATCCATTTGGAGAAGGCACTGTCACTTTGATAACCATGTCATGTCTTTTTGTCTAACCAATGATCCTGCAACCTTTGTCACATTGATGAATAGAATCTTCCATGATTACCTTGATACATTCTTGGTGGTATTTGTAAATGAAAATCTTGTTTATTCTTAGTATGAGGAGGATTGTGTGCATCATCTGAGACCAGTTATGGAAACATTGAGAAATAATAGACTCTATGACAAGATATCAATATGTGATTTTTGAATTGGGAAGTAATGTTCATGGGACACATGTTACTAGAACACAATATATTATTTGATCATGAGAAGGTCAAAGATTTTATAAAATGGGTGAAACCACTGAATGATGACAATATTTTTAAATATTTTGGGTTTTTATATAATTACTATAGTTTTGCCTAATATTTCTTAAATTCGACTTCTTTGATGAATTCTATCACTCAGAAAGGGGTTTAATCCAATTCGTATGATAAATGTCAGCGTTATTTTGATGAGATGAAATATAATTTGACTTATTTTCCATTGTTGACTCTTTTACATGCCGAGAAGGGCTATGCCATCTTTTTTGATGCATTGGTTTTAGGTTTGGGTTGTATTCTTATGTTGGGTGGTCACATGGTATCCTATTGTTCTCAACAACATAGGACACATGCGAAGAATTACTTGACCCATGACCTTGAAATAGTATCCATGATTCATGCACGTAATATATAGTATCATTACCTTATCTGTGAAAGGGATTCCATTTTTTAAACCACAAAATCATGAGTTATATCCTCTTAAAAATATTTGAAACATCAAAAGTAGTTTTGGGTGGAGTACCGATAATATTTTGACATCGAAATTTATTATACCACGATGTAGGGGAATTAAATTGATGATACTCAGGGTAGGAAACTACAAACCCAGCTAATGAAAGAATCATCAGAAGAGAGGAACTTGATAGAACATATTCTTCATTTTCATTTTCTAGTCTAGAGGAAGAGGCAGAGGTTGCTTTGAACAATGCTTAGTTGGCCTTCTCTCTTATCAATATAATTATTCTGAATAAAAATTATGATGATGAATTTTTTTGGAAATAATTACTTATTTTATGGTGGGGAGACTTTTAGTGAATGGAAATTCTATTTTTATGGTATCCTATGTTTTTGGAAATGGTATGTTATACCTTTGGAAATATGAAAATATTTGATAGAAGATTTTCATAATTGCAAATGGGAAGTGCACCTTGGTACCATGAAGATTTTTTATGATATAATGTAGTGATTTTTTGTGGATAAGTATGAGGTAGGAAATTTTGGATTTTGTTTCACATTTCTATGCTCTCCAAAAGTCCATTGATGAGCACAAGATACCATAAATAATTCTCTATCTCCATATATTTCTAGCTTTGATGTTGGATGAGGTTTATTTGGACATCATGGTCAGTTTTCCTTGTAGACCATGGAGTAATTATCCTAGAATCATTATGATTGATTGGAAGAAAATGTTGGCTCAGTTTTACCCATATGTGATATTACCAATGTTATAGACTTGGGAAGCCTATATATAAGTGGTTTTCCGGTTTCATGGTGTTCCATCTTTGATAGGCTCGGATAGGGATTCCTAGTTTACTTCTTGTTTCTATAGAGGACTCGAGGAAGAAATATGATCTCATTTGTGATTGAAAATATAGTAAAATGTATAAATGGATGGAAATATTGAATGGAATATACATATTTTGGAACCCATTCTACATGATTTATTTCTATATTTTTGTGGATTTTGGGATGACGACATTGAAATTGTTGACATTTCCTATAAAACTTTTACTAGTAATACATTAGTATAACTAACTTTGAGGAATTGTATGGATGCATATATTTATCTTTATTTTTTATATTTTTTAGTTAGACCATGTTTGGTCTAAGAAAAAATCACTAGGGTTCATTTCATTTGATAGAGAATTATAATGACAAAGTGCCAACATATATCTTATATTGATAATCATGGATGAAAGTTGCATTTTTTAGTTTGAATCTTGTGTTCTTGAGGGTTTCACCTTGTTTGGGTCATAAATGACATAGAATGTAAGGGAATCTAGAACCATAGATTGTGGGGCCTTTTGAGATCATTGAGAAGGTGGATAAAGTGGCATACCATTTAGTACATCCATTTTGATTGATGTCAATAAATGATTTTTTACAAGTATCATAGCTTCAAAAAAATATTTTTGATCCATATCATTTCTTGAGGAGGGAGAATCATGATGTTTAGCTAGATTTATCAATTAATGATAATTGAGTAGCTATTTTTTCTAAGATAATGGTACTTCATGGGTGGATAATACCTTTAGTACGAGTCCTATGACAACATGGTTCTAATTCTCCAGGGACATAAGAGCATGAGGTATTTATGAGAGATTTGTAGCCTCATCTATTTGATATGGAAATTTATTTCTAAGATTTATGTGGATAATAATTTTTTATCAGGGTAGGTTTTAACTTACCATTATGCTTTTCAAGTACACCACTTTTCATGTTTCTTCCTAAATTGGGTGCGTATTTAGGCTTCTCTAGAATGGAGATCCTTTTCATGGGGAAATGACCTAAAGTTAAAGGATGTTTGTTTGTTTCCATTAATAGAGTCTGAGTATAAATTTAATAAAGTATTTATTAGGTTCACCCACAATTTGGAGAATTCCAAGGAATATTTGGTGTTTTTTATAAAAATTTGGTTTACTATTATCAGTTGTGTCATTACATGACATGTATTTGGTTTAAATGGTGTGTATTTGTTTCTTGGAACATTTCATCTATATTTAAATTGTTTGAAAGGTTAAAATCGGTGTAATAGTAATTCGGGAAGTATAAGCATAAAACATGTTTTTTTATAAAATTATGATGAATTCCATGATTTCTTTAGAATTTATGGATTACACGATGTGTAATGGGATTACACATCATGTAATTATAATGATTTAAGGTTACTAGAATTTGTTGTTAGTGATTTTTATTTTATTCGGTCATGCATCCTTCCTATCTCAACCTAGAGCCTTCCCTATGAGATTATAGTTATCTTTTATCCTTATAAATCGTTCGTTTGAGAATGAATCCTCACAGTTGTAGGGTATTGTCTTTCAAGGTATGTGGATATCCTCTTATGTGTTTTCCTCTAATCTATATTTCTTTATATTTTTTAATATTTTTATTAGATTGGAACAGAAATACAGAATGGGTAAAAGGGGAATAAAATAATGGAGACCAAGAGATTCCCTCGAAATATGTTCACACATCCTGGTGGGAGGGAATACACATTTTATATTGAAATAAATTCATCATGATGAGTTTACCACAGCATTGGAAAAACTGCAACCTTTTTACCATCACACCAAGTGTGGTTTGATCTAGTATAGATATCAATGAGAGATATTAATCTCTTGGTATCATATGAAATTGACCATGGAATTGTGATGCGGTTATTTAGATAGCTAAAATGGATTTCTGAATCCATGTCTTTTCCTATGAGTAGAATAATCCATGTGTTGGAGAACTAAATACCTTTAAGTAGATCCCATTCTTATTTATGAAATGAGTCCCCTCACCCAATGTTAGAACATATTGACGTAATGATGTATCCCTTTGAGTCATGAATGGTGACTACCCTCTCATGATTCCCATCATGAGAGAAACATCAGTATTGAGTTTAATCCCATCATTTGGGGTTCTTACAAATCCATATATTTTCAAAGTTAATTATATGAACAAATGAATTCATGTTTTTTTGTTATAGTAAGTTCCCCATTAAAGGAGAAAATTATGAATTTTTGATATATCTAACTAAATCAGTGATTAAACACCGTTTTTGGAAACCAAATCCATACTGAAGAATTAAATTCTCTCATCTTGGGATCTGTTCCAAGCCTCCCAAATTCCTGAGAATCATCCAGGAAAGATAAAAACTATTACATTCTTCTAAACACTATTACTTCCCAACCCAAGGAACCACATTTGAAAAAACTTTTCATCATCAATATACCGGTAAGACAAGACTATAAAATCAACCACATCTTTCCTCATTGTGAAAGACCACTCAAACATAAAGAACACATGTATAGTCGTCTCTATTAGGGGGTTCTAATCAGTAAGGTATTTTGAAACTATACTTACCCATTTTTGGTTCACCTCTGCATCTGTAGGTTTCTCATGGTTTACACATGCCAAAGAAGAATTTGGTACTTCAGATACATTCCGTTCAACCAAAGGGAATGACCCCATGTATCCCAAACCTGTGAATTAGAAAGCATCAGTCTATAAGCCTTAACTGATAAGGAGACTGTAGAAGATAACATGAAGGAACGTCTTCTCTTCTCATTAGTGAGTTTCGTCATCTATAAAATATCATGTTTTTCTTTATCAATCATATATTAGATGAAATAATGGTGTTCAATATCTTGAAGAAATGTGATATCTAGAATTAGATATTCTAGAAAAATGAGTGTACTCCCTTCCCAATTATCATGTCAGTATATACTCTATCCCCACCATATGATCCATCATTCAAGTTTCTTTATTCGAGAAAATGTCTTTGAATAGTTATCAATAATGTTAAGACATTCCTCTTTGGAAGCTTTAGGTTATCCCTTTTTCTCTCATCATAAATCTTTTCCTACAGTGTGAGCCTTTCATCTACCTCACAAGCTAGCCTACCTAGCAGGAAGTGCATCATTCTAGATACACTACTCAAGAAAATACCACTATATTAAGTAGGTAATGCCAATCTTGACTGGGATTCTTTATGGAACATACCTTCTGAATGATAGTCCTGGATAAAAGAGGTTAAACTGTTCACAATATTTTTAATTACAATATTTGGAACTTAAATAAATTAAAATATATTCATGGTAATAGAGTACAAGACATCATTAATTAGAGTGATCCTTCCACTATAAGATAGGAAACAATTCTTCCAGTTGTTGATTTGAGAAGTGATCTTCCCCACCCCCTTGTGCAGGTTTCTGAAGCTCTATCTTATAGTCATGATTGGAGTTCCTATGTATTCCATGGGATTATTTTTTTTCAAATACCAATGATGGATTATAATCTAAATACAAGGCTCTCAGAGTAGAACGTCAATATATAAAGTCTTCTTTTTTACGATTTATAATTTTTCTACTAAATTTTTAGTAATTTTAGATATATTTATTGATGTCATGGATAGATTTAGAAATTCTGTTGAGAAATATAATTTTATAACCAATAACAAATAACTAGGATACACCTCAAAACTTGGTCTACAACATAAGGGGTGGATCAACCCTTCATACATCTTGACATTTATAAATGTGCATAGAATATCCTGAGCTAAGATAAAAAAAACATGGGGAAAATGGGCCACCTTGTCTCAACCCTCAAACTGATATGAAAAAACATTTCCTTATTCTTATGAAGCAGATAATAAACCTTGGAGATCAAAAACATATAAAAGATATGTTCTATTGACCGAGTTGAAAGGCCTATCTAGTTCAAAACTGTTAAGACAAATCCCCACTTGATCCTATTTTATGGTTTCTCTCTATACACCTTGGTGATGATGTTATAACCTTGATATTTAGGATTGATATCCTCAATCATATCTTTGGAATTATTGATAGCACCATATATGGATCATTCCCCAAATAATCCCTGATGTTCTTATGATACGCAAACTATGAGGAAATTTTGTACCCTCTTATTTGTCACACTAGATAAATCATTATATGACAAGTTTTCCATACATACACGCCTATATTGACATAGTTAAAATGTGACTATAACCTATATAATCCGAATCAGGGTGGTTTTAGTATCCACCCAAGGAAGATTTACACCACGAGAAAAATATTAAATAACTTCAATATAATATTACTTAAAAATTATTCATCATTCCCCATAGAAGAAGCAAGGAAGGCCATATGGACCTATCTGGATTGATACCTCAAATAGATTATCATATTTCTCTTTCCCTAGAAATAAATTTAAGAATATGGTTATTCTGCATTGTCACCAATCTTGGAATAGAGTCAAAAATTGGAGCTTGTTCTCTTGGATACACATCCTTCATGGAGGAATTTGGTCCTACAAAGAGAGAATTAAAAATGGTTTCTTCTATACTTCCAACCTTATAAATGTCATTTGAATAGGACCCGCCATTGGGAAGGATGTTTGGTTTACTGATAAACTTCTTATATTTGATACATGAATCCAAAAATTCATTGTTCTTTTCTCCTTCCCTTAGCCACATAGGTTTATACCTCTCATGAAATAGATGATCTTGATAAAGTAACATTCCTTCCAGATTTATATTCTTTGGAGGAAGGTTAATAAAATCTTCTTAACCTAATTTTTTCAAGATTTGATTCACAGCACACAATTTAATTCTTTAATATATGAAGATTCTATTGCGATATGTTCTGCCGATTTATCTATAAGTTCATATACTTGTTTAACTATTTAAATTTATTTAGTAGTATTATCCAACTTTATCCTGGTATTGGTTTATTCCATGAGACAAGAATGCACTTTTTGTATTCTGGGTAGGAAGCCCAACTGCTAGAGAAGAAAAATTACTACCCAAACGACATCTTTGGATTCAAGATTAACAATAATTGAGGAGTGTTCTGATAGCACATATACTATGTGAGTGACACATTCTCATTGATAAACTATAATCTATTCGATGTTTGTAAAGTAATAGTCTTAATGACACTATGTTTTTTTGGTCCCTTTTTGATAATTTCACCATGTGTATTTTTCACCAATGTATCCCATGTCTTTTAATCAATTATAAGTTGAAAAATAGTAAAAATACTTTCTCAAATTCTGAAAAAATTTCCACCGCATTTATCTTCGTAAAGATATAACAGGACTTTAAAGTCACCTCCCATAATCCATACATAAGAACCTATATCAGACCTTTTTTGGATTTTCTAAAAAATCTCCATAGACAAAACATCACATTTGGTATAAACAAAATAAACATAGTAATGATGCATACCCAAGGATATTTCAGTGGTGAGAAACCGGTATGAAGATTCAATGACATATACTATGATATTGGAGTTCCAAAAAATCCATATATTCTGGTTATCCAAATGGATGTGCATAAAATTATAGATCCTCATGTTGTTGGAAAAATTTATATATTCGACTCTATCTACATTGGTTCAAAGTTATCCACTAGAGAAAGATAATTGTTGAGAATTTTATTTTAGATAAAATATGTCTCACTAGTGCACCTGGTCCATGAGAGTTCAATATTTGTAATTTTAACATTGTATGTGAAGATACATTGGGTTGGAGAATAATGTCGAAGGTTTAAAAAGTTTCTTCGATTACAAAGACTCTGGTGGTTGTTCTAGCATGGATTTTGATTGAGTAAGGATTCCAGATATTAGTGTCAAAACTGAGTGTAATGGATGACTGTGATTTCATTCTTTTTTCATAAGTGTGGGTAGCACCTCTACATTAGTTGTGGAAACCTAAACATATTCATTCTATCTCCTAGAAGCACTAGATCCAATGACCCTATTACCTTGGGAAATGAAATGGGTTGAATTTAGTTTTCCAGATTCCATTGGTTCATTATTAGAGGAAACATTTTCTGAGAAATCCAATCCCTAAATAATATATGATAATTTACTATTGAATGAAGGTATTATTGTCATCACCAAATTTGGGGGGCCTGGGTCGCGAGGGATGGCTACCTAAATGGGAGTTAAGATACCAACAGAAACATTCCTTAAAAAATAAACCTAGGGGGAGACTACGCATTCCTCTTTGGATCCCTCAAGATGAGATTGCGGTCCTGTTCTTTATAGAGAACAAGTGTTAGGATAGAGGTAGCATTTACATTTGGGAAAATAAAATCATGAGGCTCTTTTTTCTAAAAAAACACACTGTCTTGGGGAGTGATAGTATGTTATTTCCCGAAAACTGTATCCCAAACCTCCTTCATAATAATAATATTGGACATGAGGGATACAAAACTCATTGAATTGTTCGGGATGAAACCCTATTTTAGGGAACAAGATGATAAAATTATGATTTTCTCACATTTGATACCTAGAAACATGAAAAAAATTCCCTTGAAGATGGAAAAAATTAGCAATAACTAGGAAGAGGGGGTATAAAATCCCTTGATACCAATCTAAAAATCCTTCAACTTGAAGGTCTATTTGATTTGGAAGAGGCCATGATACATTCATATCAAAGAAAATATGAGAAACTGAATATTCTTCTAGGTGGATAGTATTGTCGGCCGCACAGAAAAAATCCCCTAATGAATCTTTAATGGTGCACAAGAGGGAGTTGTTCTGAAACTTGAGAAACATGCCTAGAAGGTTTAACTACATAGTTTCACTTGAGAAATCTGATCTATTGTGACTCTACATGGTATAATTTTTAAGAGAGTACCTCTAATGAATAACTGATCGAAGAACCATACACCCAGCCTAGACAATCTATAAACTAACGTACTTTAGGGAATTTTACCATGTTTCTCATTATGTATGATTTTATTAAATATTTCATTCATTATAGAACTAAATTACTCATTCCAAATAATTTATATAAATTATTTTATACTAAATTTTTATTTAATACATTTTTGAAATGTTTTCCATCTATTGAAAAGAAAGTACGTTTCATTTTAAATATGTAAAATAGAATTTTATTTTATTATAAATTATATTAAAATTTAAACCATAATTGGTTTATTTTTATTGAATATAATATGGAACTCTTGGTGAATCCCTAATTGGATTTATATCTCACACTCAACCTTTTCCTTCAGCATTTGTATAATTCCTTATGCCAGTTCAAGGAAAAGGGAAAGCATCGCTTGGAGGTGGATGATGGTCTTGATCCATTGGACTGTGGAGTGGTGATGGTGACACAATGATCTATTTTCTACATGATACGTATGGATTCTATGACTTCTTTATGTTTGACATTTTAGTTTTATTTGGAAGGTTTACCATTCTTCTTTGTGTTTAGTTATACCTTTCTATTTATTGTACTTTCTCATATTCTGATTATTGGGCATAATGACTAGAATCATTATCTCCCACTTCTTTATTTAAAATTAATTACCTTTTTGATCACATTTGATGTCAGGTTATAGTCACCAATCCATTGAAATCAGGAATAACCTTCAGGTTATGTCTATCTCAACTTAGGTACCAGGAACCGGGGTATCTAGGATGGTTCATGATAATATCTGACCGATTAACCCATCTTTTGCATAAGATCCCGAAATTTTAAATCTATATTTGTTAAAATATTTTGAGGAAAATATTTATTAAGAAATATTTTATTTAATTATTCTCACTGAATCTATTCTATTTCATTCTTTAGATTTGTATTCTCTATCATCCCCCACCATTAATTAGACACTCTATCAAAATGATAGAAAACCAGCGTCACCACGTCCTTCTTCAAACATTGGTGTATAAAAATATCCTTTCCATTTAGATAACATACTTTTTAGTGGAAAGTGTATTAGAATATCCAATGAATATCAGGGGTATTTTCTGTATAAAATATTTGATAGCCTATTATGGGTTCTTTGGTGAAGGTGGGTTTTCCACATTGTTTAGTTTATTTTTTATACCCTAAGACAATAGGTAAATAATTATCATCATTTTTTGAACTCCCCCTCCTATAGAATTTGTAATGTCAATTGGAAAATTAGTACATTATACCTCACACTGTTTTTGGGACTGATTTCTCATGGTTCGTTCCATTTTATAAAATAGAAAAGTTTTGAACAAAACATAAGTTAAAACATCATGAATTATTACTTTATTCATATGTACAAATTAGCTCTAAATGAATATCTTATGGGATCCCAATCATTATACTTTTTAAGAAAATATTATTCTAGTATGTTTACCTTTACCTAAATATATACTTATGGTTTTCACAAAAATTTTGTAATCTTAATTCCTAAATTAATTAAACTATGACCTGATACCAACTATAGTAATCCAGCCATTTCTTACATGAATATTAAAACCCTTTCAAGATAAACAACATAATAGTAATAAAAATATGGGATCCAAATGTTTGGTATCTTAGAAAAATTAGGTGCATACATTAATCACACAAAATAAAATTTTGATATTATTTATGTTGTTATTCATTATACATCTAAATCCCTCTTAATATTCTTAGTACATGTACTCTCTTTATGATATATGTCAAATAAAGGGGTGAGACAAATTCACAATATGGTGAGGAATAAGGGACATAAATAAATATCTAAAGGGGTTACCATATTCAATATCATAATAATAAAATAATAGTATCTATATAATAATAATGATAGAAATATTTCATAAAATACTGAAATGTGTAAAACTCATAAAAATGAATCATCAAAACATATTGTTCTAATACCCACATAATTGTGAACAAAGATAGAAACATGTTTACACATAACATATGTACATAAATCGTAACATCATTAATGGGACAAAGGATAACATTATTTTCACACATAATAAACATTATACTAGGATATATATTCAATTAGAAAATTTATTGGAGGAAATATATAGTCCTTGTCCTGCCTATTACATCATAAAATTTTCATAATCGTGCATTTCACATAGAATGATAATAATTGTTGTAATGAAATACCACATGTAAAATAATGGGTTTCTTAAAATATTTTACATATAATACATTATAAAATGAACTATAGGAATACCAAATCAATAATGGAGATCATACATTATAAAAATGTTCATTTTTATTTGAAATGAGAAACTACTCAAGTGAAATAAAGATATGTTTTTAAAATTACTTCTATTTTGAATAAAGCTTTGTAAATGGATTTGATACCTTTTTAAGGGTAGAAAAATATATATCCCCATAAGAAAATAAAAATACTGTTTAAATAAAATATTTTGAATATTAGAGAAACATTCACACTGAAATTAATGTTATATATGAGATAACACAAAATAAAAAGTTTGGTTATGAGAATCCCCTTAATTTAAACCCCACATTGTTTCATCTATTTTTTAACACCTGAATAAAAAAATAGGTTTATTAGAAAATTAATATATAAGTGAATTATTTTAAAAATTTTCATTATTTTTCAACTATAATAATTGAATTATATTTCCTAATTACATTGATAAAAAGTAAAATGTGTGGATATCATGTTTTCCTCATAAAATTTCTGTTTTTCTTCGATTTCCCTATTTTTTCATGTTCATTAATATGTTAGTATAATTAACATCATAATATTAAAATAAATATTATCAAATAATTATATATCATAAATAATTTATTATAACCCACCATAAGGTCTCTGAAATGGAAGGAATTGGAAATTTTCTTTATTTTTGGTTAACAAGCCATTAACGAGACATTTTCAAAAGTGGATGAAAGAGAAATATGAAATATAAAAACTTTTAAATTATAATTTTTATATTAGGTTTAAATAATTAATATCATTATAATATATTATATAATTATTCATAGATGATTTCTTTATGAAATAGATAGAGAAAATGAGTAAGATAAATGAAAACCAAAATGGAGAGTTGATGAAATCATACCCTCATTTCAGTGTTGATTCTCTTGTACGACTTTAAAATTTTTAGATGATCAAATTTTTTCAGTACAAAACATCTCTATTTATTATAATAGGATTAATATATTGTATTTGTGAATATATTTTTATTTTTAAGGAGGATGTGATGTGAATTTTTAAGGGGTAGAGGGGTTATTTGTACTTGATGAGAGGGGTATTTTTGAGTTAAAATATAGAATAAAATATTGTTTCCAATGTAAACAATGAAATAGTAATATTTTCAAAACAATAAATATTATATAAATATAATAGGATGATTTTAGTTCTTTAAATACCCTTAAAAATTGAATTCGATGGTTTATTAAAATGGAATGTGTAAATAATGGAATGTTTTTATTTTAATAGAATACATTAGATATTCTGCTTTGGAAAATAACTTTTATCTTTGGAAAACATTTCTCTCCTATTAAAATTACTAATTTATAAAATATAATATGTTCTTTGTCGATTAAACTTTTCTATAAATGATTAGGTTATCATTACATTAGAAATTATTTTATTTAAAACACCTGAGTTATGAAAAAACTCTAATGTAATATTTCACATAAAAAATGATGTAATTTAGAAAATTACTAAAAATCACCATTAGAAAATTTTTATGTCATTATTTAAGAAATAAAAATTATTTTATCACAATTATCTTCTAAAATTAGTTATTATATTTTTTAATATAAAAATTATCATTTTTATAGAATAACAAATAATAAAGATTATTAAAATTGAGCTTATGTTTCCTTTTTATCTTTTAATCATGATATTTATTTTATGATAGTATAATACTTATATTTAAATAATTTAACAATGATAAATATTATTTATATTACATTTTATACTTTTTTGTTAAATTACTATTCCAACGGTCATGTTTCAATTCTTAATGGTCAGGTTACTATTCCCAATAGCCATGTTACTATTCCAAAGGTCATATTAATATTACAATATTTAGATTTTATCTTATAAATAATACTTATTTCCATTATACATTAATCACCTAAATTACTCTAAAGGTTTTAAAATTCTATTTTCGATAATGTTGACCTGTTTACTAATATTATGTTTCTTTTATGTAGTTTTGGTAGCTGGGGAAATTCTTTTAGCATTTTCTAAGCATGTAAATTTTCCCATTATAAATTTATTAATTTATATTTTTTTACCATTTTAATGTTTAGAGTTTTTATGGGTTTATATTCTAACTAGTGTAATGATCATTATTTATGAAATAAATTTTTGTCAGTTTCTTTATTTCTTATATGTGTACAATATTACATAGTAAAATATAACACTCATTTATTTGAAGGAAAAAATATCATTTATATACTTTGGGGTTTTACATACTTGGAATGTATCCTTGAAATATTCTCAAGATTTCATTCTTTATGATGTTTCCACATTCTAGTGATTCCCTGACATTATGATTTCATATCTTTATTCCATGTTACCTTTCTTAACATTATCCTCCTTATGGAATAATTTTATACTACTTACCCCATTTATTCTTTAATGATTTACTCTGATTTTTCCTTTTATAGTATATTATGTCACCCATTCCTTTTTGTATTTTTCCACAGGATATCCTATGTGGTTTTAGAGGAATTAGGGGAATTTAAGGACCATTTAGAATTTAAATAAATTCTTTGTGTTTATTTTTATGATGTTGTATTTATTTGTCTAATTTTCCTAAGGCACAATTATTCATGATCTTTGGATTGTATTTATTGGGGAATAATATTAATAATGGGTAAATCATATACGTTTATGGCTTGGTTTACTATAGTTGGTTTTAAAAGAAAGAATATTTTTTGTATATTAGGATGAGTAAAAAATATTTATAACCCTAAGGATTATCCTAAGTATAGGATAACATCCTGAATTATTATTAAATAAAAATTTACTGGTTTTCCTAGGAAATACATCCCTATCTAGATAATGGAAAGTGGATGTAGGCTATAGAACAATTGCATCTGGGGGTAACAAACCTAAATAGGGATTCATGGGTATTAACGTAAGCATGAATTATTGCATGATAATGAGGCATACCTTCAAACCTAACCAGACACTCTCGACGGATATGCTTTGGATAATTAACATGGTTTTTACAAACAATTACAAAGGATTTGAATGTGTTATTAATTAAATTGATGGCGATAAATTAATATCAAAGTTACCATAGATAAAATAGACTGAAGAATAGAAATTTAAAACATAGGGTATTAATGATAATGATGAATTATCTTTGTGGTGTTTTAAGATTAATGTTACATGTTTATTAATTTGATGATTCTCACCCTTATTATCCTTTTATTCTATAAAATGGCTTCAAATATGAGTAATTTTGAAAATGTTATATTTTATTGGAACTGTGATGATTACACTAATTAAATTACAAACATTATGGGAACTATATTTAAGAACATAATGGTTGTACTTTAAGAACTTACTCAATTTTGTTTAAGAAATTGAATCAGGTGGAATCACCACCTACTCCCAAGAGAGTAAAAATTTCGATGGAGTCCTTTCGGTGTTAACATCCTCTTAAATTTAGTATATCTTATAATTCCCTAGTTCTAGAGTAATATATTGAAAACATTTAAGAAGACACTTTCTATAATAAAATGATTATAGAAAGACAATGATATAATGTTACTTTGGTGGTTCTTTATCATGAAGGTGAATCTGATCAGTTGGGTATTCTAATCATCAATACAAAGCCCATCGAAGAAATTGAATCTATGTAATAGGGAGAAGTCGAGAATATATTTTTAAATAAATATTATCCTCACATTGTTCATCAAAATATATAATGGAATTCCATGACGTCAATAAATGGGGGAATAATTTGTGAGGTTATATAAGCAAAAATTTAAAATGATAACTTAGAATGATTATAAATTATTCATTAATTTTAAATGTGAAATTGATCTCTTCTTTATGGGTTTAAATAAAAATCTTTGAGAATATTTGGCAGTTCATGAATTTAATACTTATGAGGTTTTTTTTTGAAATGTTCCTTCAAATATGATATTGAGATTAGTGATAAAGAGAGGAAAATAGAGTTTGAATCTAGAGTATAATCAAATAGATATCATGGTTGAATTAAAATCCTACTAACCATATGTCATAATTATGGGAAGAATAATTCGGAATACATCCTCAAGGGGACAATAATGTGATTAATGTGTGGAGTGAAAGGACATAAAGCTAATAAATTTCAAATCCCGATGAAGATTTACTATAATTTGATTGATGAAAACAAGATTCTATATAATCCTAATATTATGGAATAATTTTTCAATTGTGAGAAACATAGACACTATATGAACCAGAACCCCGATCTAAGGGTTTTATATGGAAACCAATGATAATAACCAAACATTACAAGAGAGAAAGGGTAGACTTATTGTATCACAACCACTAAGGTCGATACAGATGATGGTGTAGTGATTGGTTAGCTAGTTATTCATCCAAGAGTAGTGAATTTATTATTTGGTTCTAGCTCTAACTAATCTTTAATATCATTTATGTTTATTATAGATATTCAATCCCCGCCACAAACCATATAGGTTATGTTATTATTGAAAACATCTAATATAGAATTTGTTGATTCAATGTACACAATTCTTCCTTGGTTAATATATATGGGATCAATCTCTCAACAAATGTATTCATAATTAATATATTGGAATTTGATGTTATACAGGGTATAGACTAGTTGAATTTATATAGAGCCTACATCAATTGCTGGGAGTAGGAAATAACCTTCCATGTTCCAAGGTATCCTTTACTTTTTTATAGGCATAATGCGGAAAAATAGAAATCCCCTTTTTATTTTTCATCACAATATTGAATAATTTTCCCCTATTAGAAAACATATCTAGATAGATGATTAAAAAATCATTAAAGACTATAGCTTAAATCCCCATTATAAGAGAATATGCATATGTATTTCCTATAGATATTAATGGGCTTCATCTCAACTAATAGGTTGAATTATTGAACTTATAACAAGTTCATTATCAACACAGATGACCATATATAGAATATACCTCAATGTACTTGAAGAATTAAAGAGATAACTGTAAAGGAATCTTGATATGAGATTCAAATCCCAATTTCTTCACCATGGGGTGCACCAGTTATCCTTTTCAATAATATGTATGGGTTTTTTCATCTTTATTTTGATTATCATGTGCTCAAAAAATAACAATAATGAAAAAGTATCCATTTCCGCATATTGATGAATTATTGGATTAGTTACATAGAGATAAATACTTATATAATGTTGTACTTTAATTAGGTTACCACCAATTAATGGTGAGGTAGAAAAATATCCCTAAGAAAAACTTTTATAAAATGTATTGGAACTATGAGTTTATAGTCATTCCATTCCGACATATAAAAAATCTAAAAACCATTATAGGAATAATTAATAGTGTCTTTAGAGACTACCTTGATTTTTTTTTTGTATTATCTATAGATGGTATTCTTAAATATTATAAAATCAAATATGAATAATAGGTTCATTTTAATTCTATACTAAAGAAAATATAGAAGTGGATGTTATATGTAAACTATAATAAATTTTATTTGTATCTGAAAAAAGTAAATTCTTAGGGAATGTTATCACAAGTTAAGGGATATCTTTAAATTTATCAAAAATAAACTTAATCTAGGAATGATCTTGAAAAACATGGGTTTTATAAATATTTACTTTCTTTATATTAGACTGGTATTATCAGGGATTTTTAAGGAATTCATCTTGATTTTCAAAACCACTAACTATGATAAATCATAGGGATTGAAGAGTAATTATAATGGTGAATGTGAGTAAAACTTCAAGGAGTCGAATAAGTGGTTAATCACAACACTTGTACTCATATTACCATCATCTGGCTTTGGGTTTATTATTTATAGTGAAACATTAATGAAGATATTGTGTTGTGTAACATAGATAATGATAATGTAATACATTATGCCTCAAAGCAAATAAAGGTTCCTAAATAGAACTATAAAACACATGATTTGTAGTTGTATGCAAAAATATTTTCTTTGAGGAGTTTGTGGGATTTTATATATGGGGAGTATTATGAATTATATAAGGATAATTGATGCCTATAATATATAATCTTGTAGAAGTAGCGAGAAATTTATTAATGATGATGATTGGAGATGATCCAAGATAATAATTTCTTAATCCACTTTCTTCTTAAGAAGAAAAATAATGCAGATGATGAGAAAATCAGAAATGATCTGATAAGTTTAACTATTTTAGAATTGATAAGGATGAAATATTAATTAAATTTAAAATGATGGACATGAGGGTAATAATATAAGGATCATCATCATAGATTTTTTAAATATTTATTTAACTATCTCTTTTAGATAAATTTAAGAAAGGCCAAAGGAATGTTGTGGAGAGAGAGAAGAAGGTGGATGTGGTGAGAATGGGAAAATCCATAGGGTTCAGCATATATTATGAATTAGTGGTGAGATTTAGTAGAAAAACTATGTTTCCCATATAAAATGAAGATAGAGAAGTATTTGTTGAATGATTCTCATAGATAAACGTTCTCTATTCACCCATTAAACAAGAATTTGTAAACAAATATTTATGAAAAAAATTGGTGGGAGAATATGAAGAAGGATCTTGTAAAATATACATCAAAGTTCCTAGTGTGTCATTTGGTTAAGGTTATGAAAAAAATAAAAAGGAATGATAAAACATTACCCATAGAAATTTATAAATAGAAAATATCATTATATATTTTTTCAAGCGTGTTCTAAATGTATCAAATGGTAATAAATCTATATTGGTTGTGGAAAAGTATATTAAAAATAAATCTCAATTAATTTTCATTTTATAGGACATGTCAATAAATCTAGCTGAAAAGATACATATTAGTGTATTGGTAAGGCTTCATGGAACACCACTGTCAATTTTATCTGATCAAGATCATGGGTTCATTTAAATGTTTTGAAAGAGACTCCATCAGGATCTAAACACATAGGTAAACATCAGTATGTGCTATCATCCCCAGACTGAGGCTAACCAGAAATAAATATCTAAACACTTGAGGATATGTTGAGAGTTTTCTCTATGATCCTCATGGGAGGCTAGGATCAATATCGGTTTTTGGTCAAGTTCTTATACAATAAAAATCTCCACTCGAACATTGAAATGGAACCATATAAATCCTGTTATATGAAAAGTTATAAAACACCAAAATTTTAGGATGACTGTTTTAAAAGAAAATTAGTTTGGACTTGTGATAGTTTAAGAAATAGAAAAAAAAGGTCATGAATATTCAGTAACACATTATAACAACTCAATGTCCATTGAAGAGTTTTGTTAATAACTGCTGGTCAGAATTAGAGTCTTAACACTTTAGTAAAGTGATACATTATATATATATCTCTAGAAGTGAGTTTTGAGTTTTCAAAATAATCAAATGTTATGTATCATATACATTGGACCCTTTGAGATCCTTGATCTTTTGGGATTTTTTCTTATCGAATATCACATCCACTAAACTTGTATAAATTTCATGATGTGTTCCATTAATCCCTATTAATGAAGTACATAATATATCCCTCACATGTGCTAAATCCATCGATAGTACAGTTTCAAATTATCTCTCTTATGAGGAGTAGTTAGTGAAGATATTAGACCATTTAGACAATGTTTTTCACAACAAGACCAATCTTCTTGTCAACGTGATTTGGAGAAACCATATGTTTGAAGGGAAATCATGGGAACCAGAAGTCACAATGAATAAAAATTACACTCAACTTTTTTCAACCTGATCTATAGAATGAAATTTTATGGAAATTGTTTTGTGGGGGGGGGGGGGGTGAATGTAATGACACATAATTTATATATATAAATTTATCTTTTATATATATATATATTTGTGTGTGTGTGTGTGTTTCATACAAAATAATATAGATGATAATAAATAATATCAAATTATAATTAATTTATATATAATTTGTTAATAATATTACCTATAGGATAAAATTTTTTACTTGATGTATAACAATACTATAAATATATTTCATGTTTTAAAATATATTTTCAAAAAAATAGTTATTATTGTGTTTTAAAAACATATATAAAAAAATAATTTTTTTCCATTATATAATTTCAATATAATAAATTAACTTTCATTTTTGGATTCACTATGTGTAAATGAGCTTTAGATTATTTATGGAATTCTTTAAAAATAATTGATGATTTCGAGGAATAGCGAAAATGTTGATTTTGGTTAATACCTTCCTTATTATATAAAATAATTTTTTTTCATAACATTGTGATATAAAATATAAATATATATAAATAAAATAAAATATTTAAATTAACTTTATTCAATTTGTAAAATTCATTTATTTAATTTTAGAAAATCAACTAATATTTTTTGAAAATAATTTTTTGTATGTTTCTCAAATTAAATTTACACATGAAATAATTTGGTTATAAATTTTTATTTAGAATAAATAACATTTATTTTAAAAAATATAATATTATTAATATAATTTTAATTAAAAACATTGTCAATTTATTTCATTATGTAGACTTTATTCTTAAAAATACAATTTTTCAAAAAATAGGTTATACATGTAATATGTCATAATACTAAAATTAATTTCTATAAACATTAGAATTTTTTTATAAAATCATTATAATATTTAGAATGATCATGTAAAATTTATAAAATAATTTTAATTTTAATTTCTTTTATTAAAATTTGTTTCTGTGGGTGAAAATAGAGTTACCAGTGTAATGGAACTATCGGGTAAAAGCGGTTTAGCATAGTGAATAATGGTTGAAACATGTGAAAAAAAAGTCTAATATTGATGGTGGATGGAAGATCATTCTTATATATTAACACAAAAAAATTATTGGTAATTAATTTAGTATTTTCCCTTGAATAATATTGTGATGTTATTGAGAAATAATGAGTTTTTTCAAAAAAAATATTTCTCCACTTATAAAAGGAGACCACATCCTCCCCATTTATCCACCCATTGGAAATAATTACATAAATAAAAATTCTACAATAGTATCTCTATAAAACAATACCTTTACCTTTTAATACTTATTCTCACCAAAGGACAAAAATAAATAGTTTTATAGAGTTACCCAAAGGGGGACTTCCAATAGAAAGGTAATACACTCAACCCAACTTTCTTAAGTTCTTTTAATCTTCAATAACCAACATGTTTCATCTATACATTATGTTATGATAACACCTATAATTTTACTATTTTTAATTATATTTTACTAGTTTAACATCAATTCTATAACTTCATCCAAAATCATTTTGAAAAAATGAAAACATCATAATTCTTCTGTGCTTATTACCACCTCCTTGAAGGACATGTTTCATTTTTCATGAACACGTAAAACAGAAGACATTAAAAATGTATTTACTATGTGAAAATTAAAATTTTGAGACTATTAATATTATATAATTATAATATATTATAATATATAAGTAATAAAATAATATTTAAAGTAATCTAACGACTTTAAATTGACTTATCATGGAACCTTTCTTAATTAGGATATTTAAGGATACTCTTTAAAACTATATAATTATTTCCCTAATATAATATTAAAAGAAATAAAAATACATAATTTTGGGGAACATGAATTCATTTTAAATACCATGGTCAACAAACCAAATTGATTACCATGAAAATAACCAAAAAAACTTTAGTAACTAATGTAATCATAAATGGCATTAAAAATAAATAACAAGTGATTATAAAATAAATTTTTAAAATTAAATAAATAAATATAATGTTTCTGGATATCTATTTATTTATATTAATTTAATTATTTTGTATAATATGATCAAGTTAAATGTAATTATGGACATGAGGTAAAGGATCCTTTGAACAACCCTGGTAACCTTTTGGTTGTAAATTCACTTTATTTTTATCCATTTTCATTCATATTCTCCTAAATTATATCTTCCATATTATATATATAGTCTATTTACATATATACAAATTTTAATTCACCTTTATTTTTATAGGAAGTATATTTTTAAGTAATTTTGAAAATTTTCTATTCTATATGAACCCGATTTATGGGAGTATATCAATGTCTAAATATAATACAAGTGTTTCCCCAACATTTTTTTATTATTGTGAATATTTTATAAATTCCCTCTTTAGATTATATTTTTTTTCTAAAATCATTTTCTTTAAAATAATACAAAGTATCCTTAAAGATCTTTTTCTCATTTTGAAATAATTCACCTAAATGGTATGTTTTTATTATTACTAATCCATTTCTATTATGATTTTCCCATCAGTGGAACTCCATTTTCGAAGACAATGTTTCAAAAACAATGTATTCAAAAATGATTTATTTCCTAGATTATTTGTTAATCTATATGATATTTTTATTAAATAATATTTTCAATCTCACTTACTTATTCAAGGTCTCATCCGGATTATGATTTAAAAATTTATACTTTTTTCACTTATACAATGCATATGCATGTACATATTATGGTGTGAATGGTGAATCTATTATAACCCTATATAGAATTGGGAAATGATAATGTATCATCAGATACCATTTATGCTGACCATGCTGTAATCCTAAGAATATTATTTTATGACTGTGGTTAACCTCATAACAGTATGTTATGATGGCGGTTCACCAAATAATACAATGATTATGATGGCGGTTAGCATAAGATATGTTTTATTTTACTCATCCTTAATATATGTTTATGTTTTCCTTTTAATTTTGTCTCGACATGTATATTATTTAATAAACTTATTATTTGATTCCTTTATACCATGTTTCCATTCTTATGATTTTCCTACTTATGGTATCTTTTTATACCTACAAACTAATTTTATGCTTCATAATTTGCATTGAATGTTCCCTTACTTGGTTTCTGACCTCACATTTTACTTTATGTATTTTTTCTATAGGATATCACAGGTAGTTTTATAGGACATATGATACCAGGTTCACAATTTTATGTTTAAATAATCACCATGTATTAATTCTTTAGATGTTGTACTTACATTTATAAATTTCTAAAGAAACTAGTCCTCTTGATCCTTAATGTGTGTTTCTTGGGAAATAATGATAAAACTAATGATATAATATGTTTTTAAGGTATAGTTCAATGTATCATCTCATTATAACAAAATTATAAGGGTCTAGTAGATATATACTTCATCGGGAAACATTAAACACACCATGAGTCATTTTCAAGAGAGATGGAAATTCCAACAAGTATAAAAAAATTTCAAGATGATAAATGATCTATAAAGGTAAAGTAAACCTCCATTATAACATCAATTTATTCCTATATTATGATTCTGTGAACTAGGTGAAACCTTGAGAAACTCATGAACACCAACTGAAAACCCCAATAAGTGATGATAATAATCCACCTAGGATTTTTGGTGACCGTGATCTACCACTAAAAACATTCAGATCAACTGAACCTTATCTATCATCTTGGGAAGGAAACTCGGTCCAACCAAATACCACTCTCCCAACTCCACCAACCATAAATAGGAACTATATATATTCCCATAAAACACTTAATAGGGTTATTTTAATCAATTATAGATAATGTTTATTATAAGAAATAAACTATGGGAAAATGATTTTCCCATGAACTACTAAAATCAAGAACACATACATGAAGCATATCCAAAAGAATTTGAATTCATCACTCATTTTATCCATCCATCTAGGGTGGTACATCATTTTTAACTTCATTTTGGTACCCATTAACAATTTTAAATAATTCCTCTGTTTTAATTGAAATCCCAGATAAATTTCAGAAACAATAGTAGAAAACACCCCATGGAGCTTCATAACATTTTAAACATCTAGTTTCCTAAACTATTCCAAATTCATTATCTTGTTAATATCATGGAAATTATCTAATTTAATGAGTCCATTTTTGATCACCAAAATCATATTTTCCCCTTTAAATATATGGTAAACTAAAAACAAATTCCATGATTATATCATTACACTTCCCTACAAGAATTGTTAAATACTTCAACAAATTAGCAGGTCTCTCGTGCGTTTCACAAAGTTTCTAGAAGGTAATGCATTGCAGCACAAAGTTTGAAATCAACCACCTTAACTCCTTCCACTAATGAAAATTTATCAAATTAGGATATATCTTGGTTTTACTGGTGATTATGGAAAAAATTTAAAAATTTCCACAATTCATCAACTCCTATATCAGGGTTTTCATAGTGACCAATCTGCCTTAAAAACAAAATACACCATTAGATGACCAAGACTAGTCACCTGAGATCTCCCCACTATAAATGATTTCACTAAAACACAAATAATTATAGTTTTTAATTTTTAAAAGATGAATCTAGTCATCAAATAAAAAATTATCTTTCACACTAGGTAATAACATATTTAGAACAATATCTCCAACATCCTAGGTCATATTAGTGGAAAATATCATTAATAACCATTCTTCCACTGATTCATTCAAGGTTTGATTTGATTCGCTTCATCCCATAGAATAAAATACACAATCTCTTTTCTAGGTGTATATGAAATATAAAAAAAAAATTCTTAAGTCACACATCCCAATTTCATTGTCATAGTACCAGATCCCATTGAATAAAAAATATACATCAAGATATTATATTCCAAATATATAGTAAACAACTTATGAAAGAGATAGTGTCAAAACTCGATGAGATAACGCATCATCACACAAAATATATCATGTCTTTTATAAAAATTTTCCCGAGGGAACAACTGAGGAGGTCCATAATCCACCGCACATGTAACTCCCTGACCCCAGTTACCCAGATTCAGTGCATTATTACATAACATTGGCACGATCACAAAAGATAAAGTTTCCAAAGACCCATTAGACTAGTAGCCTTAGAAATACTAGATACATTCTTATGTTTTACATTACATTATAAAATGAAAAAAATAAAACAACATAGTCTTCATTGGACACAATCATATACCTTATAATATCCCTGCAGGTCAGTCATAATATACTTATTCGCATCCTAGGAAATATAAAACATAGAAAGGGGTGAGCTCAGATGCTCAGTAAGGATAACAATATAGCAGAAACTTTCATAAATAAGCATAAACATTTAAGGAAATGGAAGAATAAAACAAAATTCTTATAAACATGAACTTTAGCATAATATGAATGTCACGACCCGTCTTCGGGGCGTGTGCCATGACTACACCAAGCCCGGTTGGGCACGACCTAGGTCCGTGTCTGGGTCCGGCCCGGTTGGGCGCGGCCCGGCCTGACGCCGGCGGCCCGGCCCGGTGTTGGCGGCCCGAGCCAACACTGGCGGCCCGACTCCGCAGGCCCACACGATTGGCCGCGTGGCTGGCCGACCAGGCGGAGTGGCGGTGCCCAGATGGGCCCTCCCTAGCCGCAGATTGGGAGGGCGATGTTACGGTTTCAAAGAATCGGTCGACCTTCGGTCGTGGTCCCATTCATCCCCGTGTGGTGCAACAACACCACTCTGCCTTCACCGTGGCCTTGCATGGCTGCGGTTCCCTACCGATCACCGTACGGTGCAACGTCACCGTGCGCCTCCGCCTCCAACATCATTGAAATTAACAAAGAATAAGAGAGGAGAATCGGTCGTGTTCCTGTGGTCCGATCTCCTCTCGTTACGACGATATCATGAGGCCAATTCCTTAAGTAATGATGAACGATTATAAAGTCTTGAACATGAAAAGATAAACCCTACCTCGCAAAGACGTCACACGTCGTCGAGCCGCGGAATGAGGCAAGTGTCGTGATGATTGGACATTACGGAAGATCGGTACTGATCCCATTGACATTGGAGGAGGTGTCGTCATCGATAGAGACATTCCCCGCAGTGGTGTCTCCTCCCATGATGCGGAGGATGAAGAGGATAAGGCATGTCGTCGGTGACTTCACGTTCTTCGTTGGAGGCGTTGTTCTTATATAAGAACGTTCTTCATTGGAAAGAGGGAGCTCTTCTAAATTTCTCCACAGGTTTCCCACAAGGTTCTCCAAAATATTTCCCAACCCATAATTGAGTGAAGGCTCCCTAATATATAAAACTATCATGCCCTTTTGTCTTTCAAACCCTTGATGGAATATTAATTAGGGAGGGGAAGGGTTGTCAAAATATGGGGAGTTTTCACATTTAATTGAAGAGGTGCTAAGTGGGGGGGGGGGTTGGAGAGAGTTATGTGAAGATGAGAGGATGGGGCTTGTGTGGGCCCCACCTATAATATATCCACATATGGGAGGATTAAACTTCCTTAGAAATAATTTTTTTAACAAATTTATTTAACTTCTTAACTAAACTTCAAATTAAAAATTCTCAACCCGCATCAAATGCAACTGTAGTAAAGGTCCCCTTAAGAAATTACCGGCACTGCGAGTTCATCGGTGCCCTCAGATATCAATTCCGAGCAACGGTTCAAAATATTGAAAAACCTACTCGTTCTTTCACTGAACGTACCTCAGCTAAAATTCGGAAATTGATTCTGGGCACATCGGGCCTCAGAATCAAGTGTCGTCTGAAGCCACAGATTCGTAAAATTCCAAAGAAATTATGAAAAAAAATTCCTTGAAATTTCCGAGTCTTTAAATTACTCTCACCTCAGGGATTTACATCCCCGTAATGATATAACACAAACTAGGGAAACTAAAAGAGGTACCGAGCACGCAACTGAGCCTCCCGCTCCCATGTGCTTTCCTTGAGGATATCGGGCTGCCAGTGAAAGAAAACATGATTAATCGACCATCCCCATAGGACCCTCTCCTGTCGATCCTAAACCTCTACTGGAACCCTAAGAAAGTCACCCCGTCATCGCTATCCAGCTCTTGATGGTCAATGATGACTGATAGGTCGTGCATACATCTCCTCAGCTGAGATAAGTGGAAGACATCGTGCACCCGGTGCAACTGTGGTAGAAAGGTCAAGCGGTAAACCACCTCACCTAACCAGCTGAGGACCTAGAAGGGTCCGATGATCCTCGGAGATAACTTTCCGCCTCAGCCAATGCTCCATAGACCTCGTCAAGGTGAGACCCGAAAGAAGACGTGATCGCCATCCTCGAACTCCAGTGGTCTCCTGTCTGCTCTGTGCAATCTCATCTACTGTGATCCATAGGAAATCACTGCCCACTCCTACATCAGAACACACCCAATTCCGGTCCCTGATGCATCATAGTGAACTATGTGACCAACGCCCTCAGGTTGGGTGCACCGGTCAACCTCTACCCCAGATCCTGAAATCTCTGCTGGAAGTGGTGCCACAACTCTGGAGAATTCTGGCACAATGTTAAGTTTGGACATCTTCTTGAGTGATCAAATTCACCCTCTTATGCATGATTTTGTCTTGTGCTGTCTGGTTTTTTCTTTTCTCCGACTAAGGAAAACCCCAACCCAATGTTATAGATAAAACACAACCTTTTTTCCAAATATCGTCAATCCGTATATGAACTGTGGTTGCCCAGTCCATACCCAAACTAACGTCATAAGGCCTCGACGTTGCCACCGAAAGGTTCCAACCAAAACTCTCGCCTCAAGGGTCATATCACACCATCGGCATATGTGTGATTATCATGTCTCCTCCCAAAGGTATCTCCATACGTGAGGGTCAAGTCTACGACTTAACCGTAAACACTAGGTCGGGGAAAAGATTCGTGGAAGGTAGGAATGATTGGTACCTATGTCTATTGATACGAAAGCTAGTAGTAGACACAGACTATACCTCAAATCATTCTTAGAGACCTTGGGTCACCATCCTTGACTGCATGCAGTTATTCTCTTCCCCTTCCCTCCAGCTTACTGAGCTTGGAGGAGACTACAAAAGTGGGTGGTTGTAACAATTGAAATGTACACCACCTCATGTTGCACTCCTAGATCTGCTTCCATGTCTTCTACTCTGCAGATTCATTTGCCCTTAACACTTCCTCTTCTTGAAAAATTTTATACACCCAAGTCTATGAGACTGGCACCAGTTCCATGCTCTTCCACTTCTAACATTCACTAGCTGTATCCATTTAGGCAAAGAAAATTCAACCAAAAAGGTTTTATCTAGCATCCTAACATAGGTAGTAATGCATAGAGGATAAGGTTCTAGCTCGGATATCCTTTAACACACCATGATCAGTGGTCCGAGCTATGTAGCACTGATCGAATCATATTCATCGAGTACTCGAAATGATCTGTATTCCTCGATGAATACTCAGCTACCGACACTTTGTTCTGTCGTAGCTGTATAATCTCTAGAAAAACTCTCAGCCACTTTCTCCAGCCATTCCTCAGCCGCCTGAGAGTCGGACTCGCCTCAAAACTTGAGGGTATCTGATGTTGGAACACGTGTAAGTTGGTAATCCTACATGTGTCACATACCGGTACCGCCGGTTGTAATTGCTGGCCAATAAGAAATGATGTATACCTGACACATTACCTGAAGGTACTATCTCAGGCATCAGTCCACGTACCGAAGACTCATCACTATGCAGACCATCCTCATGGTCACTCACTGGAAAACACTAGTATCCAATTCCACCATCCACTCTACTGGTGTCTCATCTAGGCGAAAAACTCTAGCAATCACCGCCAGCCAGTCCTCTACTGTCTTGGAATCTTCCTCACCTCGTAACCTCGGAGGCCTCTACTACTGGAACTCGTGTAACGCACTCTGACTGTGTGCACCACTATATATTATGGCTAGTGGAATCCTCTTCCCAATAGATGGTGGTGCTGCAGGTACACCACCCGAGGGTGCCAATGTAGTAAAAATGGCCCTGCACCGGAGCCTCGTCGCTCGGTGGGTCGTCATCGTGTACTATCTCAGAACTCCAAATGACTGTCTGCGTGGAGACATTATGAACAGATGTGACACGGTCAAATATCTATACCTGGTGAGATGACCTGGTTTGAGTTGACTTTAAAACTTTTGGAAACACACACGCAATCAGTGTTTTCGTGCACAAATTTGGAAATCAGTAGTCAGGGTCTTGTTGTATGGATACGTCAGCCGCCGCACCAACACTGGACTCCCTGAACTGAAGTCCACACTCAGTACTCTTAACACTATTTCTTCAAAGAAAAGAATTATCAGAGTCCTTGGATCTGCGGTTGAACCGACTCCTCTGATACCAATTTGTCACAACCCATCTTTGGGGCCCGTTCCGTGACTACCCCAAGCCCGCCATCCATAGGCCAGGGGCTGGCGACTAGCACCAAAGGCATAAATCCCAATAACTGGGAAGGAATTTCCTTTATAAAAGTTAACAAACACCATAGAGTACAAGTGGAAGTAATATACTAAGTACAAAAGAAAGTGCTGAAAAGTAAATCGGCCAAATTACAAACCCAACTCAAAAGTACAGCTACAACTGAACGAAGTACAACAGAAAATAAAAACAACTAGAAAATAGAAGCATCTCCTATGTCGTCCACCTTAGATCCTACCTGAAGGGTAGGTACAGATAGCGCAACTCCTAGATCGTCCACCATGGATCCTACCTGAATGGTAGGTACAAATAGCATCCTCAATGCTCTCGCCCGTCAACCTCCTCCGAGTACCGTCTCGTTGTGAATTCCACCTCTAGATACTAACTCGTCGTGAGGTCCACCTCTGGGTACTGTCCAGTACTCAAACACTTGGCCTCCGTCAGCATTGTCCATCGTATGCATCCAACACAACGAGGTGCGGGCGTATCTCGTGGAGCGGTGAGTATATCGATACTCATTAGGGACCCCGAGACCCTCAAGGTCTCACTAAATCCAACTAGTATAACCTCAAAGAAGGATCTAAACAGATAACCCTTAAATAGGTATAAGCCCCAACTTATACCTAAGTTATCAAGTAGACCATATCAATCATAATGTATCACAAAGATATGAAATCAACGGATAACCACTACTTAGGTATACGCCCATACATATTCCTAATTTATCATGTAACCCATCTCAATCATGGGGAATACACAAAGGTCATTGACTCAACTCAAACCAAGATTTTATTCTTGATGTCGAAACCATGGTTGCTAGAGAACTTCTCCTCTATCGAGTACAGTGGTCCTTTCATGACTCTGAGGTGCTACTCTCTATCCTTAGACTTCTGAGGTACTCCTCCTATCAAGTACCACGAGTCCGCACCCAAACACAATAGTGCTCCCTGCCAGGGGTCTACCACCCTAACACAGTAGTGGTTCCCCTAATATCCTACAGAGGTACTCCTCTTGTCGAGTACCGTGGGTCTGCTACCAACTACCAGGCACTCCGTCCGCCATGGGTCTACCGCCAAATACCGGGCGCTCCGTCCACTAGGCTATTCGACTCACTCCAAGTCGAATCGGTCAAGCAGTCGTCAGGTCCACAACTACAAGGTCTCCGCACTCCATACGCTCATCTCCGGGAGGATCCGTTCCACGATCTACTGGTTGATACTCCAAGTATCAAGAAGTCATACAAAGAAGTATCAAAAAGGACTGCCTCATCATAGGGGTCTCAACGCAACAGACGGCGCATCAATCAGACGCCAGGTCTGTGAGTTATTAGGCTTTTCGTCTCGGGGGCCCAGTCGGTTTCGTGTACGAAACAACCCTAACATATCTCAACTATACCCCAAACTCTTATATGGTATACTCATATGGTCCATTTCTCAACGTGATTACCAACACTGCTGACGGTTCGTCCAAAGGATTTCTGGTCTGAATGTTATCAGCTTTTTCGTTCCAGGGGCCCGATTGGATTTCGGGTACAATCCAACCCAGCTTTACTCCAACTACGTCCAAAACTCAGGTTAAGTATGAAATAAGATCAATCTCATCAAGAATAATCCAACAATGTCGATGGCACATCATTCGGACGTCCGGAGCTCGGGTTATAAGTGTTTCTGCTCCGAGGGCCCGGTTGGTTTCATGTTCGAACCAACCCGGCCATACCAAAAGTTTTATGAAACCTTGAGTGTGATAAATCTAAAAGAACATCCTGATCCAAGGAATCCTACGCAACTGACAGTGAATCGATTGGAGGTTCGTAGCCCGCGATATGAGTGTTTAACTGAAGAGGGTCCAAAAATAGGGGGTTTGGGCCCAATCAGACCCGGCCTAATACCCCCTGGGTCGACCCAAACCGGGTCGACCACAGTGGCGGAATTGGAAGGGAAGCTGGCCATTCCGGCCGCCAATTCCATCAAGAGGTGGGACCCAAGGGGGGTCCCGCGGTTATCCATTGGGTCGGCCATTAAGGTCGGTCGTTTCTTTGAAACCGGGGGGGGTGTAACACCACCCCCCCCAATCTGCGACTAGGGTGGGCCCCTCTAGGCGCCGCCACGCCGCCAACTGCGTGGATCGGCCGGGCCGCGCCGCCCCGCGCCAGTTGGGCTGGGCCGCGCCCAACCGGGCTGGACCCGAACCTGGGACAGGTCGACCGATGGGGTATTGGGCCGGGTCGGATTAGGCCCAAACCCCCTATTTTCGGACCCTCTTCAGTTAAACGCTCATATCATGGGCTACGGACCTCTGATTGACACACCGTCAATTGCGTAGGATTACTTGGGTCGAGAAGGTCGTTTAGGTATATTAAACTCGAGGTTTAGGCAAACATTTGGTATGGACAGGTTGGTTAGAACACGAAACAAACCGGGCCCTCGGAGCGGAAACACTTATAACCTGAGCTCCGGACGTCCGAATGGCGTGCCGTCAACTTTGTTGGAATCCTCTTGAAATTTCCAGGTCTTTACAATGAAAAATATAAAATCAAATAATTCCATTTACTTATTCACATGGATATTCTACTTGTCGAATAATCACATGTTATATCAATAGCCACTTTCATAATGATGGAATACATAATGACAGACTTCATAACCATATAGTCAAGGCCTTGTTCCAAGACTACAGATAATATTTTTTCATGGACTTGTCCCAAGACACTAGTTTGTCTCATGAGACCTACTGATGCATCGAGGAACTATAGTGGGCTCCACCCGTCACTTAATATGTCCAATTCATTCCTCATATAAAAAGGTTTAAACATAACATAAACATTCGTATTAAAACTAGCTTAAGAAATGTCAATAAATTATCCATAAACCATAATGGTGTTAAAATAACACGTCCATAGTCAAAATTATCACAAAACCTTCAACAAAATATGGAATTTTTGTATCATAATAAATCAACTTCAAATAAGGTTAAAATTAATCAAAGGATGTTAACGTAGATGATATCAAAACTTATTTTTAGAGAAATATCTCTTTCTATTTTGAAATCATTTAAAAGTCATATAATTATAAAATAAAACATTTATTTTTAAAATATTCTTATAAGCATGTAATGGAATCTTTGATGATGTTATAATGGTGGAAAATAGTTTCACCCTCCGTGTAAGTTAAAAAAACATTCTTACCTTAATTTTTCCAAAAAGGTCACAAAGTACCTTGTTTGGAAAACGATAGAAAGATTCCTTTCAAAACATATAAGTTAAAATAAGGGTATAAATGACTTTAACCCATTTTCTATTAAATATTGAAATTTTTTTGAAAAACATTTTAAAAAAAACACAGATGTGGATGATAAAGAGGTCCCAATAAATACTTACGTAAAAACAACCTCAGATAATAAAGATATTGTGAAATTAACCATTAGCTTGTACTTTTACTAGGTAAATGGTATGTTAAAATCTTTTATAATAGTTAAATTGTTGTTATTAAATTATACAAGAACAATATACATAAATATGATATCATATATGATCTTCTAATATTGCTTTGTTAATGATATTTCAGTAGTATCATCGTTTTGGGTGTTAACTGATTTGTTTTCCTTTATATGATTTGTTATGTAAGTAATTTTTGTTATGTATAAGACATATATTATTAATATTCATAATTATATAAAGTTTTTAAACGTTTTTTTAATCATCAAATGAAAATTATTCTTGAATGGATAAGATGGGGAATTAATCTGATCACGTTCGTGGAGACGGTAATCCGTACATACGCACGATCGAAAATATCATTATTCTGATATTAAAATCATATATAATTGGATGTTATATCATATATAAAGAATTATTATCATGATAAACTTATTATTTACATTATTTATAATCATTATTATACCTATCCAAATGATGAAGTGTTTGAATAACGAACTACACCATGACGTGGAGATGGTAATCCGTACATACACACGTATGGTGACTTTTCCATTTATAGGATGGATAGATAATGAATATGGTTATAACATTTTTATAATAACATCATTTTATATAGAATATACTGTAGTTATTATTTTATAATGGAAATAACAAAGAAAGAAAAAGTGGAAGAAGAAGAGAACTTGAAAGAGATGATGAAATATTTACCTTTTCTTCAGGTTCTTTTTTTTATTTGATCAAAAGAGCTCAATAGGTTGGATTTCTGAATAAAGGAAGTCCACAAAGATGAATTTAGGAAAGTTGAGAAGATATTTTGGAAGGTTTTGGCTATGAAAAATGGCATTAAAGTTGTGAATTTGAGAGAAGGGGAAGTTCCCTTTTATAAGAGGGGTGAAGGTCACTTTAGGAAAATCTTGAAATATTATTTTATACTAAAATAAATTTCGGTTTCTAATGGCTCAAAAATAAAATATTTATAGGTTAAAGTGGTTTGGGGTATAAAACCTCTCAAAAAATAGGTTTTAGACCGGTTTAGGTCACTATATTAACCTTATCTTTTATATTTAACTCTTAGTTAAATACTTTGACATTTACCATGTCTCTTTGTATTTTTATATTATATGGTTAATAAACATACTATAAAGTTCTAATAGAAACCCATGTGGTTCATTAATGAAACATCTATCATTATATAAGTCTTTTGGTGAACCTTCTATTTTTAGGATTATTATATCAACCAATAATATTGTATTTGTTCTAAAAACTATTTTTTTTCATTTTTTACATTATTTAATAATTGATTTTTGTTGAAATTCCTAAAAACTTTATTACATAAAACTAAATATAACTAATCAACCCTAACATGTCCTAGTCACCGATAAAATTTTTTTATGGCATCAAAGCTTTCAAATTATATTTATTTTTGTATTTATAATATCATTTATTTGATTGTTTCATTAATAAGGGAAATACTGCTTCATTATTGTGTCATATATAAATATATTTATTTTATGTATAAAAATTATAAATAAAATATAATGATTTAGGAAATATTTTTATCTTTCTAATGAATATTTATAGTCAATTAGATCAACTATATATCCTCATATAAAATTTATTTTACTAAAAGATATTTTCTTTTGTTATTTTTGTCTTTACTTTAGATTATTTAATATAAAATGTCATTATCACTCCCAAGTGGCTCTATTGGGTCCCAAAATTGATCCAAGGATTCCCATGGTCGGAAATTTATCATCCAATAGGTTTATAACATGTGTTAGGAAAACGTACAATGCAATCTATTTCATTATTCAAAGGGAAACGTACCGTGGAAGCTTGGGGTGTTACGTTCTTCCCTCATTCAAATAATTTTGTCCTCAAAATTTCTGTAATACTACTGCACAAAAAGATTCAGGTGGTTCTTCATCCTAAGTTCCTCTAGTTCCCACATTTCCACTTCCATATTATGGTTTCTCCATAGAACTTCTACTAGACGATTTGTCCAATTTTTCAACACTTGTTCTGTGGTATCAAGAATCTTGACAAGTTCTTCACAGTAAGACAAGTAAGGTTTCAGTTCAATTTCCTCATAGGCGAGTACATGCATTGGGTCACGCATGTATTTTTTAAACAGTGATATGTGTAACACATCATGAACTTTGGAGATACTTGGAGGCATTGCCAAACGATAAGCTATAACTCCAATTCGTTCTAGAATTTCGAAAGGTCTGATGTACCTGGGACTCAATTTACCCTTCTTACCTAAACTTATAACACCCTTCCATAGAGATACATTCAAGAAAATATGGTATCCTACTTAAAATTCCAAATCCTTTTTTAGATATCGGTATAGATATTTTTCTTATTTTGGGTTGCTTTGATGTGGTTTCGGATAACCTTCTCCATTTCCATTGTTTCCTCAAAAAAATTCGAGCCTACGATTTTTCTTCCACCAAGATCATCCCAACAATTGGGTGTGTGAAATCTCTTTCCATATAACACTTCATATGGTTCCATATTAATACTCAAATGGAAGCTATTTTTATAGGAAAATTCTACCATAGGTAAATCGTTATCACACATATATTGAAAGTCAAGTGACCAGGATCTCAACATGTCTTCTAAGGTTTGAATTGTCAGTTCTGATGGTCTATCGGTTTGAGGGTGGCAGGCAGTGATCAAATGAAGTTCAGTATCCATAGATTTATGAGGACTTTTCTAGAATCTTGATGTAAAATGGGGATCACAATCAGAAAAAATCGATAAGGGTACTCCATGATGTCTTAAAACTTCATTAATATATAGTCTTGCAAGACGTTCAAGTGGTATATATTCTCTTATAGCAAGAAAATGTTCTTACTTGGTAAGACGATCAACAACAACCCCTATTGCATCATTCATTATAGGAGTCATTGGTAGCCTCATTGAAAAGTACATTGTAATATTATCCCATTTCTACTCAGGTATGGGAAGTGGTTTCATGACTCCTCTTGGTTGTTTCCTTCTAGCTTTCACTTGTTGAAAAACCATACGCCTTGACACAAAATCAACAATCTCCCTCTTCATTTTGTCCCACCATGAATGTTCCTTCAAATCTCTATAAATCTTGGTGCTAAAAGGGTGTATAAGGAAATTGGAGCTATGAGCATCATCTAACAATTCCCTTTTTAGATCAGGTATTTCAAGAACACATAGTCTATTCCCAAATTTCAAAATTCCATCTTCATATATGAAGTCACTCATTCTCCCATCGTCCATAGCTTTAATTTTCTTTTGAAACTCATCATCATCAGTTTGAGAACTTTTTATCCTTTCTAGTAATTATGGTTTGTCAACCATCTGAAAAGGAATTGATGTTTTACCTTCCATGTTTATTCTTATATCATTATTTAAATGATCCTTGAAAATAGGATCCCTTTAAATTCTCGTCATGTTGAAAACTCCATGATCCTTTCTGCTCAAAGCATCTTCCAACTTATTTTCCTTCCCTAGGTGGTAGTGTATTGTGAAATCATAATCCTTGAGTATTTCAAGACATCTCATTTTCCTCATGTTGAGTTCTTATTGTGAGAAAATATACTTCAAAATCTTGTGATCAGTATATATCTCACATTTATCACCATAGAGATAATGTCTTCATATTTTCATAGCATTAATTACAGTTGCTAACTCAAGAACATGAGTAGGATAGTTTTTCCCATGAATTTTTAGCTATCTTGATGCAGAGGGAATAACTCTATCATTCTTCATGACGACACAACAATGTCCTTTCTTTTAAGCATCACTATAAATAAAAAACCCATCATTCCCTGATGGTAGAGTCAATATAAGAGCATTGACTAATCATCTCATTTGTTATTAAAAACATTTTTCACACTCTTTTGTCCAAACAAATTTAACCCCTTTACATGTGAGCTTTGTTAATGGGTTAGAAAATCAGGAAAAATTTTGTACAAAGCGTCAATAATAATTTAAAAAACCAATAAAACTGCGTACCTCAGTTATACTCGTCAGTGTTGGCCATTATTGGAATGCCTTGGTCTTTGAAGGAACAACATATATTCCATCCTTAGAGACAATATATCCAAGAAAATAAATCTCTTAAAGCCAGAATTCACACTTTATAAATTTCCCATATAGTTAATTTCTTATAAGAGTCATTAGAATAATGTGCAAGTGATTTTCATGATCTTCGTAGCTTTTGAAGTATACCAAGATATCATAAATAAATACCACTAACAATTCATCAATATATTCTTTGAAAACTATATTCATTAGATCCGTGAAGACAAAGGGTGCATTAGTTAATCCAAAAGGCATTACTATAAACTTGTAATGCCCGTACCTGGTTCGAAATTCTGTTTTCATAATGTATTCCTTCATCACACAAAACTGATGATATCCAGATTGAAGGACAATCTTTGAAAATATTGAGCTCCAGGAAGTTGGTTGAATAAATCATCAATCTGAGGTAGGGGATACTTTTTTTATTATTATAGAATTGATTTCCCTATAGTCAATACCAAACCTCATAGATCTGTCTTTCTTATTAACAAAAAGAATATGGACTCCCCTTGAAGAAACACTAGGTCAAATAAATCCCTTAGTAACTCAATTCCTCTTGTTGTTTCTTTAGTTCCACTAATTCCACAGTTACCATTCTATAAGGGGTCTTCGATATGGGCCTTGATCCAGGAATTAAATCAATGGAAAAATCAATTTCTCGTTCTAGAGGATGTCCAGGTAAATCTCATGGAAAAACATAAACATATTCTATCACAATAGGTGCATCCTCTATTTTAACATTCCTTTCCTCACCCATAGTTATTTCATTCTATTACTCTCCAATAATTGAATTTAGTTAAACTACTCCGGGTGGATCTTGATAAGAATTAGGTGGTGACATTTCTGCTCTAGAGATAAGCTACTCCTTATTATCATCGATAATTGTAACCTCCTTATTTTTACAATAAATTTTCGCATCATGATCCAAAATCCAATCTATAACAAGGATTATATAAAATTAAATCATGGGTATAATGATGAGATCATAAGATAAAGAACATTTATATTCCCTAATGGGAATTGATTCATAATAAATTGTTGCGAGGATACTTCTCATCAGTGTTTTGACTGAAAAATACGTTGTTAAGTCAAATTTAGAATATCTAATTTTTTTAGAAAACTGGAAAGATATGAAACAATGTGATGATCTATAATCAAATACAGCATTGTCTAAACTTGAGGAAACCATTAAATTATCTTCCACCACATCTTTCGGAGCTTCAACATCAGCTGTAGTGATTGCATCAGCTTGGAATTGATCCCTTTCCCTATTCTAAGGTAAGTTTCTTTGGTTCTTAGGATATTCATTTGCATAATTCCACCATTCTCTAAAATTGTAACATTCAAAATTGACTTCCTCTTTCTTCCCCATGAAATCATGAGCTTGGTGGCCTTTTCACCACACATGTAATAAACTCACATTCCCTTCAGGCAAGTACTGTGGTGTTTCTTCCCACATTTACTGTAGGATAGATATTCAACTTTTCCCTTATTCCTCTTATTTCATTTTCCAAAGTGTTCAATAGATCACTTCTTCTCTTTCTTTTCTTTAAAGTCACAAGACTTTGAGAATTCTTTTTCTTGTATTGATAACACATGAAATAATATCTTTTTACGACGAGAAGGATTGTGATAATAATGATCAACAGAGAAATGGTTTTCACCCATCAAATAAATTATCAATCTTACTTCTTGGGTTACATATATAATATGCAGCATGCCTTGATGACCTTGTAAATTTAGCATCATATTTGGCGATATTCTCATCCTCTTTTTTCATCAGACTCAGAAATTTTTTTTCCATATCTGCTCGATGGTCACACAAAAATTATTTTTCTATGAAAGGCTCTTTAAACTACCTTCATTACATATTTGAAACATCATCAACTTCCTTTGTGTTTTGAATCAATGACCACCATTGATCTTCATCTCTTGTGATGTGACAAACTGCTATGAATTTTTTTTCCCTTTATCTACTCCCAAAAGCATGAAATATTTTCTCTAATGAATTTATCCATTTATTATCTACTAATGGATTTTTACTCCCATTGAATTTTGGTGGTTATTGCCTCATGAAGTCGTCTAACATTGATCTTATGTGCTGTGTATCAGGGTGCTCCATACGGGTAAGGTTATTATTCATATTCTAAGTGAGTTGTCCCAGTATGGTGATAATCTCATTAGAACCAGTTGATTCACCATCTACACTATAATTATCTTGAGTAGGAGGGAAATACTTACATGGATTATGTGCATTAATACGATTTCCATTCCTTCCACTAGGTGCCATTTCTAAGCAATGGCACACACTAGATTACTTTATGAATCACAATACATAAATCCAAACTTGTAAAACACTTAACATAAATTGAAAATATTAAGGATATAATCCTTAATCATAAAAAAATTCATTGAGAAAGTATATGCTCAGAAACCCTTTATAATGTTTTGCAAAAAAATGAGAATTATCCTAAACATATCCCACAGGAGTGTCGTAACCAAGAGTGCAGAAAGGCCTGTTATCATGCACCAGTTCTTGTTCATGTCTAGCTCAAAGCTGTGTTTTCGGTTTTTACCCCTAGGTACATCTGTGCCAGATCTGCCTCTACCTGCTCATATCTAGACATGGATGTATTGCAGGAAAAACTCACAAAATCTCTACAGTACCAAAATTCAAGGAAGTTCTTTTATACTAATCTCCTAAGTCTATCTTAGGGTAATCTTCTCTAATAATTATTTTTCTAAATCTAGTATCCATGTTTTTTACTAAAACTCCTTTTGATACCAACTATAATGCCCCAACCCCAGTTACCCAGAGTCAGTGGATTATTACATAACATTGGCATGATCAAAAAAGATCAAGTTTCTAAAGACTGGTTAGTTTATTAGTCTTAGAAATACAAGATACATTCCTAAGTTTTACATTACATTGTAAAATGAAAAACAACAACAACATAGTCTCCAAATGTCACACTCATATCCCTTATATTATCCCTACAGGTCAGTCATAATATACTTCTTCGCATCTTGGGAAAAATAAAACATTGAAAGGGGTGAGCTTATATTCTCAGTAAAGATAACAATATAGCGGAAAATTTCATAAGTAATCATAAGCATTTAAGGCAATGTAAGACTAAAACAAAATCCTTTTAAAAATGAACTTCATCGTAATATTTAAAAGATAAAATAAAATAATTCCATTTACTTATTCACATGGATATTCTACTAGTATAATAATCACATGCAATATCATTAGCCACTTTCATAATGATGGAATGCATAATTCCATAATTCATAACCACATAGAAAAGGCGTTATTCCAATAATAAAAAAAATATTTTGTAAAGGAATTGTGCCAATACACTAGTTTTTCTCATGAAACCTACCCATGCATCAAGGATCTATAGCGAGCTCCACCCATCAATTACTAAGTCCAATGCATTCCTCATATGAAAAGGATTAAACATAACACAAAAATTCGTATTAAAAATAGAATACGAAAGGTCAATACATTATCCATACACCATGAATGGTGTGAATGTAACACATACATAGTCAAATATATCACAAAAACATCCATACAATATGGATGTTTTGTATCATAATAAATCAACTTAAAATAATTTTAAAATCCCTCAAAAGATGTTGACGTAGATGAAATCAAAACCTCATTTAGGGAGATATCTCTTTCTTTTTTGAAATCATATAAAAGTCATATAAATATATAAGAAAAAATTTATTTTGAAAATATTCTTTTATTCTTGTAAGGGAAGCATTGACATTGTTATAATGGTGGAAAATAGCCACACCAGCCGTATAAGTTAAGAAAACATTCTTATCTTAATTTTGTCGAAAAGGTCACAATGTACCATGTTTGGAAAATGATGGAAAGATTCCTTTCAAACCATATAAGTTCAAATAAGGGTATAAATTACTTTAACCCATTTTCTAGTAAATAGTAAAAAAAATTGAAATACATTTTTGTAAGAAAACACAGATGTGGATGATAAAGAGGTCCCAGTAGATACCTATGTAAAAACAACCTTAGATAATAAAAATATTGTGAAATTAACACTTACCTTTTACTTTTCCTTGGTTGAGTGTACATTAACTTCATTTATAATAGTTAAATAATTTCTATATTATTATAAAATAACCATATATATAAATATGATATCATATATGATCTTCTAATATTTCTTTATTTATGATATTTTAGTAGTATCATCGTTTCAGGTGTTAAATGATTCGTTTTCTTTTATATGATTTGTTACGTAAGTAATGTTTTTTATGTATAGGATGTATCTTATTCATATTCAGAATTATATTAAGTCTTTGAAAATTATTATAAATCATCAAATGAAAATTAGTCTTGAATGGATACGATGGGGAATGAATCTCATCGCGTTCATGGAGACGGTAATCCGTACGTACGCACGAGTGAGAATATCATTCTTTTGATTATAAAATAGTATATAATTGAATGTTATATCGTATATAAATAATCGTTATCATGTTATATTTATTATTTACATCATTTATACTCATTATTATATCTATCCAAATGATGAAGTGTTTGAATAACAAACTACACCACGACGTGGATACGGTAATCCATACGTATGCACGTGTGGTGAATTTTTCATTTATAAGATGGGTAGAATAATGAATATGGTTATACAATTTTTATAATAATATAAAATTATATAGAAGATACTAGATTTATTATTTTATAATGGAAACAACAGAGAAAGAGGACATGGAATAAGGAAAGAATGTGAAAGAGATGATGAAATATTTACCTTTTCTTCGGGGTTTTCCTTTTGATTTGATCAAAAGGGATTTGAAAGTTGGATTTATGACAAAATGAAGGCCTATAAGATTAAGGGAGGATAGTTGGAAGGATATTTGGGCAGGGTTTGGTCGAGAAAAATGTCTTTTAAGGTGTGAATTTGAGAGATGGGGGGGTCCCTTTTATAAAGGGGTGAGGGTCATTTTTTGAAATGTTTGAAATATTATTTTATAATAAAATCATTTTCGGTTTATCGTTGCTCAAAAATGAATTATTTTATGTATAATGACGGTATGGGTCTAAAACCTCCCATCCAATAGGTTTCAGACAGGTTTAGGTCAGAATATTAACCGTATATTTTTTTATTTAAATCTTAGTTAAATAATTTGACATTTACCATGTCTCTTTGTATTTTTATATTAGGTGGTTAATAAACATAATATAAACCTCCAAGATAACCACAAGTGATTCATTAATGATAAAAATATCATTATATAATTATTTTGGCCGAACATTATAATTTTAGTTTTATTATATCAACCAATAATATTGTATTTGTCTTAAAAACCCATTTATGTCAATTTTGTCATTATTTAATAATTTTTTAAGTCATAAAAACATTATTACATGAAACTAAATACATTTATTCAACCCTAACATGTCATAGTCACCTATAAATTTTTTTTATTGCATCAAAACTTTCAAATTATGTTTATTTTAGTATTTATAATATCATTTATTTGATTGATTCATTAATAAAGAAAAATACTACACCATTATTGTGTCATATATAAATATATTTATCTTATGTCTAAAAATTATAAATAAAATATCCTGATGTAGGATGTATTTTTATATTTTTAATGACTATTTATAGTTGAATAAATCAATTATATAACCTCATATAAAAATTGTTTTACTAAAAAATATTTGCTTTTATTATTTTTGTCTTTACTTTAGATTATTTAATATAAAATGACATTATCACCCCCATGTGGCTCCATGGGGTCCCAAAATCGACCAAAAGATTCCCATGGTCGGACATGTATTAGAAAATAGTGTTAGAACACATGTTAGGGTAAGTTAATATTATTATAATATTATTTTTAACCTTATTTACTAGATTTACCCCTTTAACCACGGTAAATAAAATATTTACTGAAGTAAATATTCATAATGTCTAAAAATAAAAGTTAACTATTTACAAAATTTGGATCTCTTAATTTAAAATATAAAATAAATTTTTCCAAATTCAAAATACAATAGTGGCAGAAATTAATTTAAAATTAATTCCCATTGTCAAAACAAAAAGCGTCTTTTTATGAAAAAATAACTATAAAAATATTGACACTTGTTTATGTCCAGTTTAATAGGGAGATTACATCCAATGACCTAAGTTATATTAAATGATAAAAATATAATCTAGTGATACCTAAAAACCATTAAAATATACAATTTAACACTTTAAATTATTTCAATTAAAAAAGTTGTTTTTAAATAAAATTTAGTATCTTCACTATTCATCAAAAATTTATAGTTTTCATAAAAATACCAAAAAATCACCCTAAGCTAATTTTGATATTCCGAATCCAAAATTGAATTCCATTTTAAAAGATAAAATTGATAAAATTTTAAAAATTTGGGATCACTATTCATAATGGCTAGTTTGATTGGTCGTGGTGTGTTAAAATCTCAAAGTTGCATACAATGAAAGTTATTGCATTTTTCATGGGGAAATGTACCATGGAAGCTTGGGGTGTTACATAACATTTTCATTTCCTTAGAACACATCGTAGTCAAACACCTGAGTAATCATATAAAAAACATAACCCAAAAATAGATTTAAATAAATTAAAATTATATTCAATGTCCACCTAACCATAAGCTCCATAAAATAGCTTCTACAATTACCATTCTATTCAAGCATAACATCGTTAGTAGTCAACACAATTATAGAAGATTCAATATTTGAAAAATCCAGAACAAATGCATATAACAATGAGCCAAATCGAAGAAACTATAAATCTCAAACACATTGTTGGGCTACTTCAAATACATATATGTATAAATCATATTATTTTTATATTTCTATCTTAGGTATAACATGTCCCAAAAACATCACTTCTTGGATCTGAAACTCGCATTTATAATTTTTCCATATATATAATGTTCCTTTAATGTTCTGATAACTACATCATGATGATCCTTATGTAATTACCTCATTTTGGAATAATAAATATATCATCCAAAAAAAATGGCCTCAAAGAGTCTAATAAAAGATAAAATACATGATTTATCAAAGATATTAACACCACATGATAATTAGTAAAATTTAATCACATTACCAAATACTCATAATATCCATAACTACTCTTAAATGTTGTATTTGGAATATCCTACTCTTAAAATCCTTGTTTATGATAGCCTGAACATTGATCAATCATAGAAATCTGCTGGGATCCCCTGATTTGGTCAAATATATCATCAATCCCACGAAAATGATAATTTATTTGGTAAATCACCTAATTAAGATTTTGGTAATCAATATAAATGTGTAGACTTCCATCTTCCTTATTTGAAAAGACAACCAGTGAAGCTCAAGGTGACATGATCAAAGGAAAAAATCCCATAGCCTAATCACCATTAAAGAGAACATTACGTTCTTTAAATAATTAGGTTCCATTTAATATCATGGAAAATTTGTGGTAAACATCCCAAAGATAAATTCAATTGAAAACTTTACCTACCTCTGGGGATGTAATAGGGAAAAATAATTATAGAATACCATAGGGTGATTCACTGACTACAATTGTAAGAATGCCACTCAATTGCTAGTCTATGGTGTCAAGAAACATCTCTCAAAATTGGAAAGTGATCATTTCAACCTCAAGAACAAAAGTCCCAACTCTCTAGGATATAATATTTTTCTCATTATAAAACAAAAGAGTATCTTTGTTAAAAGATAAAAACTAGACATGAAGATTATAACAATTTATCTATTCCTTATAACTGAGGATATAATGCATGGTATTAATGAGCCTGAATAAATAATGATCATGGAATAATTAATATAATATGATATCATAGTCAGATATCATAAACTAAAACTTATATCCTTTAAAATCATATCCCTTACCCTTCCCGAGGGAGTGGAAAAATCCAACACGAATAGAATATGATCTGGGTGATGGCCCAACCTATCATCTCTCTAAGACAATCTAAAAGAATGATTTTATTTAGTATAAAAGACTTAATGGACTATAGAGGTTGAAATAAAAACTGTACATTTTATTGTATCTAGGCCCACTTCATATTTTTTTGGTTCATTGCCTTTTATATAAATATATCTGACTTCAACCCCTCCCCAAGACCACATCATTGGATGTGTTTCCCTCTTTTAATTTGAATTTGGTCAACATCCATTAGATGCATCTAATTAAGCTTGGTAACCACTAGTAAGGGTGGATCCATCTCTAATTTCCAAGGATCATTTTTTTCAAAAACAATTAAGTTGATCAGAACATTCACAATGATGAAAAATCATGGTTGATGCCACACTTTTATTCTTATTGTTGATAGGTCTTCCAAATTGTAAGTTAACAATATATTTTTTTCAAAGAAAATGATGCAACTAATCTTGATGTAAACTAAGAACTTTTACTGCACATCATTTTCTAGAAAAATAACACACCCTAAATACAAAAAACATCAACAGAAGCTCTACTAATAACTATATTACCCATTTAGTATGCCACAAACATAACCTCTTTATAAAATACCTTGATAAATGTTAAAAGTCACATGAGCATAACCATAGATCAAAATTTGGGAATTATAACCTTCTCAAACCATCTGGACTTGAGGTAGTCAATAGTGAAATGTTTTTGAGATTAATAAACCAACTCATAGAAACAATTAGCATACTCCATTACTAAACTATATCCTTGATCCAAAGTCACAAATTACTATTATTTTTCTACACAAAATTTCTCTTATTGAATTTATAATTTAATTCAGTCACTAATGTGTTCTATGTTAGGTCCTCTTGTAATTTATCTTACATAATGTAATACCGCTACTTATTACATGGTCCATTAAAAATATAATGGAAAAAACACCTTAGAGTTCTCTAATGTATTCAAAAATAAGAAAATAAATTCTATTAACTGAATCAATTACTTGGGATCTTGGGTTCTATATTCACCAATAATGATTGGTTTATTTTTTAGTAACTTCCAAATCATGGTCCACCGTCCAGTCTAGGTTTCCATCACCTGATTAACCCAAGGATTTGATAGTTCATATCAATATTTCCACTAAATAAGGGTTTACTATATAGTCTTCAAGTGGGAATTTTCCTATAGGTCTTTCCCTTATATTTGAAGAGATTATTCAGGGTGGTATAATCTATTAAACACAATAGATGACACTGGATTAACTAAGTAATACATATTGGAATAAAAATATATAATTCAAGAATCCATATTACATTCATAAAAAACGAATATAAAAATGACAACGTTCATCTGAATAAAACCAAAAATCAATTTCAATGACTTGATGAAAAGTCCATGAGCACCCATGGTAATTTGTGTTAGATACAAAAGTAAACTAGTTAGGCACCCATCCTTACCATATTAGTTTTAATGGTTCTAACTCTAGTCTAATAAATAGTCCAATAAAAATAACGCTTTTATACCATTTTTTAATGAACACACCTTGTTCGACTTGACACATCACCCATTTTGTTTTCTCAACATGACCTAAGCTATGTTCTTGGTCACCACAGGAAGGTGACAAGCACCAGGGTATCAACACAAACTACCATGGGAACAATTTCATCCGGAAATCCGATCACAACATGTATCATTTATAAAAAGAGAAGGTAAATTATTAGAGTACATCAAGGAATAAGTGGTACATAAATATGATACATAAAAAATAAATATAGAAGGCTAGACCTAAGATTAAACCAAAACCAAGCTCTATGGTAACCTCTTTCACTATCCTCTAAACCCACCATGACAGAGACATCAACCAAGATAATCCATCAAGATATATGACACCAATACCTTTACCTATATTCTATGAAACAAAATCTCAATCTACAAAAATATTAATATTTAGGGTGTGTGGTATATATCCATTAGGATAAAACTATGAATCTATACAATTTCTATCATTATTAATTTTTTCATTCTAGATTTAATGTGGAGCAGGTTCCATAAATAAATTTTATTTAAAACTATTTTTAAAAAAAATAAACCATTGGTTTCTATTTAAAACAGATCATCTTAAAATAAACCATTAATATGAAAAAAGGTTCATGAAAGATAAATAGAAGAAAATGATAAAAAACATGCCTGATGAATCGTAAGATAAAAATGCGAGCCTAAAAGTATGAAACCAGATAATCATGAATAAAACCTAGAACAAATGGGATCTAGCCTATGGAAATATGTAACAAGAATATAAAAGTAGTACTAGCTAGTGAAAACATGAATCCAAATGATACTAAGTCCTCCCATTGTCTATCTATATCACAACCATACCTATTAGTGGTACCTCACATAATATGGTTTTCATATATCCAAAACTCAACACACCCAAGGTTCACATTTGAAATATTTTTACTAAAAATTATAGTAAACCATAACAAAAATTTATTAAAACATTTATATATTAAAATAATTATTGTTCCCATTCTTGAAAAAACATTTTAGATTTATAACCATATTTGAGGCATTTTATCGAACACATGAAGTGTGTATACATTTTTTAAAGAAAAATACTCATTAAACCCACATTACAAGCAACTAAATAATATTTTACTCAAGACATTCATCATAGAGAATAAAATCAAACATTTTCATATGATAAAAAAAGAAAATACACGACAATGAACTGTTCTACGAGAAAGTAGCATTTTATATAGAATCCTACCTCACCAAGGGAGGAAACATAGTAAACATTGAAAATAATTACTAGATATGAAGATATATGGTACAAAGAGTCCTAGATAAACATGAAACATCATCAATTACCCATTAAAACAATTAGATTTAGTCATTATGGCCATTAAGACTATTAAAACATTAAGGAGAAGAGATATCGAGGTGATATCTTTAATGTGGAGTATAAAATTGGTTGAAATAAAAATATTCCTCAAACAGATCCACCAAGACCAAAAGTTACGCACCAAAAGAGGAAAGGGGGACCATTTGTACTGAATAGAATTTATGGATTTAGTTAATTAATGATTAGGGGGATTTGGGTTTAAAATATAATGGTTATTGGGGGATAATTTCCAGTTTTTTTAAAATCTATATAGGTCATAAAGTTGTAAAAACTATGCACTAAAAATGTGGTTATTACTACCGCTTAAAATACAAATTACATGAATAAATGGGAATAGTTTCTTGGTTATACCTACTGTGTTCTAGCTCTGAGCTAAACATTGGACCCAAACCCAACTATGTTCAAGGTTTGGATGGGACTCTTGCATTGTTAGAAAACCCATACTCAAAACCTAAAAAATTACACTTGAATAGATAGAGCCATATCACATAAATTATGCACGGTTACTACTATCCATGATAATAATATAATTTTATAGATCATTCATTCTCGATAACAGTTCACGTTCTTTAGGGAATAATATGGGTGTCGTTAAAACTTGAGTGTCTGGTGGTATCACATGATGGTCATTAAATTTTAAACAATGGTATACATATGGATGGTCTATAGGGGATCATGGTTGGATCCTTTTAGATAAGATAATATAGTTATGAGGAGAGAATATTGTAATCATTTTATTCCAAAAAAGCATTAATTTTTTTTATTATCCTCACACATAAGTCCATCATTCCTGATTCATGGGATTTCATGCTGGCCGATATGCTATATTTATTTATCATGGCTTAAATATGATTGAAAATTTCGTGATAACACTTGTATCATATTCTTGATTTTACATGAGTTCCATCCAAGTGTTATAAATGCATTAATAAACAATTTAAGTTTACAATTTAAATTAAAATTTATTGAATCAGAGTATAGGGAATTGAAAAATTCCCAATTTCATAAATGGTCTATTAATTAATGGTTCAATTGATGAAATATAACCATATGATATTGTTAAGATGATTAGTAGAAGGGAGGGGTCGTGTGTATATAGAATAAATTGGGGGGGGGGGGGGTCAAGGGTGTGAAAAAACTATAAAACCAACCCCACCAAATCCCAAACACCCATAAAATCAAAAAAATTCCTTAGATAAGGTAGTTAACGTTTTCCCTTTTCATCGATTTAGGTGGTAAAGATACCCTTTTAGTAAGGCTGACCTGACCCACCATCCCTAGTTATAACAGTATTTATTACTCTCATTTTTAATCTTCATTATAAAAAAATATTACGAATTACTAATTTTAAATATTGAAGATAATAGTTTATTGAATTATTATAGTTATGTATGGGGTTAATAAAAATTATTAATTTTGTAGTATGATATTTTAAAGAGGTATTAAAGTAAAAAATTTATTTTTTTTGAATTAAAAGTTTTTATACATTTTTTAAATCATAATAAATTTTTTTCAAATTAAATTTTCTCAACCCTTAAACTACCAAAATCATTCATGTACAGTTTTATAAAAAACATCGAAACGGAGTGTTGAATGTGGCCTCAAAATTTTATTAGCCACCTAATTTTGGTCAGCTGTGATTTATCTTTATATCAAACTAACCTACCTACTTGCACAACCATAGGAAAGATACTATAACACAACATAAATTTATTTATTTAGTTTTTAAAGTAATAATAAAAATAATAATAATAATATAATAACTCCTTTTGTAAAGTCACATTTCTACCTCCTTTACAGATACACAATGGTAATGTGCATAGGTTTCGGTCTTCGGACCTATGTGCATTGTGGGTACATGTAAATTTTTCAAATAGTGTCATGTGTTTCCCCACACTAGTTATTAGGTTTACCTTACAATTTATCCCTCCATGGTAGGTTGTTCCAAACTCTAACTGACTCACCTAGACCCATAACTCATAACTAAGCTTAACAAAACCTCTAAAACCCCCTTTTAGGTCAAAACAAATCAAAAAATTACGAAAAAAATGAAAATTATTTTAGGAACCATTGGATGTATCAATAGTGGATTAAAAATGTTTTAATACAACATTAATGAATTTAAATCCCTTAAATTTAATTTATTCTTCATTTACTATTTTTGTACAAGTTTTATGTAAGTCAACTAATCGTGAGATAAAAATATCTCTATATTATTAGGTTCAAATGATTTAATTTTAATTATTATTCTATAATTTTTCATTAAAATTAATTATTAAACTATATTAGTTGATGATATGTGACTCATCCCTCCATCCTTCAATTGTATAATGGTCTAAATATCCATATTTATGTTATAAAATGTATTCCCACATCTCATGTTACTCTCTTCAATATGTTAGTATGAATTTTAAATAATTAATTTTCTTTCAATGAGTTGGTTTGAGACATGTTCTATCAATAATCCAAAAAATAGAAATACAAGAGAGAAAGATTGGCGTTTTAACTCAATTTGGTATATATATGATCGATTTTCCCTAAGTTCTTGGTTGATCTATCATCTAATCAAGGGATAAATTAATGGAATATAAATCATTATTACATCATTATATATTTATTTTTATCATTCTTGGTTAATTTTTATTTGAATGCATGGATGATAAATGGTTATAGTACATAATTAATAATAATTAAATAATAATAAATACAAGATGAATGATTTATATTTATACATGTTTTATTTTGTGAAGTTGAATATATAGTATAAATAAAATCAAAGATTAATCGAATCAAATTTCATTCATGAATAAATAAATGATAAAATATAAAAATGTATTATTAGTCCATAAAATACCTTCATTACTTAAGATAGATGAAACCATAGAACAAGGTACTCGTTATCGATTATTGAGGGTGACTTCTTCTATTTTTTAATGCTAACTATTGGGGTAGATTGACTTAACTAAAATTATAACCAAATAATTATACATCGATATCTTAGTTTAATTTGGGAGTAAAATACATAAATATTTCTAATATCAAGACTTATAGGATACATTAATCCACTAAATAGATTAAGTACCTATTCATTAATAAAATTTTTCATCCAAATCCCTCCCTTAAGTCTCACTATGTAATAATGTTAGCATCTATTGGACAATGAAGTGAGTTTTTAAGGATCCTCTACTAGTATAATATTAAAGAAACTAAATATTTTGAATCCAATGGTTAATGGATATTGGGATTTGAATAGATTACAGGGTAAAATGTTGGAATATTTAATTGATATTGTATAAAGAATATGTATTGAAGATAAAATTTATGATCTAAAAGATTTATTTTTTTAAAATTTGAAAGTAACACCATGATTTAATCATTATCATTATTAAATAAAGAATAATTATTAACTATAAAATGTTCTAGGAATGGTGTAGGTTATTACACATAGTACTATGACATGAATATAAATTTTATGTGATGAATCCCCCACTACCCAATGAATTATATCATGAAGTAAGTGACGGTGGTATGGATTCATATAAAGGAAACATGGATAATGAATTTAATATTAAAATAACTATATCATTTTCAATATTATCTGAGTAATGATGGAAATGTGAGTACATGTATGGTCTCACCATGTTGCCACATATCTAAAAAGTTAATGAAGTTAAATTGAGGAAATAAAGTATTTAGATTATAGTTAAAATTTATATGAGTAGGATAGAAGAGTCAGTTCAAGATGCTCATCACAAACTCATGATGATACAGTAAAATAATTGATTAATATAATTAGTATTTCTGGTAATTGGTGATTAATAAATTCATCTTATACCTTCATCCTTAGAACCGCGTTTCTCTAGTTTCTTAGAAAACTATAAAATTAAATGTCTATGAAAATATCTTCAATATATTTTGAATAATATTTCCATATTTATAATTATGTAAATAATAAATATTAGTTTTTCATAGAATAAAAAAAATACAACATAAAAAAATATAGTAGAAATTACAATTATATAGGAACCTCCACAATGTTCTTCAAAGAAGTTGTCATTAATAAAAAGAACATAAATTTGTAGGTTATTTTCTTATAAATTTCCATGTTTAGTGGAGATTTGTCAATGATAATTGGAAACGAATATGTGATGTTCATTTTTTATAATCTAAATTTTGAAATCATCCTTTAAGAGTAATTAAAATAGTAATGCACCATGTTAAAATTTCTTCCTCAATTTTGTTGTTCTGATGTAAGAAAATAAAAATCACCTAGTTTTTCTTACAATATTGGATCATAATATGGGTAACTTCTACTTTCTATGCCCGATTTTTAATCGAGACATAGTGTTGATCACTTATTAATTTATGTGATTTAAAATTAATGAGAAGGTATCATTAACTCTATATTGAATACAAGGTTTGGGAAGGTATCATCTACTATCATTAACAGGATATCATCCATGATCCAACCAATATATCCTGATAAAAATAGAGAAATTGTGATTACACTAAAAATACCAAGTGTTATTTAATTAATTTTTTTCTCTTTAGTAATCATGATCATTTAGAAATTAATAAAACAATTTACATCAGAGTATAATATACCATTCTCAATCTATGTTTTTAACTATCAAAGAATGTCAAAAATGTTACATTAATGTAGTACTTCTTCTAATGAGTTCATAATCAATCACATGTGCATGAGAGCATGAAGTGAGATATAAAACTTATTCAATATCAACAGAAATACTCTATATTATTAGTAATAGATTCCACTTTCCTTGACATGGAAAATTAAAAGCAATAGTCAACTTTTTATCAATATGTATATTTTTATGATTCTTTTGATACAACCAATCTGTTGCGAAAAATTGTGTCAGATCAACAATTTTTTTTCTGCCTCGTCATATTTATATATTCTTCATATCTCTTATGAATAATGTTTCTCCCTTTTAAAATAGCCTATAATATCAATCATTAAATATCATTTAAACTAATGAAAATAATTTTCCCTTAATACATCTAATGAAACCATGTTTTATTTCATTTGGTTTTAGAAATATAACACCTTATTCTTATATGAAAAATAAAAAATTATTTAATCACACTAAGTTTGTACGAATTAATATTGATAAACTAATATGTTCATAAATAATTCTCTCACAAGACAATTTTTTATTATATTTTTTTTAGTGTCATAGAAATTCAAATCGCAGCATGAATTCATCCTATGACATTCCCCCCACACACACCACGAAAAGGATTTCTTACTATAGCATGGAAAAAAATAAAACACTATAGAAAACAGATCTTTAACAATTACTTTAACATCAAACAATGATATTTATAACAATAATAATTTTCTAATCATCACCACATTTAATTTCCAAAATTATCAGCTGGATTTATGGAAATTTCAAAAAAATGAGAATAACCCAGAATGTAAGTGTACATTAATCTTATTTTTTATATAAGTTCATGCATTTTCAAAATTTTGACATAAAATGGAGACTCTTATATACTCCTATGAATCTTGATGCAATTTTTTAATTTCTTTAAGAATGAATCTTATGTGTGAGTTGAATGAGTCATAAAAATATTATTATATTCATGAATGAATCTTACATTTGAATATACTTAAAAAAATATGTATAGTTATTCAATATTTAATTTTACATAAAAAAATTATTGATATGTATTTATTGATGTATTTTATTTATAATTAATGAACTTGTATATACTTTTATATTTAGAGTAAGTTACTCTTACATTTCCAGGACTTTGATATTTTTTTGTTTGAACTTACAGGCGGCTTATAAGTATATCCCAAAGGTAATTTTAATCATTATTTAACTTTATAAATTCTTTTTTTTCACTCTATATTTAATTTTAAAAATGAAAAATCATCAATATTTTTTAGCACAAACCCAAAAATCTAAAACATCAACAAATAAAATAAGAACATCTTCATAAAAACATAGAGACTCTTTAATCCACTAAAAAAATTCTCAATAACTTCAATTACTACATCAATAAAATCCAAAAATTCTCACTAACAGTTTAAAATAAATGTAACACTTTAACAATTCAGTTGGGTTCTTTAATATCTAACTAGAGAAATTCTTTCAACCCTAACAACTCAAACCAAGATTCATCAAATTATAACCTTTCTCATTAATAAGTTTCATGACACCACACTACTACATAGTTGTTGTTTTAGAAATTTCCATCTGTCAATGACAAGAAACATTGGAAAAATTTACTTAGTTTATTTCCCCATTAATCCATCAACTCATTTAGATTTTATTCCACTTTTTTAACAAAAAATTATTTATATCCAAAAATTATGAAGATATAATTTTATACCTTTTACTCCCACATTTAAAACATAAACCAAATCACTTTGTGTGAACCTTTAGAATATTCCTAAAGTGATAGGGAATTTATAAACATTCATGTTCAGCCTCATACTCTCAAATACATCATTGGTCATGGATTGGGTGTAGACATCAGTAAGATTATATCTTATTGGAATGAATTCCAACCTTATATCCCCATTTACAACATTATTTTAGATAAGATGTAATCAGTTATCAACAGTTTTTTATCTTGACTTTTGTATTGGATTCTTAGAGAGTTAAATTTTACATTGATTATCACATTAAATTATTAATGCCTTATCAATCATCACCTTTATGTCGTCTATTTTGTTATCCATCTATATCCTATGGTTACATACACATATATCATACACATGCTATGAATCTATAGTGTTTAATGAAACTATGTTCCACTTCTTATTTTTTCTATCCCACAGAACTTAATCTCAATAGAAATATTATGCAAGAAGTATATTTCATGTCATCATAATCCCATGTCCATTCAACATCACTATATCCATATAGTTTTAGTTGATCACCTATTTTATAGATCAATAAAAATTTCAAGGTTCCTTTGATTTATTAAGAACCCTCTTTGAATCCATCAAATATGATTATTTTTTTTCATGTTCTGTCACGACCCGCCCTCGGGGTCCGTGCCGTGACTACCCCAAGCCCGCCTTCCATAGGCCAAGGGCTGGCGACTAGCACCAAGGTGTAAATCCCGGTAAAAAGGGAAGGAATTGCCTTTGTAAAGTAAACAAACACAACAGAGTAAACAAGAGGAAAGTAAACACTAAACAAAAGCAGAGTACAACTGAAAGTGCGGAAAAGTAAATGGGCCAGAATACAAACTCAAACTGAAGGTAAAGTACAACTCGAAAGGGAAAACAGCAACTGAAAAGTAAAAGCCGCTACTCCGAACTGTCCACTGGAAATCCCACCTGTAGGGTGGGTACAGATAGCTCCTCTGCTCCATGGGTCCCGCCGTCCGCTCCGAGCACATCCCGCCCAGTGGTCCACCTCCGGGTACCGTCCCGCTCTGCAAGCCTCAGCTAAGGTCAACGCTGTCCGTCGCCTGCAACCAACACAACGTAGTGCGGGCAAAGCCCGTGCAGGGGTGAGTATAAGCTACTCAGTAGGAACCCCGAGACCCCTGAAGGTCTCTCAAAATCCACAAAGGATAAACCACAAAGAAAGGTACAATCATGAAGTAACAACCGACACTGCTTAGGTATATGCCCATACATATACCTAAGTCATCAATTCAAATACGCTCCAACCTCCGTGCCCAAGTACAACTCAGTCCACACAGGAAAGTAAACGTATTCCACACAGGAAAGCAAAACGTAATCCACACAGGATTGCACAACACAATCCACACAGGAAAGCAATAGGATTCAACTCACACAGGTATACTTCTTCAAAGGACGATAAAGATGATCACTGATCCATCTAAGTCGTCGGACCCACGAAGGATCGATAGGTAACTAACCCCCGCAATGACCCACACAGGATCGGGCCCACACAGGACCTGTAGCACTGATCCACGTAGGATTTCTGAGTGCTGAAGTCGTCGTCGTCGAATCCACACAGGATCTCTGTACTGTCGTCGTCGCAGTCACAGTAGCAGTAGTAGCAGTAGAACAGTCGCAGCCACACTAGGGTTCCCGCACACAGCAAGCTCGTTCGGAGGGTCCGCTCCACGAGCCGAGAGGCTGATACATCAACTGTCACAAAGTCCTGAGTTGATGTATCCAAAAGTTCCGTAACGTCAACAGGAACTCAACGCAACAGACGGCGCGTCGATCGGACGCCCGGTCTGAGAGTTATTGGCATTTTCGTCTCCGGGGCCCGGTTGGTTTTTAAGGCAAAACCAACCAGACCGTACTCCACCTGCGTCCAAAGCTCGGGCGGAGTATGCCAAAAGATCCGTCTCACTAAGAGGAACACAACACGGCTGACGGCACGTCAATCAGACGTCCGTAGCTCAAGATATGAGTGTTTCCGCTCCGAAGGCCCGGTTGGTTTCGTGAACGAACCAACCCGGCCGAACTCAAAGTAATCCGAAACCTTGAGTGCGATATACCAAAACGACCGTCTCGATCCAAGGATCGCGTTTCCGCAGACGGTTCGTCAATCGGAGGTCCGAGGCTCAAGTTATGGCCAAATGACTGAAACAAATTCGAAACGGGGGGGTCCGGGTCCGGGCCGACCCGGCCCGACCCCCCCTGGGCGACCCGGCCGGCCGGCAGGCCGGCGGCGCGGCGGCGGCGCGGCGGCGCGGGGGGCTACGGCGGCTTGGCGCCGCGAGGTGGCTGCACGCGGGGGCTAAGCCCTCGCTTCCTGGGATGGCGGCACGGCCTTTGTGCCGCGCCCTTTGCAAGAAAACGGCCCCCGCACGTGGGGGCCGGCTGGAAATAAAACCGGGGGGCTGCTGCCCCCCTCCCTTCTTGTAACCGCCCCCCTCATAATGAGGGGGGTTTTGAACGTTGGCCGGGGAATTAATTTTCCCCGGTTTAACGTCATCCGGCCGGCCAGCTGGCCGGCCTGTTTTCTCCAACGGGACCGGAAATTCCGGTCCCCTCTTCGGCTTCTGACGCCGGCGGCCCGGCCGCCGGTCTTCTCATCCCGCCATGGCCCGGAACCGGCCGCGGTCTCCTCGTCCTGCCGCGGCCCGGAACCGGCCGCGGTGTTCGTCGTCCGGCGCGGTGCGACGACACCGCGCCCTTTCACCGTGCCTTGATTCCTTTCAACGCGGCGCGACGGCGTCACGTTCTTGAAGATTCTTCCTCGGCGTGGCGCGACGGCGCCACGTAAAATAATTGCACGATTATCCGCGTGGTGCGACGGCACCACGCCACTTTGCTTCCACCCGCAAGAATAAACAACAAGAACGATGGAGGGGGGTTCGGCCGTGTTCATGCGGTCCGGCCCCCTCACGTTAAATAATTAACTCAACTTAAACATTCAAAAGCCTCATGTTTGACATGCGAGATCCACGATCAAGAAATGGAATAATTAAAGAATAAAATAACAACCCCTACCTTGGTATAAGGTTCGAAGATTGTCAACGTTCCGCGGAAGTCGACGTCGTGGAGGTCGGGCGTCGCGGTAGCCGTTCGTCAAATCCGATGACGAAGGGGGTGCGTCCGAAGAGACACGTCGTTGGCGAATACTTGTACGCCGACGAAGGTTGTCCGAGGAAGAAGTGGCGTCCCCTTTCGTTGACATGGTAAACGAAGAAGAGCGGAGCGACGTTCTTCGTCGGGACTTGAGCGTTCTTCGTCAAGTTGAGCGTTCTTCGTGATCTTCGTCAGAGATGAAGAAGAAGAAGAAAAAGCTCTCCACCTCTCAAGAAGACAAACAATTAACCAAAATAAAATAAGACAACATCTTATTTTATTATCACATAACACACTAGAATTTCAAATGTTTGAAATTCAAAAGGATTAACTCCCATAATTAAATAAGTAACTCAAGTCATTTAATGAGGCGTTAAGGGAGTTGGGAGAATATGAAAGGTTTAGGGGTTCGTGTGGGTCCCACCACACTTAATCCTCCCAAGGGAGGTTAAGTGGGTGTGGGTACCACTTCCAACCCCCTTTGGTAGGTTTTATCAAGTTATAATAAAATTTGTTCTTCACAAATTTTATTTAACTCAAACTAAAAACCCCAAAACTAACTTTCAACCCGCAACAAACGCAACTTCCGAAAAGGTCTCTTTAAGCGAATATCGGTGCTGCGAGTTCATCGGTGCCCTCGGATTTCAATTCCGAGCACCGAATCAAAATTTAGTAAAACCCGCTAGTTCGTTCACTGAACGTACCCGAGCCAAACTTCAGAAATTAATTCTGGGCACTCCGGGCCTCGGAATCAGGTGCCGTCTGAAACCGCGCTCTTGTAAAATTCTAAAGAAAATTAAGAAAAAATTTCCCTTGAATTTTACGGGTCTTTACATTACTCCCACCTCAGGGATTTACGTCCCCGTAAAGTTACATCAAAAACTAGGGAAACAAATGAGGGTACAGAGCACGCATCTGAGCCTCCCGCTCCCATGTGCTCTCCTGGAGATTCCCGTGCTGCCATCTGATGCGCACAAGAGGAATCGATCGTCCACGCAGGACCCGCTCCTGTCGATCCTCTATCTCCACCGGGACCTCCGTAAAAGTTGCCCCATCGTCAACGTCAAGCTCCCCATGGTCAATTGTGTGCATCGGGTCGTGCACGTATCTCCTCAGCTGGGATACGTGGAAGACGTCGTGCACCCGGTGCAACTGAGGTGGTAGAGCCAGGCGATAAGCCACCTCACCAATCCTGCTGAGAATCTGGAAGGGTCCAATGAAGCGTGGAGATAACTTGCCGCCTCGGCCAAATCTCCGAATACCACGTCGAGGTGAGAACCGCAAGAAAACGTGGTCGCCATCCTCGAACTCCAGTGGCCTCCGCCTCCTGTCAGCGTATGACTTCTTCCGGCTCTGAGCTGTCCTCATCCGCTCCTGGATGACCTGGACCTTCTCTGTCGTGGCCTGGACCATCTCCGGTCCCACCAGTGCTGACTCCCCAGGGTCTGTCCAGCAAAAAGGAGACCTACATGGTCAGCCGTACAATGCCTCGTACGGTGCCATCCCGATAGTGGAGTGGTAGCTGTTGTTGTACGCAAACTCTACTAAGGGTAGGTGGTCCTCCCAGCTACGACCAAAGTCGAGGACACATGCGCGGAGCATGTCTTCGAGAGTCTGAATGGTCCTCTCCGTCTGACCATCCGTCTGAGGGTGAAAAGCTGTGCTAAGACGTAGCTGCGTCCCGAACGCCTCCTTCAACCCCTTCCAAAGCCGGGAAGTAAAGCGAGCATCTCGATCGGATATGATAGATGATGGCACACCGTGGAGCCGCACAATCTCCTGAACGTAGAGACGTCCAAAGCTCTCCACTGAGCCCTTCTCTCTGATGGGTAAGAAGTGTGCCGACTTGGTGAGTCGGTCAACAATCACCCAGATGGAGTCGTGACCTCTGGAAGTGCGTGGAAGACCAGTCACGAAGTCCATAGATATGCCGTCCCACTTCCACTCCGGAACCTCCATGGGCTGTACCAAGCCCGCTGGTACCTGATGCTCTGCCTTCACCTGCTGACAGGTGAGGCATCGAGAAATGAACTCTGCTATAGCCTTCTTCATGCCCGGCCACCAGTGCTGTCTTCTGAGGTCCTGGTACATCTTCGCCACTCCAGGATGTACCGCCAAAGGTGAAGTGTGAAACTCCCTCAGCACTTCCTCTCGCAAAGCGACTGGTACCATGGTACGTCCTCTGAAAAGGATGTCGTGCTCTGCTCCAAGGGAGAAACCATCAGGTGCCCGTCCCGAGGATATCTGTGCACGCCGTGTCTCACAGTCAGCGTCCCCGCGCTGTGCCTCCCTGACTCGCTGAAGTAGTGGAGGAGTGACTGTGAGAGACTGAAGAAAGGATGATCCATCTCTATCCACGAAGGATATCTGTAAAGAGGCTAGCTGCTCCGTCGCCTCCTCAAGTAGCTGAATGCCCGTCCTCCTGCTGAGGGCATCGGCTACTACGTTCCCCTTCCCAGGAGTATAGACTATCTCAAAGTCATTGTCCTAGAGGAACTCGAGCCATCGCCGCTGTCTCAGGTTCAGGTCCTTCTGCGAGAAGATATACCTGAGACTCTGATGATCGGAAAAGACTGTAAAGCGCTCGCCCATCAGATAGTGTCGCCATGTCTTCAGAGCGAAGACCACTGCTGCTAACTCCAGGTCATGGGTAGCGTAGTTCTGCTCATGCGGCCTCAACTGACGTGATCTATAGGCGATCACGGCCCGCTCCTGCATCAGAACACATCCGAGTCCGGTCCCTGATGCATCGCAGTAGACTACGTACCTCAGTCACGCTCCTGGGTGGCTCCCAAGCTAACACAGCCTCAATCTTCGCGGGATCCACTGCAACTCCCGCCTCAGAGATAAAGTGTCCCAAAAAGTGGACCTCACCTATCCAGAACTGGAACTTCGAGAGCTTACCATAAAGCTAGTGCTCTTGCAGTGTGTCAAGAACAACTCGCAAGTGATAGGCGTGCTCCTCCTCTGTCGTAGAGTAAATCAGAATGTCGTCGATGAAGACCACGACAAACCGATCGAGGTATGGCTGAAAGATCATGTTCATGAGAGCCATGAACACTGATGGAGCATTGGTTACACCGAAAGGCATAACCAAGAACTCATAGTGGCCATACCGACATCTGAAGGCCGTCTTCTGCACATCCTCGTCTCTGACTCTGAGCTGATGATAGCCTGACCTGAGGTCTATCTTCGAGAACCACCGTGCTCCCTTGAGCTGATCAAAGAGGTCATCAATCCTCGGTAGCGGATACTTGTTCCTCACTGTCACCTGGTTCAAGCGACGATAGTCAACACAAAGTCGCAAGCTCCCGTCCGCCTTCTTGGCGAACAAAATCGGGGAAGCCTAGGGTGAAACACTGGGTCGGATGAACCCCTTGCCCTGCAAGTCCTCCAAATGTACCCGTAGCTCTCGAAGCTCGGCGGGGGCCATCCGATATGCTGGAGTAGATATCGGGGCTGTCCCGAGGTACAAGTCAATATAAAAGTCTACCTCTCTGTGAGGAGGCAGCACTGGAACGTCGTCGGGAAAAACGTCCGCAAACTGATCCACCACTGCAGGAAAACCAGGACTCCGCACGTCAACTGCTCCAAGGATAAGGCTAGCCAACTGATGAGTAATGGGCTGTCCTCTCCTCTGCGGAAGTCCATCCTGTGCTGCTAAGGCTCCCTTCTCGCCGGTGAAGGTGAACCTGCTCCCGTCGGTGCGTACACATCGCACCTTGCGCCTAAAACAGTCAATCTGTGCATGGACCGTAGATAGCCAATCCATGCCCAAGATGACGTCGTAAGGCCTCGACGCTGCTACAAGAAGATCCCAGCCGAAGCTCTCACCTCCTAGAGTAAGCTCACACTGCCGGCACCAGTGCGTAATCGTCGAGTCTGCTCCCATAGGAGTCTCTATCCGTAAGGATCGAGCCAACGGCTCTGTCGGAATCTCCGAGCTCCGAACAAGGGCAGCGGCTATGAAAGAGTGACTCGCTCCTGTGTCTATAAGAACTGCAGCAAGGGTGGAGTAGACACAGATAGTACCTCGAATCATCTCGGGTGCGCCGTGGTCATAGGCCTCTGCTGCCTGGAGCTGTGCCTGTCGCTGCCCGCCAGCTCCCTGTGGTCGGGGTGGACCTCTTGGTGGTGGTGGTGGAAGAGCCTCAAAGCGTCGGCCACCACCGGCTGCTCGTCCAGCTCCTCTGCCTCGTCCACCTCCTCCCTGCGGACCACCACGGTCGACCTCTGCCTCTGCCTCGATGGTCCCTCAACCGTCTGCTGCTCCTCGGCACGACGGGTCGGGCAGTCACGAGCCATGTGGTCCTGCCCGCCGCACGAGTAGCACTGTCTGCCTCTCGCAAGACTGGCTCCGCGCTGTGTGCCCCACACTGCTGAGCCAGTGTCCTAAGGTCGTCTGCCCGAAGGTCTAGTCTGTCTGGACCCCTGAGTCATCCGTCGACTGCCTGCTGCAGATGACTCTGCCACGTGCCGCCCTGCGGTGGGTCTCTGTGCTGGTGTAGACTCAGCAAGGAAGCTCTCGATCAGAAGGGCCCGCTCCAGTACTCCTGTCTGAGTTGGTATGCTGAGGGAAATTAGCGATGCCCTGATCTCGTGTCTCAAACCCTGCTCGAAAGTCCGGGCCCGGAAGAATGGGTCCCGTACCATGTCGGTCGAGTAGCGCGAGAGATCGGTAAATCTCGCCGAGTACTGAGCGACCGTCATGCTGCCCTGCCGTAGCTGTAGAAGCTCCTGGATACGTACCGCACGAATGGTGGCTGGGACGAACTCCGAGCGGAAGAGGCTCTCAAAGTCCGTCCAAAGTAGAGATGCCTCATCGTACACCTGGAGCATCAAGCTCCACCATCGTCCTGCTGCTGCGTGTAGTAGGCTCGCAGCGAGGATCACCATGAGGTCTGCTGGTGTCCTCACTAGCCTAAACACTCGAACCACTGCCTCCATCCAGTCCTCTACTGCCTGGGGATCCGTCTCCCCGCGAAACCTGGGTGGTCGCTGGCGCTGAAACTCATGCAGTGCGCTGAGGCGACGTGCATCGTCAGCGGCTGCTGCTGGAAGCATCGGGGGCTCGGCGGGTAAAGCTACCGCCGGTGCCACTACTGGAAAAGGGCCCTGTACCGACGCCTCGTCGCTCGGTGGGCTGTCGTCTCGCTCGACTCTCGGAACCCTAGCTGGCTGCCGTCGTGGGGCCATCCTGAAAAGGAAACAGGTGCGCCACAGTTAGAACAGTATAACTGGTGAGCTGATATAAGTAATCTCAAAGAAAACTTTCAAACACACACGCAATCAATGTTTTCGTGCATTAAGTCAGAAATCAGAAGTCAGGGTCCTGGTGTACGGATACGTCGGTCGCCGCACCAACACTGGACTCCCTGGACTGATAACCACACTCAATACGCTAAACATTATTGCTTCACATAGAAAAGATCAGAGTTCGCGGTAGAACCGAACTCCTCTGATACCAATTTGTCACGACCCGCCCTCGGGGTCCGTGCCGTGACTACCCCAAGCCCGCCTTCCATAGGCCAGGGGCTGGCGACTAGCACCAAGGCGTAAATCCCGGTAAAAAGGGAAGGCATTTCCTTTGTAAAGTAAACAAACACCACAGAGTAAACAAGCGGAAAGTAAACACTAAACAAAAGCAGAGTACAACTGAAAGTGCGGAAAAGTAAATGGGCCAGAATACAAACCCAAACTGAAGGTAAAGTACAACTCAAAAGGGAAAATAGCAACTGAAAAGTAAAAGCCGCTACTCCGAGCTGTCCACTGGAAATCCCACCTGTAGGGTGGGTACAGATAGCTCCTCTGCTCCACGGGTCCCGTCGTCCGCTCCGAGCACGTCCCGCCCAGTGGTCCACCTCCGGGTACCGTCCCGCTCTGCAAGCCTCAGCTAAGGTCAACGTTGTCCGTCATCTGCAACCAACACAACGTAGTGCGGGAAAAGCCCGTGCAGGGGTGAGTATAAGCTACTCAATAGGGACCCCGAGACCCCTGAAGGTCTCTCAAAATCCACAAAGGATAAACCACGAAGAAAGGTACAATCACGAAGTAACAACCGACACTGCTTAGGTATATGCCCATACATATACCTAAGTCATCAATTCAAATACGCTCCAACCTCCGAGCCCAAGTACAACTCAGTCCACACAGGAAAGTAAACGTATTCCACACAGGAAAGAAAAACGTAATCCACACAGGATTGCACAACACAATCCACACAGGAAAGCAATAGGATTCAGCTCACACATGTATACTTCTTCAAAGGACGATAAAGATGATCACTGATCCATCTAAGTCATCAGACCCATGAAGGATCGATAGGTAACTAACCCCCGCAATGACCCACACAGGATCGGGCCCACACAGGACCTGTAGGCGCTGGCTCACACAGAACCGCTGAGCGCAAGGACCCACACAGGATTGGGCCCACACAGGACCTGTAGCACTGATCCACGTAGGATTGCTGAGTGATGAAGTCGTTGTCGTCGAATCCACACAGGATCTCTGTACTGTCGTCGTCGCAGTCACAGTAGCAGTAGTAGCAGTAGAACAGTCGCAGCCACACTAGGGTTCCCGCACACAGCAAGCTCGTTCGGAGGGTCCGCTCCACGAGCCGAGAGGCTGATACAACAACTGTCACAAAGTCCTGAGTTGATGTATCCAAAAGTTCCGTAACGTCAATAGGAACTCAACGCAACAGACGGCGCGTCGATCGGACGCCCGGTCTGAGAGTTATTGGCATTTTCGTCTCCGGGGCCCTGTTGGTTTCGTGAACGAACCAACCCGGCCGAACTCAAAGTAATCCGAAACCTTGAGTGAGATATACCGAAACGACCGTCTCGATCCAAGGATCGTGTTGCCGTAGACGGTTCGTCAATCGGAGGTCCGAGGCTCAAGTTATAGCCAAAAGATCGAAAAAGATTTGAAACGGGGGGGGGTCCGGGTCCGGGCCGACCCGGCCCGACCCCCCCCCCCCCCCCCCCCTGGGCGACCCGGCCGGCCGGCAGGCCGGCGGCGCGGCGGCGGCGCGGCAGATGGCGGCGGCGGCCGGTGGCGGCGCGGCGGCGCGGCAGATGGCGGCCGCGGCGGCTTGGCGCCGCGAGGTGGCTGCACGCGGGGGCTAAGCCCCCGCTTCCTGGGATGGCGGCGCGGCCTTTGTGCCGCGCCCTTTGCAAGAAAATGGCCCCCGCACGTGGGGGCCGGCTGGAAATAAAACCGGGGGCTGCTACCCCCCTCCCTTCTTGTAACTGCCCCCCTCATAATGAGGGGGGTTTTGAACGTTGGCCGGGGAATTAATTTTCCCCGGTTTAACGTCATCCGGCAGGCCAGCTGGCCTGCCGGTTTTCTCCAACGGGACCGGAAATTCCGGTCCCCTCTTCGGCTTCCGACGCCGGCGGCCCAGCCGCCGGTCTTCTCATCCCACCGCGGCCCGGAACCGGCCGCGGTCTCCTCGTCCCGCCGCGGCCCGGAACCGGCCGCGGTGTTCGTCGTCCGGCGCGGTGCGACGACACCGCGCCCTTTCGCCGTGCCTTGATTCCTTTCAACGCGGCGCGACGGCGTCGCGTTCTTGAAGATTCTTCCTCAGCGTGGCGCAACGGCGCCGCGTAAAATAATTGCACGATTATCCGCGTGGTGCGACGGCACCACACCACTTTGCTTCCACCCGCAAGAATAAACAACAAGAACGATGGAGGGGGGTTCGGCCGTGTTCATGCGGTCCGGCCCCCTCACGTTAAATAATTAACTCAACTTAAACATTCAAAAGCCTCATGTTTGACATGCGAGATCCACGATCAAGAAATGGAATAATTAAAGAATAAAATAACAACCCCTACCTTGGTATAAGGTTCGAATATTGTCAACGTTCCGCGGAAGTCGACGTCGCGGAGGTCGGGCGTCGCGGTAGCCGTTCGTCAAATCCGATGACGAAGGGGGTGCGTCCGAAGAAACACGTCGTTGGCGAATACTTGTACGCAGACGAAGGTTTTCCGAGGAAGAAGTGGCGTCCCCTTTCGTTGACACGGTAAACAAAGAAGAGCGGAGCGGCGTTCTTCGTCGGGACTTGAGCGTTCTTCGTCAAGTTGAGCGTTCTTCGTGATCTTCGTCAGAGATGAAGAAGAAGAAGAAAAAGCTCTCCACCTCTCAAGAAGACAAACAATTAACCAAAATAAAATAAGACAACATCTTATTTTATTATCACATAACACACTAGAATTTCAAATGTTTGAAATTCAAAAGGATTAACTCCCATAATTAAATAAGTAACTCAAGTCATTTAATGAGGCGTTAAGGGAGTTGGGAGAATATGAAAGGTTTAGGGGTTCGTGTGGGTCCCACCACACTTAATCCTCCCAAGGGAGGTTAAGTGGGTGTGGGTCCCACTTCCAACCCCCTTTGGTAGGTTTTATCAAGTTATAATAAAATTTGTTCTTCACAAATTTTATTTAACTCAAACTAAAAACCCCAAAACTAACTTTCAACCCGCAACAAACGCAACTTCCGAAAAGGTCTCTTTAAGCGAATATCGGTGCTGCGAGTTCATCGGTGCCCTCGGATTTCAATTCCGAGCACCGAATCAAAAGTTAGGAAAACCCGCTCGTTCGTTCACTGAACGTACCCGAGCCAAACTTCAGAAATTAATTCCGGGCACTCCGGGCCTCGGAATCAGGTGCCGTCTGAAACCGCGCTCTTGTAAAATTCTAAAGAAAATTAAGAAAAAATTTCCCTTGAATTTTACGGGTCTTTACACGTTCATATCTTGAAAAATATTTCACATCATTTATCATATTATATATTGATACAATGAGATAAATAATGTTGTTAATAAGCCTTATGAACTCATTTTAATTAATATATAACCCTTTATAATTATTTCCTAGTTTCATACAAACCTATGTAGTCATTGACACTTCTTTTGATTCATCTATACCAAACATATTCAATAATTCCCTTGATTACTTTCTTAGGAAAGTAATTTAAAGACTTATTTTGGTATAAATTGAAATCCCATAATGTATCCCTATTATCCCGTCATATATATATCAAGATGATTATTCATTAGTGTACTAAATTCATAACCAACAATTTCTATGTCACCTATAACAATTATAGTAACGTCTTGGTTCTAGGTGCCGCCCAAAGGTGCCCCTTACCCGGTTCGTCACGTGGCCTCAAGCTCATTTACCCTAATGGAAAAAATTTCCAACTACTAGCGAGGGCCTTGGGTGTGATATTGGGGAAACAATGCCTTCATTGGAAAAGTAACACTACAGAAATAAATAGATAACAATAGAGTAAGCAATAATAATACCATACAACAGGAAATAGTGGAAGACTAAAAGATGTAAATAACTAGAGAACATATATAAATGATTCATGATACATATGTCTTAAAATGAATCCAAAAGAGTCACAATGATGGAATATAGTGATAAAAAAAAGTAAAAAAGAAAACAAATAAACTCCAACAGCATCACATTCCTCATCTTGGTCTAATTCTCCCCTGCTCCACTGCAATCAAGTACCTCCCGAAGCCGGGCACTTTCCCTTATCTATACCTACTGTAATATAAAACATTTGGGCCCAAAATCATGACCCAAATAGGATGTGAGACTAATCTCAAAAGGTAACCACCTAGAGATATGTTCCTAGAAGTCAGTGCATATATATATTATAGGCAATAATCAAAAGAAGCAGTAAACAAGGAAGTAATCAAAAGTAAACAATCCTAAAGTTTTAATTGCATTTAATTCATATATCAAGTAAGTATATAATCACAGAAAGATAACTCTCTGGGAAGTAATCATAGCCTAAACCCTCTAGTTCAACCAAAAAAAACACAAGCAACCCTCTGGTAAGTACTCACAGTCTAACCCTTAGGTCCAGTTGTAGAAAAGACTCTCTGAGGAAGCACTCACCATAAATTTCCCTTGTGGTCTTGTATCGGTAAGTATAGAAACTCATAGGAAGCACTAAATGTCCAATTCACCACTTTGGTCTCACAATGAGGAACTATAGACACTCTGAGGGAGCACTTATATCCATCCCATCAATAGTCTAGCAGCGTGAAATGTAAAGAGACAGTCTAGAGAAGCCGTCAAAATCCATTCTTCCTTTGGTCTACTACATTAGGTTCCCACGTCCCTGTGCAAGTCAATCATGCACAACTAATATATGGAATCCAAAGTAAACCCCAAGAACTAATTATCTAAATAGTCTATAGAATATCCCTATTTTTAATCACAAACCCTAAAATCAATCAAACATCGCAAAGTAGGCACTAATAGAGCTAAAAAACATGAACATGCAATGACCTGATCAAGGGTATTGGGCACCTTTGCACATATAACTCAAATAATAACTAAGGAAGGGCACAAACCACCTACCTCGGCATTGTAAAAATTATATACGTGAACCCCAGGCCTTAAATCTCTTTATAACTCCTTAGATCTACAAAAATGATAAAAAAGATCAACTGGTAATATCTCATCAAAGATAAGTAATCAGTAAACGAGGCTCTAAAGTAAGGAAGAGCTTACCGTGGTGATTCCAACGCAATCGACAGAGGTATATTGGAAGAACGGATGGCGTGTCAGGGGTTCAGAGAAGAATCGCTGGTTACAGATTCTCTTGGATGAGTCAGACCAAGAAGAACGATGTTCTGTTGATCAGACGCGACCCCGGTCAATTTAATGAAATAAAAATAAAGTACATGGTATGTATTTTAAATGTACAATACGTGTACTTGCCTTTACTAAAATCAGCTTTAGGTGGTCTCTGGGTCACCCCACACAATGATATGTTTGGCCATTACACGGCTAGCACACGGCTACATGTGACAACCAAATACATGACATGTACTTATAAGTACATAGAGTGTACTCTTGAAATTTCCATAATTTCCTATTTTTCTCAAAATCAACCACAAAATAAAGAGATACCTGAAACAAAGATATGGTTTCTCGCAAACTTCCACCTTTAAAAAAAATTTCCCTAAAATTCCCTAGAAAGGCAGCATAGAAGAAGAATCCTTGAACATCTTCAGCCACTGTGATCGTACATCATCGTCCCTCTCCCAATTCTCATCTGGTACTTTCCTATGCTACCATATCACTCATACCAAAGGAACTGACCAGCCATGGAGAACCTTTTCAATGTGATCCACAATCCGAATAGGATGCTCATTGAACGATGTTTCCACCTCTAGCTCAACCTCCTCGTATGACAAACCTGCATTTATTACAAATATAAACATGACTTATTATATAAAACATCACTTCATACAACAAGAAGATCGAGAGGTTTAGTGTCTTTGTGGCTTAGGATCATTACATATAAACTTCAAACATGAAATACAACATCTTTATTGAAAACATCCTTTACATGACCACTACAATACCTCGTACATAGCATTGCATGGGATAACCTGAGGACATGCATAAGAAAAGGGTGAGTTATAAAGCCCAGAAAGGGAGTACACATGGAATAACATGAAGATTAAAATACATGTTAGACAATATGAATATCAATAGATCATAAAAGAAACATGAACATAAAGGCATGATAAAGCATGATAATCATAACATGGAAATGTGGCAACAACACTTAACATGGAATTAGCATGAGCCAAGGCCCATTGCACATGAAGCATGAGTAAATCCTCATTGCACATAAAGCACGAGTAAACCCTCGTTTCACTTGAATTATCATGATTCAACACTCATTTCACATGACATATCATGATACTATACTTTACCCAATGCATTGGAGCGCTATAAGGGCTCACCTTTCTTAAACATTTCATTTCATGCATAAGTGTGCCACATGGATCATAAAACATGGAGTCATAAAACATAATCATTTATTCCATGATAAAGGACTGTGTAATTAATACATGAAAATTTAAAATCAATAAGTAAATTTTCATAAAGGTGAATACCCTTGATGGAGAAATGGGCATGGTATTCACTACACAATGACATTGGTTTAGAAAATTGGTGCGATTTTAGCAGTGTAACAGCATGACATAAGAATTCATAAAAATGTTTGATGAGAGAGAAAGGGTTTCCTCATAATATTTACATGTAATGGAAAGTAATGAGATCATATAGATATATGTCCCAACAATTGTAATGGAATTTATATTCATGATACAAAAGTATTGCTTGAATGTAAAAGAGGAGAGAGAAGTTCCTTTCGGAATTTCAGCATAGTAACAGGTGTACATGGGAGGCATTTAATAAGAGAGAAAGGGTCTCACATAATTAAAACATAAATAGGTCAGTATGAGGGAGGTTTGAAAACATACCCCAACATTTATAATTGAAATTAAAATGGAAAAAACTTAGAGAAAATTGGACAAAAATGAGAAAGGAAGAAAAAACCCTTACTTGGAAGTGTGCTTCCAAAGGCTAGAGAGAGGCTTGTGAGAGGCTTCTTGGGAGATTGGGGCACCTTGAGAGGATTATAGAGAGAGTAGGGTAGAGTATGGACGAACTCCAAGGGATTTTAGTGATGAGGAAGTGAGATCTTGGGTGGGTTTATATAGGAAAGGTGAGGGAATTCTTTATTATTTAGTTTGGGACACCTTATATTAGATTAATCCAAACCACAAACCATCCCATGGTTTTTGCCCATGGTTTTTTGAAAATGGAAGAGGAAAAAAATATTTTATAAGGTCAAAGTCCTAACTTCTTAAAATAATAAGGTTGCTTATGTGGATGTGAGTCACACTCCCATGGAAATTAATTTAAAAGGGAAAAGTGTTGAATATGTCTTGAGGGGTCCATTAATGCTTTGAAAAGTAATTCAATCAAACAAAAAATCACATTATTTTAATGGTAAAACATATATTGGCCGAACATAAATATTATAGTATTTTATTACATCACTATTAGGTCATTATTAGGTCATAAAACACATTATATATTTAAATGGTATTTAATTTTTACCCAAAAATTTGACGGTCTCAGAAAATTATGAAAAATTCACTGTTGGATAATTTCAACATCCTGATTCCAGAAATAACATTTATTTTATCTAAATAATTTTCTAAATATGTTAATTTTCACTTTTAAAATAAAAACTGACATTTATCGAAAATTCACGGGTTTTGACAGAAATGGCTTTCAAACCTTAATAAAATTTTTAATTGCATTCATAAAATTATAAGATTCATTTATATTTAACAAAAATTAATTTAATAATAATATTATTATTTTATTAAAATATTATTTAATTCAAAAATCCCTTAATTTAATAAAATATATTTCTTAATTAAATATTAAATAAAAACACCATTTGGACTTTAAAAACTATTTACAATGTATCAAAAATGACTTGAAATTATATTCATTATTATATACAAGAATAATGTACATGAACATAGTACTACTTATTTGTTACATAACCCCTTAAAATAGCCGCATAAGACCTAAGGGTAAGGTGTGTGATGGTGACAAAATCCTGGGGTGGCTCGGATAACATCGTTCGAGTGGTAATTTCAATCAACTTCCACTTTTCCCGTAGATGGTCATGTTCGAGCTTGACACGATGAATTTCAGCTTGGGCTTGGTCAATGGAGAAGCCCAAAGACACCACCTCTTTTCTGAGCTCCGATAAATGTACTTCATATGGGTAAATTCTACTAGATGAGGCCTTCTCTTCAATTGTATAAGTAAAATTGGATCTGTTAAAGCCCTATATTTATACTAATCATGTGATCACTGTTCAACGACTATAAAAGTAACAATCACAATTCTTATCAAAAAACCAATGGAGTTAAAATTTTATAAAAACATTTTATATAAAGAGACATTTAATAAGATCAAGAGGGATTTTCTATTAATGAATCTTTGGGTCGTTACAATATTCCCCCCTTAAAAAAATTCTCCCTCGAAATTTTCCTTTTCCCACACTAAAATAGACGTGGGTAACTCAGCTTTCTCACTTTCTCCGATTCCCAAGTTGCTTCTTCAAACTTGTGGTGTCTCCACCACACCTTGACGAGGGGCATTGTCTTATTTCGTAGAACTTTTTCTCTACGATCTAAGATCTTCACTGGTTGCTCCTCATAATAAAGATCGTCTTAAAATTGTACCACCTCAGAAGAGAGTACATGTGAATGGTCTAGTATGTACTTCCTTAAAAGGGACACATGAAAGACATCATGTACGTTGGCCATAGTAAGCGGAAGTGCTAGTCGATAGGCCATAGCCCCAACACGATCAAGAATCTCGAAGGGGCCGATGTACTTTGGGCTTAACTTCCCTTTGTTTCCAAACCTCATGACCTTCTTCCACGGAGATATGCATAGAAAAACCATGTCTCCAACTTTAAACTCAAGGTCTCGTCGATGATTATCTACATAACTCTTCTGTCAACTCTGGGCTGCCTTGATATGATGCTGAATGGTTTTCACCTTCTCCACCATTTTTTCGACCATTTCTAGTCCAAGCATCTTACGTTCACGGACCTCATCCCAACATGTCGGTGTTCTGCACCTTTTCCCGTACAGGGCTTCATATGATGCCATTTGGATGGTCGAGTGGAAACTGTTATTATAAGAGAACTCAACTAGAGGAAGATGTTGATCCCATCCTCCTTTAAAGTCCATTGAGCACGCTCCCAACATATCCTCAAGTGTTTGGATAGTCCACTCGGATTGGCGATCATTTTGAGGATGATAGGATGTACTGAAGTTCAGTTCAGTATTCATATCATGTTGAAGACTCTTCCAAAACATAGAGGTGAATCTTGGATCTATGTCAGACACATTAGATAGTGGTACTCCATGAAACCTTACCACTTTCATAATATATATCTGTGCTAGTTGATCTAAAGAGAAATCCTCCAGAATAGCAATGAAGTGTGCAGTCTTTGAAAGACGATCCACAACAACCCAGATTGCATTGTTGCCTTTGGATTTCCTTGGAAGTCTGGTGACAAAGTCCATGGTGATGTTCTCCCATTTACATTATAGTATGGGCAATGGTTTCATCATCCCCTTAGACTTCTGCCTCTATGTCTTCACTTTCTGACACACCAGGCACTTTTATGTATATTCAGCGATCTCCTTGTTCATATTATCCCACCAAAAGTTTTCTCGGAGATATCGATACATCTTTGTGCTCCCTGGGTGAATAGAGAAATTTTAACTATGTGCATCATCCAAAAGTTTTTCTTCAACTCCGGACTTGATGGAACACATAGTCTTTTCCAAAATCGCACAATTCCTTCTTCATTAACATTAAACACCTAGGATTTCCCCTTTTTGATAGCTTCCACTTTTTCTTAAATTCCCAAATCATCCTTTTGAGCATCCTTTAACCTTTACAAAAGAGATGGTTGAGAAATCATTTGTGAAAGGATTGATGATGTTCCCTTCTTTATGATTCCCACATCCATCTTCATCAAGTCTAAGAAGATTGGATCCTTATCAATTCTCATCATTGATTGAATTGTTGGGTCCTTTCTACTTAGGGAATCTTCCACCTTGTTCGCTTTCCCAGGTTGGTAATGTATTGAACAGTCATAATCCTTGATGAGATCTATCCATCTTCGCTAGTGCATATTAATCAATTTCTGTGTGAATATATATTTAAGACGCTTGTGGTTAGTATATATCTCACATTTCTCTCCATAGAGGTAATGCCACCATCTTTTCAAGGCAAAGATCACCGCCACCAACTCCAGATCATGCGTTGGATAGTTTCTCTCATGGATTTTCAACTGCCTTAAGGCATAGGATATAACTTTATCATTCTGCTTCATCACACGTCCTAAGCCCTTCTTCAAAGCATCACTAAATACCACAAAAATTTCCCCACTCGTGCGTAAAGTGAGTATGAGCACAGTGATAAGCCTCCTTTTCAACTCCTTGATGCTTTCTTCGCATTCATCACTTCAAGAAAACTCCCTTTCGAGTTATCTTGGTAAGAGGGTTGGACAATCATGAGAAATTTATCACAAATGATCGATAATATCCAGCTAAACCCAAGAAGCTACGGATATCTGTTACCGAGGTTGGCCTAGGCCATCCCTCAATTGAATCTATTTTGGAGGGGTCCATAGATATCCCATTGCTTGTGATGATATGGCCCAAGAATGAGACCTCCTTCAACCACAACTCACTCTTGCTGTACTTTTCATAGAGCTTCTCCTTGCTCAAAGTCTCTAGTACAGTTTTTAAATGCTCTTCATGATCCTCCATGGTTTTGGAGTATATTTGAATATCATCTATAAAGGCATCCACAAATTTGTCAATGTAATCTCTAAAGACTCTATTCATCAAGTCCATGAAGATTTCTTGAGCATTAGTGAGTCCTAAAGGCATTACTATGAATTCATAGTGCCTGTATCTTGTGCGAAAATAAGTATTGGGGATATCTTCCTTCTTCACCCTTACATGATAATATCCCGACCGCAAGTCCACCATAGAGAAGTATTGTGCTCCACACAGCTGATCAAACAAGTCATCGATTCTTGGGAGAGGATACTTGTTCCATATCGTGATTTTGTTAAGTTCACGATAATCGATGCAAAGCTGCATTGACCCATCCTTCTTGATGAAGAGGACTAGTGCACCCCATGGTGAAGCACTTGGGCGTATAAACCCTTTATCCAGATTCTCCTGTAGTTCTTTCTTCATCTCTTCAAGCTCTAAAACAGCCATTCTCTATGGAGTATTGTATATTGGTAGCGCCCCAAGTATAAGTTCAATTGAGAACTCAACATCTCTTCTAGGAGGAAGACCAGGCAATTCCTCGGGAAACACTTTAGTGAATTCCCTCACAATAGGCATTTCTTCAAGGATGGTTTCTTCCTTGGACTCAATCATTTGAGCAAGATATGCATTCTCATAGAACAGTAATATCCATGCTTGAGATGATGGATCTACAATAGATTCATCTTCCACCAGAGGGAGTATGACGAGGTTCATTGAGAAATTAAATCCACAGATTATAACAGGGGAGGACCTATACTCATGGGATGCAATGATTGCCCCATTTTCCATACTCACCGGCATCTTTACTTCCATGATTTGTGGTGGTGATGGGATTGTTCTACTAAACTTTAGAGATATAAAAGAATGCATAGAACCTGAATCAAAAAGTACGTTCGCTATTCTTGAATGAATAACTGGCATACCTATCACCAATTCATTGTCGGGGTTCACTTCGACAGAAGTGATGGAAAAATCTCTTCCTTTCTTCCTTGGAGGTTGTTGGTTGTCTCCGAAAATCCTTGGATTAGGGAACTGATTTTCAAAATGACCCGGTTCTTTGAATTTGTAGCATTTAACAACATGTTGAGGTTCGAATGGAGCATTCCTCTCCTCTATCGCAGCCATGGGTCTTTCTTTCCAACAGTTAACAGCTTGGTTCCCTTCTCTTCCACACCTTAAGCATTTTCTCGTCCCATTAAGGCAATTTCCAGGGTGCTTCTTTCTGTACTTTTGGAAAGTGGGGTGCTGGATCTTCTTAGCACTTTTGGATTTATCAATCGGACCACCAACATTGAAGTCCACCTTACGCTCCTTGTCCCCATGATACCCTTGTGATTCCCCGATCTCTATTTCGACCTTGAGGGCACATCGAACAATTTCTTCATAGCTTTCGATGTCACGGATCATAAACGCTTTCCGCAAGCTAGGCTTCAGCCCACCAATGAAGCGGTCAACCTTGCATTCGGGGGTAATGACAAAGACGGAAGCGTATCGTGAAAGACTTGTGATGTTTGCCTCGTACGCTCCAATAGATTCTTCATCTTTTTTCTTGAGGTAAAGGAAGTCCATTTCCATCTTAAACCGGAGGGTGCGTGGAAAATATTTATCGAAAAACATCTTCCGGAAATCCTTCCATTCCAACGCCTCGATCTCCTCCTCATGATACGTATCTTTGATCAATGTCCACCATTGATCAGCTTCACCCTCCATACGATAAGCCGCTAGGAGAACCTTCTCTTGTTCAGAACATTGGAGGATGGAGAATATCTTTTCAATGGAGTTGATCCGTTGTTCAGCGATCGTGGGATCGGATGATCGACTAAAATTAGGAGGCCTTTGTCTCATGAAGCTATTGATAACGACTTTTTCTTTCTTAGGGGGGGTTGAACATTCCTCTGGACCTGTGTCTCTATACAAAACTTGAGTTAGCTGAGAGAGAAGCGTGAAAAAGTTCGCGATTCCTACTCCCATTGGATTGGGCATCTCATTAGTAGAATCATCACACTGATCTTCACATCAGTTGTTAGCCCGAGTCCTCCTATTACCGGACATTGGATGGAATAAAAGGAATGTTAGGGGTAACAAATAAAGGATAATCCAAAGATAAAAGTTGATGACTTATAAATAAACTTTTATTTCCATACTCAAGAGTCTATAGGCTTCAATCTAGGATTTTCATGATATACTTCCTAACATATATTCACAGGGGAATTTTTTTAATTCCCTTCATAAGGGTTCATACTAAGCTTTTGAATTTATCAAAAAATATCCCTCGGGAGTGTCCTAACCAAGAGTGTAGTAAGGCCTGTTGTCGTGCACCAGTTCCCATTCGACTCTAGCTCAAATCGGTGTTTTCGGGTTTTACACCTAGGATACATCTGTTCCAGAGCCACCTCTACCTGCTCATATCCAGACAGGGATGTATTTGTTTGATAAACCACTTACTCAGTACTTACCAAAACATAGGGATGTTTTTATTATACTTAGTCTTGTATCTAAGGCTCTACTAGGGCTTCCTAATCCCAAAAATAACCAAACCAATCCTCTGATACCAACTATGAAAACCCTGCTTTTATTACAAACTTAAACATGATTTATTACATAAAACATCAATTGATACAACAAGAAGATAAAGAGGTTTAGTGTCTTTGGGTCTTAGGATCATTATATAAAAACTTGAAACATGAAATACAAAATCTTTATTGAACACTTCCTTTACATGACCACTACAATCCATCGTACTCAGAATTTCATGGGATAACTTGAGGACATGCATAAGAAAAGGGTGAGCTATAAATCCCAGTTAGGGAGTACACATGGAATAACATGAGGAGTACAATACATGTTAGAAAATAGGCATATCAATAGAGCATAAAAGAAACATGAACATAAAGGCATGATAAATCATGATAATCATAACATGGAAATGTGGCAACAACACTTAACATGGAATTAGCATGAGCTAAGGCCCATTGCACATACAACATCAGTAAATCCTCATTACACATAAAGCACGAGTAAACCCTCGTTACACTTGAATTAGCAAGAGTAAACACTCATTTCACATGATGTATCATGATACTATACTTTACCCAATGCATTGGAGAGCTATAAGGGTTAACCCTTCTTAAACATTTCATTTCATGCATAAGTGTGCCACATGGATCATAAAACATGGAGTCATAAAACATAATCATTTATTCCATGATAAAGAAATGTGGAATTCATACATGGAACTTTACAATCAATAAGTAAATTTTCATAAAGGTGAATACCCATTATGGAGAAATGGGCATGGTATTCACTACACAATGACAATGGCTTAGAAAATCGGTGCGATTCCGACAGCGTAACGGCATGACATAAGAATTCATAAAAATAGTTGATGAGAGATAAAGTGGTTCCCCATAATATTTACTTGTAATGGAAAGTAAGTAGGTCATATAGATACATGTCCCAACAATTGTAATGGAATTTAGATTCATGATACAAAAGTATTGCTTGAATGTAAAAGAGGAGAGACAATTTCCTTTCGGAATTTCGGCATAGTAACGGGTGTACATGGGAGGAATTTAATGAGAGGGAAAGGGTCTCCCATCATTCAAACATAAAGAGGCCAGTATGAGGGAGGTGAGAAACCATACGCCAACATTTATAATTGAAATTAAAAGAGCAAGAAAACTTAAAGAAAATTGGACAAAAATGAGAAAGGAAGAAAAAACCCTTACTTGGAAGTGTGCTTCTAAAGGATAGAGAGAGGCTTGTGAGAGGCTTCTTGGTAGCTTAGGGCACCTTGGGAGGATTCTAGAGAGAGTAGTAAAGAGGTCGGACGAACTCCAAGGGCTTTGAGTGAGGAGGAAGTGGGAGCTTGGGTGGGTTTATATAGGAAAGGTTAGGGAATTCTTTATTATTTAGGTTTGGGACCCCTTATATTAAATTAATCCAAACCACAAACCAACCCATGGTTTTTGCCCATGGTTTTTGGAAAAGGGAAGACGAAAACAATATTTTATAAGGCCAAAGTCCGAACTTCTTAAAATAATAAGGTTTCTTATGTGGAGGTGAGTCACACTCCCATGGAAATTAATTTAAAAAGGAAAAGTGTTGAATATGTCTTGAGGGGTACATTAATGCTTTGAAAAGTAAGTCAAACAAACCCAAAATCACATTATTTTAATGGTAAAACATATATTGGCCGAAAATAAATATTATAGTATTTTATTACATCACTATTAGGTCATTATGATGTCATAAAACACATTATATATTTAAATGGTATTTAATTTTTACCCATAAATTTGATTGTCTCATAAAATTATGAAAAATTCACCGTTGGATAATTTTGACTTCCTAATTCCAGAAATAACATTTATTTTTTTCTAAATATGTTAATTTTAATTTTTCAAATAAAAATCGACATTTATCAAAAATTCACGGGTTTTGACAGAAATGGCTTTCAAACCTTAATAAAAATTTTAATTGCATTCATAAAATTATAAGATCATTTATATTTAATAGAAATTAATTTAATAATATTATTATTATTTTATTAAAATATTATTTAATTCAAAAATCCCTTAATTTAAGTAAATATATTTCTTAATTAAATAATAACTAAAAAGACCATTTGTACTTTAAAAACTATTTATAATCTATAAAAAATGACTAGAAATTATACTAATTATTATATACAAAAATAATGTATATGAACATAGTACTACTTATTTGTTACATAACCTCTTAAAATAGATGCATAAGACCTAAGGGTAAGGTGTGAAATGGTGACAGACTCTTGGGGTGGCTCGGATAACATCGCTCGAGTGGTAATTTCAATCAACTTCCACTTTTCCCGTAGACGGTCACATTTGAGATTGACATGATGAAGCTCAGCTTGGGATTGGTCAAGGGTGAAGCACAAAGACACCACCTCTTCTCTGAGATCTGACAAATGGGCTTCGTATGGGGAAATTCTACTACATGAGGTCATCGCTTCCTTTGTATAAGTAAAATTGGATGTGTTAAAGCCCTATATTTATACTAATCATGTGATTACTGTTCAAAAGCTATAAAAGTAACGATCACAATTCTTATCATAAAACCAATGGAGTTTACATTTTATAAAAAAAAATTATATAAACAGACCTTTAATAAGATCAAGAGGGATTTTACATTAATGAAACTTTGGGTCGTTACACCTCGGGTTGAAAAACATGAGATGGGTCTGAGATGTAATGACGTAGCTGAGAAATGTGAAAGACATCGTGCATAGCCCGATACCTCTAAGGTAACTACAATAGATAGGAAACCATCCCGACCCTTTCCAAAACCTCTAATGGTATGACGTACCTCAGTGAAAGCTTACCCTGTCTCGTAATCCTCATGTGTCCCAACCATGATGTGACATGTTTAAAAACATTATCTGTAACCTCGAACTCCAGATGTTGTCTCTATCGATCATCATAAGACTTCTATCATGACTGTACTATATTCATCCTCTTCTGAATATACTCTATCTGCCATGTGGTCTCCTCGATAAGATGGCATCCCCACATTGCTGCCTCTCCTACCTCCTGGAAACATAGGGGTGATTTGCAAGGATAACTGTACAAAGCCTCATAAAGATCAATCTGAATAGTTTCTTGAAAATTATTATTGTGGGAAAATACCACTAGAGGTATGAGCTTCTCTAATGAACCTCTAAAATCTAGAATGCATGGTCGAAGCAAGTACTCAACATCATGTATAGTACAATTAGACTGGCCATCATTCTGGGGATGGTAAGCTTTACTCAGAAGTTCATGTGTACCCAAATCCCTCTGTAGTCCCTTCCAGACCTGAGAAGTAAAACTTCCATCCATGTATGAAACAATAGAGTGTTAAACCCCATGCAGACGTACAATCTCCTGGATGTATAGCCACCATAGCTCATCAACACTGAAGGTCTCCCTAATTAGTAAGAAGTTAGAAACTTTTTTGATTCTATCAATGACAACCCATAAAACATCATTACCTAGAAGAAACCATGGAAGACCTATCACGATGTTCATTGCAACATCATTCTACTTCCACTTGGTAATAAGTATCTACTGCAAAAGCTCTGTTGGTCGCTGATGCTCCTCATTCACCTACTGACAGGTGGAACATGACATTAAGATACCAAAAGCATATCTCTTCATACCTGGACACCAATAATGATGGTGTAGATCGCGATACATCTTGGTGACACCAGGATGAACTTCCCAAATTGAGCAGTGAATGTCCCGAATCATCCCCCCATGTATGTCTGCTAACACCCACACATTCCCATGAAAACTCAAGATCTCATCCTCACCTTTGGTCTATCCAGAAATAGGGTCCTCCCCTAACACTCTATCTCATAGGAATTGGCCTTTAAAATATTATAGCTACCTTCTTCGAACTCGATCAACAAAAGTATAGGTGATAGATATAGAAGAAACGAACATCTGCCCCTCTCTATTTTGCACCTCCAAATGCATCTCAGAGAATATAGCCATAAGATGGCACTCACTACTGGCCTTCTGAACTGACTATATTTGAGTCCACCTTCTCAACTCATCAGCTACTATGTTATCTTTCCCATGTGTGTAGGCTAGTTCAAAATCAAAAGACTGAAGGTACTGAACCCAACTTCACTGTCTCAAATTTAGATCGCACTGAGTGAAGATATACTTTAAACTTTTTTGGTTGGTGAAAACCACAATATTATATCCCAGAAGATAATGTCTCCAACAACTTTAGGCATGAACAATAGTAGCCAACTCAAGATCAAGCTTCGGGTAATTACTCTCATGTGGCCTCAGCTGTCGAGACACGTATGCAACAACTCCTTCCCCATGTATAATCAATGCTCCCAACCTAATACCCGATAAATCACATCACACAGAATAGCTCTTTCCTAGGTCTATAAATAATAGTATCGATGCTGATGCTAACCACCATTTCATCTCCTAAAATAATGACTTGAAAAAACCCGACCACAAGTACATCACACCCATCTTAGTCAGGCCCGTCAGTGGCACTTATATGCGTGAAAAGTCCTATATGAAGTGTCTATAGTAACCTCCATCACTAGAAAACCTTGCACCTAAAATAAATTATAAAAATTATCCCAAGAAACTACCTCTCTAAATTTCTCTGTGTCTACGGATACTCCTATCTCTGAGATAACATGACCCAAGATGTGAATCTGGTCCATCCAAAAGTGGCATTTTTTAGATCATAACATATAATTGATTCTCTCTGAGTATAGTCAGAATGATCTCATGATATGTGGAATGGTCATATGTAGTGAGAGAGTATAGTAAGATTTCTTCCATGAAGACCAAAACGAAAGAATCCAAGTACGGATGAAACACTCAGTTCATCAGAGCCATGAAAACTGCTGGTGCGTTCATGAGACTGAATGGAATAACCATGTTATCCTATAGACCGTACCTACTCTGAAAAGATGTAAGAGGAATAATAGATGGTATAACGTGAAAAAAAATTGTATCTAGATTTTAATTCAATCTCCGAGAACACATGGGCTCCTCAAAGCTGATCAAAGAGATCATCAATCCGCAGAATGGGATATTGGTTCTTTACTATCATCTGGATCAAAATCCGATAATCCACACAAAGTCTGAGGGAACCATCCAACATTTTCATAAACAGGATAGGTGAACCCCAAGGAGATGTATTGGGTCAGATGAAACCATTTTCCTGCAACTCCTCCAACTTCTTCTTCAGCTCCTGTAACTCTGGTTTAGCCATCCTATAATGAGACATGGACACCAGTGCCACTCTTGGAATAAGCTCAATAGAAAATTCTACCTCTCAATCTGGATGCAAACAAAAAAATTACACTGGAAAGACATCTTTGAAATGATCTTCCACTAGTGGAAAGTCCAATTGTAAAGTCCTCTGGTCATCTAGATATAGACTAGAAATCTGAGTTGTAACTCCTCCTAACCCAATATGGTCGATTTCTGCTCTGCTCGCCTGGACATCCCATTCTCCCTTATGAAGCAACGATCTACCCTCTGGTGATGTGAAACACACCCTACATAGATAAAAGTCAATGAATTCTTTGAAGGAATCTAACTATTCCATTCTAATAATGACATCATACCCTGTAATCTCTAAGACATAGAGGTCTCATAAGAATTGACAACCACTGACCTAAAGAGGGAATTCTATTTACTGACGTACACTAGTTGTTCTTCTCCACAACAGAGTCTCCAGCGACAAGTCATAAGTAGATGTAAAGATACAGATCCCTAGGATCTCCATATTAGCCACAGATATGAAACTATGGGAATCCCCTATATCGAAAGTGAAGAAGATAAAACTAAGGCAACTAGAATCGTACCTCGAACTGTATAGTGTTTGGGATCCTGCTTCTTCCGGGTCTGCTCCACTACCAATGCATGGACCGTACCACAACTTTGTGACCATTCCTGACCACCCTAAGATGATCCACCCTATTTTCACTAGGATCCTAGTGATTGGATTCCATGGATGTGACCTCCACCTCGACATGAATGGCCGGAAGAACACCAGTTTCCCGACTAATGAGAAACTAGTGGTGCTACACCTAAAAATGGAGACATAGAAGAGCTCCATTCTCCTGTTTTTGGAGAGAATACCTAGAAGAATTGATGAAGGTGTCCCATCTCTCCACAATATCGGCACTCGACTGGGTCTCTCAGGAAATGTGGCCTCATACACCCGCTCTTCTCGCACTGGTAGTACACCACCTCAACACCATAAGAAGTATCCCACCAACTACGATCTCCACCTTTTGACTCCCTGCAGCGCTTCCTACTATCAGAAAAAGGGGTACCAACTCCAAATGCCAAACTAACCAAGCCCACAACTCCAAAATCCCTCAGATTATTCTTTTTGATCCGCACCTAGTTAACTATAGAAGTGATGGAATTCAACAGGAAGATATTCACCTGAGATCAAATATCGTGCATGAGACCATCCTCAAACTTCCTCACCAGGAATAACACATCACCTCTTGGAATGGGTGTGAAGTGATGCATCTCTGTGAAGGGAGAAGTGTACTCCAGGATTGAGAGAGTACCTTTCTCCAGACTCATGAACTATCGAGCTCGATTGGCCCGTAAAGTCTCCGGGTAGAAGTAGTCATAGAAGGCATGCTGGAACTCATACCAATCCATGACCTGCTAGCATCATGCCCGTGAGATCACATACCACCATATCATGGTAGAGTCCTAATGAAAAAATATAGGGATCTTCACCCTCCTCCCTGGATCATCTCCAAATGCTCGAAGATAGATAGCATGGCTTCTAACCATGACTCAGCAGCCTGAGGTCCTCTGTCCCTTGTGAATATGGGAGGATGCTACTACTGTAAAACCCGCGTCAGCTCTTCCATAGAAGTGGTAGGATGAGGTAATACTCGAAAGGTCTACATAACCCTCATCAATCCCTCTCAGAACTATGCATCAACACATATATCCAAAATAATGGTTGGTGCCCAGACTGGCACTACAAGAGGATCTGCTGGCAGTTCATGGTAATCCATGTTTGGTGTCTAATCACTACCCTTTAACTGGCGTACAACCAGAGGATGACTTGGTGGCATGACTCTATATAGTCAAGTGCACACCTTCACGTGGGCGTGTACTTCTGCCCCAACTGGTCGTGTATCACCCCATATACACAGCTTATTTCTCCAAGACACGATGTGTACATGAATCATGTTCCTATGCTCGAGTCCTTCTACACAACTAATGCACACATTTCTCCTAGGATAGGAATACACGGTGTGTTTATTCCAAACATGGCGTATACCTCTTATGTTTCAACTGCCTGTGTTTTTTGTCACACTGTTGGATACACAGTTGAGTCTACATGGCATGTTTATGATAGACATAGTGTAACACCCCCCAGTTTGATATATGTGGCCTTTTTTATTCATTTTTATGTGTTTAAAGTGAATGGGATGAGTTAAGAAGAGGATGGGAGAGTTTGTAATGGTTTTGGATGATTTTGGAGGATTTTAAAGGGGTGCACAGTTAGAGTATAGTTAGTGGAAACCATGCAGATTCCCTAAGAAACCATGCAAGGGATATAGTAGTCTTCTCAAAGTCTACGTATAGTTTTCTGAAATGTGTGAGGAAACCATGAGGACCCTTGCTCTCGAAGCAGTAGTGTGTGCATGGTTAGCGCATGGTTTTCCAAACCATGCGGGCTAACTGTGCGACCACTAAAAAATAGGGTTATAAGTTCTAGGCTCTCTCAGGGTTACCCTTTTCATTCCAATCTTCATCCCACTCGAGCCTCACTCGGGATTTTGGGTTCTCAGGGGTTAATGGTGCTCCCCCACTCGATTTGGAAGCATTTCAAAGGGGTTTCAAGGTAGTTCTACCGGGTATGTCTCTCCTCTTGTTTCTCTTGTGTTTCCCTCTATATCTACATACCTCTGTTTCGTGGTTTTCTAGTTATACACTTGTTGTGTGTAGATCTAGGGTTGTGGTTTCCTTGGACGTCAATATTAAGGCTTGTTGATGTTAGGGAAAGGGGATATAGAGAGGTTTTGGTGGTGTGTTCACTGGATTTGAGGTGTGGTGTCTTGTGGGTCGATTTCTTGGGAACCCTAATGGTAGGTGGATTCTCTCTCAACTCTACTTGGTTGATGCTAATGGTTTTGGTTACAATTAATTTGTTTTTCTTGAAATTAATTGTGTTTTGATGTGAAAAATCAGTTAGAAATCCCTTTGGTGATGTTTTGGGATTTTTGGGAAAAAGACGGTTTTGCGGTGAAATGCTATGGTTGTGGATTTTAAAATGGAGATTTTAAAATGGGATGTTAGGGTTGATTTGTGAAAATTATGGATGGAAAGGGTTTTCAATAAAAGGGTTGTTTTATTGAAATATTTTTGGCATGAAAATTGTTTTTCAATAAATCGGTGATTTATTGAAGTGGATTGATATGCAGTGGAATTGGTTGACTGCATGTTGTTGTGACCTTGGTGGGTTTATGCTTGGTTTTGTTTTATTGAAATGTTGTATGGAAGTGGGCGGGAAGTCTCACTATAAAAATGGGATGGATAGTGTTCGGAAGAACCACCATATGAGTAGTGGTCGAGAAGTACTGCTAGTTGTGAAGGGGTGAACGGGTTGGGAGGAAGTCCCACCGTTTTGATTGTTTTGGTGTAAATTAGTGAACAGGTTGGGCGGAAGTCCCACATTTTTTGTTGTTTGTTGTGCATTGATTTGCAAGATGGAATTGTTGGGCTTACGTATAAATGTTGGAATGGTTTGTGGCATGTTTGGTTGGATTTCCCTTGGTTGCTGGGGTTTGGTGTCATGGATTTGTAAGAGCATGCTTGGCGTATGGTAATGGTTTCACTTGTGATTATTTTATATAAACTATTTTATATAAATGTGCTAATGGTTTTATCCTAGTGGCATGTGTAGGGAAGTAATTTGTGGAAATCCTACTGAGTTTTAGCACTCACCCCCTGCTTTGGCACTGTGGTGTCTTTGTAGATGATGTGTACCATGAAGTGGGAAAAGGTAAGGCATCAACCTTCTTTAGCGGAGCATTGTGATCCCTTTGTGGAGCTTGGATCTTGGAGCTTAGCGTGGAGCTGTGGTGGTGTCATGGCTTGTGGTGTTTGGTTGTTTAGTTTCCGCAGTGTACTCTGATGTTGCGTGGACATGTCTTATTGTATTGGTTTTTAGTTGTGTTGTAGAACAACTTGGCTGTCTTCTGAGAATTCCTGGTTGTGTAATTGATTTGACATGAATCATATAGTGGCTATGAGTGGATGGTTTGGTTGGTTTTGTCTTATGGTAAAATCATTCCCCAACCTGATCTTGAAGCCCTCGACATTCATTTCCATCCTTTGGTATCCTGGTAACATCGCTAAAGGCCAAGTAGCTCTCACCGCCTCCTCAATCCAATGAGGTAGGGGAGGGGTGTTACAAGTGGTATTAGTTTGTTCGGTCCTTTGGAGTTGATTCTCAATTTTTGTGTTGACATTCGTTGTGGTATATTCCTTGATTCGGGATGGTACCATGGCGTAGGATTGTCGGAACTTGGATTCTATAGCATAAAAGGTTGTAACTAACCCTTTTATACTGAAATTCATGTTACCAGGTATTTTGGTACATAAGTGTTTTGGAGAGACTTATAGGCATTGGATATCTCATTGTCATGGGTGTTGCCATTGAGATGAGCATGGAATAAATGGTAGAAATGACTTCCCACTGGGATGCATATTTCATTGAGGTATAATGATCTATCATGTGATATGAATGTGTGAAATTATAATGTGAATAAATTGATATTTTGAAAATTGTTTGGTTTTCAAGATAGTGAAACATGGCACATGTGGAAAATGTGAACTGGTACAAAGCCTTCTTGTGATAGTGTTGTGTAATGTGATATGAAATGGGATTTCGTGATGTATATGGAAGTGAGACTCATGGATGTTTGTTATCTGTTAATATAAATGGCATCGGGTAAGCGTCGTAGAGACAAACCGGAGGAGGCTGATGAGAATGTGGTAGCACCTGAGCCTCAGGTGAATCAGCAGCTAGTGCAAAGCATAGTGCAAGCTTTCCAAGCTATGGAAAGTGGGAAGAATGTGGATGAACCAAGGCATTTGGATCATATGGTTCATTTTCAAAATCAGAATCCACCCATCTTTAAGGGGGATTCAGAGCTAGAGAGGGCAGAATCATGGTTTAATAGAATGAACAAGATCTTCAAGTTCTTGGGAACACCGGTGGAGTTAAAGGTGATGTTGGACACATATATGTTAGAAGATCATTCCTATTAGTGGTTGGAGTTGGTAGTCCAAGCGGGGATGGACCAGGGTATGATGTGGGATGGCTTTGAAGAATTTTTTAATAAAAAATTCTACCCACATACATTTAAAATTCAACGTATGATTGATTTCTTCCTTTTGAATCAAGAGCTTATGTCTGTGACGGAGTATGCAGTTAAGTTTATGAACTTAGTGGTGTTTTTAACCGAGGTGGCGGGTAGCACATCATTGAAGGCAAGGATCTTTGATGCAGGATTAAGACAAGAAATCCATTCAAAGATAGAAGTGCTATGTATAGATGATTACATAGAGATGGTGAATAGAGCCTTGGGGGCTGAGCGGGATTTGTTGGGCGCTCCGGGCGGGGGAAGCATGGTGGTACCCATGGGGAATATGGGGAAATATAATGTTGGGTTCAAGCGATGGAGGGAAACTTATTCCCAGGGCGGGAATATGGAATATAATCTGATGCCAGGATTGGTAAATCTTCCACAGAATCCCCAAACCAAGACAGGATGTTTTCAGTGTGGTTCTATGAACCACATCAAGCAGGATTATATGACACAAACTCGAGCATGTAATAATTGTAAGCAAATGGGGCATCTTCAGCGTTATTTTAAGAATTCTCCAAGGCCGGGTGTGCATGACACTCATCAAGGATCGCAGACGTCGTATGCTTCGACGGGGTGGTTACAACAGCATACCCCTCGTCAGTGGAGTAATGTGGGTCATGGTGATTCTTGGAATACCACGATGCCTCAGTAGGGAAATAAAGAGCAGAGTGTGGCAAGAAAACATGTGTTTGGAGCTGAGCAGGTGGTGGTGGATGATCATTCGGGACCACCCACGGTATGAGGTACTATTCTTTAAAATTCTACCTTGATGCAAGTGTTTTTTGATATGGGTGATTATCTCTACTTTATTGATGCACGTGGGGTTGATTTGCTGGGTTTAAGGGTATAAATGATGCCCTCAGTTTTAAAACATCAAACTCTTCTAGTTCGAAAAGAGTGTTGAGCCTTATTATGTAGAGCATGTTTTATTGATGTGGGCGAGGTGGAGCTAGTGTGGAATTTCTCAATGTTTGAGATGGATGGGTATGATGTAATCCTGGGAATGGATTGGCTGGGGGCATTTAAGGCCCACATTGATTGTGATGCGAGAATAGTGTCTTTTACGACACACAATGGTGTTAGACATCTCTTTAGAGGAGAGAGGCATGAAAGGCAGGGTGCAACGTGTTTGTTAGCACTAGTAGTGGGCATGTTATCCTATCAGTTGGTGGTGTTGTCGTTGGAATCGGTAGAGGGTGTTGAGTAGACTATTCTTCTGGCAATGGTAAATCAGTTTATGGATGTTTTTCGTGAATATTTTCATGTGTTACCTCTCGTAAGAGAAGTGGAGTTTGCGATTGATCTCCTTCCGGGGACTAGTCCTATCTTAAATTCGTCTTATCGGATGGCACCAGCTGAATTGTAGGAATTGAAAATCCAGTTGGAAGAGTTAGAAAACAAAGGGTTTATTCGGCCTAGCACGTCTCTGTGGGCAGCGCCGGTGTTGTTTGTGAAAAAGGCGGATGGAACTTTGAGGCTATGTATTGATTATCGTAGACTTAAGGAAGTTACGATAATGAATAGATATCCACTTCCACGAATTGATGACCTGTTCGACCAGTTGAGGGGAGCCCAGTGGATCTCCAAGATCGACCTGACGTCGGGATATCATCAATTTTGGGTGAGGAAGGAAGATATTCCTAAAACATATTTCAGAAGTAGATATGGTCATTATGAATATGTGGTTATGCCCTTTGGTCTAACGAATGCTCCAGCGGTGTTTATGGAATTGATGAATCAGATATTTCAAAGATATCTGGATTCATTTGTGGTGGTGTTTGTAGATGTTATTTTGGTGTATTCAAAGACAAGGGTGGATCATGAGAAGCACTTGGTGATAGTGCTGGGGATCTTGAGGGATCATCGGTTGTATTCCAAATTGTCAAAGTGTGAATTTTGGATACACGAAGTTCATTTTCATGGCCATGTGATTTCTAAAATGGGTGTTTCAGTGGATCCGGAAAAGATATAGGCCATTATCTCATGGAAACCACCGAAGAATGTGTTTGAGATACAAAGTTTTCTTGGTCTAGCTGGGTATTATCGATGTTTTGTTCGTGATTTTTCACGGTTGGCTTCACTGATGACATCTTTGACCAGAATGAATGTTCCATTCCAGTGGAATGAACAGTGTCAGAAGTGTTTCGAAGAGCTAAAGGGTCGTCTTACATCAGCACCAATCTTGGTTTTTCCAAAACCAGGAAAATTGTACATGGTGTATTTTGATGAATCGTGATTAGGGTTGGGTGTGTTCTCATGAAAGGGAATCAGGTGGTAGCGTAAGGCCCATAGCAGTTGAGAGTGAATGAGGAGAACTACCCAACTCATGATTTGGAGATGGCAGCAGTTTTCCATGCTTTTAAAGTATGGCATCATTATCTCCTTGGTGAGAAATTCTCCGTATATACAGATCATAAGTGCTTGAAGCACATTTTCTTACGAAGGGATTTGAACATGAGGAAACAAAGATTGATGTAATATCTCCAAATGTTTTATTTTTACTTGATTTACACACTGGGTATGGGAAATTCAGTGGCATATGCATTAAGTAGAAAATCATATTCTTAGGTGGTAAAACAGGCATCAGACCAGTGGAAGTTGATGTCGGTTATAACTGATATGCAGTTGGAATGTGAGAACCAGGGTGATAGAGTGGTCTTCCTTCCAGTTTTGTTGATTCCTGACTTGGTTGGCCTGGTTGGAGAGGCACAGATATCTAATTCTGATTGTGGGACCATGGGGTCGAGACTCAATGGTGGGGAGACCATTGAGGGTTGGAAACTGAATGGAGATTCAGTTTTTTGTTTTTGGAATCGGATGGTGATACAAGTTTCTTGTTAGGAGGATCTTCTCATGGCGTATCATCATTTCAGGTGGTCTGTTCATCTTGGAATTCATAAAACGTATAAAGCATTAAAGCGCTGTTCTGGTGGGTTGGTATGACACTACTAGAAAAGCGGGCATTTGCGACGGGGCATTTGCAACGGGATCCCATCGCAAATGGCTTTTTGCAACGGGGCCCCGTCACAAATAGCCCGTTGCTGAAAACGGCGTCGCAACAACACTTATTTGCGACGGGCCCGTCGCTACAGCGGTTTTTTGCGACGGTCATTCTCTCCATCACAAATAGTACTCCGTATTTTTGTAAAAAACTTTTAAAATAGTTTTTGCGAAGGGCCCGTCGCAAATACCTTTTGCGATGGTACCGTCGCAAAAACTATTTTAAAAAAAATAAAAAACTATTAATAATACTAGTAGTTGCGACGGGTCCCGTCGCAAAAACTATTTTTTAAAAAAAATAAAAAACTATTAATAATACTAGTATTTGCGACGGGCATAGTATCCCGTCGCAAATACTATAAAAAAATAAAAAAAATAAATTATTAATAAATTATTTTCATTAATATAATAATAGAATTATAATTTAAAAATAAAAATAATAAATTATTAATAAATTATTTTAATTAATATAATAATAATAGAATTATAATTCAAAAATAAAAAATAATAGAATATTAATAAATGATTTAATTAATATAATAATATTATAATTATAATTCAAAAATAAAAAAATATTAATAATTTATTTTAATTAATATAAAAATAATAGAATTATTTTACATTAAAATATTAAAATAATTCAAGTATTACAAAAAATATAATTAAATTATAATATTATAAAATTTTAATATATATATATAATTTAATATTATAAAATATAAAAAATATTATTATTTATATTAATATTGTTATTTAAAAATATAATATTATTAATATTTTATAATGAGATAGAAACTACGAATAGAAAAAAAAATAATTTGATTTCACAAATTTTATAACATAAGTGCAATCTCTAATCTGAAGGAGGGGGGGAGGTGGGGGATCTGCAGATGGTGGTGGAGGAAACTCTATCCCTAAAGCATGAGTGAGTCGGCGCATGTACTCCATCTGCTCCTGATGCTGCTGCTGCCACCGACTCGCATGCTCCTCGTACAGCTGCTGCTGGCGTCGACGCTCCTCCTCATGCTGCTGACGCATCTGCTCCTGCTCCTGTCGGAGACTCTCTATATGTGCAGTCTGAGATCGCAACTGATCCTCATACTGTGTAGTAGAAGAAGATGCACGAGCTCCTCTCGAGCTGGACGCCGACATCGCAGCACTGCCATAATAATCTCCGGGAGTCAGTCGAGAGCCGATACCAACTACCCGGCCCTTCTCGAAGGCATACTGGGTGGCCTGCATCCATGCCGCTTCATCAAACTGGCGGGCAATGGTCTGATCTGATGACTCGGCCTGACTCTCAGGCCGGGCCTGTGACGTTGCGGCCTCATATGACTCCTATAGTTGCAATTTAAATTTAAAATTGTGAATATATTATATGCAGTTAATTTTGAAACTTGAAAACAAATAATACTGACCACGATGTGATGCTGACGATCACCTCTGAGCTCCCCAGTAGCAGGATCACTATACATCCTCCGATATACGTCGTACTCTGTAATATCGGGGTGCTCGACAGCCTATAAGAATAAAAAATAAACTGTTAATATTTATAGTTATATAAAATATTTATAAATAATGTACGTACCAGATGCTGTCTATGAGTACTGAAAGAACGACTCCCAGCTCGATGAGTCACCTCCTATCTCCCCCGATTCTGCCTCCCCACCGATGATTTCCTCTGAATGGCACCACTCAACCAGTGCGCACATAATCCATCCCATACATGGGATGAAATATACTCTGGTCGGTGTGCTCTACATGACTCGTCAAAATCTGACACTCCTACTTTCTTCATCGCAGCTTTTCTTAAATTGTGCAAAAACTGACGAAGGCGATCACGCATGGCCACCTCCCATGCCTCGTGGATGGCGTCACGCATGGTATCCTCGATCGGATACCATAAACCCTACAAATAAATCAAAATATCAAGTTAGAAATGAAATAATTTTCAAAATAAAAATTATTTATTTACGTACGTACCAACCAATGGCCGAACATGGCCTGCTGCACATCAATGGGAATCTGCTCCCATGTGGTCCTTGGCTGAGAGAAATAGTTGCGCAAAATAGCGCTGCCCTGTCCGACTGCTATATGCGGAAAACTGAAAAAATAATAAACATTTATTATGTGAATAGATTAATAAAATCTTAGTCAAATCCACAGGTTATCACACATGTTATCACACCTCTGTGTGCGTGGATCAAACCCAAGACGTGGACGTCGCTCGGGGACGGGGTCAGGAATCATCAATCGTGCAAGACCGCGCCCCCTCTGCGTACTCCCTGGAGCGCCTGCAGGCTGAGGGTCATCTGTCAGGAACTCATCCGCAGCGAAAGTCAGGTCAACATCCGCCAACTCACGAAATGTGGCGTCGTCCATCTGAAACAGAAAATATTAATGTTAGCAAATAATTTATAATTACTATTATATATACATATATACATATTATGATTGTATATAAATACCATGAAATGCTATCAGTGTTCATCTTCATCATCATCTTCATATATGTCAATGTCATCTTCATATTCCTCCTCAACATCATCGATATCCATTTGAGTTACAATTGCTTCATCTCTTACCATTTCAAATTCATATGTGACATCATTAACATCATCGTCATCACCGACTCTTAAATGTGGGGTGTCATCATCGATACTCATGTCTCTTTGTAAAAATATTGATTTTGAGTACTCTCTTGAAAAACTTCAATTCTTTGCACATCAGTGAAAGCACATTCACTTTGACTAAACTGATTGTCTCGAATTTTGATTTTTATTACACTCCACCAATCAGTCAATTCTCTTGATGTTGCACGGTACTTTGCGTAATAAACTTGATATGCCTGTTGAGCCAATAAGAATGGTTCATTTACTGCGAGAACACTTTTACATTTAATATCGATGATTCCATGAGTCGGATGAACATGCACGCCTCTCTCTGTATCCAACCACCGACATTTGAACATGGTTATGTAATGTTGTCCAAGATAACAGAGTTCAATGATTTCATCAAGTATGCCATAAAAGTCAACTTCATTTTCTCGATGATGAGATCCTCTCAAGCTAACTCCACTGTTCATTGTTTTTTTCGATTCCCCATATGCATGTGTGTGGAATCGAAATCCATTCACCACATATGCATTATATGTTTTAACAAGTTTGGAAGGTGGGTTACTCAATACACACAGCCGTTTGTCAATTTTATCAGCATGTCGAGACACCTGAAAATTTGTGAAATAATTATCAATATAGTAAACTATACATTGAATGAGTTGCTAAAAGATAATGAATTTATGTTACCAGTTTTTGAAACCACTGAGAGAAATTTTTCTGTCGACGTTCTTCGAGAGCAGCTGCTGTAATTTGTGGAATTTGTTTCTTGATATGATTATCATACAACCTATAAAAACCAAAGTTATTTAATGTAACATAAATGATAGAATAAGTGATATAAACACTTATAGTACAACTGATGTCATCTCTTCACAGTTGAGCAGAACATACGTATGAGCTCTCTGATGTTCATCATCTGAAAGCCAGCGTTCCTAAACTCCACCGAAACCAATCTCTGACTGGTTGAAAATAGATAATTGATTGTCGATTTCATCAATATTCCTGTCGTTCCGTCCCATTCGGTTGTGTTTTGAAGGATACTCAGATTCAAAATAATGGGAGCAGAAAAAAGATATTTCCTCTTGCAAATAAGCTTCTACAATAGATCCTTCAACAGATGCTTTGTTACGTACTTTTCTTTTCAATTTTTGCATGCATCTTTCAAATGGGTACATCCATCGAAACTGTACCGGACCTCCACATTTGGCTTCATATGGAAAATGTAACATCAAATGTTCCATTGAGTCGAAGAAAGACGGTGGAAATATTTTTTCCAGTTTACATATAATTACAACAACATCTTTTTCAAGTTTGCCTAGAGCATCATAATCTGCCGTAGCCGCACAAATTTCCCGAAAAAAATGAGACATGTCTGTTATGGAATCCCAAATCACAGAATTCAACAGACCTCTTAATCAAATGGGTAGAAGTCTCTCCATTATAACATGACAATCATGACTTTTTAATCCAGTAATATGACCATTCTTTACACATCTACCCAAATTAGAAGCACAGCCATCTGGAAGTCTCAAATTTGCAATCAACTGACAAAATAATAAACGGTTTTCTTTAGACAGTGTATAAGCTGCTTTTGGTTTCAGTAACCTTTCTGTTCTGACATTCTCAAATAGTTCCAATTCTGGACGCCTGCAAAATTGGGCAAGATCTAAACGTGCATTTACATTGTCTTTGCTCTTTCCTGGTGTATCCAAAACTGTATGAAACAAATTATCAAAACAGTTCTTCTCAATAGGCATGAAATCTAACATGTGTCGGACCAACAGATCAGACCAATATGGCAAATCCCAAAATATGCTATGTTTAATCCAATTGTGTTCTTTCCCAAAACCAGAAATTTTATGTTGGTTTATTGTGGGACCAAAAGTGATGGGGGGTAATGAAAATACAACTGATTTTAACTCCGAACCTGATAGCATTTTTGGAGGTCCATCCCTTTCAACTGTTCCTTTTCTGAAATGAGATCTGTTTCTGCGAAAAGGATGATCAGCTGGAAGAAATCCGCGATGACAGTCAAAATAACAAGGTTTCCTTCCATGAATGATCATAAATGTTTTTTTCTCTCCCATACAGTAAGGACATGATTTCTGACCATGTGTACTCTAGCCAGATAACATCCCATAAGCCGGGAAGTCGCTTATTGTCCACATCAATGCTGCTCTCAGTATGAAATTCTGTTTCGTTGCAACATCATATGTACTGACACCAGTACTCCACAATAAATTTAATTCATCAATCAATGGCTTCAAATAAACATCAATATTTTTCTTCGAATTTCCTGGAATTAGTAAAGTCAAAAAGATATATGGCTCCTTCATCAACATCCATGGAGGTAAATTGTACGGAGTTAAAAAAACAGGCCAACATGAATATTGACTACCATAAGATCCAAACGGACAGAAACCCTCAGTGGAAAGGCCCAGTCGAACATTTCTAGATTCTAAAGCAAAGGATGGATGCACTCTATCAAAATGTTTCCATGAATCACCATCGGCTGGATGATTCAAGCTTTTATCGGTTGAAATATTCTCTTTATGCCATGACATCATTGTCGCTGTATTCTTAGACATGAATAAACGCTGAAGTCTGGATGTAAGCGGAAAATATATCAACTGTTTTACAGGAATCAAATCAGACTTCCCGTGTTTTCCTTCTTTATATCTCAGTTTCCCACATATAGGAAAACTATCCAACAACTCATTTTCCCCAGAATATAAAATGCAGTCATTTGAACATGCATGAATCTTCTGACAAGTAGGTCCCAAATTTCGAACCAGCCCTTTACTCTCATAGTAATTTGCAGGTAAAACATTTCCTTCTGGTAACAGTGTTTTCAGCAAAGAAAATATCTGGTCAAAACAGGTGTTTGACATTCCGTTATCTGATTTGATAGCCATAAATTTTGCAACTGCTTCTAATTTTCTCATCTTACAGCCAGGATATAATGCATCCTCAGCAGATTTCAACAACTTATAAAATTCAGACGGTGCCAACTCCAGATTTGAAGCTATATCAGCCGGAGTTTCTGTATGTTGAACAGATGAACCTGCAACATCATGTGCTAAATCTTGAAACCAGGATGGATCTAGAATCAAGTTGGTATCACCTGCTCTGGAACTGCGTTCACCGTGTTGATACCAAAAAACATAATCTGGTTGAAAACCAAAACGCAAGAGATGTTCTCCCACTTTGTCAAACGTGTCAAACGTTCTTAATGCACATTTTCTGCAAGGGCATTTTATTTTGCCTTCTGAAACAAATTCTGAATTTGATGCCGCAAATGATAAAAAAGTCTCCACACCCTCAACATATACTGGATTTAAACCAGAACTGTTTGGATTTCTACGTTGATTTATCCATATGCGGTCACCTAATAATGATTGTTGACATTCTCTATAAAATATAAAAGCATTACTGGTTTTGAATAATTTTTTAGAAAAAACACTCAAGTAAAGATTGAATATATTGAGAATAAAGCAAAACATGTTACAAATATTGATAATTTTAATATTATATTGATTTTTTATTATTTTAATAACACTAATATAATTTTTTCATAAACATTAATTATATAATAATAACATTATTACATTATTAGTATATTTTATTATTAATATTAAAATAACATAATTTTTTATATTATATACAATTCTCCTTTCATCTGTGTGTTTAACATTCTGTCTCCACATGTAATATTCGCATTCACTTTCACCTCTCCATTGGCGAGTAGGTTGATAATTTTGGAAAAGAATGTGAATATTACATGTGGAGACAAAAAACACACAGATGAAAAGAGAATTGTATATAATATAGAAAATTATATTATTTTAATATTAATAATAAAATATACAAATAATGTACTAATTATTGGTAATTATTACTAATTATTACTAATTATTGATAATTATTACTAATTATTACTAATTATTGGTAATTATTACTAATTATTACTAATTATTGGTAATTATTACTAATTATTGGTAATTAATACTAATTATTGGTAATTAATACTAATTATTTGTAATTATTACTAATTATTGTTAATTATTACTAATTATTGTTAATTATTACTAATTATTGGTAATTATTACTAATTATTGGTAATTATTACTAATTATTGGTAATTATTACTAATTATTGGTAATTATTACTAATTATTGGTAATTATTACTAATTATTGGTAATTATTACTAATTATTCCTAATTATTGATAATTGTTGGTAATTGTTCCTAATTATTGGTAATTAATACTAATTATTGGTAATAAATACTAATAATTGGTAATTATTGGTAATTAATACTAATTATTGGTAATTAATACTAATTATTGGTAATTATTGCTAATTATTGGTAATTATTGCTAATTATTGGTAATTATTACTAATTATTGGTAATTATTACTAATTATAGGTAATTATTACTAATTATTGGTAATTATTACAATTTATTGGTAATTATTACTAATTATTGGTAATTAATACTAATTATTACTAATTATTGGTAATTAATACTAATTATTGGTAATTAATACTAATTATTACTAATTATTAATAATTATTACTAATTATTACTAATTATTGGTAATTATTGTTAATTATTACCAATTATTGGTAATTATTACCAATTATTGGTAATTATTACTAATTATTGGTAATTATTACTAATTATTACGAATTATTAATAATTATTACTAATTATTGGTAATTATTATTAATTATTACCAATTATTACTAATTATTGGTAATTATTATTAATTATTACCAATTATTGGTAATTATTGATAATTATTACTAATCATTGGTAATTATTGGTAATTATTGGTAATTATTGGTAAATATTGGTAAATATTGGTAATTATTGATAAATATTGGCAATTATTGGTAATTATTGGTAATTATTACTAATTATTGGTAATTATTACTAATTATTGGTAATTAATACTAATTATTACTAATTATTACTAATTATTGGTAATTATTCATAATTATTGGTAATTATTACTAATTATTACTAATTATTACTAATTATTACTAATTATTGGCAATTATTACAAATTAATACAAATTATTACTAATTATTACTAATTATTGGTAATTATTACTAATTATTACTAATTATTACTAATTATTAGTAATTATTACGAATTATTACTAATTATTGGTAATTATTCCTAATTATTACTAATTATTACTATTTATTACTATTTACCGTTAATTATTCCTAATTATTTGTAATTATTACTAATTATTGGTAATTATTACTAATTATTGGTAATTATTACAAATTATTGTTAAATAATACTAATTATTGTTAATTAATACTAATTATTGGTAATTAATACTAATTATTGGTAATTAATACTAATTATTACTAATTATTGGTAATTATTGATAATTATTACTACTTATTGGTAATTATTACTAATTATTGGTAATTATTACTAATTATTGGTAATTATTACTAATTATTGGTAATTATTACTAATTATTGGTAATTATTACTAATTATTTGCAATTATTACTAATTATTGGTAATTATTACTAATTATTCCTAATTATTGATAATTATTGGTAATTGTTCCTAATTATTAGTAATTAAATTAATAATTACTAATAATTAGGAATAATTACCAATAATTACAAATAATAACATTATTAGTATATTTTATTATTAATATTAAAATAATATAATTTTCTAATTTATATACAATTCTTTTTTCATCTGTGTGTTTTCTATCTCCACATACAAATAATACATGTGAAGACAGCAAACACACAGATGAAAAGAGAACTGTATATATATAAAAAATTATATTATTTTAATATTAATAATAAAATAGACTAATAATGTAATAATGTTATTATCCGTAATTATTGGTATTTATTACTAATTATTAATATTTATTCTTAATTATTAAAAATTATTACTAATTATTCCTAATTACCATTAACTATGAACAATACTAATAATTTAAATTTATTAAATAAAAAAACAATATAAACATAATTAAATTACAACTAATTAAAAATAATTGAAACTAATAAAAAATTAAAAATAAATATTAATTAAATTGAACATAAATACCTTAAAAATTGATCCACTCTGATCGTTCTTCAAAACATTAATATCAGCTCCGGAGAAAAAAATTAAACTGAAGAAAAACTGAACTTTATAAATATAACTTTGAGAGAAGAAGAAGATGGAATTTGAGAATGTTTTGAAAAAAACGGATGGGGGTATTTATAGGTTAGATTATTTGCGACGGGTGCATTTGCGACGGGATTCCCGTCGCAAATAGTATTATTTGCGACGGGACCCGTCGCAAATACCTTAGCCGACATTTATTACGGTCAACAGGTAAATAGTTATTTGCGACGGGACCCGTCGCAAATAACCACCTGCCGACATACTATTTGCGACGGGGGAATATTCCCGTCGCAAATACCTTTTACCGCCGCCGGTTATTTGCGACGGGAATATTCCCCCGTCGCAAATAGATTTCCCGCGATTTGGCGCGCAACGCGCGCCAGTTCTATTGCGACGGGGAAAGCAATCTCGTCGCAAAAGCCTCCTTATTTGTGACGGGTAAATACCCCCGTCGCAAATAACCGGTCGCAATTGCTCATTTTTCCCGTAGTGTGAAAATAAGTGTGGCTGAGTTTGTTTCGAGATGCCTGACTTGTCAACAGGTCAAGGTAGAGCATCAGAGGCCAACATGAATGTTGTAGTCTTTATAAATCCCTATTTGTAAGTGGGAGTAGATAGCGATGGATTTTGTCACAGGTCTCCCAAGAATGGTCAAAAATCATGATGTCATTTAGGTGATAGTGGATCGACTAATGGAGTCGGCCCATTTCATCCCGATTCGTGAATCTCATATGGTGGAAGATATGTCCAAAATCTATATGTGGGAGGTGGTAAAGAGGCATGGTGCTCCAGTTTTGATTGTATCAGATTGAGATCTAAGGTTTACATCTCGTTTCTGGAAATCCTTGTAGTAAGCCCTTGGGACACAGTTGACAATGAGTACAGCGTATCACCCTCAGATGGATGGTCAATCTGAGAGGACGATACAAACTCTGTAGGATATGTTGCGGGCTTGTGTCATGGATTTTGGTTGCTCATGGGTGGAGAAATTTTCGTTGGTTGAGCTCTCGTACAGTAATAGTTATCAGTCATCCATACATATGGCTCCGTTTGAAGCGTTGTATGAGCGGCCGTGTCGTTCTCCACTATGTTGGGTGCAAATGTGTGAGTCCTCGATGGTTGGACCAAGTCATGTCTAAGAGACTACAGAGAAGATCAAGTGGATCAAAAAAATAATGGATATGGCTCAGATTCATCAGAAACCATATACGGATCATCGTCAATGGCCATTGTCATTCGAGGTGAGTGATCATGTGTTCTTAAGGATCTCTCCTAGGTTGGGATATCGTTGGTTTGAAAATCAAGGAAAGCTATCTCCAATGAATATTGGAACTTTTGAGATTCTTGAGCGGGTTGTTGAGGTGGATTATCATTTGGCTTTTCCACGGTTTGAGGTATGTGGCCTTTTTTATGCATTTTTATGTGTTTAAAGTGCATGGGATTAGTTGGGAAGAGGTTCGGAGATTTTGGAATGGATTTGGATGATTTTGGAGGTTTCTAAAGGGGTGCACGGTTGAGCACGGTTAGTGGAAACTGTGCAGATTCCCCAAGAAACCGTGCAAGGGAGACAGTAGGCTTCGCACGGCCTGCACACAGTTTGGAAAACCATGCGAGGAAACCATGCAGACCCTTTCTCCCGAGGTAGTAACATGCACATGGTTAGCACACGGTTTTCCAAACCGTACGGGCTAAATGCGCGACCACTTAAAAATAGGGTTATACGTTTTGGGCTCCCCCAGGCTTAACCAATTTCACTCTAATATTCCCCCCATTCAAGCCTCACTTGGGATTTTGGGTTCTCAGGGGTTAAGGGTGCTCTCACACTTGATTTAGAAGTGTTTTAATGGGGTTTCAAGGCGATTTGAAGGTGGTTTCCCTAAGGTAAGTCTCTCCTCTTGTTTCTCTTGTGCGGTGGCTTGTGGGTTGATTTCTCGAGAACCCTAAATGAAGGTGGCTTCTCTCTCGACTCCACTTGGTTAGATCTAATGGGTTTGGTTACAATTAATTTTTTTTGTGCTTGAAATTAATTGTGTTTTGATGTGGGAAATCAGTTAGAAATCCCTTGGGTGATGTTTTTGATTTTTGGGAAAAAGTGGGTTTTGTGGTGAAATTCCATGGTTGTGGATTTTAAAATGGTGATTTTAAAATGGGACGCGATGGTTGATTTGTGAAAATTATGGATGGAAAGGGTTTTCAATAAAAGGTTTGTTTTATTGAAGTGTTGTTTGGCATGAAAAATAGTTTTCAATAAATGGGTGATTTATTGAAGTGGATTGATATGCTGTGGAATTGGTTGATTTCATGTTGTTGTGACCTTGGGGGGTTTATGCTTGGTTTGGTTTAATTGAAATATTGTTTGGAAGTGGGAGGGAAGTCTCACTATAAAAAGGGGATGGATAGTGGTCAGAATAACCACCATATGAGTAGTGGTCGAGAAGTACTGATGGTTGTGAATGGGTAAACGTGTTGGGCGGAATTCCCACTATTTTGATTGTTTTGGTGTGAATGGGTGAACGGGTTGGGCGGAAGTCCAACTATTTTGGTTTTTTTTGTTCATTTCTTTGAAAGATGGGTTTTTTTCTAATGTATAAATGTTGGAATGGGTTGTGGCATGTTTGGATGGATTTTCCTTTGTTCCTGGGGTTGGGTGTGATGGCTTGGTAAGAGCATGGTTGTCTTATGGTAATGGTTGCACTTGTAATTATTTTATATAAACTATTTTATGTAAACATGCTAACGGTTTTATCCAAGTGGCATGTCTAGGGAAGTTGTAGAGACCCAAAGCTTGACGTACATGGACATTACATTACATTTGCGTAATACTTAATACATAACAAAAAGAGACACACAAGGACCGTAATAGTTTAGTGTCTTTGGAAACATGGAACGTAATCTTCTAATCTTGGTGAAATATCCTCAACATCTCCCATAAAGATCTTCCCATTTTTTCTTACTTAAAACCTTTCTTTATATCCTGGGGAAAATAAAACATAAAAAGGGTGAGCTCAAATGCTCAGTAAGGGTAAGCATGGATAAAATAAAACATACTATATACATTTGAACTTAAAAACATGAACATAATGTTTAAACATCAAAAGATTGAGCAATGACATAAAACATGGTAGTACGTAAGGAATAGATCATAAAGAAACATTAAGCATGATAAAATAGCGTGGGAATAAAACAAGTAATTGTGGAAACCATTAAGCACATCATATGATTTCCATATTAGCCAAGGCATTGCTTCCAAGACCATCATAGTGGACAAAGTCCCTTTCTGAATCGAGTTCACTCTTCGTTCCAGTCCTGTATTACTGAACCGGTTTAACTTTCTGTTCCAGCCATGTCTGTCTCATGAGATATAAATCTTTACCCAATTCATTGGAGGGAGATATTGGTCCCACCCATCTCATAATGAAATCATTCTTAATTGTGCCACAAAATAAACATACATTATTCATAATAACCCAATAAATAAAATGGGTTTCACAAACATCATCTCGTAATCACATAATCCATATAAAAGAAATGGATATCATTTCAAAATAATATAAGTGAAACCATGTAAATCATAGAGACATGATACTTGAAACATACACATATGAAATAATGTCATCTTAGATGGAAAATGGTTTTGATAAAACATTTGAAATGAATTCTTGAGGAAAATATCTTTTCTTCGTCAAAATCATTTTCTTTTCAAAAAATGAAATGCACTTTTAAATTAAAAGTATTTTGTTGAAAATAGTCATAAAATCATGTATATTAAGCTTCATGAAAATGAGGCATTATGAAACCCTAAAAATCCGTTCACGCCGTATAAGTTAAAAATAACATTCTCCTCATACTTTTGTCAGAAAAGTCAAAAAGTACCTTGTAGGGTAAATAAAAGAAATATTCCTTCCATACCATGGGATAAAAGTAAAAATGGGTAAAAAGTAAATTAAACATACATGAATACACTTTTATAAAACATGTACATGGATGATAGCAATAACCCCGGTAAATACTTACGAATAAGCAATCTCGGATAAAAATGAGATTTGCAAAATTATCCCTTACCTTATGTCTGATATGCTTCGTATGTATCCGAACCCCCTGTATAATTATTTAAATAAAGTCATTGACTTATTACAGAATCGTATTCATTGTTATGATATCATATATTGTTCACTTATGACTTTATATTACCCGTTCTTTTATAAATTCAATGTTAAAGAGCATTTTGGGTAAAATCGTTTCATTTGTCGTTCGTGTTTTGACTTTTAATTATTAATATGATTAATTAGATCATGATTACTTAATTCCAGAATATAAAACATGATTTATATATAATATATATTCATAATATACATATATATAATAGATCTATAAATGGAAAGAAATACACCGTTAATGGAGACGGAAGGCCGTACGTACGCATGAACGCAGTTTTCGTTTCCTAATTGAGTTGAATGAAATTAAGTAGATGACATAGATATATATATATATATACATAAATACAGTAGATTTATAATTTCATATATTCCATTATTATTGCTCATATATACTTTATAATCATTATTAAATGGTTAACATGGAGAATGAATCTCATCGCGCCGTGGAGACGGTAGTCCGTACGTACGCACGAGCGATGATATCGTTCCCATAATTATTGAATTGAATTGGATAGGATGATAAAATATATCATAATAAGTATGATGTTATAATAACTATTTATAGTTATTCTTTACACCATTACACCCAACCAAGTAAGGTGGTGTTGGAAAAACAGATTACACCACGGCGTGGAGACGGTATTCCGTACGTACGCATGCGCGGTGATTTCATTTTCCGTAGGATGGATAGATGGTGAAAGAGGGTTGTTTTATACATATAATAACATATAAGTATATGAGTGATACAGATGTTATTACTTTATAATGAAACAACTAAAGAAGAAGAAGTATAAGAAGAAATAAAGTTGAAACAATCGGTAACGGACATTACCTCTTCTTTGAAGCACCTCTTTGTGACCTCCTCTTAGGGCACTAAAATTGGTCTTTAAAGAAGACCAGTATCTCTAGGATGTTTCTAGGGAAGTGGAGAAGAGAATTTGGCAGGGTTTGGCCGATCTTGAAGGCTCAAATTGTTGTGAGGAAGGGAGGGAGGAGGTGCCCTTTTATATGGGAGGAGAGGGGCACCTTTGGAAATCTTAAAAATATTAATTTATAATAAACTTAAGACCACTTAAAAACATCCACAAATGACTCATATTCAAATATTAGATTCAATAGGGTTGTAATATCATCAAGAAATCAATTTTGGACATGTTTGGATTTTATTTTAAACCTTATCATTTTGATTTATCCTTATTTAATCTATTTATTTTTATTTGTGGTAATAAATTTATAAATTTTAAATGGTTACAAATAATCACTTATATGTTGTTAATTTTCCATAATTGGATACTTTATAATATTTTAGACTATATAAAGTTCAATTTATAATTTTTAAATATTTTTGTGATTTTTAAACAATTTAATAATATGTTATTTTTATAAAATAACAATAGTGTCAATTTTGACACTATTCATTTATTTGAATTTAAATAAAATATATACAGAATATATGTTCAAAATAAAAGATTTAATAGATTAATAAAAGGTTATTTGTATATTTAAAATTATTGAAGCACAATAAATAGTTCATATAATATTTATTTTATTAATTTTAAAACCATTTATTTGGTTTATCTCTTAATAAAATAATTACTACATCATTTTTGTATAATTATTTAATATACATATTTGTTGAATAAAAATTAAAAATAAAATCATATGATGAATATAAATCTATTACCTTTCACAATAATAATTTTACTTGAATTTATCATCTTAAAATCACAATATTTACATTTTTATATTTAGTAAATTATGTAGGTGACAACTTTGGCATCATTTAAAATAAAATAATATAAGTGTCATAATCGCTTTTATAAGGCTCCAAATGGTCAAATATTCGACCATTGGATTATTATGGTTTACATTTACATGACCAATAAGTTTTTTTCAGGGTTTTGTGCCTTTTATGGTCACTATTAGTATAATAAAAACTATATTCCTGATTTTTCACTAGATAAACAATTTATGCATCACTATTGTGTCACAATTAATGATAATTATTTAAAACTCTGAAAATTATAAATAAATTCATATTATGTATATAATTTCATTAGAGTTCTTTAGACTATTCATTTTTGAAGTTTCATTAAGTTTATCACTAAATTAAAATTAATATACTTATAAGATCTAAGAGAGTGACATGTTGTCACTTTCGTTGGTTTTAATAATAATTAAGTTATTTTCATGGAAAAATGTCCATTAAATTATTATAATCCGACCCTTAGGTGATATGGGTCGACTTTTAGTCATCCAATAGGACTTTGACAGGTGTTAGGGTAATTTTATAATCTTATATTTACCCTTAATTACCTAATTTACATTTAACTATGGTAAATAAAATTTACCGTAGTTACTATTCAGAATGCCCAAAAATAAAACAAGCCTATTAACATAATTTGGACCCACTAATTCCAAATATAGAATCCATTTTTCAAAATTCAAAACACATAAGTTACAGTAATTAATTTAAAATTAATCCCGTTGTCGAAAGAAAACGGGTTTTTCTTTAAAACATTGCAAAAGATTGAATTGATTTAACCTACGAATTCAAGGTGAAATAAATGCTAATGACATAAATTGTATTAAAAGGTAAAAATATATTCTATTTATACTTTAAAACCATTCAATATTATAATTTAACCACATAAATTATTATGATGAAAAAAGTTGTTTTTAATTAAAAAATAGTGTGTTTTTACTATTCGTTAAAATATGAAAGTTATCAGAAAAATATCAATACTTTATGAAATGTAAAGTTTTATATCCTGATTCAAAATAAAAAGTTTATTTTGTAAAATTTAACTTATAAACATGTCAAAAACTAGATTTAAAGTGGGTGTGCCATCAAAAGGCGGCAAAACTGCATTTTTTTTAAATACTTATTTTACCCGAAATATTTATTTTGTTCTTATAACATGTTCTAAAAAATGTGTAAGATGAATAATAATGTTATAAAATTCAAAATATATTTAATACTATTCATAACAGCTAGTTCATAATAATATTATAATAATATACCGTTGTTTAGTAAAACCCGTAATTGCGTACAACATACGCTATCGAGGAAGGTCGCAATTGCGTGTAATGCAAGCCAAGTCTGGGTTGCGTGTTGTGCAAGACTCTTCTGTTGTTTCATATAATAGAATCCAACCATATTTCATTTATAGATTGAATATATATTTATATATATATACTCAATGTTGCGTAGAATGACTATTATCAAACGAATTTGAAATTGTGTGTAACACAATCTAAGAATAGTGTTGCATATACTGCAAGATAATAAGGTGTTGTGTATAGCACAAGATAATCATGTTGTAGCATAAAACACATGAAATAAAATAAATTAAAAAGAATACTTATCATAAAATATAGGTTTGTTACATTCTACCCCCCTTAAAATGAATTTCGCCCTCAAAATTCGTCGGGGTTATGCATGGTTTTCTACTTGAATGTTCTTTAATTAAAACCCACATCATAAAATGAAATACGAAAAATATAACTTTCAAAAATAATGTATGAAACATAATGGTTACCCAAATTAACTCATCACTGGGTTTCCACATAGGAGAACATAGGTGAAAATATGGATATGGAAGAGAAATCTAACCATCATGTTCTGATTGAGTGTGGTAGATAACATGGCTGTGAAAAAGCCAACAATCAAAAAGCCATATATTTGTGATGATATAAGGTACCATATGATTCATCGGATATAAGGGAACTAAGACAACATTTTTGTTTATCAAGATAATTTCTGAAAAGTTAAATAATTTGAATTAGAAGAAATACTTGCTTGATTTTTGTACAATCTCACTATTGTTCGTTATTTGAACAATTTCCACTTCATCTCTTAAAGAAATGAAGTTGAATTTGTTATTCGTGAAGTGTTAGGAGATCATGTGATAGAATGATGGGTCATTCCATCTGTTTCAAAAAAAAGGTTAAAAAAAGTTATAAGTCCATCTTATGGTTAGATTAATCGTATATGGTTCCAAAAATGAACTTATACTTCATATATCATACCGCTTAATAAAATAAAACTGGTTTTTACTAAACAGGGACTTCCTGTAGTCCAGTGGTATGCGATAAATGCCAGTTGCACTTCGGTTGTGGGTTCGATTCCCGCAACCTTGTCCGACGCGACGGGTTGTCACCCATCCTGCAGGTTAGCCTTTTTCTAAAACAATACTATTATAAAAAAAAGTTCTTTCCTTAAACAATACTATCCATTCCAATCTTTAGGCTTATCCAAAATACTTCTTTCTAAACTCATTTTATAAATAGAACGATTACTAAAAAGGTCATATAACAAGCACGTGAATACCATCATTTATCCCTCATATATCTTGTTGGTCACATTCCAGTCATGTGAATACCTTAATCATGTATTCTATTGAAAAATGAATACCCATTGAATCTTAGTGAAAACCTGAGTGCTGTCAAAAGTTAACTCTTTCCACATACCAAAGTCCTCAAAATTCTATATACTCAATCCATGATATCACATACTCCTTATATCAATCATGAGCTCATGAATACAATCAAACATCTCATTATCTTCTTATCCCTTCATTATGAGCATATCATCTACTTTCCAAAAATATCTGAATAACCGTCCATGGTTACCGGTACCATTCAACATATACTTTCATATACTTTAGGGAAAAAATAGTGTAACAATCCCTAGATGATTCTTTATTCTATAGTACCATACATTATTCTTTATAAACATACAATCATTCCACTAACTTCTTAAACCACTAGCTGAGCTTCATCATTTATTTCATCTCATATTTCATTTGTAGTCGCTTCATCATCATCCACATAAATACTACACATATGACCATGCTGATTCTATTCATGAGATTTTCCCTTAAGGAATTGGTTTTCATAATGCCCATACATTCCACATTTAAAACATCTAATCATTGTTGATGTCGTAGCAATACCATTATCCTTGTCCATGGTGTTAACTGAACCTTTTTCTTTGCACTTACTGTCTTTGTGTCCTTCTTTTCCACACCCAAATCATCTTCCAGTTCCTTTGAAACAATCTCCCTGATGCCTCTTCCCATATGATTTACATGAGGGAAATTGAACTTTCTTTCCTCTATGATCATCATGAAACTCCATCATTCTCTTATTATCTGAGTCGGAAAACTTACCAAAGTTGAGATTATTGATCATATTATGAGATTGCTGATTAGGCATAATAACGATGTTTGGACTTCCAAATCCTATTTCATTTTGTTGCTCATGAAGAATATCATTCCATTGTCTGTCATATCCTCCATTATCATGAATCTTCCTATTTCCAGCCATTTTCTAAAACCCAAAAAGAATAGTGTGAGAGGCAAAAATCATGCTAGGGAAAACAACACAGTAAAGGGGGAGTACCCTCAATATCTAACATCTTAGGTAAAATTCTATGATTGTTACCATAGTTCTAGGACTATTTCCTATACGTATACTTATCCTTAGGGATATCCCTAGACATACCTTAGAAATATCTCTAGGGATCTCACTAACGTTTTCACATCCTAGTTTCCAAAGGTTGAATAAACCTTTCCTCTCATACCAACTATAGAGAACCGAAGCTTGATATACATGGACATTACATTACTTTTGCGGAATACTTAATACATAACAAAAACAGACACACAAGGACCGTAATAGTTTAGTGTCTTTGGAAACATGGAATGTAATCTTCTAATCATGGTAAAAGATCCTCAACATCTCCCATAAAGATCTTCCCCTTTTTTTCTTACCTAAAAACCTTCTTTATATCCTAGGGAAAAGAAAACATAAAAAGGGTGAGCTCAAATGCTCAGTAAGGTTAAGCATGGATAAAATAAAACATACCATATACATTTGAACTTAAAAACATGAACATAATGTTTAAACATCAAAAGCTTGAGCAATGACATAAAACATGGAAGTACGTAAGGCATAGATCATAAAGAAACATTAAGCATGATAAAATAGCATGGGAAGAAAACATATAATTGTGGAAACCATTAAGTACATAATATGATTTCCATATTAGCCAAGGCATTGCTTCCAAGACCATCATAGTGGACAAAGTCCCTTTCTGAATCAAGTTCACTCCTCATCCCAGTCCTGTATTACTGAACCGGTTTAACTTGTACTTCCAGCCATGTCTATCTCATGAGATATAAATCTTTACCCAATTCATTGGAGGGAGATATAGGTCCCACAAATCTCATAATGAAATCATTCTTACTTGTGCCACAAAATAAACATACATCATTCATAATAACCCAATAAATAAAATGGGTTTCATAAACATCATCCCATCATCACATAATCCATATAAAAGAAATGGATATCATTTCATAATAAGAAAATTGAAACCATCTAAATCATAGAGACATGATACTTGAAACATACACATATGAAATAATGTCATCTTAGATGGAGAATGGTTTTGATTAAACATTTGAAATTAATTCTTGAGGAAAATATCCTTTCTTTGTCAAAATCATGTTCTTTTCAAAAAATGCCATGCACTTTTAAAATAAAAGTATTTTTTTGAAAATACTCATCAAATCATGTAGGGTAAGATTCATGAAAATGAGGCGTTATGAAACCGTAAAAATCCGTTCACGCCGTATAAGTTAAAAATAACATTCTCCCCGTACTTTTGTCGAAAAAGTCAAAAAGTACCTTGTAGGGTAAATAAAAGAAAGATTCCTTCCATTCCATGGGGTAAAAGTCAAAATGGGTAAAAATGAATTTAAACATACATGAATACACATTTATAAAACATGTACATGGATGATAGAAATAACCCCAGTAAATACATACGAATAAGCAATCTCGGATAAAAATGAGATTTGAAAAATTATCCCTTACCTTATGTCCGATATGCTTTGTATGTATCCGAACCTCCTGTATAATGATTTAAATAATGCCATTTACTTATCAAAGAATCGTATTCATTGTTATGATATCATATATGGTTCACTTATGACTTTATATTACCGGTTCTTTTGTAAATTCCATGTTAAAGAGCATTTTGGGTAACATCGTTTCATTTGTCGTTCGTGTTTTGAAATTAAATTCTTCATATGATTAATTAAATCATGATTACTTAATTCCAGAATATAAAACATGATTTATATATAATCTATATTCATAATATACATAAATATAATAGATCGATAAATGGAAATCAATACACCGTTCATTGAGACGGTAGGTCATACGTACGCATGAACGCAGTTTTCGTTTCCTTATTGAGTTGAATGGAATTAAGTAGATGACATAAATATATATATATATACATAAATCTAGTAGCTTTATAATTTCATATATTTCATTATTATTGCTTATATATACTTTATAATCATTCTTAAATGGTTAACATGGAGAATAAATCTCATCGTGTCGTGGAGACGGTAGTCCGTACGTACGCACGAGCGATGATATCGTTCCCATAATTATTGAATTGAATTGGATATGATGATAAATTATATCATAATCAGTATGATTTTATAATAACTATCTATAGTTATTCTTTACACCATTATACCAATCCAAGTAAGGTGGTGTTGGAAAAACAGCTTACACCACGGTGTGGAGACGGTATTCCGTACGTACGCACACGCGGTGATTTCGTTTTCTGTAGGATGGATAGATGGTGAAATAGGGTTGTTTAATACTTATAATAACATATAAGTATGTGAGTGATACTTATGTTATTACTTTATAATGAAACAACTAAATAAGAAGAAGTATAAGATGAAATAAAGTTGAAAGAATCAATAACGGACATTACCTCTTCTTTGAAGCGCCTCTTTGAGACCTCCTCTTTGGGCACTAAAATTGGTCTTTGAAAAAGACCAGGATCTCTAGTATGTTTCTAGGGAAGTGGATAAGAGAATTTGGTAGGGTTTGGACGATCTTGAAGGCTCAAATTGGTGTCAGGACGGGAGGGAGGAGGTGCCCTTTTATAAGGGAGGAGAGGGGCACCTTTGGAAATCATAGAAATATTAATTTATAATAAATCTAACCCCAAATAAAAACCTCCAAAAATGACTCATATTCGAATATTAGATGAGATAGGGTTGTAATATCATCAACCAATCAAATTTAGACATGTTTTGATTTTATTTTAAACCTTATCATTTTGATTTATCCTTATTTAATCTAATTAATTTTATTTGTGGTAATAAAATTCTAAATTTTAAATGGTCAAAAATAATCACTTATATGTTTTTAGTTTTCCATAATTGGATACTTTATAATATTTTATACTATATAAATTTCAATTTATAATTTTTAAATATTGTTGTGATTTTAAAACAGTTTAATAATGTGTTATTTTTATAAAATAACAATAGTGTCAATTTTGACACTATTTATTTATTTGAATTTAAATAAACTATATACAGAAGATATGTTCGAACTAAAAGTTTTAATAGATTAATAAAAGGTCATATGTATCTATAAAATTAGTGGATCACATTAAATAGTTCATATAATATTTAGTTTATTATTTTTAAAACTATTTATTTGGTTTATCTCTTAATAAAATAATTACTACATCATTTTTGTATAATTATTTAATATACATATTTTTTGAATAAAAAATAAAAATAAAATTATATGATGAAGATAAATATATTAAATTTCACAATAATACTTTTACTCGAATTTATCATCTCAAAATCACAATATTTAAATTGTTATATTTAGTAAATTATGAAGGTGACAACTTTGGCATCATTTAAAATAAAATAATATAAGTGTCATAATCGCTTTTATAAGGCTCAAAATAGTAAACTATTCCACCATTGGATTATTATGGTTTACATGTACATGACCAATATGTTTTGGTCAGGGTTTTGTGCCTTTTATGGTCACTATTAGTTTAATAAAAACTATATTCTTGTTTTTTCACTAGATAAACAATTTATGCATCACTATTGTGTCACAGTTAATGATAATTATTTAAACCCTAAAAATTATAAATAAATTCATATGATTTAGATAATTTCATTATATTTTTGGAGACTATTCATTTTCAAAGTTTCATTATGTTTATAACTAAATTAAAAATAATATACTTATAAGATTTAAGAGAGTGACATTTTGTCACTTTCTTTGGTTTTAATAATAATAAAGTTATTTGCATAGAAAAAATTCCATTAAATGATTCTAATCCGACCCTTAGGTGATATGGGTCGACTTTTAGTCATCCAATAGGATTTGGACAGTTGTTAGGGTAATTTTATAGTCTTATATTTACCCTTAATTAACCGATTTACCTTTAACTATTGTAAATAAAATTTACCATAGTTACTATTCATAATGCCAAAAAATAAAAAGCAGCCTATTAACATAATTTGGACCCACTGATTCCAAATATGGAATACATTTTTCAAAATTAAAAACACATAAGATGCAGTAATTAATTAAAAATTAATCTCGTTGTCGAAAGAAAACGGGTTTTTGTTTAAAACATTGTAAAAGATTGAATTGATTTAACCTACGAATTCAAGGTGAAATCATTGCTAATTACATACATTGTATTAAACGGTAAAAATATATTCTATTTATATATTAAAACCATTCAATATTATAATTTAACCACATAAATTATTATGATGAAAAAAGTTGTTTTTAATTAAAATATAGCCTGTTTTTAATCATCGTTAAAATATGAAAGTTATCAGAAAAATATCAAAACTTTATCCAATGTAATGTTTTATATCCTCATTCAAAAGAAGAAGTTTATTTTGTAAAATTGAACTTATAAACATGTCAAAAACTATATTTAAAGGGGGTGCACCATCAAAAGGCGGCAAAACTGCATTTTTTGAAAAATACTTATTTTACCCAAAAAAATTATTTTGTTCTTATACCATGTTCTAGAAAATGTGTAAGATGAATAATAATGTTATAAAATTCAAATTTTATTTAATACTATTAATAATGGCTAGTTCATAATAATATTATAATAATATACCATTGTTTAGTAAAACCCGGTATTGCGTACGACACACGCTATCGAGGAAGGTCGCGATTGCGTGTAATACAAGCCAAGTCAGGGTTGCGTGTTGTGCAAGACTCTTCCATTGTTTTGTATAACAGAATCCAACCATATTTCATTCATACAATGAATATATATAAATATATATATACACACTCAATGTTGCGTAGAATGACTATTATCAAATGAACTTGAAATTGTGTGTAGGACAATCTAAGAATAGTGTTGCGTATACTGCAAGCTAATAAGGTGTTGCGTATAGCACAAGATAATATTGTTGTAGCATAAAACACATGACATCAAATAAATTAAAAATAATACTTATCATAAAATATCGGGTTGTTACAGAAGACATTTGGGTAAATCCTACTGAGTTTGAGAACTCACCCCATGCTTTGACACTGTGGAGTCATTGTAGTTGTCGTGTACCATGATGTTGGAAAAGGTAAGGCATAACCCTCCTTTAGTAGAGAATTATGACCCCTTGGTGGAGCTTGGATCTTGGATCATGTCATAGAGATGTGGTGGTGTCTTGGATTGTGGTGTTCGGTTGTTTAGTTTCCCCAGTGTACTCTGATGTTGCGTGGACATGTCTATTTGTATTGGTTTTGAGTTGTTTTTTGGAACAACTTGGTTGTATTTTGGGAATGCATGGTTGGGTAATTGAATTGACATTCATCATATAGTGGTTGTGGGTGGATGGTTCGGTTGGTTTTGTCTTATGGTAAAATCTTTCCCCAACATGATCTTGAAGCCCTCGGCATTCATTTCCAGCCTTTGGGGTCCTGGGATCATCGCTTAAGGCCAAGTAGCTCTCACTGCCTCCTCAAGCCAATGAGGTAGGGGCGGGGTGTTACACATGGTGTGTGCTAGAAGAATTTCCACTGCCCCGTGTTGTTCGTTACATGGCCAGATATAAGGGTTATACTAAATGGTTTGTTCAATCTTGAAACGTCGTGTATAACCTAAGGTCTATCCAACCATTTCGTTAGTCACACGGATGGACACATGGACTACACAACACGGTGTGTACATCCGGTACACATCATGTCCCATCAAAGATTTCCAAACCTCGTTTCACTACCCACACAGCCAGTGACACGGTTAGAGACTACACAACGTGTACATATATTACACAATGCATACATACAATACACGACGAGTACATAAGAAAAACATTTCCTTCCCAAACAGAAGGTTACATGGAATGTATTTATAATTACATGATGTTTATTCTGGTTTTTTCTATACTGTAAGCCTCATAAAGTACTCTGGAACCCTGAAAAACACTGAAAAGAACATTAAAGTGCCAAATTATGATATTTTGGGGGCCCATAATCCTCGCAAATCAAATCTTGGCATCTTATTTAAGTCATATACATGCATAACAAGCGATGATCCACAAAATTCCAATACATGGGGCCCATAACACCTCAAGAACCAATTTTTGGTGTTCATTCAAACTAACCCTTGCAAAATTAAATATCCTATCAAAAAATAAGGTATTCTATCTAGGAATATATCACACCAGCATGCATATCTAGCACATCATCTATCACAACTACATGGAATCACTAATGCACCCGAAATGGAATGACAAAATTCATGACATGTGATTTGTAGAAAGTGTATATATGATGAATGAGATGGAATACCCTCATCTCATCTGGTTTCAACAGATATTTAACCTCAATAATATCAACAATAACAACAAAAAACATGTGAATCACCCAACGATGAAATCAAATCAACTATATAAATTGAAAAACTAGAAAATAGAAATATATGAGGTAAATCATATTTTCCCTGTACATGGGTTAGATACTCCTAGGAACAGCTTATTACCATGTACCTATTCCATCCTATCCTAGACTATAGGTTCCAAATAGTAAGTCAAGAAGAAAATAATCTCTTCTGATACCACATTGTAACATCCCAGTTCTAGGTGCCACCCAAAGGTGCCCTGTACCTGGTTACTCACATGGCATCAAGCGCATTTTCCCAAATGCCAGAGGTTGCCGACTATAAGTGAGGGCCTTGGGTGTGATAATGGGGAAAAAATTATCTCATTGGAAGAGTAATGCAGTTGAAATAAATAGATAAAAATAGAAGAATAAATAATAATACCATAGAATAGGAAACAATGGGAAACTGAAAGAAGTAAATAACTCGAGTACATATATAAAATATGCATGATACATATGTCTAGGAAAGCATCAAAACATATAAAAATGATAGGATACAGTACTAAACCAAAGTACAAAGAAAGAAAATAAACTCCAACAGTATTGTAAGCCTCAGCTTTGCCCCATGCTCCCCAGCTCCACAATAATCAAGTAACTGAAGTAGCATGGCACTTTCCCTTATCTATAACTGCATCAATATAATCCTTTTGGTCCAAAAAGCATTACCCAAATAGGGTTTGAAACTAATCCCAGTATGCAACCACCCAAAGATCTATGCCTAATAGTCAAGGAATATATATGGCAGGCAATAAGCAAAAGAATAAGTAAACAATGAAGTACTCATAAGTAAACAATCCTATAGTTTCAATTTCATTATACTCATATATCATGTAAGTAGATAATCTCAAATAGATCACCCTCTGGTAAGTACTCACATCCTAACCCATCTAGTTCAACCAAAACAAACACAATCAACCCTTTGGGATGTACTCACAGTCTAACCCTTCTAGTTCAGCTTTAGCAAAGACTCTCTAAGGAAGAACTCACTGTTAATTCCTCATGTGGTCTCATATCAGTAACTATATACACCATGGGTAATCACTCAACATCCAATTCCCCCTTGTGGTCTCGTAATTAGGAACTATAGACACTCTGAAGGAGAACTCACGTCCATCCAACCTATGGTCTCACAACATGACAAATAAACAGACACTCTGGATATGCCCTCAACATCAATTCTCCCTATGGTCTACTACATGAGGTTCCCACAGCCCTGTGTAAGTAAATATTCCACAAATGATATATGGAGGCTAATGTAAACCACAAAAACTACATAACTAAATAGTCGAAAGCATATCACACCATGTTAGATAAAATCACTCCATCCTAACAGAACTAGGCATGGAAAAGAAAACTGCCTAACATCCATAGCTAGACCAAATGTTCAATATCAAGAAAACATGGGAAAACACATCCATAGCAAGGTAAATAATCCTTTTTTTATCAAAAACCCTAAACTCCAGAACACATAACATAGTAGGTATTAACAGTGCTAAAACCATGATCGTGCAATAACCTAATCAAGGGTATTGGGCAATTGTTCACATATAACTCAAAGAATAACTACGGAAAGGAACAAACCACCTACCTCAGCATTGTACAAATGATATACGTGAACCACAAACCTTGAATATCCCTAGAAAATCATAGATCTATAAAAATTATAAAAACGTTAAATCAAGAATATCTCATGAAAGAAGATAAATCAATAAATGAGGCTCTAGAAGAAGGAAGATCATACCGTGAATATTCCAATACAATCGATGGCGGCCGATTTGTAGAACGGATGACGATTCGGGGGATTAGAGAAAAATCACTGACTACAAATTCTTCTATATGAGACCAACCAAGAAGAAGTGTGTTATTTTGATTAGATGTGACCCTGACCCGTTTAATGAAATAAAAATAAAGTACACGATGTGTCTTTTAAAAGTACACGACATGTACTTTACTTTACTGATCTTTTCTTTAGGAGGTCTATTGGTCACCCCACACAACCATGTGTTCGGCTGTTACAAGGCCAACACATGGCTTCCCACGATAACCAAATACACTGTGTGTACTTATAAGTACACAGAATGTATTTATAAGTACAAGACATGTACTATTGAAATTTCTAGAATTTCTTGATTTTCTAAAAAATAACCAGAAAAGAAAGAGATATCTAAAAATAATATCCATGTTCTTGCAATTATTACATCAACATATACAATAAAAATATTCTTACCTATTTTATGTTACATCACAAAGTATTTTATATCCATTATCCCTTTAGTGAACTTTGTTTCACTTATGCCGCCATTCAATATTAAATATCAGGCACTAGGGGTATTTTTATACCATATAAAGCCTTCTTCATCTTGTATATCATAGATATTTATTTTTTTTGATCAATTACATCCAGTAATTAATTATAGACTTCCTCTCCTACCCCTCCATTCACAAAGTATGACTTCAAATATATCCAATAAATTTTATATTTCTTATTCACTACAACTACCATGAACATTCTTATGGCTTCAAGTCTTGAAACATGACCAAAATTATCTTTAAAATCGAATCCTCCAAACTATGAGTAACCTTTATGTATATAAATAGCCATGTTTATTACGACTTACTCATTATCAATTATCTTATTTCTAATTACCCTCTTAGTCCTAACCAAATTCTTCTCTTTTGGTTTAGATACAAGGCCCCCATTGGAATTATTTTAAATATGATATACCTCTTTTGGGGATACATATATTTAAAAATAACATGAGTATTAATTAAGGAAACAATAATGATACTCACCAAAAAATCATTATAAAATTTAATCAATTAAAGGTATAAAAACATGTTCATTTCACATGGATTGATATAGTTATTGGTACTCAATCCATGTGTGGGAAACAATTCATTCTTTATATTTAACATTATTTTTATTCAGGTTTTCTTTGGAATAATTTTAACAAGTTTAACTCATTTACCATCAGATATGTGACAGATAATCCCTGTAGAAAGTGATTTTTTAACCTTAATTTCAAACAATTCTTAGAGATAGGGATTTTTCCAATGATGATATTGAATTATGGGAACAACATCATCTTCTAAAATAATTATGTGTGTGGAAATATAAGTGATATCCTAGGAATGTCATCGAATTTTCATATTATCAAAATTATATACACATCAAAAAGGTCTGGTGGTTTTAATTTCATCTCTTGAGAGAGGTTATTGGTAATAATAATATGTAATTGGTTAGTTCTCTCAATATATAACTATTTTAAATTATATTAACTGGTATTAATTCCAACACTAGTGGTTTCTTAATTTAGGGAAGGGATTTATGGTTAGTGAGGTCAATGACATTGTGTTCCTTCTCATGTTTACTCTTTATTGAAAAAAATATATGGTAATCAGATTTATATAATATTAAATAGTCATGGGTAACTATGGACACACTCAATAATTAATATAAAAAATCACACTTGTCCATACTCACACAATAATCAATACAACAATAAAAACCCAATTTGTCAAAGTATGAAGAAAAATCAAAATGGGGGTTGAGATAATAATATATTAATTGTGTTTCATTGGGTGGGGGATTCCCTCTAATAGCCAAAAAAAGTTCAATTATCCATAAGTGTGTGATTAATTACATCATGGATATTTACTATTACCATTTCCCCCAAAATTCCATGGACAATTTTCTATAGTGAACATTAATGATTGACTTTATTTTTTTACTAAATGGTCTCTTTGACATGAGATATTCATGTCCATGGGATTGGATATCTTCCATTTCAATAATGTATAAGTATGTAGGGAAGATAAGATTCTCCATTTGCATTATTGATTCCTCAATCACTCTATTTGGGTTATTTGTGCTAGGTTTGGCATGTTTTATATGATGACCATTAGTTTTATATTCTCTAACCTATAAATAATTATACAAAGAGTGAGACATCATGTTAATTGGGCACATAAATCATGAATTGTATCAAAAAAATAATTCTCAATTATAGTTCAAGGTACTCTAAATGTGCCTAGAAAGATTCATTTGGTGTGTATCACTAGTTGTATCAGGGCAGCGACATTTCTTCCTATGTTGACACTCTTATTCCCCTCAAATCACCACATATGGGTGAAATATATTTTATAAATCATTTATGGTGAGGGATTTGTTTGACTAAATTGTTGATATGAATCTTAACATAAAAGTTTTTAATTCATCTATGGTCTCTTAATAAATTTTATAATAAAATTATTTCATAGATTGATAATTTATATTAGAAAAATAATAGTAATGGATTGATCAGATAAAGTATAAATGAAAACTTTTTTACCTCTTTTTATCTTCACATGAATCCTGTGAGGATTGATAGAGTGATGTTCTTCCATATGAGGACATGTTTTTATGTAGAGTCACTGTAATAATAAAGTTATTTACCATCATGAAGTTCAATGATATATCCATTACCATTATCATTGTTATAGTCAACAGTTTTAGATGATAGTTTTATTGAACCTTCCATATTAATCTCACAAATGGGTTTTTACAGTTTTTTCACTATAGTCCACAAATCGTGGGTTACTGAATGTGTTGTCTTTTATAACTAACGGTTATGTGATTTTTTTTCTTTATTATTTCCTCAATAATTAGTTTATATTTGGGTGGAAGAGGAGGGTTACTATGGTTAGGTGATAGATGAGAAGGATGTGTAAAATGGATATGATGATATCATTTCTATTTAGAATAACTTTACATACCTCTTTATTAAAACTATATTAGTTATTTCCTCTTAAGAATATGATTTTTCTTAAATTTTTTTTAAAGGTTGTTCCTACTTTTTTGAACACCTAGGATGTTCTATTACATAAGAATCAAATGAGTCCCAAAATTGGGGTCTTTGATAATATAAATGGGTGTTATCAACATAAATACCAAATTATAATGGAATGGGTGGATACATTAAATCATATTGAGTTTGAGATAATTATAGTTAAACTATATACATTTCACCATGTTTTTAGAGAACTTTTATGTTAATAATCGTATACCATATTAACTCTTCTAGTTGGTGTTATTTATCATATTCTAAATTATATTGAATTTGGAGACATTAGGTTATAATGTCATGGGTAGTGGTATATGTTTTTTCCAACAGAGTACCTATGGATGAAAAATATATCATGTGGTGATCCATGGGGATAGGTCCCACATAAAACTATTGAATTGAAAGTTATTCCTTAATTTAGAGTTGGAGGAAACAAGAATAATGACTTTGGAATATATCCTCTAATTGAGGAAGGGATTATCCTTGTGTTCACTTTCTCCCAAAAATCTATTTTCTAATACATCTAGCTCAGGTTGATGGGAATAACTTCTCTATAAATAACGATTTAGAGAAATTCCTTAATAAAATTGTGGTAGGTTGAAAGTATAACTAGTATTTGGATACACCATCAATTATTCTATCATTCTTCTTCCCGAAATATCAATTTTTTTCAACTTCATTCATTTACCCAAGTGAAATTTTGTTAGATTCCATGAATGTAATTTTAACTTACATTCCTCTTGAATATGAAATTTATACAATTTTATAATAATCTTAGAATAATGTAATTCATACCATATTCCTGTTTCAATCTAACTCTCCACAGAAGATATAATGAATTTTGGTCCAATACTGAGTATTTTGAAGGAATTCTACTAATGCATAGGGTTTTGGGATTGTATATTGAAATCAAGGAAATAAGGAGGATATTTTTCTCATAAAATAAAACTCACAATACAAAATTCAAAATCTAATGAAGCTTCCTCATTACAAGAAACCTATCATGATTCAGTCAAATTAGCTCCCCTTTTTTATATAGGCCATATGTCATTAAAAGTAAAGTACAATGAAGTGTTATTCCTTTTGATATATATATATATATAAATATTTAATTATATTTTTTATAATTGGATGATTAGTTAATATATTGAATAAATAATGACTCATTCTGTTTTAAATTTTTATCTTTATGAGTCAAATAAATAAAAATAATGAATAATTCAATTCCAAGTTCCTTTTATCCATTTGTAAAACTTTTTTTAAAGTGGAATAAAATTAATTTACAATGTGAAATATGACTTGTTTATATTTCATCAAATGGGATCTAACCCTAGAATTAACATAAAATGTAGGCAATCCCTATGATAAGACCTGAATTATCATGATTTCCATATATTCATAATGAACTATGATAATCAAATATATAAAATAGTGAAGTTAGGTAGAGAAAATAGGGTTGTAAATTTTATACTTATAATGTATTTCTTGGATACTAGTAAATTTTGTGTGAAATTTAACGGTAGTATTTAAAAAGTGGATAAAAAGGGATCTTTATTAAATAAACTCTTTAATATAATTAGTATATTTCCTCATTCATGAATGTTTTGATAACGGTTAAAAAATTTCTAGATGAAAATTAAAAAAATTTAGTCAATATTAATGAATACTAGTTTAGTGTGAAACAAATAGTTTATATCACCTTTCACCTCTGATAATATTAAAATTACTAAGTTATAATGAGGTATGGGTTACAAAAAGCCCTTAAAATACTAAAAATATTTTTAAATTCCAAATATAAGAAAATTATTCCATATAAAAACTCATTTAAATCCATTATTTAAAAATACAAGGATTTTCAATCACCATTGAAAAAGTGTTTAAATTGATTTTGGATACTATATTTAGGATCGTAGATAATCTAAAAACAAAATAAATAAAATTAATACCAAAATGGAAACTCACCAATTTTTTTTATTTTGGTTTGTTTTTTTCTTTAAAAAAAATTAATTATATCTATATTATGACTCTCACTCCCACATCTAGAAATGAAATTTTTCAAAATTTTAGAAAAGTACATAATTTGAATAGTGAATAATAGTAGGGAGAAGAAACAAACTTCTAAGTGGATTGATAAATCGAATCTTACATCTGATGTTACTCCACTTGGTTCTATAGAAAATCCTCATAGTGTTGTTTATGTTCCTTCACATTGATGGTAAAATTTCATCGACACCTCTTATAAAAAACTTATATTGTTGCAAAAAGTAGAAAAATTTGTAATTGTAAACGGATTTATCCATCAATAACAAAACATATCTTTCAGGATGTTTATCCTAGAATACTACATGAGGACCTTATCACCATTATTAAATTTCTTTTGATGCATCATATCATCAAGTATAGATTTTTACTACCTTTGTGCCTTTAGGATTTCAGCTGCATATAAAACTAAATTTTATCTAACTCGATAATATAGAATTTTTTATGATCACATGTATTTTATATATTCTTATTATATTAATTAACGACCCAAAATACATTGTTTGGTACCTCCACTGGGAGGTGACATGAATTTTCAAATAAAAATCTATAAGATGACATTATGTTGGGGTTTTAAATATTTACGGTATTTTTTAATTGAAATATCCAATCAAAAACTCTAGCCTCTATTTTTTTTGTGTAATAAAATTTTTTCAATGTTTTTATTAACTTTACTATTTGAAATTTGAACATTCTTAATAGTCTAGGGATGATATAAATTGGATACTTTAATAATAACCCTAAATTTTAGTGAAATATTTTCATGATGAGTTTATAATAATTCGAAACTTTGTATTTAATTATAAACCTCTACACACCAATAAAACTAAAAAATTGAAACAAAAAAATTTCAACAACCAGTTAATAGTCATCGATAAATGTTTACTTTTCTTCCTCCCATTTGGTGACATTTTCAATGTACAATAGTATTTTCAAAGATCCAAATGAGTTTGAAAATGGACCCATGAAGACAATACTAATACATCAAATATATTGAAAAATTATATGGGTTGAAGGGATACTCTATTCGTCCTATAGAAATTCCTAATAAATTGAATCTTTTCATGTGACTTACATAATATATGGAAAAATCTATAGAATTATGGATTATAAATTATTTATTTAAGGGAATTTATAGATATATATTGAGAGACAAAGTGGCCCCCATAATATAAATTCTGAGAGGATCAAAACATATATGTGATCCCATTTTTCAGGACAGAACGATGAATAACCTTGTCACTAAAACATTTCTATAAGTATTCATGATCACAGAACTATGATTGTGACTCATGCTTATGTATCAAGTATTTTAAAATTCTATAATTTTTGGGGGACTAGACGTTAATAATAAATTCATAATATCCACATACCAATGGGTAACTTCCACTACATAAAACTTTCTCTCATTAGGGAAGAACTCTCTAATGGGAAGTGATGACCCAACATGGTGGTCTAATGGTGGGAAATCAACTAATGTGGTCAGATAATACATTTTTTACTCCATTTGTTTTTCAAATATCACGGTAAAACACCTAGGGGGAGAATTCATTATATTATGCAGGGCTTATACTTGATATTCAGAAGCAGAAACTTAATTGAAAAAATATTGAAAAACACACTGAATTTTGACCCAAGATGATATGAATATAATTTCTATAAGGTAAAAAATGGACATAAGTTCAATTTCAGTGGTAGTATGTTATTTTATAGTAGGATCTAGGGTATATGAATAATATGCACTTACATGAGAATCCCTATTAACCCATTATGATAATATTTCCCTAACTATAAATTTAAATGCACACACATAAACATAGAGGGGATATCTTACCAATGTCGTTAGATGATGGATAGGGATATGGGGCTCATTTTTTAAAATTAAAAGGATAAATGGATTTATTAAAAAAAATAATGTCTTTTTATTACAATCATGAAAAGGGATGTTTGATCATACTAAGTTCAATAAATAATTAATGGAAAAAAAGAATGTTGAAAGAAATATTTCACCTCATAAACACATTTTGGGTATGGTGGGGAAGAAATTATGTCCATTTTTTATTCTCAACATTAATTACCTCAATCAAAATAAAACCCCTAAGTACTATTTTTTCCCTACCATAAAGTGAGATTTATAATAATTTAACATAAAAACATTATCAGTACAATTATGGAAGACATAACCTAAGGGTTTTGAGTGTATTCTTTCTACTTTATTTATGTTTTGATAATTAAAAAATTATACTTGTAAAAAATCCCTCAAACATGAATTATTAAAAGAAACAAATGATTATCTTGGTTTAATGATTACAATACTTGTAGAAAAAAAATAAATTTGAATTGATATTTTTTGTTGTTCCTTTAATTGGTCTCCATGTTTTCCATGTTTTTATGAACTGTTTATGGAGAAAAATACACATTAGTATGAGTTGATCAATTCATCATATGATGATGAGTAGTTTACCAGGAAGGATTGAATAAATACATATGAAATAAATTTTTATGAAGTCATCAGTCATATGAAGTGAGTCTTATGATGGCTGAGAAATGGCTAATGGAATCTATTATTGAATTTTTTTTCAAATTACAATGTCTTGTACTTTATTTTAATGTCTTACGCATTTGTGAATAGTATAATAAAATATTATTTTGGTAACTAAAATATTCTTTATATGGGTTTCAATATCTTATATGGTATAAAGAGTAATTATGAAGAAATGAAGAGTTATTTGAGAGTATTTGTAACACCCCGAGATTTTATGAAAAATATTCTTTTAATTTCATTAATGTCTTGTGTTGTATGCTACACCAAGATTACCTTTTGCTATACGCAACACCGTATTAGCTTGCAGTATACGAAACACTATTCTTGGATCGTGTTACACACAATTTTTATAATAGTTATTCTACGCAACATTGAGTATATATATATATATATTCAATGTATAAATGAAATATGGTTGGATTCTGTTATACAAAACAACGAAGGATTCTTTCACACCATGCAACCCTGACTTGGCTTTCATTACACGCAATCGCGACCTTCCTCGATAGCGTGTGTTGTACGCAATATCGGGTTTTACTAAACAAAAATATATTATTATAATATTATTATGAACTAGCCGTTATGAATAGTATTAACTAAATTTTGAATTTTATAACATTATTATTCATCTTACACATTTTCTAGAACATGGTATAAGAACAAAATAAATTTTTCGGGTAAAATAAGTATTTTAAAAAAAATGCAGTTTTGCCTCCTTTTGATGGTGCACCCACTTTAAATCTAGTTTTTGACATGTTTATATGTTCCATTTGAAAAAATAAAATTATTATTTGGAATCAAGAAATAAAAATTTACTTTGGATAAAATTTTCATTTTATTCTGATGACTTTCATATTTTAACGATTAGTAAAAACACGCTATATTTTAATTAAAAACAACTTTTTTCATCGTAATATCTTATGTGGATAAATTATAATATTGAATGGTTTTAAAGTATAAATAGAATATATTTTTACCATTTAATATAATGTATGTCATTAGCATTGATTTTATCTTGAATTCGTAGGTTAAATCAATTCAATCTTTTGCAATGTTTTAAAGAAAAACCCATTTTCATTCGACAACAGAATTAATTTTAATTTAATTTCTGAAACTTTTATGTATTGAATTTGGAAAAATGGATTCCATATTTGGAATCAGTGGGTCCAAATTATGTTAATAATCTACTTTTTATTTTTGGGAATTGTGAATAGTAACTACGGTAAATTTTATTTACTATAGTTAAAGGTAAATCGGGTAATAAAGGGTAAATATAAGATTATAAAATTACCCTAACACTTGGAAAAATCATATTGAATGACTAAAAGTAGACCCATATAAGCTAAGGGTCGGATTAGATTCATTTAATGGACTTTTTTCCATAAAAATAATTTAATTATTATTAAAACCAAAGAAAGTGACAACATGTCACTCTCTGAAATACTATAAGTATAATAATTTTAAGTTAGTGATAAACTTCATGAAACTTAGAACATTAATAGTCTACATAAATATAAAAAAATTATATACATAATGAGAATTTATTTAGAATTTTTTGGGATTAAATAATTTTCATTATTTGTGACACAATAGTGATGCAAAAATTATTTATCTAGTGAAAAATCAAGAATATAGTTTTTATTAAACTAATAGTGACCATAAAAGGAAAAAAACCCTGACCAAAACTTATTGGTCATGTAACTTTAAACTATAATCATCCAATGGTCGAATATTTGACCATTTGGAGTCTTATACAAGCAATTATGACACTTATATTATTTTATTTTAAATGATCCCAAAGTTGTCACCTTCATAATTTAATAAATATAAAAATTTAAATATTGTGATTTTAAGATGATAAATTCTAGTAAAAGTATTATTGTGAAAGGTAATAGATTTATATTCATCATAGGATTTTATTTTAAATTTTTATGCAACAAATAAGTATATTAAATAATTATACAAAAATGTTGTAGTAATTATTTTATTAAGAGATAAACCAAATAGATGGTTTTAAAAATAATAAAATAAATATTATATGATCTATTTAATGTGATAAACTAATTTTATAGATACTTATGACCTTTTATTAATATATTAAAGCTTTTAGTTCGAACATATCTTCTGTATATATTTTATTTAAATTCAAATAAATGAATAGTGTCAAAATTGACACTATTGTTATTTTATAAAAATAACATATTATAAAATTGTTTAAAAATCACAAAAATATTTAAAAATTATAAATTTAAATATATATGGTATATAATGTTACAAAGTAAAGAATTATGGAAAATTCACAACAAATAAGTAATTATTTGTCATAATTTAAAATTTAGAATTTTATTACCACAAATAAACTTAAATAGATTAAATAACAATAAATAAAAATGATAAGGTTTAAAATAAGATCCAAACATGTCTAAATTTGATTGTTTGATGAGATTACAACCCTATATCATCTAATATTCGAATATAAGTCATTTTTGGAGGTTTTTAAGTGGGGTTATATTTATTATAAATTAATATTTTTAAGAATTCCAAAGGTGCCCCTCTCCTCCCTTATAAAAGGGAACCTCCTCCCTCTCCTCCTCACACAAATTTGAGCCTTCAAGCTCGGAAAACCCCTGCCAAATTATCTTCTACACTTCCCTAGAAACATACTAGAGGTTATGGTCTACTTTAAAGACCAATCTTAGTGCCCTAAGAGGAGGTTTCAAAGAGGCGTATTGAAGAAGAGGTAATTTCTTCTCCCGATTCATTCAAGATTCTTTCTTCTTCAACTTATTCTTCTTTAGTTGTTCCATTATAAAGTAATAACATCAGTATCAATAATATACTGATTTGTTTTTATACATATGAAACAACCCCATTTCACCTTCTATCCATCCTACGGAAAACAAAATCACCGCACGTGCGTACGTACGGAATACCGTCTCCACGCCGTGGTGTAATCTGTTTTTCCACCAACACCTTACATGGATGGGTATAATGGTGTAATGAATAACTATACATAGTTATTATTACATCATACTGATTACGATATATTGTATCATCCAGTCTAATTCAATTCAATAATTATGGAAACGATATCATCGCTCGTGCGTACGTACAGACTACTGTCTCCACGACGCGATGAGATTTATTTTCCATGTTAAACATTTAAGAATGATTATAAAGTATATATAAGAAATAATAATGAAATATATGACATTATAAATCTACTGTATTCATTTATATATGTATGTCATCTACTTAATTCCATTCAACTCAATAAGGAAACGAAAACAACGTTCATACGTACGTACGACCTACCGTCTCCATGAACGATGTATTTATTTCCATTTATCGATATATTATATATATGTATATTCTGAATATATATTATATATAAATCATGTTTTATATTCTAGAATTATGTAATCGTGATCTACGTAATCATATGAATAATTACAAGTCAAAACACGGACGACAAATGAAACGATTTTACCCAAAACGCTCTTTAATATGGAATTTACAAAAGAAAGGGTAATATAAAGTCATAAGTGAACCATATATGATATCATAACAATTAATATGATTCGGTAATAAGTCAATAACATTATTTAAATCATTATACAGGAGGTTCAGATACGTACGAAGCATATCGGACATAAGGTAAGGGATAAATTTTGCAAATCTCATTTTTATCCGAGATTGCTTATTCGTAAGTATTTACTAGGGTTATTGTTATCTTCCTTGTCCATGTTTTATAAAAGTGTATTCATGTATGTTTAAAGTCCTTTTTACCCATTCTTTACTTTTACTACATGGTATATAAGGAATCTCTTTTTTACGTTACGAGGTACTTTTTGACTTTTCCAGAAAAGTACGAGAAGAATGTTTTTTTAACTTATACGGCACGAACGAATTTTTACGGTTTTATAAAGACTTATTTTCATAAAGATTCCTACAAAACATTTCATGACTATTTTCAAAAAAATCCTTTTCTTTTAAAATTTCATGACATTTTGTGAAAAGAAAATGATTTTGAAGAAGAAAGGATATTTTCCTCAAGAATTCATTTCAAGTGTTTTATCAAAACCATTTTTCATCTAAGTTGACATTATTTCATATGTGTATGTTTCAAGTATCATGAATCTATGATTTACATGGTTTAATTTTTCTTATTATGAAATGATATCCATTTCTTTTATATGAATTATGTGATTATGGAATGATGTTTATGAAACCCATTTTGTTTATTGGGTTATTATGAATGATGTATGGTTTTTTTGTGGAACAATTAAGAATGATTTCATTATGTGATGGTTGGGACCTATATCTCCCTCCAATTAATTGGGTAAAGATTTTATATCTCATGTGATAGACATGGCTGGAACGGTAAGTTAATCCGGTTCAGTGTTACAGGACTGAAACGAGGAGTGAACTCGATTCAGAATGGGACTTTGTCCACTGAGATGGTCTTCGCAGCAATGTCTTGGATACTATGGAAATAATTACATGTGCTTAATGGATTCCACAATTACATGTTTTATTCCCATGCTATTTTGTCATTCTTAATGTTTCTTTATGATCTATGCCTTACGTACTTCCATGTTTTATGTCATTTCTCAAGCTTTTGATGTTTAAACATTATGTTCATGTTTTTAAGTGAAAATGTATATGGTATGTTTTATTTTATCCATGCTTACCCTTACTGAGCATTTGAGCTCACCCTTTTTATGTTTTCTTTTCCCCAGGATATAAAGAAATGTTTTAGGTAAGCAAAGAAAAAGTGAAAGATCTTTATGGGAGATGTTGAAGATCATTCACCATGATTAGAAGATTACGTTCCATGTTTCCAAAGACAATAAACTATTACGGTCCTTGTGTGTCGGTTTTTGTTATGTATTAAGTATTCCTCTAAAGTAATGTAATATCCATGTATGTCTAGCTTCGGGTCTCTAAAGTTGGTATTAGAGGAAAGGTTTAGTCAATATTTGGAAACTAGGATGCAAAAACATTAGTGAGATCCCTAGAGATATTTCTAAGGTATGTCTAGGGATGTACCTAAGGATAAGAATACGTATAGGATATAGTCCTAGAACAATGGTAACGATCTTAGAATTTAACCTAAGATGTTAGATATTGAGGGTGCTCCCCCTTTACTATGTTGTTTTCCCTAGCATGATTTTTGCCTCTCACACTATTCTTTATGGGTTTTAGAAAATGGCTGGAAACAGGAAGATTCATGATAATGGAGGATATGACGGACAATGGAATGATTTTCTTCATGAGAAACCAAATGAAATGGGTTTTGGAAGTCCAAACATCGTTATTATGCCTAATCAGAAATCTCATAATATGATCAATAATCTCAACTTTGGTAAGTTTCCCGACTCAGATAATAGGAGAAAGATGGAGTTTCATAATGATCATAGAGGAAAAAAAGTACAATTTCCCCCATGTAAATCATGTGGGAAGAGGCATCAGGGAGATTGTTTCGAAGGAACTGGAAGATTCTTTGGGTGTGGAAAAGAAGTACACAAAGCCAGTAAGTGCAAAGGAAAAGGTTCAGTTAATAACATGGACAAGGATAATGGTATTTCTATGACATCAACAATGATTAGATGTTTTAAATGTGGAATGTACGGGCATTATGCAAACCAATGCCCTAATGGAAAATCTCATGAAGAGAATCAGCATGGTCATATGGGTAGTATTTATGTGGATGATGATGATGAGACTAAAAATGATATATGAGCTAAAAGAAGTGTTGAAGCTCAGTCAGTTGTTTTAGAAGGTAGTGGAATGATTGTATGTTTATCGAGAGTTATGTTGTATAGTTAATGGTACTGTGGAATCAAGAATCATATAAGGATTGTTACACTATTGTTTTTCCGAAAAGTATTTGAAAGTATATGTTGAATGGGACCAGTAACCATTGAATGTTATTCAGATATTTTTGTAAAGTAGTTGATATGCACATAATGAAAGAATAAGAAGATAATGGGTTGTTTGATTGTATTCATGAGCTCATGATTGATATAAGGACTAATTGATATCATGGTTTGAGTATATAGAATTTTGAGGATTTTGGTATGTGGAATGAGTTAACTTTTAACTACATTAATGTTTTCACTAAGGTTTAGTGGGTATTCATTTTTCAAGAGAATACCTGATTAAGGCCTTCGAACGTTTGTAATGTGACCAACAAGACATGTCTTATGATATATGGGGATCAATGATGGTATTAACATGCTTCTTATATGAAATCTCTGGTAATCGTTTTCACTATAATATGACAATGGAATACAATATTATGGATAAGCCTAAAGATTGGAATGGATTATTTTGGACATAAGTTAGTATTGTTTAAGAATAGAACCCTTTTTTGATATTATTGATGGGATGATATAGTAATGTAATTTTAGAAAAAGGACAACCTGCAGGATGGGCGACAACCCATCGCGTTGGACAAGGCTGTAGGAATCGAACCCACAACCGAAGTGCGACTGGCCTTTATCGCCTACCACTGGCCTACAAGAAGTCCCTGGTTAGTATAAAGTAGTTTTATTTTATTAAGCGGTATGATATATGAAGTATAAGTTCATTTATGGAACTATATACGATTAATATAACCATAAGATGGACTTATAACTTTTTCTAACCTTTTGTTTGAAAGAGATGGAATGACCCATCATTCTATCACATGACCTGCTAGAACATCACGAATAACAAATTCAACGACATTTCTTTAAGGGATGAAGTGGAAATTGTTCAATTCACGAACAACAGTAAGATTGTACCAAAATCATGCAAGAATTTCGTTTAATTCATCAAAATTAGGGAAATGATCTTGAAAACCAAAAATGTTGTCCTAGTTCCCTTATATCCGATGAATCAGATGGTACCTTAGATCATCAAAAATCAATAGCTTTGTGATTGTTGGCTTTTTCATAGCCATGTTCTCTACCACTCTCCATCAGAACTTGATGGTTAGATTTTTCGTCCATATCCATATTTGCACCTATGTCCTCCTACGTGGAAACCCAGTGATGAGTTAATTTGGGTAACCGTTACATTTCATACTTTAGTTTTTAAGGCCATGTTTTGATATTCCTTTTTACGATGTGGGTTTCTATTAAACAAACTTTCGAGTAGTAAAACACTTATAACCCTGACGAATTCGTGGGAGAAATTCATTTTAAGGGGGGTAGAATGTCTGACCCCGACATTTTATGAAAAATATTCTTTTAATTTCATTAATGTCTTGTGTTGTATGCTACACCAAGATTACATTGCACTATACGCAACACCGTATTAGCTTGCAGTATACGCAACAATATTCTTGGATTGTGTTACACAGAATTTTGATAATAGTTATTCTATGCAACATTGAGTATATATATATATATATTCAATGTATAAATGAAATATGGTTGGATTATGTTATAAGAAACAACTAAGGATTCTTTCACAACACGCAACCCTGACTTGGCTTGCATTACACGCAATCGCGACCTTCCTCGATAGCGTGTGTTGTACGCAATACCGGGTTTTACTAAACAACGATATATTATTATAATATTATTATGAACAAGCCATTATGAATTGTATTAACTAAATTTTGATTTTTATAACATTATTATTTATCTTACACATTTTCTAGAACATGGTATAAGAACAAAATAAATTTTTCGGGTAAAATAAGTATTTTTCAAAAAATGCAGTTTTGCCGCCTTTTGATGGCGCACCCACTTTAAATATAGTTTTGACATGTTTATAAGTTCCATTTGAAAAAATAAAACTATTATTTGGAATCAATAAATAAAAATTTACTTTGGATAAAATTTTCATTTTATTCTGATGACTTTCATATTTTAATGAATAGTTAAAACACGCTATATTTTAATTAAAAACAACTTTTTTCATCATAATATCTTATGTGGTTAAATTATAATATATAATGGTTTTAAAGTATAAATAGAATATATTTTCACTATTTAATATAATGTATGTCATTAGCATTGATTTTACCTTGAATTCGTAGGTTAAATCAATTCAATCTTTTGCAATGTTTTAAAGAAAAACACGTTTTCTTTCGACAATGGGATTAAATTTAATTTAATTTATGAAACTTTTATGTATTGAATTTGGAAAAATGGATTCCATATTTGGAATCTGTGGGTCCAAATTATTTTAATAAGCTACTTTTTATTTTTGGGCATTGTGAATTGTAACTACTGTAAATTTTATTTACTATAGTTAAAGGTAAATCGGGTAATTAAGGGTAAATATAAGATTATAAAATTACCCTAAAACTTGGAAACATACTATTGGATGACTAAAGGTAGACCCATATCACCTAAGGGTAGGATTAGATTCATTTAATGGACTTTTTTCAATGAGAATAATTTAATTATTATTAAAACCAAAGAAAGTGACAACATGTCACTCTCTTAAATACTATAAGTATAATAATTTTAAGTTAGTGATAAACTTCATGAAACTTCGAACATTGATAGTCAACAGAAATATAAAAATATTATCTACATCATGAGAATTTATGTAGAATTTTTTGGGATTAAATAATTATCATTAATTGTGACACAATAGTGATGCAGAAATTATTTATCTAGTTAAAAATCAAGAATATAGTTTTTATTAAACTAATAGTGACCATAAAAAGCACAACACCCTGACCAATTCTTATGTTTCATGTAAATATAAACTATAATCATCCAATGGTCGAATATTTGACCATTTGGAGTCTTATACAAGCAATTATGACACTTATATTATTTTATTTTAAATGATGCCAAAGTTGTCACCTTCATAATTTAATAAATATAACAATTTAAATATTGTGATTTTAAGATGATAAATTCGAGTAAAAGTATTATTGTGAACGGTAATATATTTATCTTCATCATAGGATTTTATTTTAAATTTTTATGCAAAAATAAGTATATTAAATAATTATACAAAAATGTTGTAGTAATTATTTTATTAAGAGATAAACCAAATAAATGGTTTTAAAAATAATAAAATAAATATTATATGAACTATTTAATGTGATACAATAATTTTATAGATACATATGACCTATTATTAATCTATTAAAGATTTTAGTGCGAACATATATGCTCTATATATTTTATTTAAATTCAAATAAATTAATAATGTCAAAATTGAAACTATTGTTATTTTATAAAAATAACATATTATAAAATTGTTTAAAAATCAAAAAAATATTTAAAAATTATAAATTTAAATTTATATGGTCTATAATGTTATAAAGTAAACAATTATGGAAAATTTACAACAAATAAGTAATTATTTGTTATAATTTAAAATTTAGAATTTTATTACCACAAATAAACTTAAATAGATTAAATAAGGATAAATCAAAATTATAAGGTTTAAAATAAGATCCAAACATGTCTAAATTTTATTGGTTGATGGGATTAAAACCCTATCTCGTCTAATCTTCAAATATGAGTCATTTTTGGAGGTTTTTAAGTGGGGTTAGATTTATTATAAATTAATGTTTTTAAGAATTCCAAAGGTGCCCCTCTCCTCCCTTATAAAAGGGCACCTCCTCCCTCTCCTCCTCACACCAATTTGAGACCTCAATCTCGGAAAAACCCTACCAAATTATCTTCTCCACTTCCATAGAAACATCCTAGAGGTTCTGGTCTACTTTAAAGACCAATCTTAATTCCCTAAGAGGAGGTTTCAAAGAGGCGTATCGAAGAAGAGGTAATTTCTTCTCCCGATTCTTTCAAGCTTCTTTCTTCTTCAACTTATTCTTATTTAGTTGTTTCATTATAAAGTATTAAAATCAGTATCAATAATATACTTATTTTTTATTATAAATATGAAACAACCCCATTTCATCTTCTATCCATCCTACGAAAAACAAAATCACCGCGCGTGCGTACGTACAGAATACCGTCTCCATGTTGTGGTGTAATCTGTTTTCCCACCAACACCTTACATGGATGGGTATAATGGTGTAAATAATAACTATACATAGTTATTATAACATCATACTTATTATGATATATTGTATCATCCACTCTAATTCAATTCAATAATTATGGAAACGATATCATCGCTCGTGCGTACGTACGGAATACCGTCTCCACGACGCGATGAGATTCATTCTCCATGTTAACCATTTAAGAATGATTATAAAGTATATATAAGAAATAATAATGAAATATATGACATTATAAAGCTACTGGATTTATGTATATATTTATTTCATCTACTTAATTCCATTCAATTCAATAAGGAAATGAAAACAGCGTTCATGCGTACGTACGACCTACCGTCTCCATGAACGGTGTATTTCTTTCCATTTATCGATCAATTATATATATGTATATTCTGAATATATATTATATATAAATCATGTTTTATATTCTGTAATTATGTAATCGTCATCTATGTAATCATATGAATAATTACAAGTCAAAACAGAGACGACAAATGAAACGATTTTACCCAAAACGCTCTTTAACATTGAATTTACAAAAGAACAGGTAATATAAAGTCATAAGTGAACCATATATGATCTCATAACAATTAATATGATTATTTAATAAGTCAATAACATTATTTAAATCATTATACAAGAGTTTCAGATACGTATGAAGCACATCAGACATAAGGTAAGGGATAAATTTTGCAAATCTCATTTTTATCCGAGATTGCTTATTCGTAAGTATTTTCTGGAGTTATTACTATCATCCTTGTCCATGTTTTATAAAATTGTATTCATGTATGTTTAAATTCATTTTTACCCATTCTTGACTTTTATTACATGGTATGTAAGGAATCTTTTTTTTACGTTACGAGGTACTTTTTGACTTTTCCAGCAAAGGTACGAGAAGAATGTTTTTTAACATATACGGCACGAACAAATTTTTACAGTTTCATAAAGACTTATTTTCATAAATCTTCATACATAATATTTCATGACTATTTTGAACAAAATCCTTTTGTTTTAAAATTTCATGACATTTTGTGAAAAGAAAATGATTTTGACGAAGAAAGGATATTTTCCTCAAGAATTCATTTCAAGTGTTTTATCAAAACCATTTTTCATCTAAGATGAAATTATTTCATATGTGTATGATTCAAGTATCATGTCTCTATGATTTACATGGTTTCATTTTTCTTATTATGAAATGATATCCATTTCTTTTATATGGATTATGTGATGATGGAATGATTCTTATGAAACCCATTTTGTTTATTGGGTTATTATGAATGATGTATGTTTTTTTGTGGCACAAGTAAGAATGATATCATTATGAGATGGGTGGGACATATATCTCCCTCCAATGCATTGGGTAAAGATTTTATATCTCATTAGATAGACATGGCTGGAATGGTAAGTTAATCTGGTTCAGTGATACAGGACTGAAACAAGGAGTGAACTCGATTCAGAATGGGACTTTGTCCACTAAAATGGTCTTGGCAGCAATGTCTTGGCTACTATGGAAATAATTACATGTTCTTAATGGATGACACAATTACATGTTTTATTCCCATGCTATTTTATTATTATTAATGTTTCTTTATGATCTATGCCTTACATACTTCCATGTTTTATGTCATTTCTCAAGCTTTTGATGTTTAAACATTATGTTCATGTTTTTATGTTCAAATATATATGGTATGTTTTATTTTATCCATGCTTACCCTTACTGAGCATTTGAGCTCAAACTTTTTATGTTTTCTTTTCCCCAAGATATAAATAAAGGTTTTAGGTAAGAAAAAAAAGGGAAAGATCTTTATGGGAGATGTTGAAGATCGTTCACCACTATTAGAAGATTACGTTCCAAGTTTCCAAAGACACTAAACTATTACGGTCCTTGTGTGTCTATTTTTGTTATATATTAAGTATTCCGCTAAAGTAATGTAATATCCATGTATGTCCATCTTCGGGTCTCTACAGTATTCTTATGAGAATACAAGTGTTACAAAGTAGTGAATTTTTATTGGACTACAAAGTCTTATCAAAATTTAAAATTTCCTTATGTCCAATGTCTTATGAGAAAAAAATAAAAATTATTATGGAATGTAAATTAGTAAAAGATATAGTGTCTTATTAGATTAAAAAACTTATTAGGTGATAAAGTATTATGTACTAAGGATATTTTATGAATTAACTATCAAATTATTAAAAAATACTATAGTCTGATAAAATTAAAAGTCCAATGAATAAAAAACATTATGATTTTAAAAGAATTACATAATATAGTTGTTTTTTAAAAACATAAAATATTTATTTTTCATAATTTTATATATTTCAATCAGCCATATATTTTTGTTTCTTATTTACATTGATGTCTTTCCTCCATAAATACATATAAATTATTTTTATTATCTTAAAATTTAATTACAAGTATTTTACACAGTATTAAATGAATATTATAAGTGAAGTAACATGAATAAATATTTACATTGTATATTGACTAAAGTAAATTTAAAAATTAAATTTTCATGGAATTTATAGAAATCTATTAAGAATTATTATCTTGGAACTAAATAAAGTAATGTAGGATTATTTAAATTAATTAAGATTCATTTTTAAATGGAGTACATATTTTTTTCAATTTTAATTTTAAATATTTTATTGATATCAATATTTTTAGTTTAATATACTATTAAATATTATTCTAACAATAAAGTATTTCCTTATAATTCAGAGTAAAATTATCAAGTCATGTTTGAGAAAAGAAAAAAACTACAATGTTTATACAAGTGGAAATTATTTTGAAAGTTAATGTGCATGAAGAATCTCTATGAAAAGAGTATGAAAGAAATAGTGTGATGTACCATCATAAAGTTTTAGTGTTTTACATGTGAAATATCTTCTCTTTCTATTAATTTTTTTGGGTGATTGCAACTGTGAAATTCCACATTTCCAAGATAATCCAAGCTAACTCTTCCTTGGAATTCATAATTTCATTTCCTATACTATTTTCTTTGGTTTGGTAGACTTAGAATCCATTTTTGTGTTCATTAAAGTTATTTTTAGATTTTTTTTCTCAAAATTAGGACTAAATGAGTTATTCTACCAATTAAATGATACACTGGGTTGTGCCTCTAGGGTGAGAAAGTATGTTATATTTTTGTTTCGAATCTATATTGGAAAAGTAATTTAAGATGATTTTTGAATCCTAATTAAAATTTATCGTTTATTGGTTATGCATCCACTCGAAAATGAAATTGTAATTAGGGTATGAATCCCCATAAAAATTCATTATTTAAATTGGTTCAATCCTTCATAAGGATAGAGTGGAGTGAATAATACATATGTGATCACGTTTATCCAAACTACTTTACTAATAACTATTATCATATTTTTATTTTTTACTAACTAGATATATTAACTATAATATTATATTAAAATTTGATAAATTTGCAAATTCATACCCCATATCTTCAACCATCGACTATCTTTCAATATTGGATAAATAATGTTTATCAAATATTAACCCTATAAATTATTTTTAGATTATATATATATATATATATCTTTTGACATTAATACTTATCATAGACTTCTCCATATAAGGGGAAAATAATTTGGGATAGAGTGATCAAATTCCAATGATGGTTGAAATCCTTGGAGACCAACATTATCTGATGGTACCGACTATAACTATTGGAAACTAATAATAGTAGACTCCATAAAAAATCCTAGAAATGATAATTCTAAAATTATGGTAAAAAATTATATATGTTATTTTGTGAAATTGGTGGAATTTTTTAATCATTATGATATCAGAGGCCTGATTCACTCCCGAGTAATCGGACCTGGTTGGCCACATGGCCTCAAGTGCACTTCCCTATATGCCAAAGGACGTCGACTAGTATTGTGGGCCAAGGGCATGTCGGTGGGGATACTATTCCCTCTGGTCAGAGTGGCACACAGTGGAGAGAAGATAAATAAACAATGTATGTGTACTAATAATGAATAATTATTTGGAAATAAGCATAAGCATCCAAATCATTAAACTGTATCATTTTAAAAAGACTATGGAATGTCTGTATAAAAAGTGGAAATATCCATACATGGAAGTATCCATAAAATTCAATATATTATATAAAAAATAATTAAAATGGAAGAAAACTATCCATGAATCTCAGAAACATTATCGTCCATCTTCTACGAAATCAAATCCTAGAGAAAAAATCCAGGTGTCTAATTAAGGATTCTTCACTTTGTCCGTACCTTCAATCATATAATCTACTTGGGTAAGAATGGTGTCCCAGATAGGGTATGAGATAAATCTTAGTAGGCCACCACAAATCATGTCTATATAAATACATTCTACGAATATGAAATATAACTGTGTGGAGGTATATCAAAAGTAAAGTATTTAAATATAAATAAATCTTACCCACTTCATCCTCATATGTTTTCTAAACATGCATTAATTAAATTAATTATGATTAAGTTTATTAAATAAATCAAGTAATAAGGTTTTATATTTACTATTTATGTTAATAATAATAACAAAAGATTCATGGTGAAACCAAGGAATAATTAACCTCAATGGTCTTTCCAACTCATATTAGTAACTCATATAGTCTGTAAAAAGGGGGAATGTGTATAATATAAAGGGTACAACCCATTAATTACATTATAAAAGAGTTTAACTGAGTATATAGAGTTAATCCATATTAATTATAGTCTAAGAAAGATAGGTCTCAATGTGGTGAATCAACTGTGTCATATGTTTGAAGAAATTAAGATAAATCTAATGAGTGTATCTGAGGCATTATAATATTTGGAAAATATTAAAGGTAAGCATTTGTACAATTTTGAGGTATTCATGTAATAAGATAGGGACCAGAATCTGTGGTGGGTGTCTCCCACCTAAACCAGAATAATAAATTAGCATGTAATCATCTAATTGCTTGAGTAATTCCCTTATAAATCCAAGGGGGTCCAAGTATAACTATTACTATATAGATGATAATTTCCAAAAATGATTAGGCCCTTTATACGTATTTCATTAATATACATATTTCTTTGTAGGCCATGTAATAATCATGCCAATTATATTTCATTAGGTTCATCACATTACCATTCAATGTACCTGACATGGAAAAATAAGGACATGCATCCAATTATAAATTTAAATAAATTTCCAAGGGCCCAGTGTTATCAATGATTACATGTACATTCTATTTAATAATTTATGGTTTCATTTATCATGATAAAAAACTTACCTTTCCAAATTTCATGTCAGGTGCACCCAAATTGTGTCTCGGATAATCCCAACATGGGTCATAAAAGAAATTGAAAATAATGAAACCTACTAGAAGTGTTAGACATTGAGTTATTAACCTCCAATTATGTCAAGAGGTTTCAATAGAGCCGAATAATACAATCCAAATAATTTAAAATAAAGCGGATGAAATTTTGAACTGACACTGAGTGATACTGGTGTTCACACAATGAACATAGTTTTATAAAAGTAGGGAAATTAAAGGAAAATTCATGGACCACTTACCTTCAGCCTATAGTATATTTATTGTCTAGTATCGTCCCTTAGTTTATCCTAGATAAGAAAAATGGAAGAATAGAGAAATACCCATAAAATAGGTCTTATGATCTTTCACTAAAATATGGTGTCGACAAGACGAAGAATGAATAATGGATACTACGTAATGAAGAACATACCAGTTGGAGAGACAAATAGATATTGATTCTAATATTAGATATAGAATATATCAATGAACCTAGGATAAGGCCCTAGTAGGATCATTCAATGAGAGAATAAAGGGAGTTATTGTGTGTATGGGAGGAAAAATAAAGAGGGGTGAGGTATTTTAAATAATTGAAAAAGGTTCATTTATACCAAAACATAGAGAGGTGCACATTTTAATCACACTCCTAGCCAAAACATGTTCCAATAGTGTTATTATTTCTAACTCAAGTCACCCCTCGCATGGGATAGTCACATTGTTAGACTTAGCATACACATCCTGTGTGAAACCCCTCTAACTCAAGTATGAAATAAGCTACACATACATGTGGCCTATGTCATGCTGTTATGGAAAATAATGCTTCCCTATATTGTTCACTAAAACACCCCACACATTTTTCTCTAATCGTGCAGTCTAGGTGGTGTAGTTTCTTCTAACTATGTACCCCGTATATTTTCCTCAAAAGGTGAGGCAATGGGCTCTGAATTGTCAATGAACATCTTCATTTCCTCCACATACTTACTAATAATTCTTATATGGATAAACCCAAGGAATTAAATGTAAATTTAAAATTTAGTTAATTCATAGAAAATCCAGGTTCTTACAGTCTTTATCTCATATAATAACACATCCAACAATGTCACTTACAAGGGTGGTGAAAATTCTTTTGAGAATAACTTTGGCCACTGATCACATACATCTATCTCTCACTACCATATCTAATCTTTTATACCTCAATGCTACCATAGAACCAACCCTAAATGGAGATACCTACCTAGAATATACATCTTGAAATGATCAATTATAAGATTTGGATATTACTCAAAAGAATCATTGATATCTATTTAAACATCCTTAAGATCAAAATTATGAGATGGATCTTCATAGTAAAAATGAATATTTGAAGTGTGGAAGATATCATGAATGGTATATTACCTATGAGTTTGTATAAATTGATAGGATAATGGGCTGATTCTATCCATGATCACAATGGGTCTAAAAATGAGGTGATAACTTCTAATACTTTTTTATCGACCAATGCCCAAGTCTGGGTGATACTCAAAATAAAACATGATCCTCGACCTCAAACTCTAGAGTTCATTTATAGTAATCATCATTAAATTTCTATATATACTAATATTATACTATGTTTTTTTATTTTTCTACAATTTTTCTAAAGCATCCTACATGATACAAAGACCTAGTAGCACTACCTCCCCTTCATCTAGCAATCATAGGGGTGAACGTAATTTCCAACTATGTAATCCCTCATATAGATTCATATGAATTGGTTCTTGAGATCTATTATATTTTAAAAACATGAAAAATGGTGGATATTTCCCCTAAGAACCCTTGAATTAAGGATGCATGCTTGGAAAATGTCCACAAACACCTGTATAGTCTGTTGTCACAATCCATTGGTTTATGGGTGAAAATATATGCTCAGAATCAACTATGTACCCAAATCCTTTTGTAAACCTTTCCAGAATCTTAATTTTAAATTATTTTCTCTCTCTAAATTGACATAATGTGGGGCATCATTTAAGTGTATAATCTCATTAACATACAGTCTTCCAAACTCATCTGCTAAGAAAGTATCTTGGATAAGAAGTAAGTTTGATACATTCATGAGTTGATCTATGACTTCCAAATATTCAGTTTTACCTTGACGTAACCTTAGAAAACTAGTCAAAAAATCTACTTTTACATTGTCTCATTTCTATTCTAGGTCTGATAACGTATTAAAAATTCAACAGGACACTTCTTCTCTAACTTCACCTACTGACAGGTAGAACCCCTATAGAAAAAACCCTTGATATAACAGTTCATATGAGGCTATAAATTCTGATGGTGAATATCATGATACATCTTGGAGATACCGGGGTGTACTTACCAATGAGAAGTATGGGATTGTCATATCAGTTACTATTTCAAGTCTATAAGAATCCATATAATCCCATGTAAGTGAAAGATATCATCTCCATCAAAAGACTAATCCAGAGGCAGGTCCTCTACAGACATAACCACTCTAAGTACCAAACAATTATAATATGAGAAATGCATTCTATTAACACTATCAAGGAGTGAAGAGGTAAATTCATAGGCTGTAACAATATTCCTCTCATGAATATCTTGAAACTATAAATGAAACTCAAAAAATATATCCATCAATTGTTATTCATCACTAGCTTCATGAATGGATTGTACCTGAATTTCCCAACTTGGCGCATTAGTTACCATATTTCCCTTTCTAAATGTATGTGAAAGATTGAAGAAAAATTGATTAAGGTATTCAACCCATATCTTCTATTTGAGATTTATTTCATGTTTAATAGAGATATATTTTAGGTTCTTGTGGTATGTAAAACCCACAAAAGGATCTCTTATTAGTTAATGCCTCTGAAAAAAATGGAATAAACCAATTTTGTATGTTCAGGATCTTGCATCAGGAAATTATGGTCATGAGGTCTCAACTATCGAGACCAATATGCAATGACTCAATCCTTCTGAATTGTTATTGCACCCTAAACAATACTCGATACATAAAATTACTTTTTTCAACTTCTTCCTAGTGCTGGTAGAATAAGGATCAATGCTGAAGTAAGTCTTCCTTTAAGCTCTTGAAATTATTTCTCACATGATTTAGACCAAAATAAAATTGCACCCTTCTTAGTCAGACTGATAGTAGGTTCCACAATGTGTGATAATTCCTGTATGAAATTTTTATAATATTCTTCCAACCCCAAGAAGCATTGTATATCAAACACATTCATGGTCTGATTGAATGGAAAAATTTACATACCTTCTATGGGTTAAATAATAATTCTAATTCTGAGATAATATGATATAATTAGAGAACCTTGTAAATATTGAGGTGGATCAATTTGAGATTATCATATAAGTGATGATCTCACAATGAATGAAATGCAATTTCATGATGTGTTTCGTGTTCAATTCGAGTATGAAAATACACTAAAATTCTATCCACAAAAAACACGGAGAAGGAATATATATAGTGTTGAAAAAACATATTCATCAAGGACATGAAAATTTTGTTCTTGTTCCTAATATCGAACATCATAACTAGGTACTGATATAAATTTTTCTAACTTTATAAGGTTTTACGTGGTATTTATGATGGCATGACTCACAACTGATGAAAACCAGATCTCAGGTCGATCATTGGGAACACTCTATCTCATCAAATATTGTCAAAGAGATTGTCTATTTGAGGAAAAGGATACCAGTTATTAAAAATAATATTTTTCTACTATTAGTAATCTATGTAAAAATTAACAGTTATATCGGTCTTGTTAGTGAAAATTATAGGTCAATCCCAAAGATAAGTAATGGTTTTGATAAAACCCTTAGATTCTAAATCAACCAACTATCTCTTAAACACCCATAGCTTAGTAGGTGTAATCCTATATTGAGTAATAGATACTAGGGTTTCTTCTAGAATGATATAAATTATAAGGTCTACCTATCTCATATGAGGTAGTCCAAATAATTAATCTTGGAAAATATCAATAAAATGTCCCACAACCAGAGTGAAAATATCCTGCTATTTACCCTAATCCTCTATATAAAGTCTTGAAATTTGGCATGTCACACCACCTAATGCATGATTCATTGGTCCATCTCAACATTCCAAGACATCCCACTCAACATTTTGAAGATTAATACCACCTACTGGTGATGTAAACAATACCCTCTAACAATAGCAGTCAACATAGGCATGATAGGGGACCAACCAGTCCATCCCAAGAATGAAATAAAATTTTTTCATCGAGAGGATGAAAAGTTTATATAAGAAAAAATAAATGACTTCCTAAAGGAAAAAATACATGCATTGGTGTATACCCTCTTACCTCTCACCCAATGATGTTTCCTATGTCAACGCTCAGAAAAGGATATAAGATAAATCCCAATCCATTTGGAAATTGATACAGAGATAAAGGAGTATGAATGAACTATATCAAAGAAAGAAGATAAGATAGTAGAGTCCAATATATTAGTACCTTGAATAGTAAATGGTCTTGAACTATGATCCTCTAGTATCTGTTGTAATGAACACAACTATCCTTATATAAAACATTGAGCTATAACTAGATTACCCTCAGTAGGTCTACTCTAGTGGCACTGATAATCAAAATTATTGCTGCCTAATACATGACCTCATCTTCATCCTTTTATGTTTGTTCTACCCTAGATTTATACCCAATACAGAGTCATTGATCCTACTTTTGAATGTGGAGCTAGTGTGGGTTATATTTCACTATAAACTGGGAAAAATATGGAAAAATTCTAAATATTCACCGTATATCTACAAGAATAATACTCTAGTGAGTCTCAATCACACTACAACATTACATTCCACTATCATCCAGAAAAATTTAATACAATAGATCTACCAAGGATGATACTCTATCCACTGATTCTCTACTAAGAAACCTTATGGTTACGCATCATATTGTTTTAATAACTACTACCTTGCCTCATCACTTACCCTATTTTCCATGTACTATAATCTTCTCTCCAATTTTTCTCAATGATATGAGCTTCATTAATGATATCATTAATTGTTCACAGTTGAAATGCATTCACTTGAGTGTTTATGGGTTAGATGATCCCATTATCAAAAAATCATACTCATGATATCTCACGACCTATAAGAAGGGGTTTAAAATGTTACAACTTGGTGAAACATGTTGAATAACAATGACAAACATAACACCATACTTCAGGTAAATGAACTACCTTTCTTAGTAATCTATCAACATGTTAAAAAGAAAATAACCATAGAATATAGTATAAAAGTTCACCCAGACTATTCTCTAGCAACAACAAACATGGGTAATCATGTCCCACCAATTCTTGGCATAATCACATAGCATGATGGTGGAGATCTTGACCCTCCTCTTAGGATACATATCCTGATGATCGAAGATAAAAAATGGATTAAATCTATGAATAATCAGGATGGGAACCTCCATCCTCTAAGATGATATGAGGATGTTGCTACTAGAACTCATGGGTAAGACCAAACATCATAGGTTCAGGTCATGGTGTTGTATGTAGAACTACTAGAGGTAATACTGGTGGCTTTAGACTGACCACCTCTATAGTATGGTCATTTCTACCATTCTATCACTTTAATTGAAGAATTGATGGTGGCACAATTCAATAAATTCAAATAAAAAAACTCATATCAATACACCAAAGGAGAGAAGATCTCTAATGGAAGTGGAAAAAATTAACTTACTACCCCAACTACACACTTTTTAGGTCATGGTATTGTTAAGTGTTCAAGTCTTTATTTACTAGGGTTCAAGTATATAAAGGTTAAATTTCATGTCAAGGGAGAAAAAACTTCTTAAGTATCACAAGGCCTCTTCATTTACTAGAAACATCTTCATTTATAATAAAATATTTATATATTAAGTCCATAAGTGTGTTTATATATAATATAATTCTAAATTAAATTTATTTTTATTCCCAGGATATAAAGGCCCATTCACTTTATAAATTGAAATTGAATCCCATTTAATAACCACCAGCCCCATCACATTCAATATCATAATGTAATGAGTACTATAAAATAGATCAATTTGATGAATTTCCAATTTCAATTTATAATGCACCAAATAGTTTAAAATTTTAAATTGGTTGTCTAATAATCACATCCAAGTCCCAGCTCATGAAACTAGGGTTTCACAGCATACATGGGTCAAAATTTCTTATTTAAGATGCAACTATTATTCAATATGGGAAAACATCAATTTTCATGATGCATATAATTTAAACAAAAAAAATCATTCCTTATAGAATAAATTTTTTTAATAGGTTTATATTATAACCAAATAAAACTCAACAATCATCGGAACCATATGAAATAAAAGTAGAAAAATGGACCTATATTGCATAAAATATTAATGTAATGTGAATCTTAGGTTCCAATAATGATGCATGTAACAATTCTATTTTTTATACCAGAGAAATGTAGAATCTCCATGAAATATGAAAAATAAATAAATTCATGTACATCAACCAATTGTGAAAGTATACAACCTGAAAAAATAAGAATCTTTAAACAACAATTTTTCATTCTTAAGAATCATGTTTTTACCCCAATGTGAGTTAGATACTCCCAAGAATGGCTTATGATTGTGTTATATCTCATTCCTAGTCTCTTATCTAATTTCCCCAAACAATAAGACAAAACAATAGACACCTATGATACCACTTAGTGAAATCCCATACCTGGATCACTCCCATGTAATTGAACCTAGTTGGCCACATGGACTCTGGGGTGCCTCCCCACATGCCAGAGGTAACTGACTTATTGTGAGGGCTTAAAGTTATTCTATCAGGACAAAATGACCTCTGTTCATATTAGAGCATGAACATGAAAATATAAATAAACAATGTAAGTATAATAATAATGAATAATTCCACATAAACAATAATAAGTATCGAAAATTTTAAACTGCATCATATAAAAATGATGATGTCACGTCTATTCAAAAATGTGAAATGACAATACACGGAAATAGGGAGATAGTTAAATAAATGAAATATAAAATAATAAAAAAGGACACAAACTATCCTAGAGTACTAAGAACTATCCAAGTCATATATTACAAGATATCATCCTAAAGCTTGAAGTTAGGTGTACAAATTCAGACACATCCCTTTTTACAAACTTGTGATCATATAATCTTAACATGTACTAATGTTGGAACAAATATTGTATGATATAAATCATATTATTCCACCACCATCGATGTCTATATAAATCCAATATGAAAATATAAAATATAATAGTGTGATGGTATATCAAAAGTAAAGTATTACTATATAAGTAACTCATTCTTACTTCAACCTCCACAAGTGTCTGAAAATGAATTAATTTGGTTAATTAAGATTAAATTGGTAATAAATAGAGTATAATAAAGTATCAAAAACTATATAAAAACAATAATAACCCAAGTTCAAAGGAAAAAACCAAGGCATCCTTGTACTCAGGGTTAAGGCTAACTCATAGTAGTAACTCATGTCGTCTGGAAAAAATGGGTTCTGAGGACAATCAAAGGGGTACACCAAAGGAATTGTACTATAAATGAGTTTAACATAATCAATGGAGATCATCCACAACAATCGTGATCTAAGAATAACCGGGAAGAATAGGGTGAATTGATGTTACCGTGTGGCTAAAGACATCAATATGATTCTATGAAGTATATTTGAGGAATTCTAATATCTGGAAAAGAGTCTAGTTAATCATTAGTAAATAATTGAGGAATTAACATAATAATGTTGTCATCATATTTTATGGGGGATATATTTTATAGTAATCAGATCATTAATTGTAATGTAATCCTCGTAGGGCTCAAGGAATATCCTTAGGAATCCACATAGGGCTCAAGTTTGATCTTTCCGAAAGAGATTAATAGGGAAAAAAGTAGTGGAAACTTATCTAATTTCATATATCTACATATGTATTCACATTCCATATAAAACACATTCCAATTATATTTAATTAGGTTCATTCCATTAACTTTAAACATAGGTGACAAGTTAAAATAAGTAAATTCAACCAATTATCAATTTAAATACATTTTCCATGGCCATGTGACATTTATGAATATACATAATTTCCTTTTAATAATTTAATTGTATAATTGTCAAGATAAAAAAATTACCTTACCAAATTTCTGGTCAAACACACCCAAACGGTGTCTTTGGTAATCCAAATATGGTTTACTAAATTAATAATAATTAGTACACCCAATATGGAGAGATCAATATTGAGGTCTCAACTTAAAATGGTGTTAAGAGGTATCAATAGGGTTATATAATACCATATATACAATTTAAAATAATGTGGATGAATTATTGAAGAAACTCTTTGTGATAACGGCATTCGCACAATGGAAACAATTTATAAATGGCTAGACATTGATAGAAAATTCATTGACCACCTACATTATACCTATAGTAGATTCCTAATCTAGTATTGACCCTTAGTTTGTCTTGAATCAGATGAAAATGTAAGAATAAATGGACAACCAAAAAACAGGGAATATTATCTCACACTAAAATATACTCATAGATATGAAGAATAATGATTAAATTATTCTATAAAATGTAGACGTTATAGGTAAGAATCCAATGAGGAAAATGAATCTTTATTCCAAGGTCAGACGGAGAAGATATCAAGGAATGAAGGTGGGAGCCCTGGGAGGATCTTCCAATGAGAGAAGAAGAAGACTAACTATTCATTTGAGGGGAAATAAAGTAATGAGTTATTCTAAATAAGTAAGGAAAAAGGGTAATTTCAGCCAATATTTAGAGAGGTGCACTATTTTATCTCATGGTTGGGAAAATCCTAAGACAACAATGTGCCTAGTTCTATATTAATTCCCCCCATGCATGGGATAGGTGCATTGCTAGACTAACCAAAAATATCCCTTATGAAACCACTATGACTCAATTGATAAATAAGTCCTAAGACCTTGTGCCTTGAGTCACACAATTTTGAAAAATAAAAATCCAATCGACAATACACTAAAAACCCCACATGGTTTTCTCTAAGCATACATACTAGGTAGCACGATTTCTACTAACCATATGGCCCAGTTGTATCCTCCAAAATATTGGAATATTAGCTCCAAGCTTGTTTCAGACAGCCTTATTTTCTCTATAACCATTTTAGGAATTCTTATAAGGATAAACTATGGAATTAAAATGAAATATAAAAGTTTTGTACCTTGTAGAAGTTCAAGGTTTTTACCATAGTCTCTTATATTGTAAAACTATTCATAATGATTTCAAAAAATTATATCTCACATGTTATGGTTCAGAGGAATTAGAAATGACTAATATTTGGATTCATTTCACAAAATATTAATATTTTAAAATGGGTGAAAAAGAAACTACAAGTAAAATGTTTCAATTATTTACTATTATAGTAAATAGAATAAGTTCTTCAAGATAATACTCAGAAAATATATTTCTTGTTAAAAAGAGTGCTTAGATGTTCAAAAAATAAATGGCATGCCGAATATGTTTCTATTCTTTAATGTAAGAACATCATAGAGTATAAACTTGATAACCCCATTGGTACATTATTGAAACATTAATTTGGACATAAAAATATTGTCGATGAAATTTTTTAATAATAAAATTTGTTCATTTAAACAAAAAATAAATGTAACTTGTTACTCTTATAGTTATAAGTCATAATCAAGTGAAAGATATTATTTTTACCATGTATAAAATGCAATATAAAAAAGTAATTAAATTACATTATAGAATAAATTTATAGAATTATCCAAGATATAATAATAAAATAAGTGAGAAAGTTAATGTTGTTTCAAATTATACTCATGAAGTAATATATTTTGAATAAATAATAAAATTACATATAAAAACAAACCCTTAAGGGAAATGAAAAAAAATATTAAATAAAAAATAAAATTGAGCCTTAGAATATAGTCACAACAATATAATGGGTTCATCTTCCAGAGATAAATCTAGAGAAGAAAGAATTTGTAAATTTCGGTCCCATGGATCCTTTAAATCAGTTCAATGGTTTTGATTTTGATTCTAGTGAATTTGGTTAAGAAAATCCAATTATTATTAATAATATTTTAAAATTGAATAATATAAAAGATATGTTATTAAAAATTATTATGTATAAAAAAATTAGAAAAACTATAAAATGAATGTTAGAGAAAAGATGTTCCTTTATCAATAGAAATAGAAACCTAAAGATGAAATTCAAAAGTATACATATTTTGTTTCTAAAATAATTAAAGATAAAAAAAATTCTGAATTCTAATATTATTATTTAGATATGAATCAAAAGAGAAATGAATGGCTGAAACAAAAAAAAATTGATAAATATTTGAAACATCAATGCACCATTGTTCGAAGTGGAAAATTTTATTTTAAAAATATGAATATGAATAAAATTAATAAAAACAATATTGGGCTTTGGTTCAAAAATACGTTACATAACATTCACATAAATTGTATTATAAATAAATTTAGTGGAATTATTTCAACAGTTACTTATTTTAGTTATAGAATGAAAATTTAATTATTCAATGAATGTCCAATAATATTACAACAATATCTTTGAAAAACTATTTTCATTTATACACCCCTCTCTTCATTATTTCTTATAAATACTTGTTTACAATATTTATGGGTTCCTTAGTAAATTTTATCTATCAGAATTGGCCTAAAATTTATATGGGTACTAAATCTATTATAAATACTACTTTGTAATAAATATTTCATGAGAGTCTCAAAATAGAGACTTGATACATGTAAAGTGGATGATCTAGGAATATGGTAGGAGATGCATTAATTTTTTTTACCAGTAAATATTTCTAAATAAGGTAATTTTATTTTTCATGAAAACTCATAAGGTAAAGAAAAATGATTTATATAAGTAGGTATTTATAAATCTTTTATATATTCTAATGTTTTATATATTATGGTTTTAAATGTTAATCTAATTAAGAAATTCATAGTTTTTGTGGAAATGGTGTATTTATTAAATTTTAATTTGAAATGTGTATTATTTTTATACATAAATTGTTTTTATACAAAACTAAAAATACATCATATATTTAGTTAATTTTGTTTAACTAACTGATCAAAATGTTATATTATTTAATGTTGTAAAATTAAAAAAAAATTATATGTAATATGAGGATCTATGATGATAATATTATGTTTCTACACAATATTTCAAAATATAGATGAATAATACAACTCCTTGTGTTAAAACTGGACGGAAATCACATCTCTTATTTTTTAATAAAGGGTAAATAATATAATACAGTTTTAAGACATTTTAATGAAGTTAAGTATATAATGAAACTTGAATATATTAACATTTACTAATTCATATCTATACAAATTACATGTCTTTTTAGAAAGAATTATATTTTTGTGGTTGTGGAAGAATTTAGTAGATTAACAATGATTTATTTAGTTGTATGTAAATAAAATAAGTATTAAAATTATATTTCATATTATAACAAATTTCAAAATGATAAAGGATATATAATCTTATCAATTAGATGTGAATTATGAGCAGAGTTTACAAATCTATAATATTAAATTTTTTCTAAATAAAATAGTTATCTTTTTAATTTTCATCACATAGAACACTCTAATAAAATTAGGCAGTTGATTGGAAAATTAGGACTTTACAATAAATTTATAGAATACTGATAAATTAATTTTAAAAGCCTAAATTTATTTGGGAAGAACCTATGAAAATAAATTATTATGCGTCTAATTTAATTATTTTAAAGCGTATTCTAATATAAATACCTTTAGAAATTTTAATAGGTGGAAAACCTAAGGTTGGGTTTTTAATGATTTGGGTTGTAAATATTTGATTTTTAATAATAAATATTACTTAGATTAATTTGCTGAAAAATATAAGGAAGTAATATTTTTAGGATTTTAAAATATTAGTAAATCATATTTTTATATAAAAAACTAGTATTATTGAAGATTATACAAATGTAAAATTAAATGAGAATAATTGAATATAAAAGAATAATATTTTTCATCCCATTGAAGAAGATTATTGTTTTTTTAACTTCTGATAAGAAAAGAATTCATAACTGAATTCATCTATTGAAAATGATGATAACCATGATGAAAGATCCTTGGAAATACATAACGATCATCCTATATATAGAGTTATTATTAAAGTCAAATCAAAAGTAAAAAAATAAGAAATATTTTGAAAATATTTTGTCCTCATAATGATATTAATTTGATTTTTTGTTTCTAAATATATTTTTTAATCCTTGAATGATTCTAACTTGAAAATGGATATAGTGTATAATCTAATATGGTCTTTTAGTAACAATGTTTGTAATTTACTTAAACCACTTAATGTTCAGTAAATTATTGTTCATAATTAGTAATTTACAAAAATAACTAATGAATCTCAAAAATTAATAAAAAAAATTATTAGTATATATGTTAATTGTCAAGAAGAAGGTATAAATTATGAATAATATTTTAGATCTATTTCTATATTATAAACTATTATAATTTTTTATCTAATGTTGATCATAATGGATTTGATTTTTTTAAATGAATGTTAAAATATAATTCATTAATGGTTTAATATCTAAATAATAATTTTTAAAATATCCTATGATTTTTGAACATGTAAATAAACCTAGTGATATCTTAAATCAATACATGTATTTTTATGGAATTAAAAACCCTAGAGGACTATCAAAATGTTGTCTCTAATGTTTTTGAAAAATGATTTTGTAAAGGGAAAAGTATATAGTTATATATTTATTAATAATATATATAGATAAATTCTTATTTTTCTAATATGTATTGATGATATTATTTTTGAATCTTCAAGTGAATTGATTTGTAATGAAATTTAAATTTTACCACTTCTGAATTTGAAATAATAAATATGACTGAAAAAATTTCATTTTAAAAAATAAAATTTTTAAATTGTGATGGAGTTATTTTAAATTATTCTAAGTATGATAATTAGTTAACAAAATATTAGGTCTTGACTCATGTAAATTTTCAAAAATAACCCTATTAGAACTTTTAACAAAATGGATTATAATCATGATAAAAATATGTACATAACAATATTTTTATAAGAATCATTCTATTTTATTATATTTAAATATTTATAGACCATATTTGAAGTCTAGTATAGGTATATGTTCTATATTTAAAAAAGGGCACACGAAAAGTTATGAAGAGGGTGTGAATTGAGTATCCCATAAACACATATGTTAGAAATTTATTAATAAAATAAAAATCAATGATATAAAAAACACGTGGATAACTAGTTTAAAAAATATGTCTAATTTAATATTTTGTAGTAACTTATCAAGTGCTTGATCAAAACTCACATGTAATAAATTGATATTATCCATTTCTTTTTATATTTATATAAATACATTAAGTAGTAGATATATTATATATAAAACCTATCTAGACATGTATAGTTTTCCAAATGACATTTGAAGAAAAATTTAAAATATAGAAAACATAACATATAACACAAGATGGAAATAAAAACAAGAGGTTTTTCCTTAGTTGAGTCCTATTTGTTTCTACATTATAATAACCCACAATAAATAACATTTATTAATCTAAACTGATGGTCCACAACCTAGATTAGAAATAAGTTACAAATGAATTTATAGATGTCTATGATAATAACATAGACTCATCCATAGTTTTTGGGAGATAAAAATACGAATGAAATATTGGAAATATTATTTGAGTACTATTCTTTTATCTAATAATGTATGTTCCCTAAAAAATATACAAATAAATTTTATTAAAATTGTAATTTCAAATAAAACAAAGATATATGGAAATGATGGTTCAATGCAATTTTAGATCAAAGATTAGTTATTCTACACAAGTCTATTCTCTTCTTGATATTTTCCATTAGTTTTTTAAACGATTTTATATTAATGTAAATTATTATTAGATCACGCGGTGAAAAAAATATAAAATTAGAGATTAATAATTTGTTTGAAATTATGTATTTTCTCACATTTTTTCTCCCATTATATTCTCTATATTTTCATCAAAATGATATATTCTTTTAAAAGAAAACTTCCTTCAAAAAGAACTGTTGGAAAATGATCATTATGAATCCTCATAGTTAGCAATAAATATGAGGTAATTAAATTCTTTTTAACTCACATTTAATTCTACATAAAATTATTTTCGAATATATATTATTAATATATAATTCTAATTTAAATGTGGTCACTTGAATTATGTCGTATCAAATTTTCTTCGGTCTTTATTATACAGTTGATAAAAAATAGTGTGTCGACACTCCATCACATAAATATTTTTATGAAAGACTAGATACACCATGAAATTGCTTCCCTATTACATGGCTTCACTTTGATAATGTGATTTCAGTTAAGAATTTTTTGATAAATCCACCACGGTTTATCATGTAGATATGCAGTCAGTCCACTTGATTCTGCAGTCAGTTCAAACCTTAGTGAAAATTTTACTATGTTCCTATATTATTTGTGGTTGATCAAGTCCTTATTATCGATTGATTACTTAAAGGAATTTAGTCTTCTGACTCGTGGTTACTTGTTTAGATTGTCTCGGTTTACGATCGATCAGTCAAATAAGAAAATTTATATAGATAAATAAAATATACGTGTTACAAAAAAACATTAATTCCATTAATAAAAAAATAAACATGATTTAAGATCATTAAAATAAGGATTTTTTGGATTAAAACAATAATATACCCTTTTTAAGGATCATAAATAAAGAAAAAGATGAAAATATAGAACTAATTATCCATTTAAATAAATCATTATGTTGTTTCATAACAAGACATATATAATTTAACCCTCTATTGGGATTAGAAAGAGGATTTTATATGTTCGTTTGATAATATGATGATGATTTCAAAAAAAATATAAACTATAATATATAAATAGATAACAATCACGGAAAAATATTATATTGATTGATAAAATGATATAAATAATTACAACCTACCTATCAGTGGACTTAATCTGAATCAAAATCCATAGGGTATTTAATTGTTGGAGGGTTAATTAGTTCTTCATCTTTATCCATGGATAGAGTTAGAGAAGGTATAGGGACAAGTTTAAGGGAAGAGAAAACTCTAGGAACTATAATTAATTTTCTAATTGTTCTTATATGATGAATGGAATGAGTTATACTATGACCAAATGGAGTTCAAGGAGGTTTAGTGGTGGGAGTGGTAGCACATGAAGAATTGCTTACATGAAGATCATGATGAGATAAAATGATGGTGTTAGTAGTCTAAAGGCAAGGATTTAATAGTAAAATGATGTCTGATACAACTATTGATCTAGGCTCTAAAATATATAAAAAATCATCATTATAATACATAATGTGATCCATTAAAGGATACAAGACTAGAATATTTTCCACAATGGAATTAGAGTCCTGAGTTAATGTAGGATTTTTTTGATCTCTAGAAAATTAACTAAAATAGGTCTATAAATATAATTTAGTGAAAATAGGATGTAAATAATAATTTATGGAACCTTTATTAACTTGTATATACATTGTGGGTATAATTGGCCCATGACTATCATCCTTCTAATCAACTGGAATTTGGGGATTGATTTCTTCTTCAAGAAAAAAAGAATATAGACTCTTCAAAACTAGTTATAAAGATTTTGGAACAATAAGAATGAAATATCTACTATTATTGGGTGGAATTTCATCATTATGAACATCCCATTTGACAATATCATGAGTAGAAGGATCAAAATTTTAGATAATAGTTTTAGGAGTCTTATCCTCTCTAGAAGCTGTAAGGTAAAAAATTGGTTCTCCTATAATTTCAAATATAGGAGGAATATCTATAATTGGAATCTCATTAACATTATTTCAAGATTCACTATGATTAGTTCCAAAGAGGAATGATTCTGGAGACTTCTCCCCCTCTTGAGTGGTTACTCCTTCCATGGGTCCTTCAATTCATTCAAAAACTAGAGACTATGTCGATCCTCCTTCAAAATCACTCATGGATTATCATTAAGGTCCAATTATATATCCTTATCATTATCTTATAAATAATAGTCATAAATAAATACTTGGTCACAAAAAACCCACATCTTTATCCAAGGGTTCCAACCAATATTCACCTTTTTTAACGTATTATGATTTAAACAAACACAACTTGGGGAATCGGACTTTTACACCCTCTATGGAAGAAGTCCCTGATGATCTAGACATTCATATATAAACATAGTATAGGTAAAGGTGTCGAACCAAGAATAGGTCTTACGAAACTCATCAATGTCCATAATAAGGCATTTATATATACATATCATCCCATGTTTCACAATTTAATAGAGAAATAATTTATCTTGTTGCAAGAAAATAATGAAATCCCATTTCCTATGATAGATAGAATGTCGAATGAGCTTGAAAAATAGCTATCATTCTCCACTAAACTAAAATGCATTTGGAATTCTAAGAATTCTATTTCTAGTTTACTCTTCTATGTGACTCTCAAAATCCAAATTGAGATTATTAATGGGATAACACCTTTTAAAATTGTTTTTCTCACCTTGTTGTGGTACTCAAAGACTTACATACTGTAAAGTTGAATAAGCTGATGGTTTATGTTTATCAACACTATCTGAATATGATCATATATTACTCGATCTTCAAAATACATATTTAGATAAAATATTTTACCAAACATAGATAAGGGTATTTTTTTACTATCCTTCAGATACTTTTTCAATCATAGAAGCATCACAACCCTCCATAATATAGACCTAAATTATCTAAACCACCTGAAGTACACTTCCATTTCTAGAACTACTTCTCTAGGTAGAAGGAGTTACATTAATGGATTTGTGGTTAAAATGGTACTAGATCCTAATCTTTTAGAGGTTTTTGAGACTACATTAGTTGAATCCTTAAGAAAAAAATTCATCAAAACTAATATTTAATGAGATTTAATGGTTGGAAGGCAATGATTTAGCCAATATTTTGTCCGGTATTAGTTTTGAAGGATAAACAATATTTCATATTCTATTTTGGGGGTAATAAAATTATTTATGGTTCAATATATTATAAAGAGTAAAAAAATAAAAATCATTCAAAACAATTATGGACAAAAAAAATTGAAATATTTATCATGGTAAAATTTATTATAAAATTAGTAAATAAAATTATATCAACTGTATGAACCATTGTAATCGATCATCTGTTCAATAAAAATAAAATTTAATATTACATATTAAATATAAAAAAAAATTAAATAAATTTCCAAACTCAATACCTTGAAAGAAATTCTATATTAAACACAAGAGAATTAAACTTAGATGACCATTCCCAATTCATGTATGTGGTAATTAAATCTATCAAAATTCATAGGTTTTGTAAATATGTCTATAATCTATTGTTCAATCCCAATGAATTCAAGAGTGACATCCTTTTTTTAAATGATCTCTCAATAAGTGATGTCTTATATCAGTATGTTTAATCCTGTAATTAGATTAAATATTATTTAAAATGTTAACATCATTTATGTTTTCATGGTTTATAGGTTCATGTGTAAATTGGTATCCATAATTTAGAAAATTTTGTTTTATCTATAGAATTGGTGCACCACAACTAGCTACATCTATTGTAACGCCCCGACCCCAGTTACCCAGAGTCGGTGCATTATTATGTAACATTGGCATGATCACAAAAGATCAAGCCTAAAAAGACCATTTAGTTTAGTCACCTTGGAATCACTAGATACATTCATATGGTTTACATTACATCATAAAGTGAAAAACTGCAATAATATAGTCTCCATAGTCCACACACATATCCCCTTCCGACTATCCCTGCAGGGCAGTCATAAAATATTTCTTCACATCCTGGAAAAAAGAAAAAATAGAAAAGGGTGAGCTCAGATGATCTGTAAGGATAAAAATTTAGTGGAAGCTTTTATAAATAAGCATAACCATTTGAGGCAATGTATAACTAAAACAAAAGCCTTTAAAACATGACCTTCAGAATAATATGGCAAAGATAAAATTAAATAATTCCATTTACTTATTCACATGGATATTCTACTAGTCGAATAATCGCATGCAATATCACGAACCACTTTAATAATGATGGAAATGCATAATTCCGAACTTTAATTTCTGTGTCAAGGCCTCGTGCCATGACCTAAGAGATAACTATAACCGGATCCCAACCCGGAGAGCCTCTGTAACCAGACTCCATCCCGGAGAACCTCTATAACCGGACTCCAACCCAGAGTGCCTCTAATAACCGGACACCAACCTGGAGTGCCTCTAATAACCGGAAACCAACCCATAGGGTCTACTATAACCGGACCCCAACCCATAGGGCTTACCTTTACCAGTCCCCAACCCGGAACTTACTATTCCAACCAATTCTTCTTAAGAAGAGGATGAAATATAACATAAACATTCGTATTAAAACTAGCATGCCAAAACATTAATCATAAACAACTAATGAAATAAAAATAAATCATCCATAGACAAACATATCACAAAACCTTAAATACAATATGGATGATTTTTATCATAATAAATCAACTTCAAACAAGTGTAAAATTTATCAAAAGATGTTGACATAGATGAAATCAAAACTATTTGAAAGAAATATATATTTTCTTTAAATCATTTAAAATTCACATAATTATAAAAAAAAATTTCTTTGAAAATATTCTTATAAGCTTGTAAGAGAAGCTTCAAATATTTTATAATGGCGGAAAATATCCTCACCCTCCATATAAGTTAAAAAAATACATTCTTACCTTAATTTTGTTGAAAAGGTTAAAAAGGACCTTATTTGGAAAGCAATAGAAATATTCCTTTATAAACATCTTATAAAATTTCAAACAAGGGTATAAATGACTTTAACCAATATTCTGTAAAATAGTAAGAATATTTTGAAATCAATTTTTAAGAAACATGGATGTGGATGATAAAGAGGTCCCAGTAGATAATTATGTATAAACAACCTCAAATAATGAAGAGATTGTGAAATAAACCCTTACCAATTTGGTAACTTACGAAACATGAACCCCATGAAAGAGGTATCATACAATGAATATGTAAATACACATATATTAATGTGTATTGCATAAAGAATACAATTATGGGTAGTACATACACCACACAAAAGATAATAGTGGCAATATGGCATGAATCTCATGGGAATAAAGAGTGAGATTAAAAACCTATTAACTTGTAATTTTTCTTGGTTGAGGGTAAGCAAACCTCCTGTATAATAGGGAAATAATTTTTATTAAATTATACAAGAATCATATACATTAATATGATATCATATATGATCTTTTAATATTTCTTTGTTAATAATATCTTAGTATTATTGTCATTTCGGGTGTTAACTTACTCGCTCTCTTTTATATGTTTTGTTACATAAACCATGTTTTTTATGGATAGGTTGTATCTTATTCATATCTAGAATGATATCAAGTCCTTAAACATTATTATTAATCATTAAATGATAATTATACTTGAATGTATACGATGGGGAATGAATCTCATCGCATTCGTGGAAACGTTAGTCCGTACAAACGCACGAGCGACAATATCACTCTTTTGATATTAAAATAATATATAATTGGATAGTATATCACATATAAAGAATCCTTATAATGTTATATTTATTATTTACATTAATTACACATCATTATTATTCCCATCCAAATAATAATGTTTTGAATAACAATTACACCATGACATGGAGACGGTAAGCCGTACGTACGCATGTATGGTGACATGTCATTAAAAGGATGGATAGAATACTGAATATGGTTGTAGAATGTTTATAATAACATCACAGTATATGGAGGTTACTGGAGTTATTATTTTATATTGGGTATAACAATGAAAGAAGAAGTTGAAGAAGAAAGGAACTTGAAAGAGGGTGGTGAAAACAATACATCTTCTTCGGGTTCTTCTTTTTTATTTGATCAAAAGATCTCCTTAGGTTAGATTTCTGATCAAACTAAGTCTTCTATGTTGAAGTGAGGGAAGTTGAGAAGAAATTTTGGAAGGGTTTGGCCAACCCAAAAGGCTTTGAATTTGTGAATTAGTGAGAAGGGGGAGTTCCCTTTTATAGATGGGGTGAGTGGCACCTTTGGAAAAGCAAGAAATATTATTTTATAATAAATTAATATTCTGTTCTAAAGGATCAAAAATTGATTATTAAAGGTCTAAGGAATGTATGGGTCTAAATAATTTCAACCAATAGATTTTAGATAGGTTTGGGTCATTATATTAACAATATCTTTTAATTTAACTCTTAGTTAATTAGTTTGACATTTACCATGTCACTTTGTATTTTTATATTATATAGTTAATAAACTGCCTGTATACATCCAAGAGACCCCTAATTGGTCCATTAATGATACAACTATCACGAAGTAAGTCTTTTGGCTGACCCTTAGATTTTTAGGAATAGAATATCAATTAATAATATAATATTTTTTTAAAAAACTCATTTATGTCAATTTTGACACTATTCAATAATTGATTTTTGTTAAAGTCTTAACAACTTTATTAATTCGAAAAAAATTCATTTAAGAAATCCTATAATGTCATATTAACCAATAAAATTCATTTATGGCATCAAAACTTTCAAATTATATTTATTTTAACATTTATAATAACAATTATTTGATTCTTTCATTAATAAGGAAAATACTGCATCATTATTGTGTCATAAATTATATTATTTATTAAATGTCTAAAAATTATAAATTAAACACCATTATATATGAAATTGTTTTATATTTCTAATGAATATTTATTTTCTAAAATACAACATATATAACCCTATGTAAAAATTGTTTTCCTAAAAGATATATGCGTATGCCATTTTTGTATTTATTTTAACTTAATTAGTATAAAGTATCCTTATTACCTACAAGTGGCTCCATGGGGTCCCAAAATCGACCCAAAGATGCCCAAAGTCGGACATGAATCAAAAAATAAGTTTAGGACACATTTTAGGGTAATTTATTATTATTATAATAGTATTTTTTTACCCTTATTTACGAGATTTACCCTTTAACCATGGTAAATAAAATATTTACCGAAGTAATTATTCAAAATTCCTAAAAATAAAAGTTACCTATTTCGGAATTTGGACATCCTGATTCCAAATATGGAATCCATTTTTCCAAATTAAAAACATTGAAGTGGCCGAAATTAATTGAAAATTAGTTCCCGTTGTTAAAACAAAACGGGTGTTTTTAAGAGATAATAAATATCAAAAGATTGACACTTGTTTATATCCTGTTTAATTATGAAATTATGCCCAATGACCAACATTGTATTAAATGGTAAAAATATATTTTAAATATATTTTAAAACCACTCAAATTGATAATTTATCCTGGTTAATTATTTTGATTAAAAAATTTGTTTTTAATTATAATTTATTAATTTTCACTATTCATCAAAATATAAAAGTTATCTGAAAAGTACCAAAATTTCACCCTAGGATAATTTAGATATTCCGAATACAAAAATGATGCCTATTTTGAAAGATAAAATATATAAAATTTCAAAATGTGGGTATTAATATTCATAATGGCTAGTTTGATTGGTTGTGGTGTGTCTTAGAACCCGAAGTTGTGTACAACACTGGCTATTGTATTATTCAAAGAGAAGCATACCGTGGAAGCTTGGGGTGTTACATTCTCTCCTACTTCAATAAATTGTGTCCTCTTAGTTTGAAATTGTTCTTCGAAAATAAAAGGTTTAAAGTAGAAAATACCTTTGTGGAAAACCCACATCGGAAATAAGGTTCATAAAATTTAGCCTCAATAAGAGGGAAAGGGAAATGAAAAAGTCACCACCAAATTATGATCTTGATTAGGAGAAAATTGGTGACAATTAGAGACATATAATTGGAGGAAAAATATGAATATTTTTAGGGAGTGATTGATGTCATCAATCACAAACAAGTGTAAAATTGAGGGCCTCAAAAGCTTCAATCTATGGTGATTTAAAATATCATGAGTTCAAGAAAACATAAGTTATTAGGATAACACTTTTTTTATATATACCATTACTCAAGTTTAAGAATTAATTTATAAGAGAGAGGTATATAAAAATATATACGTGACAAGTAGAGTTTCAACCATCAACTAATTTCTCCCACAAACTCATATTTCACTCAAAAAGATAATAGAACTAAAAAATATTATATTTATCCTAATCATACAAGGTTCCAAATATTAACGCATACCATTTATATTGGGAAAACTATTTTTTCATAACCTGGGACTTCCTGTAGGCTAGTGGTACGTAATAAAGGCATGTCGCACTATGGTTGTGGGTTCGATTCCTGCAGCTTTGTGCGACGTGACGGGTTATCCCCCGACCTACAGGTTGTCCTTTTCCTAAAACTATAGTATTATAATATCCCAAAAATAATCTTAATAAATGATATAACATTAAGCCATAATATCCAAAGTTTAAAATAATCCATTACAACCTTTATAGTTATCCAAAATACTTCTCTCCAAATTCTATCTCTTAAAGGTTTCTAAATACCAAAATTAGCTGTAACATCAGATTTCCCAAACAAAGTAATGATCTTAATTGTCACATACTAAAAATATGATTACCTTCATCATAATAAAACCTTAATGAAATCAACAAGTACTACAGTACAATCTTTATATATATCACATTATTCATACAACCAGAATATAATCCTTGAGTCCAAAAACACAAATGCATTAATTATTCAACTTCATTTGTAGTAACAATATAAGCTTGGCCTTGCTCCCTTGGCCTTTTCTGAGGTATGATTCCTTGACGCTTAGGGAATTCATTTGCATAATTCCCCATTTCTCTACAATTTTAGCATTCAACATTGATAGCCTCTTTCTTTCCCTTACAATCACGAGTCTGGTGACCTTTTTCTCCACATTTGTAACAAACTCCCATTCCTTTTAGGCAAGTACCGGGGTGTTTCTTACCACAATTTTCACATAATAAAAAATCCTCCTTTCCCTTTTTCCCTTTATCTATCTCTTGTTGCACCATTATATTCTTCTCTTGATTTACTTTGTTGTCATAAGACATAGATAATTCCTTTTCTGTCTTGATAGAACACGAAACAATATCTTCGTACGATGAGAAGTATTGTGATAATAAAGCTCGACGGAGAAATGGTTTTAACCCATCAAAGAAACTATCAATATTACTTCTTCAATTACGTATATAATCCGCAGCATGTATCTCTAACCTTGTAAAGTTATACTCATACTTTGCAACATTCTCATCCTCCTTTTGCCTCAGACTCAGAAATTGCCTTTTCATATCTGCTCGATGGTCACGAGGAAAGTATTTTCCTAAGAAAAGCTCTTCGAACTCTCTCCATTCCATATTTTATAATTCACCATCTTCCTCTGTATTTTTTATCAATGACCACCATTGATCAGGATCTCCAGTGAGGCGATAAACTACCATGATAACTTTCACCCTTTCACTAGTCCCCAAAGCCTGAAATATTTTTTCTAGGGAACTTATCCATTTCTCAGCTACCAATGGATTTGTAATCCCATTTAACATTGGTGGTTGTTTCCTCATGAAGTGATCTAACATTGATCCTCCACGCTGTGCATTAGGGAGTTCCATACATGTAAGGTTATTATTCATAACCTGAGTGAGTTGTGCCAGTATCTTGATTAGCTGATCAACACCAGTTGCATCACCAGCTCCACTATAATTATCTTGAGCATGAGGGCAATACCTACATGAAGTGTGGGGATTGATACAGTTTCCATTCCTTCCACTAGGCGCCATTTCTAAACAATGGCATACACTAGATCAGTTTATGATTCAACATATATAATTCTATACTTGTAAAACACTTTACCTAAATTTAACTATTTATGGATGTAATCCATAATCATAAAAAAATGTTTTATTTGAGGAAGTATATACTCATAAACCCTTCATAATGGTTTGTAAAGAAAATGAGAATTATCCTAAGCATATCCCATTGGAGTGTCGTAACCAAGAGTGCAGCAAGACCCGTTGCCGTGCACCAGTTCCCATTCGAGTCTAGCTCAAAGAGGTGTTTTCGGGTTTACCCATAGGTACATCTGTGCCAGAGCTGCCTCTACCTGCTCGAATCCAAATAGGGATGTATTGCTCGGAAAAGTCACAAAATCTCTACAATACCAAAATTCTAAGAAGTTATTCTATACTAATCCTCAAAGTCCATCTTAGGTCTGTGTGATCTAATCAGAGTTTGTCTAAATATTGCTTCCAAGGTTTGTACTAAAATTCCTCTGATACCAACTGTAACCCCCCGAACCCAGTTACCCAGAGTCGATTCATTATTACGAAACATTGGCATGATCACAAAAGATCAAGTCTCGAAAGACCGAGTAGTTTACTAGTCTTTGAATCAATAGATACATTCATAAGGTTTGCATTACATCATAAATTGAATAACAACAATAATATAGTCTCCATAGTCCACAATCAAATCCCCTTCAGACTATCCCTGTAGGTCAGTCATAAAATATTTCTTCACATCCTGGGAAAAATAAAACATAGAAAGTGGTGAGCTCAGATGCTCAGTAAGGATAACAGTATAGCAGAAGCTTTCATAGATAAGCATAAACATTTGAGGCAATGTATAACTAAAACAAAAGCCTTTAAAACTTGAACATCAGAATAATATAGCAAAGAAAAATGAAATAATGACATTTACTTATTCCGTGGATATTCTACTAGTCGAATAATTGCATGTAATATCACTGAATACTTTCATAATGATGGAAATGCATAATTCTAAACTTTAATTTTTGTGTCAAGGCCTCGTGCCAAGACGTAAGGGATAACTGTAACCGGATCCCAACCCGAAGAGCCTCCGTAACTGGACTCCATCCCGGAGAGCCTCTGTAACCGGACTCTAACCCAGAGTGCCTCTAATAACCACACACCAACCCAAAGTGCCTCCAATAACCGAACCCCAACCCGGAGGGTCTACTATAACCGGATCTCAACCCGGAGGGCTTTCTTTTTCCGGTCCCCAACATAGAACTTACTATTCCAACACATTCATCTTAAGAAGAGAATGAAATATAACATAAACATTCATATTAAAACTAGCATTCCAAAACATCAATCATAAACCATTAATAGCATAGAAATAACTCATCCATATTCAAACATATCACAAAACCTTAAATATAATATGGATGATTTTTATCATAATAAATCAACTCTAAACAAGTGTAAAATGTATCAAAGGATGATGACATAGATGAAATAAAAACTATTTGAGAGAAATATCTCCTTTTTTAAAATAATTTAGAAGTCACATAATTATAAAAAAACATTTACTTTGAAAATATTCTTATAAACTTGTAAGGGAAGGCTAAAAGATTTTATAACGGCAGAAAATAGCCGCACCCGCCGTATAAGTTTAAAAAAAGACATTCTTACCTTAATTCTGTCGAAAAGGTTAAAAGGACATTGTTTGGAAAACGATAGAAAGATTCCTTTATAAACTTCTTATAAAAATTCAAACAAGGGTATAAATGACTTTAACCCATATTCTGTAAAATAGTTAGAATGTTTTGAAATTCATTTTTAAGAAACATGGATGTGGATGATAAAGATCTCCCAGTAGATAATTATGTATAAATAACCTTGGATAATGAAGAGATTGTGAAATAAACCCTTAACAATTTGGTAACTTATGAAACATACACCCCATGAAATAGGTATCATACAATGAATATGTAAATAAACATAAATTAAATTGTATTACATAAAGAATACAATTATGGGTATTACATGCACCACACAAAAGGTAATAGTGGAAATATGGCATGAATCTCACGGGAATAAAGAGTGAGATGAAAACCCCTTAACTTGTACTTTTCCTTGGTTGAGGGTAGGATAAACTCCTATATAATGGTGAAATAGTTTTTATTAAATTATAATATAATCATATACATTAATATGATATCATATATGATATTTTAATATTGCTTTGTTAATAATATCTTAGTATTATTGTCGTTTCGGGTGTTAAATTACTCGTTTTAATTTATATGTTTTGTAACATAAGCCATGTTTGGTATGGATAGGTCGTATATTATTCATATAAATAATGATATCAAGTACTTAAACATTATTTTTAATCATAAAATGATAATTATACTTGAATGGATACGATGGGGAATGAATCTCATCGCGTTCGTGGAGACGGTAGTCTGTACGTACGCATGAGCGACAATATCACTCTTTTGATATTAGAATAATATATAATTGGATATTATATCATATATAGAGAATAATTTTCATGTTATATTTATTATTTACATTAATTACACAACATTATTATACTCATCCAAATAGTAATGTTTTGAATAACAATTACACCACGACGTGGAGATGGTAAGCTGTACGTACGCACGTATGGTGACATGTCATTAAAATGATGGATATAATACTGAAAATAGTTTTACCATGTTTATAATAACATCACATTATATAGATAATAATGGATTTATTATTATAGAATTGGTATAACAAAGAAAGAATAAGTTGAAGAAGAAAGGAACTTGAAAGAGGGTGGTGGAAACATTACCTCTTCTTCGGGTTCTTCATTTTGATTTGATCAAAAGGGCTCCTTAGGTTGTCTTTCTGATCAAACTAAGGACTCTAGGTTGAAGTGAGAGAAGTTTAAAGGATATTGGGTTTGGTTTTGGCAGATCCAAAAGGATTTTAATGTGTGAATTAGTGAGAAGGGGGAGTTCCCTTTTATAAGAGGGGTGAGGGGAACCTTTGGAAAAGCTATAAATAATATTTTATAAGAAATTCATATTCGGTTACTAAAGGATCCAAAGTGTATTATTAAAGTTATAAGGTGGGGATGGGTCAAAATAATTTCAGCCAATAGATTTTAGACAGGTTTGGGTCATCATATTAACCATATCCTTTAGTTTTAACTCTTAGTTAATTACTTTGACATTTACCATGTCACTTTGTATTTTTATATTATATAGTTAATAAACATAATATATACATTCAAGAGACCCCCCAAGTGGTACATTAATGATAAAAATATCATGATATAATTCCTTTTTCCATACCTTATATTTTTAGGAATAGAATATCAATTAATAATTTAATATTTATTTTAAAAACTCATTTCGGTCAATTTTGACACTATTCAATAATTGATTTTTTCAAAGTCTTACCAAATTTATTAATTCGAACCAAATTCATTTAAGAAATCCCATAATGTCATATTGACCAATAAAATTCATTTATGTCATCAAATCTTTCAAAATATATTTATTTTAACATTTACAATACCAATTATTTAATTCTTTCATTAATAATGAAAATACTGCATCATTATTGTGTCATAAATAATATTGATTATTAAATGTCTAAAAATTATAACTAAACTACCATTATTTAGGAAATAGTTTTATCTTTATAATTAATATTTATAGTTGAAAATCCAACATATATAAAAGTTACCTATTTACACAATTTGGACATCCTGATTCCAAATATGGAATCCATATTTCAAAATTCATAACACAAATGTGGCAGAAATTAATTTAAAATTAATTCTCGTTGTTAAAACAAAAAGCGTGTTTTTAAGAGATAATAACTATCAAAAGATTGGCACTTGTTTATGTCCGGTTTAATTATGAAATTTTTTCCAACGACCAATATTGTATTAAATGGTAAAAATATATTCTAAATATACTTTAAAACCACTGAAATTCATAATTTATCACTGTTAATTATTTCAATTTAAAAAGTAGTTTTTAATAAAAATTTAGTAATTTTCACTATTCATCAAAATATAAAAGTTATCCGAAAAGTACAAAAATTTCACCCTAGGATAATTTTTCTATTCTGAATACAAAAATTAATTCCATTTTAAAAGATAAAATTTATAAAATTTCAAAATGTGGGTATTACTATTCATAACGGCTAGTTTGATTGGTTGTGGTGTGTGTTAGAACCCGAAGTTGCGTACAACACACGCTGTTGTATTATTCAAAAAGAAGCATACCGTGGAAGCTTGGGGTGTTACATCTATATTTTCATCTTCATAAGTGGATAATGAAAAAGATATACATTTTTTAAAATACTAATATACTATTGGATTTCCTAAAAAGTGACATGTTCTTGAGTTTATTTTTATATCTGCCTTTCATCCATTGAAATAAGCATCATAATAACCGACTAATTCAAAAGAATGTCCTCTATAATAAAAAAAATCCCAAATTTATTATATTTTTGATGTGTTTGAACATAATGTTGATGTGATTGTAATGATATTCCCAAGTTTTTCCTTAAAAACGATAGCATACATAAACATTATATATATTAACACTTCTTTTAATAGTCGTATATAATTCACATCTAATAATACCTCTATAATCTATATGGTCAACTGGTTTTCCATTTTCATCCAGACCCAGTTAACAGTTTTTTATCTTTGTATTGTAAATTCATTCAGTGTTATGTATGATTTTTTTAATATTCATTTTTATTTAATTTTATTTAAAATAATTCATTCCATATTATGAAAAAACTGGAAGCCAATGAACAATTTTTACTCACCCACTAAATTCATTTCAAATTAATTTTACAAAAATTTGGTGAAATTATATACATAAGGGGTCTTTGGATTAACCTAAAAATAATATTTTTAACATATATATAAACTAACAAAAAACCATTTGAATCTCTCCTTAAAAATATTTTATGATCATATATCAATTTTGAAAAATAATTAGAAATCATGGAAGCTCTAATTCATCATACAATCATTTAGGAGCCTTTTTTAGAAAATGAATATCTATAGAATTTTTAGAAATATGATTTAGAAAATTTGGATTTTAAAATCCATGGGGTTGTTGTCATCATGAATATAACCATTAAGGAATGCTCCCTTGAAATCGATTTGATATAGTTTGAAATTAATATGTGCTTTATAAGAAAGTAGTATTCTAATGGATTCATGTCTAGATATGAATGTAAAATATTGTTCATAATCAATCCCTTATTCTTGAATATAACCAAGTACAACCAATCTAGAGTTATTCATAACTATGTTTCCATTTGTATCAACCTTGTTTTATATAACCATTTAGAGGTAATAGTCATAGGTCCTTTAGGTGTTTCCAATGATTTCCAAAATTGGTTTCTTTTAAAAAAATTCATATCTTCTCGCAATGTCGTGTACCAAAATTAATCATTGATATATTTAATAATATTATTAGGTTCAAATTGTGACAAGAATGAACAATTTTCAGCATGTTTTTTTACAAGAATCTATTTCCTGATTTCTTTTTTCTAGACCTCAAACAATAAAATTTAAATTATAATATCTATGTGTTCTAATGGTATTAATAAAAATGGTACTTGGTTCTTCAAATTCATCCAAAAAAATATGTTAGACAGATTTTTCATAATAAGAAGATTCAGTATGTCGATTGACATATTAGTAAGAATTATTTGAGGGTTTGTTGGCATTTATATTTGAAATATAATCAACATGGTTTTATAGATAATTCATTGGCTCATGGGGATCATTCAAGAAAAGTTATTTATATAGATTATTTCAGAATATTTATTATTTATTTAAAGACTCTACAGTATTCTCTAAAGCATTAATAACCTAGGAAATACCTTTATCTCTCTTTGGATGAATCCTTTGATATTAAATTTTAAAATAAAAATGAACAATTTACATATGAAGAAATTGAAATAATTGACTTTAGGTTTTTTAAAATTCCACAAATCTTAGAGAGTTTTATTTAAAATAGGTCTAATAAGAACCCTATTGATAATATATAAATCAATAATGATATATTCCTTGCAAAATTATATAGGTAAGTTATACTAATTAAGCACAATCCATGAAATTTCTTGAAGTTTTATAATTTTTCTTTCAACCAGTGAATTTTTTTAAGGATTACAAGGAGCTGAGAAGTTTTGATTATACACATGTTGTGAGAATAATGTTTCAAATTCTTTATTATCAAACTCAAGGACATGATCATTCATATTGAAATTTTCACTATGTTTTTCTAAAGGATTAGCACTTTTTAAAACATCTATAAGATTCACTTTTTTGTGATTGAAAATACACCAATGTAAATATTTAATAATCATCAATAATCACATAAGAATAGTTATTTCGTGCTAAACAAGCAAACATAGTTAGTCTAAACAGGTCCATTTGAACCAATTCTAGGGGTTCATAGGTTGCAGTCTGTTTCTTTAGTTATAAAAACAATTTATATTGCATTCATTTTTGAAAAGTATTTTAGACTATATCTTTTGTAAATTACAGTTTTGGTAGATCCCTCACTAAATATTCCTTATTAATCATTCTAAGAGAGTGTATATTTTTGTGTCCTAGTATCCCCTACATAAGCTAATATTCTCTATGAAATGAACTTAATTATGATACAGTTTAAAGTATCAAAGAATCTAAATTAATAGTTTATACGTAACTAATAAATACAAAATCATGCTTCTAATATTAAATATTAAAATAATTTTTAAAAAAAACATGAATACCATTATCAAATAATTGGTAAATACTAATTAAATTATAATTTAAACCACTAATTTAAATACATTAGAAATTAAAATTTATTCAATGTCACTTATTTTTACAAAGAATATAAATTTTACTTTATAATCTTTTCCAAAACATGCATTCCTTCTATAAAAATTTATTGGATTATTGAAAATTGAGAAATCCCAACTCATATGTCTAGACCAACTACTATAAAGACACCATAATTTCTTAATAGTAATCTTCAATAATTTCTTCTACAAAAAATTAATTGAGAAATGACTTTGGTGACTAGTTTCTTTTAGGACCGTAAATGTCATTACATAAATCATTGTGATCCCAAATCTATTTAACAATTCTAATAGAATCATATTTGAGAGATTTATAAATTTACACCTTCTTAGGTTTATAAGTATGTGAATTATCAATTGAAGAGTACAAATTTATTCTGTGAATAAATTGATTCATATAAATTTTCCTTTGCAAGGTTGGTACCCAATCAATGTTGTATATTTTTATGTTGTCTACTTACCAAGAATAATGGTTAAGGATTGTATTCCCTGAGTGGAATACACAATATCATTTTTTAGTTTTTCTTTAGACCATTTAATTTCATTCTTTATTTTAATAGAATGGCATTATTTTTTTCTGCACAAAGGTAATACTTTGAAGCAGCTAAAAAGGTATGTTTTTTCTACCTGATTTTATATTTATCCTTTCTCTAATTAACTGTTTCCTCTAAAATATTAAAATATTTAAATAAATATTTTTTAGACATGTCCAATTCATCAATATTTTAATTTTCATTTGTAATTAGAATATTAATTGTCACCACATGTTTTATTCCCCTAAATCATAGTTTTTCTTTCCCATGAGGATAAACTCTAGATGTTTCTGAGTCACTTTAGTTTTCCATAAAATCACACCATGTTTCCTTAAAATATTTCTTGTGTTTTTTTATTCAACACCCATACTCCTCATATTTCAACATTGACCAAATGGCCTTGATTATACCTTTTCTCTTTCACTCGTAACAAGTAACTTTCTCAAATATACCATCGTCCTTAATATATTCTTTTTTATCACATTTAACTTTAAAATTTTATTTTCTGAAAAACTTATACATTATAGAAAAAAATATTAAACATTCTGATATTATGAAAAATTTCTTCATCACTATAAAAATTGGGTCCACTCCCACTAGTATTATCATCATTAATGACTTTATTTGATTTAGATTGGGATTCTTTGAATGGAATTGATATCTTATGTTCAGTAACTTAACAATTTACTTTAATTACTTCTACATACATAATTATTTTTCTAATAAGTTCATTGGCTGGTAATTCTCTAATATCACATGATTATCAAATGGAGACAATATTTCATATTTAATGACCAGATAGAGATCAAAAAATTCTTTATACTTGAGATTTTTCATCAACTTTTTATCCAAAAACAACCATATTTTTGAGTTCATTGAACTAGAGACACATTTTAAAAATATATTCATCATCATTCATTTTCAATGTATAATATTCAATTGTATACATATTTTATTTGAATTTTTAAAATTTTAAGTTCCTTCCTGATATATAAAAAGGGTATCTCAAATTAGAAAAGGGAGTATCACAAGTATAAATTTTGTAAAATATGTCCTATAAAAAAGAGAAATTGAAATAATTCATAGATAAATAGATACATTCATAAGAATACATAGTGACATCACTTAAATCAACTATGGTATCTTTTGGTTTTCATATTTATCTTCTATTACAATCGAAATATCGAAACACATACTTTTAAGATAAATTTTTATTTAGATCTTCCATTGAAAATAACGTTGTTTATTCAAATATAGTGGTCTATTTATAGAATTACCTTTGAATCTTGATTTATCCATAAATATAGAATTATAATAGTAAAATAAAATAGAGATCTTATCCATATCACTTGATCATGTTCTGATACAAAAATCACCAATGATTTCAAGTAAAAGACCCTTTAATACCAGATTTTGTTCTAAGTGGAGTACTCAAGAGGGGGTGTGAAATATGTATCACATAAAATCTTTGGTTAAAAATTTATTTATAAAAAAATACCATGATATTGAAAACTCCCAATTAATTAACATAGTATCTATAACGAATTTAATGTTTAGAAATAACATCTCAAGATCTTGATCAAATATCATTAAGAATAACATTAGATTATGTTAATATATTTTTATTATTATAATTTGATTAAATATTAGATGTATCACATTAAAAAGTTTGATTTAAGTGTACAGTTTTGAAAAAGTGATTGGAAAATTAGTTTCAAAAATAGAAGGACCAAAAATTATAACACACGCCTGAAATAAAAAAAATGATTTTCATACCTAGACTATGACATAGTCCTATTCGCTTGATTGTAACCCACTTTAAGAAACTTTTATATGTATAATTAGATGATAAAAAAATAACATCTGGTATTGGTAAAAAATTCATAACATTCTCCAAGAATATTACACGGCCTCTTCCAAAATTATTGTGGGAGTAAACACATGAAAAAACAAGGTTATGATTTTTTAGGTACTCTTTTATGATCTACATGTGTATGTTATTTAATAGCCACAAAGAAACATCACTAAAGGGTAAAATATAATAGATTGGGAGATAAATGAAGGATTGATAAAAATTTTTATTATAGTTTAATTTTTTTACAGAGGTATTTTTGTTTCTGAATGTTTTCCTTCTGTTATGAGGTGATATGGGAAGTCTTAAATGTATTCTCTGATCACATAGAAAAATACCAATGAAAATAAATAGGTATAGGTTTTCTTAAATAGAGCACATGTTAACATTTTTTCACCTTTAGTACAATCTAAATTTTCTTATTCATGATCTCTTTTTTTTTGAAAAATTATTCCTTTGAAAATATCCATTAGAAAATGATAACTAAAATTCCACACACTCGACCAAAAATTGGGTAGCATTAAATTATTTTTAACTCGAATTTAATTATGTATAGAAGTAGTTTGGAATATATATTATTAAAATATATCTCCACTTAAAACAAGGTATCATGAAGTGTGCCACATCAAATTTTCTTTGGTAACATGACATCATCATGTAGTTTGTCCAAAAAAACATGTGATTTATCCAACAATTATTATTTTTTCTGAAAGAATGGATACACCCAACTATCACATCACTTTGACTTATAGTTTCTTGGTTACACTTTCATTCATGTGGGGATTTTGCAAAAAATTTAACATGGTTGATCATGTGGTCATTCCGCCGATTCACTAGACAATGTTGCAACTTCAATCCTTTGTGAATATTCTACTTAGTTCCATCATGCATTGTAGTTAATCAAGTATTTTTGTTTGATCATGTAATAATAAATTTTTACACATATGGATCATGATATCTTGTCTTGATTTCATAGAAATAAATTAAATCTAAATATTTGGAAAATTTACAGAGAATAATATAAACTAAATGTCACCAACATAAAACATAAAATTAAATAAAAATATAATAAAAATGATATGAGGTCCTTAAAATAAGTAATTTATGGAGTAATAAAACATAAATAAGTGATTCTTTGAATTTATTCTCAGAAGTAGATCAAAAAATCTATACTGAATACTTCTGCGTCAATGTAATAAATATGATTCAACTAATTTTAGGCTTCTTAAAATTCCAAAATATGTCCCAAAGAACACTATAACTCATTCTATACCTAAAAATCATATTCACTAGTTTCCCCACTCCCTAAGCTTCAATGTTATTTAGCCCCAGTATCTCCCTATTATTCTTCAAGTTATTCAACATCAATAGTTAGAGTAAATAAATCAGGTCTTACTTTATTAATTTTTATTCTTCTCAAGATTCTATAAACATGGCTCAAGAAAAAATAAACTCTTCTTCATTTAGTTTCATTACCATGAAAATATTACATTTCATCATAAGATATGGTCCTCATTTTTCTTCTTGAATATAAATTTCATATAAAAATTTATTGCATAGATCTATGATATTAAAATATAAAACTCTTAGAATACATCCTCTTTTTCATCATATTCTTTAAATAAATAGGCCTCCATGAGTTAGGTTAACAATTTTTGGACAATAAAATTTTCCATATCAAATATATACCCAAAATCCATAATTAATTTCTCACAATTCTTATACAATGTATCTTCCATTATCTTCATGTTTTTCAATCCAATGACTGTATCCTTTTCATTTATAGGATGACCATACCTTTTGTGATTTAATTTTTTAGTCTCATTTTTATCTTGGAAAAATGAAGTATTATAGTGTCTTAGGGATTCTTTTTCTTGGGTGTGAGACTTCCTCATAATAAATTCTCAAAACTATAAGACTCATATGATCTCAATGAATACTTGAGCTCCACTAGATAAAGAAATTTACTCATGAACATCAACTCCATTCTGCTTCTCTAGAACTCACTATTTTTATGAAAATCAATATTAATATGGAAGAAATCACTTGTTTTAATAAAAAAATATACACTGTGATAAGGGAATATTTTTATTCATTGAAATTGTTATAATTTTCTTTTAATTATCAAAAATAATTATATAAATTTAATAATTTATAAATTAGCATTCATATATTCTTATGATTGTGGACTCCTCACATCATGAACTACTTTCTTTCATCATTATAAGAATTATAATACCAATTTTATGTTGAGAACATCACAATTATCATCAAGGATAAAATCTTGGTTATTCAACATGGAATTATTGCATTAATCAATTTCCATGCATGCATATGTGTCTCAAATTTCTTACTCAATGTATCCATGAACATGAAACGACATCACTTCGTAGTGGACTTACCTTTTTTATCATCATGCTAAACCACAACAACAATGATGAAATAATCACAATGCACTACCTTGATATCATTAAATTTATTAGTGTGAAGAAAGAACCCAAAACATCATCATTTTCCAAACTCCAAATTCTAATTCTTATAAATCTATTTACATACATGCAATAGAAACTACAAGTGTGTAATATATCCAACTCACCATCCTCGTTATTTTTGAAACTCTAATTTTATACATGAAGATGCACCTATATTTTTATCTTGTTTATAGAAGATACTTCATGTAAATGCAATACGAAATTATCTTATAATGTTCATTAGTTTATGTGACATGAAACTACAACAAAGTATCATTGTTTCATTGCACGATCGATAATATAACCATGTAAAACTCATGATATGTTATTTTTGATAGTGTCATAGATTCATTTACCATGAGCAAAAACCTTTATTAATTTGTTTTCAATTATTCATACAGTTGATACATTGACTATGGATTCACACTCTATGTAGTCTTTTTATCTATTGTGGATTCATACATTATGTACTAGCATAATCAATCATAGCATTGTACTTATTTATATGGTACACTGAATAGTTTTCACACATAATTTTATATCTTCTAGAAGCTTTTATTTTTTCATATTATAACTTCATAACACCTAATGTAATATCTTGTACAATTTATATTATGTGAGCTACTCATGTAGTAGATTGATTAGTCACATGTGTTTTTTGGGTTGACCGTAAGATATTTAATTTTTATCACTTGATCAACTATAGTCATTTATTGTGCATATCTCATTCCATAATAATTTATCTTTCATAAACCATTCTTACTTTCCATAGATAAGGATTCATCAATCTACTCACACATCTTTCCTTTATTACGTAAATCATTACCTTTACATTTTAACAATAAAAATGAAAAAAATAAAAGTATAAAAACTAAAATCATCAACACGAGGGCACATTAATCTCCCATAATGGATTTGTTATCAGTTCAAATTTATTTCGGCACAAAATATTATTCTTTTCCCACTAATTTAAAATAAATAAAAAGACAGGGAAAATAAATCCAACCCTTAATTTAAGGTTTATCTTACATCCACATTAAACACAACCTATTCTCTCATTATGATTCATAAAATGTACCAGTTACGAAAAGATTGGAATTATCAGATACAAATTGAAATTTTTATAGTGTTATTCGATATTTGAATAAAGAAACCTTCATGCTACATGGTATTCCCATCATTGGTATTCTAAAATATCCATAAAACTCATGAAGGAAGGAATCTATTATGGGTCATAATATAGATGTTTAAAGTTACTATTAATAATGAAGATCAATATTAGCATAGTTATAAATATTATGATATCACATGTTCCTTAATAGTGTTCCATTAACCAAACAACTCAAATTCCACATGGGAAAACCCGATGTGGAAAACATGAGGGATTAACTTATAAAAAATATTTTACCATAACAACCCACTTTTTGGTACCAATTCAATATATTAGTTCTTTTTTTATTTACATACATATTTCCATAATGATTCAGGAACATACAATTCACTTGAAGAGAAACATCAAAAGGTTTCATGTGAAAGTATTCTATTCTCCCTATTTTGTTAATTAAACACAACACCTTTATATAAAAAAATATGAATAAATAAATGGCTGGGAGAGTAAATATCATAACTGAAAATTTATTATTATTCAAATCTATCATAAAATTTATATTTAATAGAAATATAGATATCATTATCAGATTGTATTCTTTTAGTAGCTCTGCTATAAGGGAATTTAGCTGTTTTTATCACTAGTAATCCCATGACATTTATGAACCTTAAAATTGATTATAGAATATGGTGGATCTCTGGATAGCTCCACATCATGAGTATTAGGGTTAGTATATATTTCCCTACCCATGAAATTCAACATTAAATATATTTATTCTTGCCACTTTAGATTTTTTTGTCTGTTCACCTTTCGAAATCATCGTCTTCTTCCCCAGATTATTTTGTTCTTTATAAAGAATGAGCTTCTTTTTATGATCCACAAAATTAGATTCATGATTTAATATTTTTACAATATTTTTTAATTATTCCTGTATATTGAGAAGTATCGTCAAAATACAATTGGTGTCATTAACCTCTTTCTTATTTTGTGTAGAATTATTCATTATATCAATATATAATGTCACTATTGACCAATGAATCTTTCCCTTTGTCACTTGAAAACTTATTTTGACTGGATAGGAAATCCATACACTATATGGGAGTGTTTCTAAGAAATTTTCACCTTCTGAAAATTAATTTTTAATATTTTAACATTCCTTTTATTGGAAGCCTCTCAATCTCATCCTCAGTGATCTCGTCCACCACGCCAATCTTTATTTACATCTATTTGATTGATATCCTGTATAGTTTTATACATTTCATAGTAATTTTTTCCCATGGATGTTTTAAAAAATATATTTAGTGTAACCCCACTTACTAATATAGAAAAATTTGCTTCATCAAAACATGACGTTATTCTTATATTTCATCAATGACTTCTTGTGAGTGGTTGTATCAAAATTATTTACCTTCTCACACCTCAAGAAAGGCTTAGTTTATTTTTTACCTTCAACTATTATTGTTTCCTTTTCCTCTCATATGTATTGGTGATATATTGATTATATGTGTAATAAATTATTCATATGTGTGTCTATGAAATTTTCATGTGATTACCTAGACCCACCCTCCAGGATCTTCCACTCATAAACATAGACATTACATTTCTTTCTTGAGAATAGCTATAGAATCCTTGATATATCTAACCTTAAATGAAAAAAATTATGTTTCAATAATTAACATCCAAAGGATGTTTTAGGTTTATATCATTAGAGAAATATGATACAATATAAAGTTACAAATCCCATTTTCTTTATATCGAATGAACTATCATCCCATTATATATAAAACTACAAAATTTCTGGCAAGCCATCAACATATCCCAAAAATTATATTATATGGGACATACATTGAAACATGTATTATGTACTAATATTATCCCTATCTTAGGGAAATGGAAAGCCTAAAAAGGAGTGTGATCAAATGATCAGTAAGGTAAAAATATAAATAAAACAATATTTGTGTTTAAATTAAATAAAATGTATGGACAGAATAGGTAAAAAACATGAGTCCATAATCAGCATGAGACCAAGAGCATTTTATTTCTATGATAATAAAATAAAAACATGGATATGGGTAATATTGGTATCATATTTATGAATTGCATAATTTTGAACATCAGAAATGTTTTTTAAGGCTTAGTTTCATGAAAACTTACTTGTGATTAACACCATAGTCAAAACATACTACCTTCAAGGCTTTGTTCCAATACTATATCCTATTATTGGAAGAGGCATACTCCAAAACTCAGCCTATTTTGTCTTGTGATACCCATAAATTCATTTATGGTATAAATAATGTCAGGCTAACCTGACACCTGTTTAATTCTAATTGAATCTCCATATGAGAAAATGAATAAAGAGTAAATAATAAACCATGAAAATATCTATCCATATTGAAATAAAAATATACAGAATTCCAACACATTCCCCCATTTCAATAAAAGGGATAACCTGATTATAATCCATCTGGAAGAATATGGTGGATGAATATACAATATATAGATAACTTTCCCATAGTAATTCATATTAGAATTATAATAATTTTACAAATTTCAATAGATTGTAATACTTTCTAGGTGAACATCATACAATCTGAGTAAAGTAATATATTTGGTCTACATTTTATAGATCAATGGGTATATTATGAATATAATACTAGAATTACATTATTACAATACATTTAAAGAAAAAAGGGGTTGGCTTCAATAAAATATATCACAAGATGTTAGAAATGTTTTTACAGGATTTTATGGGGTAGGAATGTATATATACATAAAATAATGATAGAATACAATATAATATAGTTAAATAGTATAACGTACCAAGATTATAAGAAATCATTTCAAAGAATGATTATAACTCAATGAATGAAAATTGAGTTACCAAAAAATAATCACTATCTGGGAAACAACTGAATCACTAGACACTTGATTAGGGTAACCTGATTTGGATAGTACATTAAATGAAATTAAATTAAATGAATTTTATTTTGGGATAGAAAATCTATAGAATACCATCCAAAGTGAGCATGGTGCATAAAATTCATTATATCTCAATGAATTTGTATTGAGACCTAGAAAATAATTACGAACTAGAATCATTCAAATTGACACCCCTTGAAAGTGAAGTATTTCAATTGAACTTAAGAAACCATTATTAAATGATAACTAATGATATGATATCTCAAATTAGAAATGTATACACCACATAAATAAAAGTTGGTTGATAAATACAATACTTGTCTAGATAAAAATAAATTGATAGAAAAATCATTCACTCTTGTACTAAACTCCATGAATGTACTTTAAACACCCATATAAAAAATATATCCATATTAATAAATTAATTTATTAAATTAATCTTATCAATTTTCATTCATACCCTTCATAATTACTAATTCTATAAGTGAATTCTTCTAAATTTTTACATCAGTTTTTTATAGTTTTGATCATTTGTACTAGTTTTTTAATTGTGGTGTTAATATTTATTTTTCATTAAATGTTAATAATTATTATATTATATACTGGAATATATATTCCATGAATTTTTATAAATTTTTTATATCATTTCATGTCATTTTTATATTCTATCCATGACGATGAAAATGGTGATGATCATGTTTCAATGGTTATTAATGAATAAAATGTGTTTTATTAATTAATGACATAAATATTGATATAAAATAAAAAATATCATTTAAATACTTATAACATATAAACTATTAAATAATTTCTCATATTCATCCATGACATAAATTTACAGTGTTTTTTGATTTGGTGGTTAGACCGACCCAAACATGAATATAGTATGATTTAATGAATGATTATGCGATTATTTATTTGTAATATAACTAGAACCAAAGAATAATTGTAGTATTTGGTGACTATTAACACTATATATCACAATAATAAGGAATCACACTAATATTTAAATTATACAAATATATTCCACAATTTGAACAAAATATTATCCTCTTAGAATGCTTATTTTAAACGGTTAAATTAAGGATGATCATTTTTTATTCATATCATTAAGATATTATTTTATTTTTCATACCATAACCTCAATTATCTAATAAAATTAAAATTTATCTTTTAATAAAATTCATATATTCATCTTTGTAATGTTGTGATGGAAATTGATTCTTATTACACTATGGATGTCGTAGTCTACAAAACACACAAAAAAAAGTTTTATTTTTCTTAACGGGTATTGTATATGAGTAAAAAATGATAAAAACCATAATATAATAAAATTAAATTATATAAATTATAATAATAGAATTATTTTGGTGTTGTTAGAATAATTTTTAAATAAATAAATTAAGAATAAAAAGTAGTTGATGGCATTCATGTTGGGGGCATGGATTTTTCTTGGAAGCATACTTGAATTTTGAATGATTTGTGATGACTATGAGGGACTAAAAGATTGTGTTTTTAGGATATATTTCAAGGGATAATAAAATTTTATAGTTTAAAAGTGTAATTAAAAGTTAAGGGGTGACTTTAAGTGGTGAATATGTTACCCATTTATAAGTGAATGAAAGGGTAGTTTTGGGAACACTTTTACATTTTTTGAAAATGTCATTATACTAATCCAGTTTCAATGGATCCAAAGTCGAACAAAGTTTAGGGGAAACATGAATTGGTCGATCAAAATATTAACTATTCATTTTTAGGAATTTATTTTAATTTTTTTATTTCTTTGACACTATGTTAAACTTAATTCACACTTTTTGTACTTTTAACTTGGTAATTAATTTATTACCTTAGTAATTAATTATAAGGAAAAATAATAAGATTGATATTTTTACACAATTTTAGAAATAAAATTAATAATTTTGAATTAAATTTATCAAATATAATTTTTAAATGTATGAAATTTTTATTTTTAAATGGACACACCTAATTGTGTAAAAATATTTTTAAGATAAATAATGTTTTTGAGAATTAAAATTATATATACGGTTAGGTTATAAAGATAATATATTTTAATGCATTAAATTGGTTTATTATAAAAATATAAATTTTCCTAGGCTTTAAAGGTAATCCAAAACTAAATCTCTTGAAATGACTTTCTTTTAAAGAAAAATATTGAATATATTTTTTATATTAAAGAAACATTTTATTAGTTATAAAAAATTTGAAAACATATTTTATATTTACCAAATAAATGTCAACATGTATATTTTCATTTATTAACATCTAATATAATTACCTAAATGTTTTTAAATATTCTATTTTATACTTACGTAGTTAGAAAATAATTAAAATTATATTTTTTTTGTAAATCCTATATTTTTAAGCTAAAAATATACTTTTTAAAAAATGATCAAAATACGTACTATGTCAATATTGATATAATGAATTCATAAATTAAGATATTTTTAATAATTCTAAAAACCAAATTTATAAAAAAACAGAATAAAATCATAAAATAGAATAAAAAAGTTTTTATTTTAAATAATATTTCAAATTTTATTCGGATATTATTCTTATTTAATATCATTTAATAACTACATTTTTGTTAACCAATTATTAATATCAAATGTAATATATATTACTTTTCTTTAAATATAAATTTATATCACATAAAAATGGATTTTTTGAAGAAATAATAAATTTCTAAACATTAAATGATCTTATAAGTCATTTAATGTAAACAAATATTATTTCATTAATATTAAAAATAGATTTTATATTTTTAATATATAAAACTTATAAAGAGGTTACTCTTTATTATTTCTATTAATTCAATGGATACGATTTAATAGTCACATTTAAATATTTATATTTTATATAAATATATCTCAAATTTTTTTATGTTTAGTGTTATATACATACCAAAATATCAACCAAAGGACGTATTTAAATTTCATCATTTATTATAATTTCTCGGTGATAAGTTATGCCCTCTAAAATAAGTTTCAACTTCATAATCTAGACAATTCTACCATAGTAATTTATATAGGAAACTATCAATTATACATATACTTTTATATGATCATGGGGTAATTTATAAAGTTGATAGATATTAATCTTCTTGAAAAATCAATATAAGATCCTTATAATGAAAGTTTTTTGATACATAATATCTTAAAGAATTATAAAAAAAGGATTTTTATATATATACATATGGAATAACTTCAAAAAAATCATAAAAATGATGTATATAATAATCACACCATTAGTGTTTTTTTGATTCAATGTCAAGTACTTGGTGAAATCTTACATAACATAGGACTATTGAAAAATATATAGTGAACACTCACTTTTGAGTTAATTTATAGTAGTTTCATAGTAATTTCCTTTTTCTCATGTTTATTGGTGTCTGCATTCTTATAGGTCCATGGAATGGTACATTGAGTCATATAATGCCCAACCCTCTTTAAATTAAAGAATTTTTTAGATTCTTTCTTCTCCATACACTTGGGTGTTTTATGACTTCCAACTCTGTACTTATAGAATGTACCTATTCCATTATGGATAATTTCACCCATGTTTCTTCAAACATATATGACATATATGAAAACAAATATTTTTTCAATCTTTATCTTAACCCCTTTATCTTTGATGAGACTCCATATTTCACTTATTTTTTGTGTTTGGGAATTCAAATATCTCCACATTATTAATCATTTTAAATAATAATTAGTTTGTGAGAATCAGAATTTTTCTCAATCTAGCTCTCATATAGATGGGTTTCCAATGAGGTATTCTCCATATTGTCCCTGACAATCATGGTTACTTCTAGTTTTAGACATTAATAAAATAATTTTTTTTACATGGATGATGATCATTATACATGAATTTTAATAAATAAACATAAGAAAATTTAACCCCAACAAGTCTTAATTTATTCACTATCATGTTTATTATAGTTCATAAAACTTATCTTTTATCTAACACAGTTCATCCAATATTAATCTCATAATATAATTCTTGGTTAAACCTAGGTTGATTATATTTGGGTTTTCTTGTTCGTATTAATCCAATCATTAAAATAGATATTTCAAACTATCATGAACATTCTTAAAATATACTAAAACCAATAATCATTAAAATATATTCTCTCAAAATATAACTTATCCATACTCAAACAAAATTAACCATACTCCCAAGTATTTTTATAACATTATCATATAATCTTAATAGCATTCCTATCCAAAAACCTATTTGGATCTCAAAGACATTAAATAATAATAGTATTATATATTTCTCTAAAAATTAACTTTATCTTTAACCCTTAAATAAAATTAAACGCTTTTTCATAATGTCACACACTCATCACTTTATATCATAATCCAAAAAAGGAGATGACCTTCCCAAATAATATCTTGAATCATTTATCAATCCCACATTTAGCAGTTACTATCTAATTTACATCTTCAAAATTAATCTAGTAACATCTCAATTTTTCCTTGCATTATTTTTCGATATTATATCGATTAACATTTAGGACAAGAGTAGAGACGACGTGGGATTCTGAGGCCTGTTTTTTCTTGGAATAAATGTTCAGAATTTATGATATATATTAAATAGAAAATGCGCCGAGTTTATAAGAAAAATAGGAATAACTATTGAATGGATTCTTGAATAAAAAATCTAATGTCACGATAGATTTAATAATGCGGGGTTTAACCCTAAAGAGACCAAACCATAGTCGACACAATTTATTTGTGGACAATTTTTCACAGGAACCAAAATAAATAAAATAATTAATTGTTTTATTTTATTTCTATTCTACAAAATCAGTGATAGAAATGTTTATAAATATACAATTATGGATAAATTCTATGTTTATCCACATAAACCTAAAATTTTTATGGAGTTACTAGAGAGAATGTTGGATGAATTCTCTCAGGAAAACACCAAGTGGATCATGGATCAACGATCGACACACCACATATTTGATGTATCTCACTAATGAAAATGATGTTATATCATTCTCCATCAGTGATTAATCCAAATCAAGGTAGGGTGGTATTTTGAATTATTTCCACTCACAACATTGGTTCTTAAGATGTACATGGATCAATCGACCAATAGATTGATCTATGGATTTCATGTAATTTTGGGATTGGATTATTATGGGGTGATTTTGGGAGAATTACTTTGAAGATATGATGTATTAATTTTTACTCTCATGGAATCAAAATGAGATCGACACGAACATCGATCAAGGATCATTGTAATTATTTTTTATTGTATTGTTCTCTCCTGGTTCTTCGCTCACCACATGTATTCTTCGTTTGGCCCGGGGTTTGACATTATCCTGATTAATTGATCATTGTGAACCGGTTTCATAGCTCAATGTTTTGATATCCCAGATCAGGGATCATAATGATATGATAGTGATATGGGGATAGAAGCGGTGGTGAATCAGATGGTTTTTGATAAAAAAATCGCGTTCTTCATGGAATAACAATGAACATATTGTAAATCCATTTTCTGAGGGGATTCAAGACCATTTTTACATATATCAGTGTTGGAAAGGTTTAGAAGAACCTCAATAAATAGGTTCTGAAAATGATGGAGGATTTGCTGAGGTGCAGGACTATGCAAATTGAATCTATGAAATCGTGAGCAACACTACATGTAATCCACCATTACATGAAGTGTGCACCCTTGAGATGTTGTGCTAGGGTTCTAGGTTAAATTAAGGATCACATGGCCTGTGGCCCATGTCACATGGTGTGTGGCCCTATCTAGTTTACTCAGCATGTACTTCAGTGGGTACACGGATAATTGTTTCAGTATACAACTAGATGTCTTGCCGTTCACACCCACACAAACACAACTTGGCTAGGAATACACAAGATTACCCATGTAATGAAACACGAGTAGAGTACATTGGTAGTTTCACTCCGTGTAATACTACATAGACATGGCCACTCAAACATGAACATGTCCAAGAGACATGGGTAGAAGATCGTGTGTCTCTATATTCCATGTATTAATTCCACACACAATGTATTTGGTGACTAAATTTCATGTGAGGATCTTCCACACAGGCTTACAGGGGGATAGATGGGAATATCATGTACTCATTTTAAGAGTGATTATGGATCTTCATTTTCATAGGTTAGACTAGTGAATGTTTTTTACATTCCCTTGGAACTTTCCTCATGGATACAATTTTGCATTACATCCACACCACTGGATTGTGATCTGCTCTAGAGGCCGATTTTTAGATAGAGTTGTGTTGTCCCTCCCTAAGACTAGAGTGTGATCTTCTAACATCCATTATTCCCTGGTTAGGGTTTATGAAATCAGTGTAACCTCCATGAGTAGAAATTGATCCTCAGTCTAATAGGTTATATCAGTAGGGTTTCTAAAATCATTGACATATAATCCCCTTATGTAATGGGTTCATGATGATTTGGGTTCATGGTGTCCCCAAATGGTTCTTGACGTGACCCCTATATGTTTGTTCAGTCCTTATAATACCAATGATATTTTTTGGGCATGGCCCTATGAGATAGACATCTTCATCAAGTGTCTCTTATGATAGCTTGGTTCGTGGAGTGGATCCTCCCGGAACAAGTATAGCTTTGATTATAATCATGTGGTTGGAAGATGATTAGGTCAACCTAATGGCATGGTTTGTTTCCAGAGTATATCTATGTGTTTCTATTATACATTGATTTTTATATACTGTATTGAGATAATTTTACTTTTTGATTCATTTCTAATACTTCTAGGGTGACCTATTGAGTATTGTTATACTAAACCATGCATGGTACTTTCCCGTATGTATTATGCTTTATACAGACAATGGACCTTATGATGGTGTCCTAGGAAAACAAGGAGAGTTATAGAGTTGATTGAGATGTAATAAAGAGGTGTTTTAGTGGGATATTTATTTTTCACTTTTGTTCATTTCCCATGAAGTATACTTGACTCTTAATAGTTTTTTTTGTGCTTATGTTGGGACCCTTTTATGTTTTAGTACGTTTTTCTATCGTAATCTATTGTGGGATCAGAAATGTATGCATGAATTGTTTAAGTTATTTTATATTTCATCATTGTCTGGGATTGGAGATGTGTGTGTGTGTGTGTGTGTGTCTGTGTGTCTGTGTCTGTGTGTGTATGTACATTAGCATAAGGCCTCTCATTTTTGTGGTATGCTTAATCGGTGCTAGTTTCCATCCCCTGTCCTATTGGAGGTAGGCATGGGGTAGTCACGGGTAGGACCTCATCCTCACCAGGTCTGGTCAGGACAGATTGGTATCAGAGAAGTCATTTCTACCTTAATACCAGATTTGGTGACATTGGTTTTCATAAATAGTGTTTAACATTTCATGTTTGGTTTTCATGATAGGGTCTACAATGTTGGTGTAGCGTCCGACATATCCATACACTAGAACACTTATCACCGATCTCTAGAATCGGTACATATAAACAATGGTTGTCGGGAACTTTTTGGGAACATGAATCATATAAAATTATTGTTTTTCATTTCCTTCTCAATTCAACTCCCCAAATATTCTCTTTTGAACATGGTATATCTTGTTTTAATTTTAGGATTCCTCCACATAGACAGACAACCATGATTGCACTACGTGATCACAAGGATGATCATTATAGTGAGGAGGCATCATTATAGGGGTGTATACCAAATATAGAACCTCTAGGTTGTTTAGTAGATATACCAAAACCCATTGACCAGTAAATAGATATAGTATTTCTATCTAAAGATGCATACAGGTTGATTGTGTGGGACAAGTTTTAAAGGTACTGACCTCTCAGGTTTCAGGGTGAGCCAGACCCCCAGGTGTATGAGGACTCACTAGAGGCAGCCGCTCATGGTTTCTACCTTTTTAAGTGACTTGTCGACCAAAAGTATGTCCTCGCATTGAGTCTTCCTCAAGGCTCTGATGGCCAATGATGGATATTGGAAACAAAATCATAGGATGATACATCTCTCTCATTGATATACTTAGATAATCTCTTTATAAAGTAGTTCTATCAATCCAAATTGTGATCAGTACACATATAAGATATTTTTCATCTACAGTAGGGTATTATGATCACGGTAGAGTACTAAGTGAGGTCTACTAATATGATTTGTAACTCTTTGGATTTTGTGAGGGACTAGTTCTTCAAAGATTAGTCCTTTGAGTATGGATTGAAATGGGACATAGTTGAATCAGTGGCATCCAGTTTCATTTCCACCTTTTTTGTAGTGCTTGATAATGGCTTGTTAGTAGAGAGCTTTATAGATGATCATACATTGATAGTATTATCTACTAGTGGGTACCCAATAGATGATACCTTGATTGTAGATAATTTAGGGTAGTCACAGGGATCCAAGAATGTAATATGATACAGGGGAAATCACAGGACTCAATGCCAGTGGTGTAGAGATCTTAGGGTGGCTAGAATATTCCAAGGGATAAGAGGTCTTTCTCCTATGATAGTCAGGGAAATTTTTCATGATATTGTTTGAAGCATCATGTAATAGATTGTGTGATGATTGAGGGACTACCGAGGAAAAGACAGAGTTATGATAAGGGTGGTCCACTGTGTAGTGAACATGGAAGAGGGGTTGGTTTGGTAGTAAGAGGTGGCAGGAGGTGGTCATAGGTTTGAACAATTACCACTACCATGCCCCAGTGGTCAATTCTAGGCATAAAGAGTTGGTGGGTAGGAATGAGGCTAGCTATAGGCTATGGAGGCCAATGACACTCAACCTCCATAGATGATATGAGGTACTAATTATGTGTTCTCTAATTTATATTCATTATTGGTAGATACATTTTCAATACATTCATTCTTTACCACCTATATGGTATAATACCTAGATATTTCAGTTGATCCTTTAACTCAACCCTTGAGGTTGGAGACTCCGACAGGTGGTGACTCCGCGATTGCGCATTTGTTCCAAAAATTTGATCTATTGCTCAGAGGATATATTTTTTTATATTATATCTTCTTTTAAGAAATGTGGCCTTAAAATGTCATCTTAGTTATGTGATTTTATCCACATTTCATGCCCAGAGTTACTTTTTAAGCTGAAGGATGTGTCGTGACTACAATTATGGTATGAGGCTTTCCTCTATGGGTAATAAGGAAACCATAAAAGAGTTGTTCTATCTCAGGATTATTACAGTTTAATATATTAATCACCAGTTAGCTAGCATGTCTCTTATATTAGTGGATACTTTTGGCTATCATTATTCTCTAGCGATGAGAGAGTATGATGACATATTTCCTATGGATGCACCAGGTTTACCACCCCACTTAGAGGTATATGTAGGAATAAACGTTAATCCCAAGATGAAACTGATATATGCAGAAGTATATAATATGGAAAACATAGAGATTCGAGAGCTGAGGGTGTAGATAGGGAGATTATAGTAATAGGACTTTGTGAGACCCACTGTTTCCCCTGGTCATCCCCCACATCTTTTTTCAAGAATAAAGTCTAGAGATTGGGGTTATATGTGGATTACTTTAACATGAACAAGGGGAACATGAGGAATAAGAATACACTACTGAGGATCTCACACCTCGTTGAGCAGTTGAGTGTCGTGTGATGATTCTTAATGATTGACCTTAGGTTATGGTATCACCAGCTATGAGTATGAGATGAGGATATACCGAAGATGACGTTCATATGTCATTACGGTCACTATGTGAAATAGGTAACGTTATTCCACATGATGAACTCCAAAAAATTGTTAATGGGACTCATAAAACAGACCTTTCTTCCTATATTAGATCAGTTCATAGTGTTCTTGATTGGTGAAATCCTGGTGTATTTGACATTTGATGAGGTGCGGATGACACAATTTAGTATGGTCCTCCTACACACTCTGAGAGTGCTATAATTTTGGGAATCTCTTGAAGTGTCAATTTTTAATTCAAAATTTAAATATTCTGGAAAATGTGATCTCAAAGGCTGGAGTTGTAGTGTATCCAGAAATGGATTAGGTAGTGAATTTTTAGGATCCACCCAATATTGTTATTGAGGTACGAAGTTTCATTGTGTTGGACGGGTACTATTAAAGGTTAGAAACTGAATTCGCCGGAGTTGAAGCATACTAGAGATATGTGAATCAGAAGGGGAAGAATTTTGTGTGGATTGAAAGGTGCCAAAAGTTATTTAAGAAGCTGAGAGAGAGGTTGATGAGCGATTCCATGTTTATGTTTCCAAAGGATGGATTCAAGTACCAAGTTTTCTATGATGCATTAGGGATGAGACTCGGTTTTGTAGTAATGAAGATGCATGATGTTATTTCCTATGGTTACACTAGTTGAGAAAAAATGAGAAGAAATATTCCATCGATGATCTTGAGTTAGCAGTGGAAGTATTAACCTTGAATATGTGGTGACACTATCTGATTGGCAAGATTTTTATCATCTAATATAACCACAAGATTCTCAAGTACATATTATATCAAAATGATCTTAACATGAGACATAGTTTTTGGTTATTGTTCCTCTTGGACTATGCATTTTAGATTGTCTTTAATCTTGGGAAGGGAAACATGATGGAAGATGCTCTAAACAATAGATCGTTTTCTCAGTTGTTGGATGTGGCGTCATAGAATCTAGACTTATTTATGTTTCCCATGGTGGAAAAAGAAAATTATCCATATAATTAGTTGATTTTTGTCACCCAACCACTTTTACCGCATGCCAGCAATGATCGGCATGGAGATACCGAATGTGTGACCTTACATACTCAGATATCCATTAAACAGACTGCTTATGGGTAATATGATTGTGTGGACCACATTATACTTTTCAAAGGATAGTTGATGGTACCTTTGATGTTGTAGGATGAGGGGTTTCATAATTTTCATATATCCCCTTTGGCGGTACATCCATGCCTAGAAAGGATATACCATGACTTTATATGTCAGTTTTGGTGTCCATGTATAATTAATGCAGTTGTACAATTCGTCTTTTGATACCTCACTTGTCTATAGGTGAAGGTTGAGCCCCATATTCTATGAGGTTTATCTCAACCCCTTGAGGTTCTAGCGTGTAAGTGTAATAGGATATATATGGACTTCATGGTAGGCTTACCACATACTTCTAGGGGATGTGATTCCATCTTGGTGATCATATAATGAGACACCAATCTATCACAATTCCTAGATTTTCAAGAGAAGAGTATATTAGAGATATTAGGATCATTTACATGCCAGAGATGGTCTGACTCCATGGAGGTCCCTCAATGATCTTCTCTGGCCATGATGGTTTCTTCGAATATTGGTTATAGAGGGGTTTACAGGAAGCCTTTAGGACTCAGTAATTCTTGAGTACAAAGTTTCATCCCCAGACTAATGGCTAGAGAGAGAAGTCCATCCAGTTCTTGCAATACATGTTGCAGTCTTATAGGTTGGAGTATAGCCATAGTTGGGAGGATCAGCTACACTTGGTGGAATTATCATGCAAAAACAACTACCACTATATCATTGGTATGGAACCATTGAAATATTTATATGGGAAACCCTATAGATCTACACTTTTTGGGATAGATCCAAGGGATTTAGCACTCATGGTCTCAAATTTTTTGTGATCTACAACAGAGTAGTTGAAGATCATCCAGGAGTCGATGAAGAATGCACAAAGCTAATATAAGTATTATGTGGACCTATGATGAAGACCTATAGAGTTTGAGGATGGAGAAAATGTGTTCCTAAGGGTCTCAAAATGATGTGGATTGAGGATATTTGGAAACAGTAGAAAATTATCTTAGAGATTCATTGGTCCTTTATAGATACAATGTAGATTAGGAAAGTTGGCGTACAACTTTGCCCTACCACTATAGTTGGAACAAAAACATTACAGCATCTATATGTCGCAGCTTAAGGGGTTTGTTCATGATCCATTGCACATCATCGATTGGAGTGAGCTGGACATCAAAGATGGAGCTACATTTGTTGATTACCAAAAAGGGATAGAGGATCTGCATGAAAGGATCCTTCATGAGAGATATATTCCCCATGTGTGTGTCTAGTGGAAATACAACAATAGACATGTCATTAAATTGATATTTGTGGAGAAACTCCAAGGTTAGCCTCGTTACCCTGGAATCATTAGAGAGGTGATGGAGAGAATATTGGTAAAAATATATCAAAAAACAACAACCAGAACATGAAATGATGATTAATACACCACAGATTTGAAGGATATTTCCAACAGAAATGATGATGCATCATTCTTCATTAGAGATTCCTACAAATTAATGTGGAAGGGTTGTTTCAATTGTTTCCTTTATCTATTCTTTATTTACACAAAGATCATGGATCAATTGACCAATGGATTGATGCTTGGATAATTCATATTTTCATGATGGGTTTCATGTGGGTGAATTTGGGAGATACATGTTGAATTTACAATTTATTCATTTTCATCATCATGAAAATGTATCGAGATCTACATGAATATCAACCACGGATTGTTCCTTTCATTTTTTTCATGTGCTTTTCTGCCCCGGTTCTTCATTCATTGTCGGAATTCTTCACTTGTCATGGGGTTTGACAATATTTCCATCAATAGATAATTACGCATTGATTTATTAGTTTAATGATCAGATACCATAGATATGGGATCGACATGAAACAACAGTGCTGTAAAGATGGAGGTGGAAACGAATCGAACGTATTTGGATACCTGCTTTTGTGTTCTTTGATGTCCTTCAGCACACAAAGAATAATAATGTGTTGACATATTTTTTGAGTGGATTTGAGCCCATTTTTCCATTGATGTGCATTGGAAATTTTTGGTGGAACCCCAATCTGGTGATTCCAGTAAGGGAGGACGCTCTGACAAGGTGTAGGATAACATGTATTGAATCTGGGAAATCATGAGAAACATGAAGTGTAATTTGGAGTTACACATTGTGTGGGACCCCAGGCTGCGACACTGGGGGTTCTGTAAAAATTAAGGATCACACAGTGTTGGGACCACCTTAGTTGACTTAGCTTTTACCTCGGTGAGTACATAAACAAGTGTTGGAGTACATTTCTAGATGGCATGTCATGTCCTCCCACATAGACACGACTTGGTCAGGTGTACAAGGGCTTACCCATGTAACGACAAATAGGTAGAGTGCACCTCCTCTCCACATCATGTACTACTATATGGACACATAAACCCTAACATGGAAATGACCAAGTAAAACAGGCAAGAGATAGTGTGTCTCTACATTCGTGTACTACTTCTACACACCGTGTATTTGTAGATTATAGGTCATGTTATTCTCTACCACCTGGGCATAAAAGGGGAAAATGGACACACCATGAACCCCTTTTGAGAGTTCTTATGGATCTTTGTTTTCTTAGCTTCAACATGTATAGGATGAGTACATTTCCTTGGTACTATCCATGTGGGTATAGTGTGGAATTACATCTGCATAACTAGATTATGATTCCCTATAGAGGGTGACTATTAGATAGAGTTGGGGTATCCCTCTGTGAGACTGGAGTGATATCCTCTATCATCCTTTGTTCCAGAGTTGGAGTTTATGGAATTTTAATGAACTCCCTAAAAAGGATATTGATATTCCATCTATTATGCCATATTGGAAGGGTTTTTGGAATTTTTTACATATGATACCCAACGTAGCAGGTTGATCCATATTTGGGTCTGTGGTGTCCCACAGTGGTTTTGGGCGTGACCCCTATCTTTGTATTAGGGTATTATTAGACCAGTGAGCTTTCTTAGGTGTTGACCAATAAGCTAGACGTCTTCATCAAGTGTCTTTGATGATATCTTGGTTTGGGTAATTGATCCTCGTATAACAAGTGTTGCTTCGAGCAGAATATTATTCCCAATAGTTAGTTATGACTCCCTGAGGGTGTGGTGTCTTTCCTGAGTATATCTGGGTTTTTTGTTATATATTGATTGTTATATATTGTATTGAGTTGACTGTATATCGTGCTTCATGTAGAGTGTTCTAATTTTGTCCTACTAATTATTTTTATACTCACACCATCATGGAATTTTCCAATATGTGTCATGTATTATGAATATTTTGACCCATTTTTCAGTGTTTAGGGAGGACAAGGAGCTGGTGTAGCTAAGCTAGAACTATCAGATTGAGGTGTTTTACTGAGATCATTCTTTTGAGTTTTAGTCCTCTCTATTAGAGTAGGTTGGACACTGAATAGTTTTTGGTTGGTCTGGTATATGGACCATTTCTCTGTGTTAGTACCTTTTATTGTTGTACTCTATTCTTGGATCCGAGATGTATGAATGCACTATTTAAATTGTTTTACATTTCATCATTCTGTGGGATTTGAGGTGAGTATGTGTGTACATGTACATTAGAAAAATGCCTTCCATTTGTAGGATATTCCTACTCAGTACTGGTTACTAACAATTGGCCTATTGGAGGTGGGCTTGGGGTAGTCATGACTTATTCCTTGGTAGGTTAGGTCATGAAAAAGCCACCCTTTATTATCGAAATACCAATCATATAATAAATATAAGAGTTATTCATACCTGAATCATGTATTATACAATAGTTATTCCAAAATATATAACATTAGCATTAAATAAATTTTCATCTATATTAATTCTATTTTGTATATGTCATCATACATTTAAAATAAAACTATTAATGATTAATCATTAAATGGTCAACATAATCCTTAAAACTTTTATAATATAATATAATATCATTACAAATATCACTCACTAATTAAAATTTTTAAGTGTTTCGAGATAATATATATCTCACTTCCTTTTTCAAGACTAGGAAACTAACATTTTCAATAATATTAGGCATATAATAAAATTCTTAACCATTTATGTATTCTCACTTATTTGGTAATAAGACCTAACGGTTTCCAAGAACATACCATTCCCATATTCATTTCTGTGATCCTATTTTGACCACATAATAAAATAAAATATCGTTACGATAATATCAAAATATGATTATGAAAATGTTAATCAGAATATGTCTTCTTGAATGACACCTTTCTTAACATATGATACTTTTAAATCAAATTATTTATCTCTTTGTTTCATAAAATGTTTTCTATTATCATTTTTCTATTAGGTTATATTACCTCAATTTTTATCATTATTCTTAAACCCTTTATAATAGGCCTTAAAGATAATTTGAATGCACAATGTATATTCCCTAGGAGTGTCTCTCCATGTGTGAAATGTTAGTCCCACTCACTGTGCGTCAGAGTGATGAAGAAGTAAATTTTCTACCAACCATTTTAGTTTTGATTAACCCTAGTTGAATATGTTCTGTAAACACACCTATTTTCACATATCCAAGTAAGGATTTATTTCTAATAAAAACCACACAATCTCAATTTTTCTAAAACAACTAGATGTTATCCATTACTTGCACTTGTTTATGGGTTTTAAATAGAGTTATATAACCCTAATCCCCAAATAACATGATAATTATTACCTTATAATAAAATTATATACAATTCTAAAGGGTTATCTATACCATTGAAATTGTAATCAACCATTAAAATTTTGATCAATATTATCTTATTATCCTCAAAAAACATCCTAATATCTAATGAAATCTAAACATTTCAATTGATACAATTTGAGATACCCGAGACCCAAATTCCTAGATATAGTGCTCATAAACATATAAATTACATTACATGCTTAATACAAGTTGTAAAATCCAAAATATAACCAACCTTTATTACAAAATCAAAACTTTTTTTTCATATCTTACATCCAAAGGATCTTTTCACATTTAGAGATTTGTATAATTCATACACAACTTCTACTAATAAATCCCATGTTATTTGTATCAATTTTATGTCTCTCCCATTATATATGAATATAATTAATTCGACAAAATTCAGTAATGTATCTAAAAAATTATTTTACACATGATATCTTTCAAATAAATTCACATGTGATAATTTTCTTTATATACTGTAGAAATGGAAAATAAAAGAAGGGTGAGTTTAGATGCTCAGTGAGGGAAATATATAACTTAAAAATCCTAGCATAAACATGACATAAATATTATGGAAGAAATAGGTAAAAACATGAATGCATAAGAAAATTAAAATTGGTTTTATTATATATCCATGATAATAAAATGTAACCATACATATCAATAAACTCATCGTATACTGATGAATTTCATAATGTCTCACATAAAAAAGATACTTTCAAGGAATTATTCCAAGACACATAAATTATCATCAAGACCAGGGTAACGAAATATGGATATCAGGGATTTTTGCAAAGATAATATCTAGTTATTAGAAGATGCATACACTAAAACCCAACCTTTTTTCTCATTAGACATATCAATTCATCAAGAGAAAATATAATGTTGGGCCACACCCATAACTTTTATAATTCCAATGCATTCACCATAATATAAATTGAATAAAAAATACATCATAATATATTCTAATGATCACCCATATTTAAATTACTGCATAAATAAACCCAATAATTTTTCGAGGTCAACAAAAGTGATATCTTGATTGTAACCCATCTGAAGGAAGAAGGTGTCCCATTAAATAATACATAGTCAACATACTAATAATAATCCACATCTGAATTCCAGTATATTTTATCGTGTCAACAAAATGTAATCTTTTCTTGGTGAGCATAATTCACTATGAGTTATGTAATATTTTATGTTTGAACCATACAAAAAAATGGTTACAATGCTAAAGAAATACTAAAATAACATGATCGTGAGACATAAAAAGAAAGAAAGTAGAGGGTTTTAATAGAATATATCCCAAAGAGTGAGATATATTTGTTGAAGGGGTTTTATGGTATGAATTTATATCCAAATAAAACAGTTATATAATACCACATAATACAATCAAAGGGTATAATGTACCAAAATTATCTGAATTAATTTTAGAGAATGATTAGAACTCAATAAATAAAAAATGCGTTACCAAAAAATTCTAAATGCTAGGGAAACAACTAAATCACTAGCTACTTAAATAAGGGAATATGATTTGGCTATTAAATACCATTAAATAAAATTAAAATAAATTTATAGGGAATGTAAATTAATAAAACACTATACAAAGGTAACATGGTATATAAAATTTATTATGTCTCAAATAATGAGAATTCAGACCAAAAAAATACTTAGGAAAAATAATCATTCGAATCCAAAAAACTTGATCAAGAGGGATTTAAATTAAAAATTAAATAAAATTATTAAAATATAATTCAAAATATGATATCTCAAATAGGAAATATATACACCACACTGATGAAATTCATTTCATAAATAAAATAATTGTCTCAATGAAAAGAAATGGATATGAAAACCCCTACCTTTTATAATGGATTGGATGAACATACATTAAAATACTATATCAAAAAAATATCTATATAAATACCTTTATGAAGAACATTAATCCTAAAAAAATTTAATTAATAGTCTTAAATATTAGTCATATTCTGCATAAATTATTTCGATTTTCTACATCATGTTTTTATTTTTTTGACTGCTTGTACTAGTTTCAGAGTAATGATGTTCCTGTTAATTCTTATTTAAGAGTTATTTATACTAATAATCTAATATAATTTAATAGATGTTCATATATATTTTATAAATTTATAATTTCATTCCATTTTTTGTTTTTGGTGTCGAACCATGAGGACGAAATCAAAGATGATACTATTTCAGTGATTCTTAATGAATGAAAATTATTTAATTAATTAATGATAAAATTATTGATATAAACTTACCAAAACAAAAAAACAATTATTAAAATATTTATTTCGTTTTAAATTAGTACATAATTTCTCATAGTAATCCATGTCATAAATTCATTATATTATTTTACTAGGCGGTTAAACTGAACATGACATCAATACAATAAATATTAGGAAAATACATTTCAAAAAAACAAATGATCATATTACTCAATTTATTTAAATAATTGAATTCAATTCATATTGAAATTTGTATTTATTTAATTTATGCATATATTTTTTAAAGTGTTTACTAATATTAAATCCCATTAGTTAAATAGAAAGGATTTTATGGTTGTATTTAAAAATTTATTTCTATATTAATATATTATAGTTTATGTTTATGTTTAATGCTTCATATAGAGATTGTTGTTAAAGAAATTGACTTATTTAAAGGTAATAAAATATTCGAATTTTGGGGGTTCACTTTTAATGAGACACATAACCTATAATTATTTATAAATGGTTTTATCAATGATAACTCTTTCTTATTTTTAATAGAGGGTTTTTCCTCACATTCATCTATGTTCCCCTTACCTACAGTCATTCTATGACATTAATATGTTGAAATGTTTTGAAAAGAATTTATTTAAATATTCTCAAACCTATAGAAACACAAATAATACCCTAAAAACCTATTTATCTTCTCTTTTTAGGCAATCAATCGAGATTTTTTTAGCATGGGTTTTTTGGGTTGTTTTAAATATATTTTTGTTTCGGTTAAGTGAAGGGTTCATCTTACATTGATTCATATATATCGCTGATTATGTTTTAGTCTTATAAAAAGGTTTATTAACCAATATTTCTATATAATTTAATTCTTATCTAGATTTTTTTGACACAAATAATTTAGTATAGGAAAGTATTTTGGGATTGTGTATGTTTCTCTAATATGTGCTTGTGGTGGAAGCTTCTCCAACAATTATCAAGAACTATATACTAATATAAAAATTACCCCTTGATAGAAGATTATTTTAAATTTCCTAGATGGCATAAATATTAATTCAAAATCAATGATAAGGTACAAATTGTATTGATTCTTGATTTTTATGTTTAACCTCACACACCAGACATGTCTGGATGAGTGAGTTTTTTCATCCTCAAATGATCTCAACCTGAATTCTCAGTTAATATTTGATATCTTCAATTATTAATCAAATTTATTACATATCTATTGATGGTAATGATCAATATCTTGAATTATTTTTTATTGCATGTCCAATTATGCATCATTGAAACTACTAGTTACCTTGTATAGCTTCTCTAATTCATAGATTCCCTCTATCACAACAGTATTCAAATATTCCATCAAAAAAATATTCTTTGAAATTTTTCATCAATTAGAGATAAATTATCATTTATAAGAGAGGTTGTTTCACTCTTTTCCTTAACCATTTTTTGGAGTGTCTTTCATCTTCCAACCTTCTTAGCCAATGCATTCTCCATGGAACCAAATCCTTCCCTAACTATGAAATTTTATCAAACGGATCCTAGATAAAACTAATTATGTATTCAAAAACATAATTATGAAATTATTTTATGTAACATTTGAAATTATAGATAAATTATTTCACGGTTTTAATCTCTTCACGAGCATCATTATTTGAATCAAGGAATATAATCATAGAATACTTATTTTAAAATATTAAATTAATGACGACTGTTTATTATTCATATCATAAATAGGATCTTATATTTTCCATACCATTACATTAATGATATCATAATAATCATATTTATTCATTAATTCCATCCATACATCGAACCATGTAATGTGTTGAATGAAAAAATAAACTAGTTACATCGTGGAGGGGGTACTCCACACAATGTAGAAATGACGGTTTTATTTTTCTTAATGGTTGAGGTATATATATAAACAGTGATAATATCCTCAATATAATAAAATTAAATTATATAACTGATTATAAAATCATTATATTTTTGATTTAATAATAAATTTTAAATAATTTATTTAAAATTAAAAACTAAGTATTAAATGATACTCACATCGAGGAATTGAATTTTACTTGCATGTCTCCTTGAATTTTAATGGTTTAGGAGGATGATGAGTGAACAAGGGATTGTGTAATTAGTATAAAGAGTAGGTAATTTGAAAATGATATAGTAATTAAAAGTAATATTGTGCCCCGAAGAGGTGACTATTTTAACATTTTATAAATGAATGAAACAGTGGTTTTGGGAACACCTTTATATTTTACAATACTATCATGACACTATGCTGGACTAAATTGATCAAAAGTGAAAAATACTATAGAGGAAACATGTATTGTTGATCATGATCTCAACCATTCATTTACGGGGGTTGTTTTTTTTAAATAGGCATTTTACACTAATTTAAACTCAACTTACCTTTTTTTTACTTTTACCTTTGTAATTAATTTCTAACATTTCTAATTAATTTTCATAAAAGATATTAATATTCAAATTTTTCCTTAATTTGATACATATGATTTCAAATTTGAAAATGAATTTGTGAATTTGTTTTCTAAATGAGTGAAATGATAATTTTAAAAGAAACACAGTTAATTGAATAAAAACACTTTATTAAAAAATAATATATTTATAGGATTAAATATATATATATATATATGATAAAATTATCATGGTTAATAATTTTAATGAAATAACATAAATTATTATAAAAAATAAACATTTATTAGTCTTTCAAGGAAATCCAAAAATTAATCTATCTTGAACAAAATTTCTTTTAAAGAAAACTAAAGAAATTTCTTTCTATATTAATGTAAAATTTTAATTTGTTATAAAAAAATTTTCAATATGTATTACATTTACAAATAATATATAAAAACGTATATTGTTATTTATTAACATCATATCTGTATACATTGGTTGTTTTTAAACCTTCTATGTTTTTATTAGAAAGTGATAAAATATTGGAAATTATAATTTTATTAAATCCTATAATTTTTTACTAAAAATTATCGTTTTTATAATATGATCAAAATTCATACTAATTAATTTTTTAAATAATTAATTAAAAAATGAATTTCATTTTATTAATTTCAAATTCAAAAATTTAAAAATTCATCTTCTGAAAAATATTATAAAATATAATGAAAAATAAAATATAATGGAAAATGAAATTTTAGAATATTAACTGATATTATAATTTTTTAATATCATTTAACAAATAATTTGTTTTAAAGAAATTATTAATATCAAACCCAAATTATTATAAATTTTGTGAAATCAATATGTGTATCAAATAAAATCCATTTAAAAAACTAAAATTTTGATAAATAAATGATCTTATTCTTCTTTCTTGATAAACTCATTGAGTTTAATACATATTAAAAATATTTTTTGTTTTATATTCACAAAGATTTCATAAATTGGTTACTTCTATTAGTTCCTCCTAATTAAATGGGTAGGTCTTAATGGTATTATTTAAACATTTATATTTTATCTATATATATTTTAGTTTCCATTTAATATTTGTGTTGCATATAGTGCTAGATTACAAAAAAACTAAATTATTTAAAGGTTATCATATTTTATAAATTTAGAGTGTTAAACCACCCCTCTAATATATGTTTTCCCTTTCAATTGGTCTCATACGATCAATGTTTTTTTATAGGAAACTCTCAATTAAGTATATATTTCTAGATAATATTTAGTTTATTTGTGATTTATAATGATATTTTTCTATATGAAAAAATAATAATATGTGATTTATAAATTGAAATAATCCCTTCCTAATTTCATGTTTAATTTTACTAGGGTATGTTGATCTAGGTTCACAAAGAATAACTTCCCAAAAACCCTGATAATGATTTCTATGATAATTATATCATAGTGGGGTTTTATAATTCAATAAACCTTAGTCAGTGAAAACATACAAGACATAATAATCCAGAAATTATATAGTGATACCACACAATTAGATTCATCTATATTAGTTTCATAAGATTTTCCATGTTTTTATGTTAGTTGGTGACTAATTCTCTCATTAGACCTTAGATTGGGATATTGAGCTGAAAAATACATAACTCTGTTTCCATTGAGGCAATGAATATTTATATATTTACTAATTTCCTTATACTTTTGAGTTATATTAACTTACACTCTATCGTTATATAATTTTCTCATCCATTTAATGCAACTCCCCCCATGTTTCTTACCAAATATATGACATATATGAAATTGAATCTTTTTTTACATCATCATCTTTGTCCATTGAACATTCATTTGACTCCATACTTGACTTCAATTATGTTTTTGGAATTAAACCATATTCATGTTGTCAATAATATTAAATAACAAATCGATTTTCATAATCAAAAGGATTATCACTCCAACTCTCATTCTGAAGGTTTGTTCATTGAGGTAATCTCAGCATTGTCTCTCACACCAACGGTTCCTTCTAGTTATAGCCATGACTAAAAAATATTTATAGTTATTTAAAATCCTTATAGGTGAATTATAATAAATAAACAATTAATAAATTGACCACAAGATTTATCACTGTATAAACTATCATGTTAGCATGTATTTCTTAAAACTCAACATCAATCAAACTCTCTTAAACCTATATCACTCGCATAAGTCATTCTTCTTTCAAACTAGGTTACTTCAAGTAGGATTACCTCATTATTTTTAATATAATCCTTAAAAATGTTATAAATTACCATAAACATTCTTAAAATATAGTAAAAAAATAATTGAAATCTATGCTCTAAAAATCTAAATTATACTTCTTTTAAAAACATTAATAATACAACAAATTATTTGTATATGTTAAGAATATAATTTCAACAGAATACCTTTCATAAAACCCATTTGTATCTTCAAAAAATTAAACCAAAATGAAATTTTATATTCATCCAAAAATTAACTTTATCCCTAACCATCAAATGGATTTAAGAACTTGTTCAAAAAGTCACACACTAGTTACTATTTTTAACGATCCCAAAAATTAGATGGTCATCCACAAAAATATCAAGAATCAATTATAAATCTAAATGATACCATTTCTCTATAACTTAATTATTCAAAATAAAACAACCATTTATTATACAAACATCAATAGTGTATTAAAATTAAGAGTTATCCATACAACATTATTGTGTTCTCCAAAAGTTATTCCAAAAACATTAACCTTGGAATAAATATATTTTTTAGGTTTTTTTATCTCATTTAATAAATTCAACCATACATTAAAAGTAAAACTACTAAAGAATAATCCTCATATGTTTAATATAATTTTCATAACTCTTATACTATTCTAGAAAAATTATTCATAAATATCACACAGTAATGAAAGTAGTAACGTGTTACAATATTATATCAATTTCAATACCATATATAACACTATGAAACTCACATTATACTCATAAAAGGGATATAATAAAATTAAAAAATATTTAAGTACGATCCCTTATTTGGTTAGAAAAAATATTGGTTTCCAGGTATATTCCTTACTCATCCTGATTTATGTGATCCTATTTTAACCAAACACTAAAATAAAAAATATTTATAATAATATCCAAAATATAAATTTGAAAAAAATAATCAAAATATTTCTTCCCTTATGAAACCTTTTTTTAATATTTGATACTTTTAGAACAACCTTTGACTCTCTTTATTCAATCCTTAGTTATCTATGATCATTTTTCTATTAGTTTATCTAACCTAATCAGATATCATCACTCTTAAATCCTTCATAATGGTTAATCGAGAGAATATGAATACACAAATAATATCCCTAGGAGTGTCACTCCAGGAGTGAAGTATTCGGCCCACTCATTTTACATTAGAGTGATGATATATTCATTGCACAACCAACCTTTTGGCATGATTACCCCTAGGAAAATTTGTCCCACAACAACACCCAATTTCCAGTATCCAGATAACATGTGAATTGTTACCTTATCATCAAAGCATATAATATTACAAAGGGTTATACATACCTTAAAAATTTTGATCATCCTTTACATATGTTCTTCAGAAAATAACCTAATATCTAATGTTATGTAAACATTTTTTTGATACCAGCTCGGGAACCCCATACCATCACTCCAAGATCAAAGGGTTATAAACACATACGTTAAATTACATGATTAATACAATCTGTATAATCATGGATATGACCAACCTCAATTAAAAAATTTAAAATATTATTTCATCTCTTACATATGAAGGATAATTTTAGGTCTTGATATTTATATAATTAAGGAACAACATAAAGTGATAAATGTCACGTTCCTTATATAAAAAAAACAATTATCCAATTATATGTGAATCTAATTAATTCATGAATATTCTTTAATGCCACCCACAAATTGTTTTATACATGATATCCATTGAAACATGTAATTGTTACTACTTTTATCTATATCCTAGAGAAATGGAAAATATTATAAGGGGTTATCTCAAATTATTTGAAAGGTAAACATATAATAGAAATAATATTAGCTTTAAAAGAACATAAATATTATGGTAGTAATTGGTAAAAAACATTAATCTATAATAAAATTAAAATTGGGAGAGTGATATGAAAATGAAAATAAAATAAAAACATGCATATCAATAAAATTATCTCATACTGATGGAATGTATAATGCCTGACTTCAAAAATTTATAATTAATGAATTTTTCTAAGACACTTTTCTTGTCATAAATAACATAGTGAATAAATCATGATATTAAGGTTTATTCTATGAAACTATCCTATTATGGTGTGAATAATTCACCAAAACTCACCCTATTTTTTTGTGAGACTTGTTGATGCATAGGTGGGCTACAAAATGTCATCCCTATGTATCACTTCTTTATGTATGACGAATTCACTATAATATAAAATGAATAAAAAATATACAATAATCATTTACAATAATTATATATAGTAAAATCAAAACCTAATGAATGACAAATTGTTTCCCCGTGTCAATAAAAGGGATGACGTAATGATAAACCATTCATAGGAAGAATGTGGATGGATAAACAACACATACACAACTTGATATTCATAATCTGGATTTTAATTCCAATAATTTTTCACATGTCAAAAAAATAAAATCATTTCTCATTGAGAATAATTAAATATGATTAATGTATTTTTTATTTTTTACTAAATAGATAAATGGGTATTCTACTAAGTCAATATTGTAATAACATTATCAGAATCCATCCTGAGATAGAAGGTGGATGGTTTAAATAGAGTATATCCCAAAAACTGATAAATATATTTCAAATGGTTTATGTGATAAGAATTTATATCGATGAAAAATAATGATAGAATACTACATAATAAAATAAATGGGTAGAATTTTCCCAAATTATCTAAAATAAGTTCAAATAAATATAATAACTTAATGAATAAAAATTGTATTACCAAATGATACTCACTACATGGGAAATAACTAAATCACTATCCCCTTCAATAAGGGAACCTGATTTTTCTAGTAAATACGAAGAAATAAAATTCAAATAACATTCATGGGTTATTAAATCAAAAAAAACATTATACAGGGAACATTGTGTATAAAATTTATTATGTCTCAGAGATTGAGAATTCAAACCAAGAAAATCTTTATAGATTAGAAACATTCAAATAAGAACCCTATAAAAAGCTATTGAAATTAAATTTAAAATACCTTTATTAAAATATAATTCATGATTTGATATATAAAATAGAAAATATGCAAGTCACATAAATGAAATTAATTTAATGAAATACAGTATTTTTCCCAATGAAGTGAAATTTAGAAATAAACATAAACCACTTTTATTAAATTCCATGAACATAATTAAAATTAAAATATCACAAAAATATATATCTCAATAAATTTATTTATAAACTCATATAGGTCTATTTTCATTCATACTCTTCTTAATTAGTCATTATCTATATGCATTCACCTAACTTTCCACATCATAGTTTTATAGTTTTGATCTTTTTCACTACTTACCTATTGATTATTTCCATGTTTAATCATATTTAAAATTGTATCACTAATTTATAATCTACATTATTTGAATACATGCTACAAGATAGTTTATAATTTTATAATATCATTTCATGATAGTCTTTTTTTTTTACCCATGATGATGAAATTGATGATGAGAATGTTTCGATGATTTTAACGAATAAAAAAATATTTTCATAATAAATGAACTAAATGTTGATATGATATTAACATAACAAAGAAAATTATTTAAATATTTATTTCATAATTATACATAAAATTTGTTTTAATATTCATCCATAACATAAAATCATTATATTGTTTCATTTTATGGTTAATCCAACCCAAACATGATCATACCATAATCTACAAATTGATTAGGAGTTTCTTTTGTTATAATAACATAAAAATAAAATAATGGTGGTAATATTTAGTGATTTTTATTTTGATATATTATATTTTTATGTAATTATAATAACAAGTAATGATATGAAAATATTAAAAATTTTGAATAAAATATTATCCTATGAGAACACTTATTTTAAATGATTAAATTAAGGATGATATTTAATTGTTCCTAAAATTAAAATGTTCTTATATATTTCAGAAAATAACCTTAATTATATCATAAATATTATATTTATCCTTTAATACCATATTTTAATCACACCTTGTAAGGTGGTGAAAGAAAATGTGACGCATTATTTCATGGGGGTTGTAGTCCACACAATACACAAAAAATAGGTTTTTTTCTAAATGGATAAGTTAAATGAATAAAAAATGATAATACCATTAATATTGTATATAAATGATACTAATATCTTTATATTTTTTCAGTTAGAATACATTTTAAAAAAAATTAAGAAGAAAAACTAAGTAGTTGATGATACTCACGTCGGACATTTGTATTTTCCTTAGATATGAATGGAATATGGTTACTATGAGTGATCAGAAGATTATATTATTGGGAGAGGGTTCTAGGGAGATTAAAGTTGTAGATTATACACGATAAATTCTAAGGTATGGTGTTCCATGAGGAGTTAATGATGTTTCTCATTTACAAGTGAAGGAAAACGATGTTTTGGGAACACATTTACATTTTTTAATAACACCACAACACTATTCAAGGATCAATGGATAAAAAGTGTAAAAAAGTGTAGGGATAATATATTTAAGTAAATAAAAGATTAAAACATAATTTCTAGGAATGTTTCTAAATTTTATTCATCATTTATAGAAGGTTAAACTCAATTTACCACTTTTTTACTTTTACCTTGGTAATTAATTTAAAACTTTAGTAATTAGTTTTTATGAAAATATAATGATTTACCTTTTTAAATAATTTAATTCATTAAATTTTAAATTTTCAAATCGTTATTTTAAATAAAATTTCTTAATGTTTTAATATTGTTAAACGTAATCTTGAAGAAAAAATTTAGAAAATTAACATTTTTAGTCTATAAATTTCTATATAATAAAAATTTTTAATGGTTACTAATTTTAATGAAAGAAATTTGTTTATTATAAAACTAATAAATTATATGAGGCTTACAAGGTAATATGAACCCAAATATCCCATAAAAATACTTTATTTTAATGAAAATTATAAAAAATATTTTTTATATTAAAGTGAAATTTTAATTGGTTATAAAAATGTTTTTCATAACTTTTATATCTATAAAAAAACTTATAAAATGCATAATGTTTTTATTTATGTTTATATCTGATTACAATATGGGTTTTTAAATCTTTTAGGTTATAGTTATATAGTGATAAAATCATGAAAATTATATATTTTTAAAATCCCTCATTTTTCAATTTTAAACTAACCTTTTTAGAAAATACTCAAAAAAGATTATAAGTAAAATTTTTATATAAGGAATTCATAAAATAATTTTATTTCATTAATTTCAAATCCCAAAATTCATAAATTTATTTTCTGAATAAAATCATATAATGTGATGAAAATATTTGTTATTAGAAAAAGAAATTTTATAATATTAACGAATATTTTTATTTTTTATCATTTAACAACTAAATTGGTGTTGATAAATTATTAATGTCAAAATAATTTATCATATGTTTCGTGAAATAAAAATTCATACCACATAAGAGGAATATTTTTAGAAAAATACTTTTATAAATAATAAATTATATTATCAGTCATTTTAGGTAATCTAATTAGATTTCATTCATATTGAAAGTAGTATTTATTTTCATTATACATATATTAATTTAAGTGGTTAATAATATCAATTCTCAATAATTCAACAACATGGTAGTTATGGTCATATATGAAAATTTATATAATATCTAAAAATATCATTTTTTTTATTTAACTTAATTATTTCATGTAAAGAAATATATAAAATAAATTTAATTATTTTTTGGTAATCATATATTATAATTTTTGGGTATTAAATTATAAGAGTCACATAACCTCTCTGATTTTACAATTTGGATCATCAATTATAAATTCTAATTATTTTGTGAACTTGTTTCTTTTATAAATTATGTTTTTTCTTGGTTTTATAATAGTTTTCTCAGCATAATTTCCTTCTCTAAATTGTAACCATTTTAAAAGAGTTATACACATATTATTATATAATATTTTATGTATTTCCAATGGTTTTCATCCCTCACTTACTGATGGCCACCTTATATTTTCTCTTCCATATTCCTTTTGAGCACTCTAGATCATCCAATACATACCCAAATAACTTCTTATAATCCTTAACCTTGTTTTAGATGTATTATTTTATGTATAATACCAACATTATATTGAGTAAGCTGTAAATAAATAGATATTGTGAAAAGATGAAGAATAGTTCTAAACCATGTTTTTTCTTTTTATTTATTCTTATACCACCATCAAATATTTTTTAACAATGATAAAATAATAAAATTATTATATTAAGAACAATTAAATGTTATTATTTTAATTTCATAAAATATATCTATCTCTCCTTACATAAAATGGGAAATGAAACCATCATTCGTGTGTATGGATGACTACCGTCATGCGGACCGATGTAATTAGTTTTTAATAACCATCTCTAAAAGAATTTTTATAATTTCGTATTTAATTAATATAAATTATATTAATGACATTATTATCATTATTTAAAGATAATATAACATATATTTTATTACCATTCTATATATTGAAAATGATAATGTTGTTCGTGCATATGCTTGGATTACCACCTCCAAAGAGTGGTACGATTTGATTTTCATAACCACGTCACTTGAATGACATATATAAAGTATTTAAATATATAAAATAGTTTTTATTATATAATAACAATTCTATAATTTTAAAATAATACTTACATTATTTCCCATATGTTCATTGAAAAATGGAAATGTAAATCATGCGTACGTATGACCGACCATCTACTTGATTGTATCATAGTTCATTTTTCATAATTATCTTACAAGGTTGGTATTAAAAGTATAATTGATATATAAAAATGATAATTATTTAATTATTATTATAATTGAAATGAAATAAAATATGTCTACTTGACCACGGTCAATATACTAAAGCTATTTTGAATTTATGTGCCGAACATCCTCATACCAGCCAATATAGGCATAACTGATAAAGTACTTCAATATGTAAAAAATATTAATGAAATAATTATTTTAACTATAAGTGATTTTCCTAGAATATTTCCTCAATAAATAAAATAATTGTTATAAGTTTATTATATAGGTCCTAAAGGACACACATCAGAATTATGGACTCAAGGTAAGAGATTCCATCACAATTTCCATTCATTGAGGCATATTTTAATGTTATTCACCTAATTTATTTTATAAGCTGTATAGAATAACTTTTTAAATGGTATATATAATTAATAATTCACAATTACTTTTCTTCTATGTTCCAATACAAATTGTTTTATCCAAGGGGATTTAACTTGAAAGTTACTAAGTGGTAAGGTGTTTCTTAACTCGATCTTCTTTCATTGGGTTATAACTCTTCTTCATTTACTTTGTTAAGACATGGTAATATGTGGATTTTTCAATAAATTATTATAATATGTTTTTAAATGTTTTTTATATGGATTTTGAAATTGGAACATAATCACTTCATGTATTGGTTATCACTTTAGAATCTATGATTGTTGGAAGGGTTTTATTTGTCCCAATATTATTTTCTTGAGACATGTTTCATGTCGTGCACCATATTTTATTTGAATTTTTTATGTACTAACCATTTAATGTGTCTACATATATTACTTAATATAATTAATGGTATTTATATATTCATGTCATATTCTTTCTTTCAATTAATTCTTATTTCAAAAGTTACCAATGTGGTAATGGATTTATGTTACAATCTCATTTATTATTGGGATTGTTTATGTTCAAGGATTATTTTGGTGAATTAATATGTCCTTGTTTTCCTTAATATAATTTATTTTATTATGTACTCGTTATGTATGTTATTTATATTTTTAGTTTCCATTTCTTCACTTATTGATTTAAGAAGTATAAAAAAGTTGTATGTTAATGATATTAATATTGTATCTTTTTTCAGAACGATATTATTTTTCTTCCATATCCATGGTTTATAGAATATCTCCAGAATGGTAATTATATAAATATAGATTATTTCTTGATGTTATTTTAAATTATTTTTTATATTCTTTTAAAAAATAATGGAAATTGCTAAAAATTTTCTATATAGGTCACTTTGACTCTCTTTTCACAATGTTTGAAAAGAATGTTTACATTCATTGTTCACATCATGAGAGTATTTTGGCACTATATTCACCTTAATATTATTTGAATATTAATTAATAAGTTTCTTTATTTATTTTAAAATAAATGTATTTTTATAATATTGTGTAAATTTTTAGTTTTACAATTGATTTTCAAAGTGTAAAGGGTATTTTCATCAGGAAGGTTTCAATGATATTTTAATGGTATTTCTATTCACCAATGAAAGGAAACAATGAATATAATTATTCTACCATTGGAATATGTTGTAATGATACCATATTAATTCTTTATATTGATGGATTATGATTATTTCAAAAATATTTTCATGGAACTCATTTTTTCGATAGGTTAATCATGTTATGAAAAGAATAATGCTTGTTTTTTAAGTATAATAATGAAATGAAATATCGATATACTATATTCAAAATATGGTTCATTGTAATTATATTTAATGATGAGTGGTTCTGTTATAAACCAAATATGGTTAGTTCCATTATAAACCAAGTAATATCTCTCCATTGCATTGGGTAATAAGAAGGTGTTACCTAGATGGAAGTTACTTCTAATAGATGATGGATTTATGTTTCACCTAATAGATGATGTAGTTAAATAGTTATATTTTACTCCTAATATTTATGGTAATTATCTGATTATGTAATTCCATGATGATTTTTTTATGTTCCCAGATACCTTCATATCGTTTCAATTATTATTATGAGTTCTCATTGATTTTTTATTCAAGGATTGTTTTCACATAGATCATGATTGTTTACTTATTTGAATTTGGTATAATCACAATGAATTATAATGTGTATCATGAATTATAATCCAACTTTTATGGGAATGGTTTCTCTTATATTATTATCATGTACTTTGAATACATTATTATACCCTTGACTGAAAAATCACTTTTTTTTCCACGATACCCTCTTTTTGGGTGAGCAGTAACCACAACCAAACAAAATACAAGATCCAAATTAAAGTTTCAAATTTCATATTCAAACTGATCCAATCATCACACCTCTCTTGATGTGCCTCCTCACGTCACGCACCCACCTTGCGTCACGCACCCACCTTGAGTTGTGCTCCCTATTGACATCTAATTGTTAATTCTTATGTTTACCCTTACTAAGTGTTTGATCTCAAAATTCTTGTATTTAAATTTACCAATGTTGTGAAGAAAGATTTTATGTATGTTATGTATATGAAAGTTACTAGATGTGAAGAACATAGTGTGAGTTGATGTTGATTTTTAGTAACCACTTATTTATGTATCCAAAGTATCATGCAAGATTTTGTCCTAATTATCTAAAACTTTAAATAGAAACTATATTTGATTAGGTATGTGATCCAATATTTCTTTTTGATTTTGTAATTTCTGGATCGATTGAATTGAGTTAAAATTATTCATATCAAAGTTGTAAATATAAAGAATATTTTTTAGAAAGTGATCCAGGAGTGCTAGTTTAGGGACATTATTGCAGGAATCGCATAGTATTCTAAAAAAGTCATAACCAACCAATATGGAAAGATAACAAACAAAAATAGGAAAATTCTCATATCGAACCCTCAAAGAGATACCCATATAATTCATCAAATAAGAGTTACCTAAATTATTCAATCCCCTATAAAATTAATGAGTATATATACTAAAATATACAAGTATCTAGATCTAAATTACACCCATTACTACCCATGATAATTAATCTTAATGAATCTTTAAAAATGGAATAAATATTCATATTGGGAGATAAAATTGTTATTTCAGAGAAATCATCGATATACTCCCTAAATATTTAATCAGACAATTGGATACTCAAGAACTAAATGGATCTCTGAAATTTTACATGCATGGGATAACACCACTGAATAAATCTCAACTTAAGTAATTATCATTGTGTTTAATCTCAAAACTGTGATAGTGTAGTTTTTTCCACAACCCTAGGATCAACCCATCTATAAAGCCTATACCCACACCCTACCTTAATATTTTAGGAGTTCCTAGGCAATTGAAGTTTCCATCAATTCACTATAAACTCTATGTGAACTCAAGTGGGACTTGAACACTATGTCAATATTGAACCTAAATGATTCAAATGGTCCTAGATAGGTTACAATTGTGGAAAAGATCTCTGATCCACCACATTGTTCAAATTTTGGGTAGAATAGATCCAAAAAATGATCATTATTAGGAGATTAAAGGATCCAACCTAAGGATAATATTTTAATAATGACCTTATATATTCCATAAAATCTTTTATGGGTGGAAAACTCTAAATAACAAAAGGAATGTACCAAATCCATTCATGTATAATAACTCAAATTAAATAGTCTCTATTTAACCAATATATATAACCTAATAGCATAATTTTATAAATAAAAAACATCTCAAAAATTTATTTCCTTTTAAACTGCCAATATCTGATAGATTCCCAAAAACAAATTTCATTGAAATGTACAAAATTTGAAAAAAAAATTATTAAAAATATCCTAATTTATTATAAAAAATAAATGAAGTAATTTTATATATTTAACAACTATTTAAATTCCATATTTCTTATAAGGGGATATAAAACAATTACATAAAGACCATATTTCATTTAAATAACCCCATTTTAAATTTTATTATCATAAGAAACATCTACCTTTGAAAACAATTAATCAGAATCTAAATGAATTTTATAATCGAACAACAAAACATGATTTCAAACAGACAAGTTTTCAAAAAATAATTTTTAATACATAAATAACCATTAAAATATAAATATAAATTATCATAATTCATTAAAAAAATAAAAAATAATTAAACAACACAAAATATCATTAAAAAAATATTTTTTTCACCTAAAATGAATAGTAAAAAATTTAAATGGATGTGGAGCTATGAACCTGGTTTCCACATGGTTTGGTGGACCACGTGTCAAATATGTGGTAGTCTATGTGGATTCCTCAAAACCATGTACATTATCCTTGACCGACATAATGGGACATGTAAGAAATCTATGTATCCCTGGTTCCTATCCCTTTTTCACCCTCAAAACTAAATAAAATTAGAAAAATATTTCATAGAACCAAATGGGGATCAAAATACCATCATGAAAAATCAACATATAATTCCAATTCATACCCCAAATACCAAATGCCTATGGAAAATAAATGTTTAGAATGAAAAAAATATCTATCTAGACTCTTATCACACCCACCTCTTGTTTTTGGACATTGTTAACGTCTAATTACCATGACGCACTCAAATAACAAGAGGGATATAGTAACAAGCCCATCCAAAGACCCCTAATTAGTGTCTTCATCATATTTTCCACATCACCTCAGGTATGCATTCCAATTTTATAAAGACTATAAACTAGCAGTGATAGTGTAAGATTGTATGGTGGGGATAAAATACCATATGTATTAGAGTGAAACATAATATAAATAATAAACAATCATCTAAACCCAAACAACGAACATCATATATAAGTCGTAGAAATTTACAAATATGACCATATTATTAAAATTCTATAACAATGGAGAATTCCATCTATTTCACAAGGGATCCCCCAATGGTGTATCATGTACATAGGATAAAAAATAAAAAAATTACCAATAACTATACAACTCATTTGAAACTCCTCTCAAGTAAAACATGGTATCAACATCCATACTCAATCATATCATGTTAGGGAAATAGGCATGCAATGGCCCTTGGTATAACCCAATAAAAATAAAAAATTATACCTTTTTAGGTACTAATGTAATAATGGTTCTTGATATGGGTGTGAGTATAACTCAGTATTCCCCCACTAATAACATCCCAAATAGAAACAATATAAAATAAAATGTAACTTTAGAATTGTAGGTTTTTTATAAATTAGTTTTAGAAATTTATGTAAAAGTTATTAATAATCATTGATGCCTAAGAACCACAATGTCACCCAAATTTAGAATATATCACCATCAATCCATTTAAATGTGATGATGATCGGCCATAACTACATTGAAAAGTGATTCGGTGTCTATGGGCATGTTTTGGTGGCCCTTCCAACCATATTATATCAACCACCATTTCAATTGTTTTCTATGTAATTATTAGAAGACCTAAGGAGTGGTTTTCCATAAGAGTTCCATCACCTCCCTAAGAGGAGTTTTCAAAACCTCCACAATAATAGATTTTAGGAACCCCATTAGGGGTGTTCTCACAACATCCCCACAGTTAGTTTTCACAACCTTGACAATGAGAGTATTCATGAACTTCCCATAATGATCTTTCCATATGATTCCATTCAAAAGTCAAAAAATTAATCTGTGGAATACAATGCTACCTTTTCAAAGTTCACTTACCATTTTGCAATCATTACCCATTTACACTATTCCCTCTATTAAATGTCAAAAATTTACCAATTTACATAATAATTAAATTCCTATTAACAGGTCAATAATTAAAATTATACCATTCATACCCATTCCATGAAACATGTTTTACCAATTTACCATAAAAATTACATTTTAGTATCCACATTCCATATCATGAAAATCAATTTTCATTCATGAATACATTTATTAATATAAATAAAATTCTACTTCTAAATTTTGTAATCCCAAAGGAATTACACATATTTTCACCAGGAATTATTAAATCTCTGATTCTATATTAAATATCAATGATTTTGAAATTCCATTTCAAAATCATTAATTTAAATCAAAATTGCATTTTCAACAATTTTAAACATTGTTGTAATTCCTTGATTCGAATAAAAATAATGTCATGTTGTCAACAAGAGGCGTCCCCTTTTTTCCAATCTAGTTACCTTAAAATACATAAATTTCCATTTTGTTGGTCAATCCCAGTTCCATTTACATTACCATGGTTTTCCACTAGTAATAACATTTTCAAAGGATCATGGAATTTTATGCGAGTGTTAAAATAAGGAAACAAAAATAAAAACATTTAATCCCAAATTAAGATGATACCTCATGAATCGGTTATAACCTCACAATGAACCACTTAGAAAAATATGCAGTGAATATGTGTTAAGTTTAATAACCATATACCTCATGATTATAATGTTTCACTCATTAAATATCATCTTTCAGTCCCAACTAAAATGGAAGAAATTGATAAACCTCACAAAAGACATTGAAATAGTACTTATTAAACATACATGTGAGGGAACATTATCCACTGAACAAAAAAATAAGGGGTGTAAGAGGAATCATAGACCAACAATAATCTATTGAATACACCTTATATTGGATGAAAAAACAAGGATAAAGTAATATTCACCATGGACATTAAAGGAAGAGTTAGGGTGTGGAAGGGTGTTTACTAGAAGAGTAGGTGATAAAATCGTAAGTGGAATTAATAATGAGAGGCCTTGAGTTAAATAACAACCCCAACCCTAGTAAAAAATTCAATAGAGTCCACTAGCCAGTCATCAGCCTCCACTATCTAGAATGTGGACCTACGGCTGGTCAATGTTGAGTTCACTAGATAATTGGTGATCCTAGTTCCCATTAAGGGAAACTAGATTTCCATAAGCTTTTCGATGTCTCTATAGATTCTATTGGTTGGTATTGTAGAAGAATTATACAGGACACCCCCCCCCCACATCGAATAATCCCAAGAACACCCCTAACCACTAAAACAAACCCATGGAACCCCATATTTTCAAATAACACCTCAATTGGAGGTTATTACACAAGACATATAAATAATTCAAAAACACATATACCTCTATAAAGGGTTGGATATTACAAGATTACAACCATATTAATGATCATTCTCGAGACACATTCATGAGTATCATTAAGCCTACTTATATATCTATTGTGAACCATGAGGGTTATTGACCCACAATGCATGTGTTAAAACAATACCTCCCTTGGGATTTGGTAACGCCAACACTGCTGCATACTAAGTCCATTAATTAAAAGGAAGTACCATTATCCCATGCATCGTGGCATCGATCCCTCCAATAATTCAATTACGATTCCCAACTCTCTTTGGAATCATTGAATTCTAAATCAATCAAACATAAACATTAAAGCTATTTTTAACTAGTCTAAACCATATATTTTTTACCATAAACTGCACCATTATGTGTTGTCTCACCCTCGAGACTACATTTTACCCAATATATCACCTCAATATCATCACCGATATGTTACTCTAGATTTCCAAAGTACTTCAAACTCTACTATCATACATCCTTTTCCCAATAGTCACAAACAATATCCCCACCTGACCATCACCTATATCTTATGGTTATAAAGCACCACTCATACATGAGCACACCAGTTAGAATGTTTTCACAATCCATGCAAGGGACCCAAACTCAATAGATATATCCCAAAAAGACATGTCCAATCCTGAACCACAATAGTTGCATCCAAAACTACCTATTTGATGTGGTTTCTAATAAACTGTTATATGTTCAACATAAAATAATAGTTTAGAGTTCCTCCAACCCACATATCCCAAAATAATCATCTTCTATCATTAATATTCCATTATAACACTTGGACACACTACCTCAAATCTGGAATAGAATCTCAGGATAATCTAAAAACCCTCAAAGATGTCCTTACACAACACCTATTATGGTTTAAAAAACTATAACATGAATTGATAAAATATTTTATCATTTCCCTTGTGGGTACTGACACACTGAAAATCTAACTCTTTTTTGGATGACCCAAATCATTTATATCTGATGATTATTGCTTTAACACATCTAATATCACATAAAAAGATATACCAATAATTTTCTGAGAGAATCCTATTATATAAAATCCATATGCATGTTGATATCCTAAGAAAACAATTTTCAATGAACGGAATTATTAGACTGATCGACATTCCACGCAAGAGTCAAAACACTGCAACATATATATAACTCCCCACTATAGGTATTTTCTCATCATCACACAACTAAACTGAGAAACCAAGTTTCTATGACCCAAGTCATGTTGATCATTGAACGTAATAGTTAGATGGTCTTATTATTTTCACATTCCATGAATCCAAAGAAATATCAAGCATAGAATGTTCCAAGCTCATAAGCACATAATCCATTTCAAATCATAAAAATTTATTTTTTAATGAGGTTCATAACCCTCATGGTCAAAGGTGTACTCCCTATCATAAGACTTCACTGAAATTTCACGAAAAACACAAATTCATTAGGTTACTTTTTCAGAACTCACATGTCACTCCTCCTAAGACTTGTTTATCTTCTACAACAAGTATTACCATATTAAATTTAATATGTTTCATATATTCCATCATACACTGGTCTACGTATTTATATCCCCAATTATGAAAAGGAATTTTTAAATTACTTGTAGGATTCTAGGCCACCCATCCATAAGAATTCCACTACTTTTCTTGGTCACCTCTATCTGAGAGGGACTTACCAATCAAAACATACTTTGAATCAATGACTCTCCATAGAAAAGTCATGAATTTAGTCTCACAATAGAACCACATCCAAAAAACCGTTGGATTAGAAAACTTATAATCCAAAATGAACCAAATGTAGGAAGTATGTATTTCCTCATTATCATTGAATCTTGGGGTTGCACACTTCAATATGAATGAATATAGGTCATGTATCAAGATCCCAATAACTATATCTCATTGAGTGTAGGCTAACATTCTTATATAAATAACCAAATCCTCATATAATACCAGTTCCATCAAGATTGGATCACTCTTGGTGATCCCTTTCAACATTATAATCTTTACTATGCCAAGGATTTTTCACATGATTTCCCTCTAGATAGTATCATTCCATAATATGTGGCACTTACCCATGCTCTCACCACACACAAAAAATCATCTAAGATCAACATGGTCAGACACTGAGTTATTTTTTCACTTTGAAGCCCCACATCAGAAACTGAAACACTATCACTCTAGTTTATTTGCATCACCAAGAACTATGTAACTCAAATGAACTTCTGTATCCCTTTTAAGGCTCTCCATATGTATAGAGAACCTCACCCCTAATATAATCACATGTACCTAGAATACCTCACCTATACAGAATCCTCAAGTCCTTTCCCCATGCCTAAACCCCACATCCCAAGGAAATTTTATATCAAAAACCTTAGACACAAGCATTTACCAATGACATGGGCATTTAAGGTACTCATATAACTATGATAAACCCATCACGAGTTACCCTCCCACATCATAAGGCACTGAATCATTACAGATATGTCACAGTTATGGGTCACTACGTTTTCCTACCTAACTCCCTTGTCATGTGTCACATAGTTCATACACTATGGGAAAACATCTCATCCATATTTCACACTCACATGACATTTAGCATGACAAAATGGAAATATCTAGGGTTATTAGACCAAATTAAAACACCAGAACATAAAAGAAAATCATCCTAAAAGGCCTTTGACAAACACGACATGAAACTATTCCAAAGATTATATATTAACTATTGGTCAAGAAAAACACAACACAACACCAATAGACACACCAAAAATAAATGGGTTTTTCTTTATCGGACTCTCTATCAAGCCCCATCTACCCTTACTAGGGTCAGGTCATATCACTAAACATAAGGCCTATATTTGAACAAGCTCTAATTATAGACATCTGATAACAAATCTAAGTGAATATTATATTAGGCCTAATACTCTGGTATTCATTTACTTCAAACAAAAATAATTCCACAACTAGGGTGCTCTCAACAACCACAATACCCTCACATAGGTACAATATAATCACCTATGATTTTATAGTCACCCCATTAGTTTAAAGTTTTTCATTTTAAAAATATGTTCTCTAAGGGAATTATCATTTCACAAGGTTCAAATTCCAAATTTAATATCATTCATAAGGTTCAAATTTTTACCAGTCCCATTATTTTAAAAATTACCAAATTTCAATTGTTCACCAATTATTTATTTTTCACATTATATCTTTGGATAGATATAATTGAATTCTAAATTTATAAGAGAAAAAACCTTATAAGTTCCTTACTATTACTTTATTTTTCCAAAAACCTAATCTATTAATATATCTATACCAGAAAATTTAACCAAAAATAACTCGTGGATTTACTTAAGTAATATTCCACCATATAATTATATGGTAAAAAACTAAAAAAATCATAGATGAAATTTTAGATGACCCTCCACACTCAATTATTTTATTCCACATATAGATATAAATTATTATAAGAAGCAAATCATAGAAAGTATATAAATCTCCAACATATATAAATCACAAGTAGCTATGAATCACAAGAAACATATAAGTGAAATATAAATAATATGATCCTATCATGATGCATTAATATAGATCACAACCTTTCTTTGTTAGAACAAGAGTAAAGAATTCCATAAATAATAACAACATAAGACAACTATATCACTCGATGGGAAATATCAAAAACATAATAAAAAAACCAGTATACAAAATGTCTCATCCATAGATCCTTGGGTTTCCCATATATGTGAGTTTATCACAATTAGAAACAAGAATATTACTTATCCCCCACACATTATAGCCTCCTATCTACCATATTCCCAAATAGAAATGAAAAATAAAATTACCATAGATAGCATTTTGTAATTTTACCCATCGAGAGACCATTAATCGATGTCTTAACTAGAGTTTCCACATCACCATAGGTGTCCTTACCCATATTCTATATGTTTCCACCATGTTTTATTGTTATAATGTGGAATGGTGGGGATACTAAACTCTTGGTATACAATTACAAATTTGAAAAAATAAAAAAAATCACATAAATTCAATCAAAGAACATTATAAAAAAGTCCAGGAAAGTGTCAAAAATAACTATCATATAATAAATAGATAACAATAGAGTATTCCATACATGACACAATATATCCCCAAAGGGAAGATCATATAAATAAAATAATACATAACAAAATTAAATTTAATCTATAACCCATCCCCATTTGTTACCAAGTCCAGCTCAATACCCTAATCGGTACTCTATCTTGTCATACCAGCAAAATCATCATACAAAGGGCCATTCATTAAACATGTAACTTCAATGAAATACTGATATCTACTTGGGTACCCAAGTGATAGGTAATCTTGATTAGGGTATGAGTACATCATAGTATACCACCTCCATGTAAATCCTAAATATAATCAATCTAAAATAAATTTACATGTAGATGTGTTGTAAGATATTTTTAAAAATGATTAAGAAATTTAAATAAAAGTAGAAAATAACCAACATTACCTATGATCTATGGTGACACCTAAGATCAAACTACTCCTCATTAAATCCTCGGGCTCATGGTACTGATTGACTATACATCCTTTAGATAGTGTCTGGGTGTTTCTAAGAACACACGATGACTATTCCAACCATAGTAACATAACAGTACCAAAATATTAGTCATTTGTGATAAGGAATTTGTGATGCGAAAATTCCCTGTCACAAATAGAATTCACCATGGACTATTTTCAGTGGAATATGAGATCCACCATAAATATTTTTAGTGGGATTTCCCACCATACCATGTGGAATATATTCACGTTGTTTATTTAATCACATCACAAATAGTTTTGACCAAAAATATTTCTGTGATAGAATTAAATTCATTGCAAAAACTCTACCAAATTAATAGCACAGAACCCTCCTTTTCTCTTAATCCCATTTCTTCTTCCTTCCCCTCAAAAACCATGATGGAAAATCCTCAGCCTCCCCACCTCTTGTATCTCCAAAAACATCTGTTTCCCCCAATTTTGGCTAATTTTGACTCAGATCTGCTAGGTACGAACATTGCTTCTATACTCTAACATTTTTTTGTATATTTTGGTAAGATGTTGTAAATAATAGTTTAAAAAAACCAAGGTTTATAATTATTTTTGTTTTATATAATTCTTTTGACGTTTAGGGTTAATCTAAATATTTTTATTCTCTATTTGTGGGTTCATAGTTCCACATGAGTTTATTTAATTTGATTTAAGGTATTTTGATAATTCTTCGATTTTTAAATTTAATAGATTTTTTTTTCTATTTAAGGTTTCATTTAGTTTATTATTTTATATTATTCCTTAAAATATGATGATTATTAAAAAAATGATGGAAATTTGAAATCGTTTGGAAATATTCTGGTTTGGTTAAAAACTAAGTGTATTTTTCTATGTTTAGGGTTGTTGGAATTTTATTATAAGTTGACCTGATTTTTTTCCATCAATATTTTTTTTAAATCCTTTTTTTGGTTTCTTGGTTTCAGATTTTTGTGTGTGTGCGAGCATGTGTATAGAAGTATATTGATTTAATATGTTAATTTGTTTAAAATAAAATTCATTAATAATTTTGATGTAAATAGATTTGATAAAGAAATTTTGTAATATATATATGATGTAGAAAATAAATATAAATAATTTATTTTTAATAATGATGAAAAAATTAATTTAATGAAAAACATTTAACAAAAAATAATTTGTGAAAAAATTATAAAAAAAATGTTAAAAATTTGTTTAAAGAAAAAAAATACTAATTTAAAATATATAATAAATATTAAAAACATAGTTAATTATAATTAAGATAATTTTTTATAAATCATTGTAAAAAATATATAACCAATACAAAGAATTATTGAAAATGCATAAAATATTTTTATTATATAAAATGTAATACTAATTTAAATATTTAATAAAAATCATTATATAATTTACAATAATTAATAATTAATAAGTCTTTATTATTAATAATTTTTAAATATTACTGATAATTATAATATAAAAATAATAATTTGTAAAAAAATTATAGAAAAATATAACTATTAGAAATTCAAAATAATTCATAAAAATATTGTATTAATTAAAATAATTAATATTAATAATTCGTAAATTTTTTTAAAAACACCCAACTTTAAAAACTATTATAATGCATCCAGTATAAAAAGTATTTGTTAAAAAATTATTAATTCAAATATATATCAATTTAAAATTATTAATATTTAAAAAATATGAACTCAAAATAATTTACAAATTATTTATATAAATAATTAATTCAAGTTAATTAAATTTATTTATAACACAAATTAACTATAAGTAAAATTAGTTATAAATTATATATAAATATATATATGTTTATATAGGTTTGATATTTATATATTTGTTTATATATGATTTAGAATATATTTGATGTATTTATCTTAATTAAAAAATTATGATATATATATATATATATGTATAGTAATTATTAAATTTGTATTAATAATTTCAATAATTAATAACAATCAATATAAAATTTATAATAATTAAAAATTAAGTAGTCAAAATCATTAATAAATTTTAAATTTTATTGTTTGTTACAAATTATTCTTATTAAAAAATTTAATAATTTTTATTAATTTTGAAACATAAATTTATATATATATATATAATATATACAAATATTATGATGAAAAGTTAAAAAATGATACCCTCACGTGTGATGTTACTAAACACACGATGCACACAATTGATTTATCGGGCCTAGGGTAAACCTCACATCCCAAATCCAATGTAGAAATATGATTTTTTATACGATACATAGTATGAAAGATACTTCGAATTTTGATAAGAAATTATAATAAAAATAGTAAATGAATTGCCCTCGCATGTGATGTAACCAAACACCCGGTGCTCCCAAATATTATGACACGCATAGGGTAACCCTACATCCTAGACCCAATGGTGATTTCAGAATATTCATTCAATAAACAATTAGAAAGAAGAATTAAATTTTAATAAGAAATTATAATTAAATTATTAAATGAATTACCCATGCCTGTTCACATTACGAAACACATGACACTCATACACATTATATCTCACCTATTGTAAACCCCACATCCCTAACCCAATGGTGGTATTATAATTTTCATACGATACAAAAAAAAGAAAGATAATTTAAATTTTATTAATAAATTATAATAAAAATATTAAATTAATTACCCACACGTTCCATGTAACTAAAGACCTCCCACTCCAAATGTTTTGTTGCACATAGGGTAAACCCCACATCCCGGACCCAAAAGTTGTATTCTATTTCTCATACGATACACCAATCAAGAGATATTGTTTTATGTTTATAATAATTAATGGGTCTTGAATAATATATCTAATATTTTTATTCTATCTGCATTGAGCCTTTATGGACCCCGTAATCAAAGGGAAAACCCAAAACCTCACATTGATCATATTTCACAGAGTATTACTAGGTTTTAAAATATAATAATAATTTAATACTAGCCAAATTGAATAGTAAAAATTATTCTTATTTGGGTTGTTTCTTATATCACTATAAATTTAGGAATTAGAAAATAGTTTTTATTACAAGATCATGATTGAATAAATAATCACAAAAACCAAAATGCATCTTGAATAAATCCATTCTATATTGAACATGTTAAAACCATTATATTATTTGAATCATTCAATTGTGAGTTTGTTTTTGAATGAAAAATTAAATGCCCACATCATAAATGTGATATTAGGATATTCAAAACCATTAAAAATGGTGTATGTCATCAATTGTGTATTATTTTTTAGAAAGATTATATTTGTTGGTATTAACATGCTGAAATAGATTCTGCAAAAAATACAAAAAAAATATTTTTGGATCAATCATTTCATAATTTAGTACCTGGGGTAGTTGTTCCATCTATTCCTGAAAGAACACAAAATGATATTCAAAATCTTAAATCAGAACCTCCTCATTTTTAATTTACTCAAATATTTTGAACATTATTTATATCTGAGATACTAAATTATAAAAATTGAAGCAATAAAAAACATTATGGACATTAAATCAGATTTTGGAATGTCGAATAGTATTTTTTATCAGATTTTACCTATGGTTAAATTTTTATTTCCTGATTGAAATTTATTACTCACAAGATTCAATTGAAGTAAGAGGTTGTTTCACAATTTTGGTCTTAGTTATCAGTTTAGTATGGCCCCTTTGTAAGGATGACATGCATCTTTTATGATGGTAATTATTAATCCTTTGTTAATTATGCAACATATAGAGAATCAAGGTATAAAGAGGAACAACATGGAATTTCCAGTGTTCTTATGAAACAGTTGAGGTATTTTCAAATTAAACTTCATTAACATCATTCATCAATGTCTCGCAACACAGCTAGAATTATGACATAGAATAAATCAAATATTTTAATCACTAAAATCTTAAATGATCTCTGTGATGATAATTTATGGTAAAACATTAATCAAAATCATACTTATTTTTCTTTAGAACATTTTAATATACAATTATCCCTTTTTAGTTATGGTTTCTATCTATTTAGTGTTTATAGCAGTAAATATTCTTTTTTGACTATTTTCCTTAATTTTTATAATGTACCTCTTGATATGTTGATGAAATAGACATATATATATATATATATATATTATACAATTAATTTCCAGAAATAAAACTATGAATTTTGATTGTTATTTGAAGCCACTAATTAATGATTTAATTTCATTATGGAACAACGATGTGACTATATTTGATATAGTTTTATATTAGAATATATAGTTAAGAGTGCATTATTAATGATGATTGGAGACTTTCTGATGTATGGTATTTTATCTGGATGGAGCACATAGGGTCTAAAATCATGGTTGTACCACATGGATATGATAAAAGAGTTTATTTTTGGTAATGGGAGAATGTTCAGTAATTTTTACTTTCATCAATGATTTCTTCAAGCAGATCACCCTTTTAGGAGGAACAAAATTTTTTTAAAAATGTTCAATGAAAATAGATGAACATCTAGTTATTCTCTTAGATTATCAGGTAAAATATATTCCCTCTAAATTACCTCCTACTAATTTAAGAAAGGAAATAAATGAACAAGACTTAAATTGTTTTTGAAGATATTGTATTTGGAAAAAGTTGGGTAGTTTTTGGGATCCTCCAAATAGGTCTGATTTATTGGTTTTTTCACATGTTAAAATTAATTCATACTGAGAATATGTATTATTGATAACATGTTTTATACCATGTCAGACACAAAACGTAAGAACAAATACAATTTAGAGGCACATTTTGATGTTTTCCAAATTTGAAGACATCATGAACTTCAATTATTTAAAGATGAATGATTGCACAAATCAATGAATCCAAAAGTATAGTACACACTTACTAAAGTAAATTTTTTATTATTCTGTCAATTCATTATAGATTTGAGGTTACCAAATGGTTAGGCTTATAATTTTTCTTGTGGTGCTAGAAATTGGCATATTATCGGGTTAAAAAGTTATGAATTCCATGTAATAATTGAAATATTACTACTAGTTGATCTTAAAGGGATGCTGAATTCATTAACACGGGACATTTAGACTAAAATATCATATTTTTTTAGAGGTACTTGGGGAGAAACATCAGATTATGATGCATTGGTATTTTAGAAAAAGTTATTTTAATTTTATGTAAATTGATGAAAATATTCTCATCGGGCATCTTTGATTCCATGGAACAATCAATATTGTATTTTCCATATGAAGATAAATGTGGAGGTCCAGTAACATTTTGATGGATGTATCTGTTTGAGATATGTACGAAACAACGAAAGAATAAATTATGTAATAAAACATCAGTCAAAGGGTTAATTATACAAGCATGCCTATTGGGGTAAATTTTAAATTTTTGTACTTATTATTTTCAGTCGAAATATCCTTTAAAACAAAAATCGCATTGGTGGAAAAGAAAAAAATGTTGATTATGTCATAAACCATCAATTTCTAGTTTTCAATTAGTATAATCTCTATTTTGATGATTATTGTGAATGATGGCTTATATATGACGAAATTTACGAATCCCATATGTATATTATACTGAATTGTGAATAAAGTACACAATTTTGGGAGTAAGAACTACTTTTTTATTATTTTGTTAAATATTTATAAATTATAGGTTTATTTACATTAACTTTTAATAGAATATATTATGACCATATCAAAAAAATAATTTATACCAATTACATCTACTGATGTTGAATAACTTCCCCAAAAATAAATCATATTGGTTTCAAACACTGCTAAATTAAGTTTCTTTTGATGGAATAATAAAAAAAATTCTATGATATCAATTAGTAATATTTTTTATTTTTTATAGAAAACACAACATGAAAGTAAAATTTACAATCGATAACTTGTTCTGAAAAAGCCTCCATCAAAATTTGTAAAATCTTATACTGGGTATACGGTTAATGGATTTAGATTCCATTCATGCATATAGGGTGACTCAAAAAAATAAATGAATATAGGTTTTTGTTTGAAAGGTTCCATCGTAAGGAAAGTAAATTTGACTTTTATGGTATGTTGTATGAAATAATTGAGTAATTTTATCGAGGATGAAATTATATAACAATGATTAAATTTCATTGTTTTGATATTGATTGAAGGTTTTTATTTCATCATTGATATAGAGCCACTGATATAAAATATAATAGTATTATTACATAAAATCAACCATTTAGGTTGGAACATAAAGCATGTCATGTTTATTATGAAAAATATAGCGATGTTTCAAAAGATTTGTTTGGTGGCATGTGATAAAAATGAAATCATGTGACAATTAGTTTATTGAAAATGAAAATTATTTTATATAAGTGCAACATATTGAAATTGTTCAATAAACATCCCAAATTGTATTTCTGACCAGACGAGATATAAATATTGATGATGAAACCCCCCCTCCCCCTCAGTTAGGGGTTGATGATATAGAGAATATCAATGAATTAATAAGGAATGATGAAACTAAAAGTCATATGGAAGGTTAAGAAGTTGAAGATGAGGATGGGGGCATTGATCTTGATGAAAAACATGAAGAAAATGATGATTTATGTATTATATTCAGGCCTTTAGTTATAGGAAATTATTATTTTATTATTTTTATTATTTTTTTATATTTGATACTTGTATTAATGGTATATTATAGGTAAGATTATTATATTCTGTTTTTTATTAGTTTTTTATATTTGATATATGTGATAAAAAATATCTTAAAGGTAATAATATTTGTTTCAAATGTCTAGAGATGACCCTCATGATCAATTTCATTCTCTCATTGATGAAGGACTTCCTATTGATAAGCCTTGTTTAACTGATCATCAGCTCAGTGCACCTATTAATAGAGGGCATCGTCTTTCTCGATTCATGATTCTGGGATCCTATTCGAGAGAGGTGACCATTTGATGATTGTTATCCTCTTTTATGAAGGAATGTTTAATTGTTTAAGATATTTAATTTAAATAAACTTATTGTATAATTTTTTGTATTAATTTTTTGATTATTTCCTTTCAGTTTTATATTTTTTTCGTATTTATTTATTGGCAAGGCTGGTGCAATTCTAAGAAATTATTTTTTCGAGTCAGGGGTGTCTTGGTACTTTGCTCCAATCATCGTGCATTACTTCATGTTCAACCTATAGATTGTATTTTATTAAATTATATATATGTTTTAATCATTATTTAATTAATAACATAATTTTTTAATTATATTTTAGAATTTATTTTATTGAATTTATGATAGAATGGGAGGGCCTATCCAAGATCCATGGGATATTTTTATACGTGAGTGCTTTCATCTGTTTCTATTCAATATTAGAAAGTGAACTGTTGATAAATCTTATGATACTATTTTCAACCAATCTTTCATCTCCCATCGAGTATACTATATCTCTGCTCTAGTATAGGATGGATTATGATCCCTCAAGATAGGAGATACTTTTAAGAGGAGTTCATTAGTTGGAAGTCAGAGATGAGGGAGGAATGAGGTCACCCATGGGGTTGGAAGTCATACATATTGCATACATCAACAACATATGGTAAGTGATATTATTTATTAATATATATATATATATATATATATATATTAACTATAACATTTTTTTAAAATTATAAAGGTTTATGTTGACCCATATTATGGATTTTGACGTTTATAAGATGTTGTATTTTGATCCCCCTATAGGGGAAGTTGTAGGAAAATGAAAACACCAATTTATGGTAAGTAAATTTTTAGAGAAATTCATGGATATAAATTTTATTGTTTATCCAAGTTGTCGTTATATTTAAAGGAAACATATAAGGTTGTGACATCTCATTCACGATAGAGTAAATCCAATGGAGAAAAATATTTCACTATGGATTTGGGTTTCAATGAGGGGACGTGGATACAGGTTACTTCACAGGTTGTTAAAAAAGTTTGAGTGATTGGTATTTGTTCTCGACTGACACCTTTGAGTTATTTTGATTCTTATGTGATGGCATCCTTGAGCGTGAATGGAGAATGTTAAGATTCATCGTTGATGTCATCATCTGCTGAATAGTATGGGTAGAGGTTTAGACCTCAGGATTCGATTATAAAGCTGATGTAGAAAGAGAGGGAGGAGGAGCATGAGAAACAGCACCAGAGAGACGAGCAGATGATGGACTATATGCATAGACTTGCATGTGGCATGGGTATGGAGTTTCTTCCCCTAATACATCAAGTGATTCTACTCCACCTGAGGAGAGTTGATTATTTTTTATGTTTTATGATTGGTGTTTAATTTGGTATGACAAATATATTATGTTCAAAATGATGTATTACTTTTAGGTGTGTTTTAATTTTTTTTAAATATTTTTAATTTTTTTAGAAAATAATGATTTTAAATACGTGTTAAATATTTAATAATTTTTTAAAATCATTAATGTTTTTAATTTTTTATTTAATTTTCATTGTTTAATTATTTTTAAATTTATTAAATTTTTAAATTATTTTAAATATTTTTCAATATATTTATTTTTTTATTAATTATAATTATTTTTAAATATATTTAAATTTTCAATCATTTTATTAATTTTTCAAAATATTTTTTAATTAGTTTTTTTAATTATTATTAATTTTTTTATAAATTTTAATATTTTATTTTATTTTATTTATTTGTCAAAATATTTGTTTGTAAATTTTTTTAAACTAATCTTATTTTTTTAGTATTTAAATAATATTTAAGTACATGTATTTTTGAAATTATAGAATTATTATTTTTTAATATTTTTTAATTTTTTTAATTTTTTTTTTTGAAAATACTACAATTCATGATGGAATCCATGTGTGTCGAAATTTGTTAATTAATAAAATTATGATACATATTTGTGAGAGATGATTCCTCCATCATAATTAATCACTATTTGTTACGGACTGCCACAAATAACCACAATTGCAACGCTGTTTTTTCTATGGCGTATTAGCGATAGACTCCTCTCACAAATGCCTTTTTACGATTGCATTTCATTGCTAATAGTCTGTCGCAAAAAATCAAAACATTCTTAGTGTAACAACCCTTTTGGGAATTTTATATGTATACATCATGACCTCCCTAGAGGTTGTTTCCCATAAGAGTATCACGACCTTCTCGAGGGGTGTTTATACATCCTCTATAGTGTAAGTTTTCATGACTACTCTTACTGGTCATTGCATGACCTCCTATGGGTAGTTTCAAGAATCTCTATGACATATGAATTAACAACCCTCATGTAAGGATTCTTCCATATGAGTCCAATCCGAAGTAAAAAAACCATAAGGGCCTTTTGAACAAAAAATTTAAAAGTTCTCTTACCATTTCATCATCATTATCCATTTACAAATTAGTTCTATACAACATTATACATTTACCAATGTAATTAGGAATTAATATCCAATTCATAAGTCAACAATTAACATTATAACATTCAAACCCATTCCATAAACCATGGTTTAACAATTTACTATAACAAAATCATTTCATGATCCACCTTCCATTTCATGAAATCCACTACCATTCACGAGCACATTTATTTTTTTATGGAAAACTCTAATTCCAAACATGGGAATTCCATTGCAATCAGTTGTAATTTCATAAGGAATTATTAATCCTTCGACTCCATTTATAATATCGATGACAGTGAATTTACCTTTCAAAATCCTCTATTCAAATCACAATTCCATATTTCACTATTCAAGCATAGTAGTCATTCAATGATTTAAATCAAAAAAGGTCAAGGTTTCAATGAGAGGTATCTCCTTTTTTTCTTATCCATTTATTTTTTAGAAAAATTAAATATATATTATTTATCCAATCCAAATGTCATATTTATTAATAATGAGTTCCATTAGGAAACTCCTTTTCTAAGATTCATGAAATGTAAAAGGTGTGGTAAAGTAAGGAAATGATAATCAAAACCATTAATTCAAAATGAGTTCAATTTTTAGTGAAGCCGGTATGACCGAACAAGGATGTACTTCAAAAAAATACAGAGAGACTCTGAGTAAAATTTAGTGACCACCTACCTACTTATTAATAAGGTTTCCATGTCTAATATCAGCTTCCAGTTCAACCTAAAGTGGGATAAATCAAGAAACTAGAAAAAATTACTAGAAATAAAACATATTAGACATACAAAGAGAAATATCACTACACATTGAGACAAATTAATAAGGGGAGAAAGATGACTCATAAACTCACCAGAAGCTCTTAACCACACCTAATATTAGAAAAAACAGATATGGATCAAGGTAGATCCACCATATACTTCAATGAATGATGAATGGTGTGGGAGGGGGTTTACTGGAAAAATGGGGTCCAAAATATGAAGTAATAATAATAAAGGGTGGCATCAGGTTAAATTAAAGTGCTAGAACTAATTGAAAAATCATACAAGAGGCCATTAATGATTTGCTACTATCCACTGGCTAGTAGGTGGAACAATAGTTGGAGGCAACTAGGATCACCAGACAACCAATTATCCTCATTCCCATACAAGGAAATAGGATTGCCACCATATATTCAGCAGCTCTATACCAACTAACTGATGGGACCATAGTATCATATTGTAGGCCATTACCTCCTCCCATGCCTCACATATTCTCTCAATACCACCATGTACCACCGAACCTTTCCCAAGGAACCTTATATTTTCAAAATGAACCTCCATTATAAGTCATTACACAATACTCAGAAATAATTAAAAAATATATGTAACACTATGAAGGGCCAAGATTTTACATCTCTTATATTATTTTATAATCATCCAATATGGGTTGACCTAGAACTTCACTCATCCAAGCTCACCAAAATGATCTAGGATTACTCATTATCACCCTAAGATATAAATTATTGTCAATTTAATAAAAAAACCCATGTGGTAATGATTTCACCCTTAGAATCTAACAAACCACTATCTGGACTCCACAATGATATCCATCAATATGTATCTATACCACAGATATCCACACATATGAATAAATAGTTTCAATAATCATTAAATAATTAAAAACTAGTCTCATATAGCATTAAAAAAAGGAAAATATTAAACATCACTTTAAAAACAGAAATGGTAAAGTGAATACAACATAAAAACATGATAATTAAGTGAGATTCAGATATTCATGGACAACATATAAAGACCCCCCCAATAGAACCCAGCTTCCCAAGACACCACTCAAACACCTCTGGATGAACCATTACCACTCACCACATCGTTAATATTGTTTAACAAACTATGAGAATACCTAACATGTGACAACAACTTACAAACCTGAGAGAATATATATGAACTAAAAACAGAAACACCAATTTGTATATAGAGTGTAAATGAAAAATACATGGTAGTATCTCACTAAGGATTCTATGTAATTTATTTTATCACAAAATTCCATAAATACTAGTTTGAATTGAAATTTAAAATTATTTTTCTTCAAATAGAAAAGTGTAAATGAAACTAGGTATAATTATTTATCCATTAAGAAAACATCACATTTTTTAAGTCATACAATTGAAAATTATTTATAGAAATTAAAACATCAGAATTGGAAAGATATAATTTTGTGACTATGAAAAAAAATAAAATATTTTCCTATTACATAAAATCCTTTCTTAAAATCCCACACATATAAAAAATAATTCATTTTTTCCTCGAAACATTATTTAAAAATAACTTTATAAACTAGTTTAGAAACATTATAATAATAATGATATGAGAGAATATCGCAATTATAAAAAAAAATTAAGTAGCCTAAGATAACTAATCAACCATAAAGGAAATGGTTCTCCATAATAAAAATTATAATATGGAATACAATCAAATATTTAGTTGAATCCCATTCTACAATCTCTAACAATAAACTATGAATTGTGGTAAACTTAGTATGGTCAAACCAAAATGATACTAGGAAAATATTATTATATCAATAGTTCCCTTTGTGTTTTTGAAGAATCCCATCTAGATCCTTTAATGGGTCTAAGAAAACACAATACAAACCTCTAGAAGGGTATAAATTTACTATGGAATTAGTTAGTGTAATCACACCAAGATAAAATAAAATGTGACCAATCCTCGTACATAGAAACCCAAGGTTCCCATTAAATCACCTAGTAGTTTAGAGAAAAAATATAATCATATGATCAAGACAATATTTAAGTGATTATTCATAACACACTATTTGGATACATGGTTTTGTATTCTATTCCCCAACCATTTGGTTTCCACTAGAGGAAACCCAACTCACTCAAATGGTTAGGCCACATGGTTTCCCCTAAATTTTCATAAAATTTGCACCCCGAAAAAAATCACAATAATGGGTTCACGGTTTAGATTGAACATCATGTGGTTTCAAGAACCGTGTCCAAATTATGCGAACCACACTGGACTTACCATTACAAACATTCAATTTTTGGAAGCATAGTTTTCACTAATTGTGTGTTAACTATTCACCTAGCCCTATAAATCCCAATCTTGAATTTTTTAGAATTCATCTCATAAAAACTTCCCAAAATAAAAAAACTATAATTATATAATATTTAACATCCATGTGAAATAGGGGTGTAACAATTATCCCCATCATGCTACTTTATTCCCCTATAAACTCATTAGAAAAAGTAAAATGAAATAGAAAATATAAAAAATATTAACTCCTAAATAGAAAATAATTGATGATATATAAGAAATAAAATAAGTTACTATAGTTAGTATCTTTCACCCAAATACCACTAAAATTATTCCTTGGGAATCCTTAAGATAAACAAGTTCAATCTACAAAATCAATGGCACTAATCACCTTAAACATCACTAGAATAATCCATGAAAAAATAAACTAATAATTTGAAGGGAAAATTACTAAAGAACATGGATAAGTATCAAAGGTCTCCCCACAATTTATAATTTATCTGGAATTCTGGAATAATAAAAGTAACAAGCCTATTAAGAAAAGGTTACCCAATAAAACACACTTCAATAAAGCATCAAAGGAAATGATTATCCTTCATCAAATCACCAAGGGAAAATCAACAAATGGATTCTAAATACCAAATGGAATAAATCATAGAAAATAATAATTAATAAAAATAACATAAATTTAATCCATTAATAAAATATTATATAATAAAAATGGGAGAGGGTACCTAAACTGAAAACATGCCTCATCGTGAAATAACATGGGTTCTAACATTTGGTTGGAAGAAAAATGGGAGGAAAACCTTGGAATTTTCAATCATAACATTACCACAAGGTGGACCTATGAAATTAAAAATTAGAAACCATTAGGTGCATAATTTTAATAAGTATATCACTCATCCAAGTTACCCAAGAACATGCCTAAAGAAACTCATGAGAGACCCATCAGAATTTGAACCACATAACATGGATTAAAGAGACATGGTTGTTTACTTGTAAGGATTTAAAATATTTCTATATATATTTCTAGACCTAAGAAATAGGACAGTGTATGATTCTGAGGCCACGTATTCCCAAAATTATTTTTTTAAAAATACTAAATATTGTTTGCATTTTTCAGGCACTAATTCTTAGAGAAAATGGGAAAACTATTGAAAGGAACCATGAATCAAAAATATGAGACCACTGTTAAGTTTATAATGAATTATTTATCCAAGTTGTGACATAAAATTGGTTGGAACTAGGTATCCAGACTCCTATCTCATTGTCAATATGTTCAGTGTGATAATTAATTATTAAACTCATTCATTAATTCATTTTTTTCCTAAAGAAATTTTTTATAAATATGTCATTATGGGAATTTTTCCAGAGTTTTCCTCATAATCTTGGAAATTTCAAATAATGACCTATTCTTTAATCTCATTCACAGATCACCTTGGAGGAAAACAAAATTCTGAATTGGATCGGATTAGGAAGCAATGAAGGGAATGGATTAACTCAATCACTAGAATATTTTTTCTTCATCAAATAACGATCCATTATTGAGTTAAAACAAATTAATTGGTGTTTTACACACTTTTTATTAATTTTCTTGAGAGGATTTTCCCTTTATATAGATCTACCCCAACATTCAGCCTTTTTATGCACCTCGGTACCGATTATTTTGATTCTCTCAATTGTTTTCTAACACTAAATTATTTTTCTTGATCATTGGTCAATAATTCTTGGGAAAAAATTAATCCTTTCCCCTATACTTTCCCCTTGTTTATTCACATTATTCTCTAGTTAGACCCCAAGGTCCTGGTTTGAGAATTTTCAAGTGGTACCAAGCCTGATCAGACCCCCGAATTTATAGCGGTTTCACAAACAAAGAGTGTAATGATCTTCTTATCACATACCTAGAGTTTCTTTTAGGTTTTGGATATTTTTTTCAATGATTCAAGATAACTGAATTGGTTGTTCAAGGTGCATTGGTGTGCAGTATGTGGAACTTACATCCAATGAATCTATTGAGTTGATTTTATTGAGCAATAGCCAGAATCCATGAACCATGATTATATCTACCATTTTAACCCAAGGATAGTATGAAATCGAAGGTAGAATGATAATATTCGAGTGTGGTAAGTGGAACTCTAAAACTAAAAAAACCTAACTACATCATGTGTACAAGGATGAACACTCATCTTATAGCCCCCTCAGTGGATTTAGAAGCTAGTGTTTTGAAAAATATAAGGATGACACAACATTTAGTCCACTGATATGTCGTGTACCCCTTCCCTAGATGGAAAACCGTGTGATGGATCATGCAAGTGGGAAACCATAGGGAGTACATAACTAGGTACATGATCGTTTGACTAAGTACATGGACATGGGGAAGTCACTTGGTTGGAACCCCATGTAAGGAAATATATTGTGTACATAGTACAAGGGGTCTAGTACACGGAAACGACAATAAGGACACTACCCATTCCTGGTTAGCCTAGAAATGTTGTGTAATCCACCTACATGGTGTGTACTATCATGACCCATCCTAGAGGGACCCATGCAATGAATACCCCAAGACCACCTCCAATAGGCCAGGGGCTAGAGACTAGCACTGAGTATGTATATCCCACAAATTGGAGATATATTCCTAACTACATGTACACACACAAACATCTCTAAGCCCAAAATACTAAAATTTTAAAACACTAAGTAAACTATGCATGCATACACAAAGATACCAACCACATAGTGTTATAGGAAAGTAAATTGTATTAAAGTAAACTGATCTATAATTCAAGTCCAATAAAAAATAAGAGTCTATACTAAAGGGTCTGGATGCTCATTTATAGAAATCCATACTTGAAGGGGAGGTACAAAAACTGCTATATGAAGTTGTAGGAGCACACCTCAATAGTTTGGTCTCCCTTTAAGCATCGCCCAGTCTTGGTCAACCTAGGACTCAATCAGAGCGTCGATGTTCTGCACAAGACACGACACGTGCTGGCAAAGCCTCTGTAAGGGTGAGTAATAAAATACATATTAGGACACCCCAAAACACAAAGTAAAAAACCACAGAAGTAACATCACTCAGAAGATACAATCTGACCAACACAATTATATTCATACAACACATGTAACAAGAAAATACAGGTATAGTCATAGAGGATTCCAAGACTCGAGGTCTCATCCACTTCCAACTGCACAGTTCTACTGCATATCATGATCGTACTGGGAGATCTCACTCCTCTAGCTATCTAATAGAAGCATTTAGAAAAGGTATTCCAAAAGTACACAAGAGAACACTAGGGATTTGAGAAGTTTCATAGTTTCCCTAAGACATCAATTCTCGCTAAGACATGGAGTGTCGGGATCATACAGTGTGTCGGTATCAAATGGAGTTTCGGAAACACGCAGAGTGTCGGTAACACATGGAGTATATATAATTCATGCATCCCATAAGTCGTGTAGTCACTAATTCATTGCCAAACATAAACCATTTAAAACTACCCAAAGCAGACTTGTCAAGTCAAGTCATGTAGAATAGAAGTAATATGATCTCAATAAAAAGATAGGGAGTCCTCTGCACACATGGTTCAATGGGGGACTCCTCTCCCTGTTGAAAACATCATCCTGGATGTGGGAAAGGTACCCATGTAAATATTTGTCACAACTGATTTAAAAAACTTATATAAGGTATCATAAAGAGAAGTGGGGACCAATTCGGGCTCTTGGTGTGAAAAATTCTCCAACCCATTGAGTCAACTCTCAAAGATGGGATGAGATAACCCACTTTAGAATATATATCATCCTCTATGACAGGAATGAGATCCTGTATCAAACCATCATAGGATAAGACCAAGGGTATGTTCTCAACCTTTTCTGATTCGAATAAAAACCCATCAATCCATCAAGAAAGGAATTAACTATCCCATGGGATACAATTCCCCAAATGGCTCATGAAACAGATATACGATTATAAAGATATAGCTATTTTTTTGAAAAGAGTCTAGATGAGGTCTTTTCTAAGTCTGAACTGACCCAGTTCGGCCTAGCCCGAATTGGCTCGGCCCATTGGGAGTGGCTTTTCTTATTCGGTATGTCTCGTGTCGTGTTGGTTGGATTTTCTACATTGTACATGGTTCACCCTGAGTGCATCCCTCTAGTCCACATTGTTTCATGAACGTGTGGCAATCCGGCTCTCCTAGTCAACACGACACTAGACTGTGTTTCATGTGGCCATCCCTCCTGCTCGGCCTTGTGTTATGGCCTCACCACCACTCTGGGTCCCTCCATATCATGTACCACTGAGCCTCATATAATATTCCAGTGACGAGGGATTCCTGTGATTTCCCCTATTCACCTCTTATTGTAAAACCAAAAGATTTCATAAAACATTATTTCTTATATGTAATTCAATAACTTGCACTACACGCAACACTGAGTTCAAGCGCACCATAACATACCAAACTTGCCATTAAAAAGCAGTTATGAATGGTATTAACTAAATTTTGAACTATATATATAATTATTATAATGTTAGTGTCCTTATTATGAGTTTCTTAGATATAATGTATGAACTAATTAATTTTTATAGATAAAAGAAGTATTTTTCAAAAAATGCACTTTTACTGCCTTTTAATGGTGAACCCTTTTTAAATCCAATATTTGAACCTTTTATACATTCAATTTTACAACATAAACTTTTTTTATAATTGGGATATAAGAATATAGTTTCACTAAATTTTTGGTGTTTTTCTGATAACTTTCATTTTTTGATGAATAGTGAAAATTGCAAAATTTTAATTAAAAAAACTTTTTTAATCGAAATAATTAACTGTCATAAATTATTAATTTGAGTGGTTTTAAAGTATATTTAGAATAGATTTTTACCATTTAATACAATTTTTGTTTTTGGATGTAATTTCACATTTAAACTGGACATAAACAAGTGTCAAACTTTTGATAGTTATTATTTCTTAAAAATATGCCTTTTGGTTTTGACAATGGGAATTAATTTTAAATTAATAAATGAAACTTCTATGTTTTGAATCTGGTAAAATATATGTCACGACCCCATCCCACCAATGATGCCCCTCCTGAGTTCGCAATGGTGAAAGGGAGATAATAACCCCCGAGTCCTGCCTCCATTAGGCCTCGGAGTGGGGACTAGCACCAAGGGTATGAGTTTTCACAAATATGGGAGGCATTACCCTTTTTATTATTTAAGATCGAGAAATAGGATGAGTCAAACACCAAAAGGAAAAAATATCAAGTATGTGAAAATAAACCCAAAACCAAACCCATATGCATGTTTTATACAATACTGAAACAAAAGTACAAGTACAGAAAAGCTCCAAAATACTATACCAAAAAGTAAAGGAAAACAATAACAGAAAACTACAGCAACTCCCCCTTACTGACTAGTAATGTCCCTCACAGTCCTTGTAGTCCTCTTGAAAACCTGAAATCAAATGTAGGGTGAGCATACAAGTATACTCAGAAGGAAAACATAATTCTTTCGTGCACAAGTGGGGAGACATCCTAATGCCCCGTGATAAAACAGAAGAACCAAAACCTAGGAAGGAATCTATCCACCCAGCCTCACCATTCACACTCACCAAGTAACACAAGTAAATAGAGTATAGTTGTAATGTTATCAATTTATGGGTACCCCAAACCACCTTCCCCCTTCACATCATTAAAAATAATAACACCCATTAAATCATTTTATCATTATTATTGTCTTTTTAGTTTAATTAATCACACAATTTATGTCATCATCATTATTATATAACATATTTTTACGTTATCATCAGTATTAAAAATTATCATTATAACGTGTGTCGTGTTGGCCATATTGATTTCTGCAAAGGAATGGACCCGTGGGGTCTGGGCCATTACATCAAATACCTCTCAAAACATTCTCGTCATCGAGAATTAAAAACCAACCTAGAAGAAATAATGGATCCGAACAACCACTCTACAAGATACCTCTCAGGGATCTCATCATAACAAGAAACAACCGACAACCCTAATTATATGAGTTGGGAATTCCTTCTCCCATATCGAGATATTATCCACTTTAGGCGGCACTGAATCTCCTGCATGGGTTTAATCGAATCCAAATTAATGCATCTCAATTTGGAATTAGGTCTTATGACTTCCATATATTAGGATTTTCAAAACATACAGTGCACCCAACACCATACAAAACAACAATAAATTTCCCGAACACATGGATTGAGTAATTCCTTCTCCCATATCGAGATATTATCCGCTTTTGGCAGCACTTACTCACCTGAAAAGGGTTTAATCGTATCCACATTATTGCGTCTCAATTAGGGATCAGGTCCTCTTCTACCCACATGTTAGGAATCTTCACACACATTTAAAGGAAAGAGGGAAACAACCTAGCATTATAGGCTCATGAAAGACAAGGTCTATACCCAAAGCATGGACGAGAATGAGTTTCAACAAAGGAGTGTGACGCTACAAAACATAAACAAGAGAATTTAAGTAAAACCGAAAACATCTCTCTCGATCTCCGGCCTTGCTAGGGTGGCTACTTCTATTGCGTTCAACTGTCCGCATTCCACTCCACTTCCTCTCTATTGACGACCACCTCCTCGACCATGTCCCGGTTGGGGTCCTTGAGGAACTTCATGTGGTTGGCCACCACTTGCTCCAACTCCCCTTGGAGGGACTAAAGCCTGTTGCTGCTGGAAGGGTCGGGCTGGGAACTGCTGTTGGGGCTGGGGCTGAACATGGCCAGTCCCTCCATACTGAGTCTGAAAAGGGCAATGTCTACTAAGATGCCCATGATTCCCACATGCAAAGAAACTCAGTCCCTGGCCCATAGAAAACGGGCAGAAATTGTGAGATTGGTATGGGACCTGCTGAAGTCTGATCCCTGCTAGTCGGAACATGGAAGGTCCTATTGTTGGGGATCTACTGATGACCGCCTCCTTCTTGGACAAACTTGGGTGACTCCTCTCTCATGGTGGACCTACTCGTGAGTGCATCCTCTCAATTATCTTCACCTTCTTCTGTACTTCCAGGTACGTTGGTAAGGTGAAAGGGGTCATCGCACACCGAATAGAGGGGTGCAGTGCCTCCACTAAATGTTTGGCTCGAGAATACTCATCCAGGAATAGATTTAGGTAAAAATGGAGGAGATCCTTGAACATGAACCCTAGTTCTCGCACTGACATGCTTCCTTGTTGGAGAGACAACAACTCCTGCATCTTCTCGGCCTTACTCATCGAGGAAAGAAATTCCTCGCAGAACTTCTTCTCGAAGTTGGCCCATAACACTTTTGTCTCCTTCCCCTCCCCAAGGTGAAGAATCCACCACAGATGCGCCGCTCCTCGCAGCTAGCTTACTGCTAGACGAACTTTTTACCGTCTTTTACCCACCTCCTAGGAGCTTTTGGAAATTCAAATAAAACTTAAATTTACCACTTCTATGAGTTGAATTTTGAAATTCTGAGAGAAACGGTTAATATCAAGTAGTAAAATTTGGTTCAATAAGATGAAAATAATTTTGGTGAATAGTAATATTTTACTTTTATTTACCACGGTTAGAAGTAAATAGGGTAATTAAGGGTAAAAATGTAATTAATATTACCCTCACACATGTCCTAATTCTATTTGAAAAGTTTATATATACCAAAATCAACCTTAGGAATTAAATATTATCATTTAGGTCCACTGGGATTAGATTAGGACACTTATTATTATTTAATTCAAAGAAGAGTTAAAATTGTTAAAATCAAAGTATAATAAAAAAAAAATTAATATTGGGTTTTTCATAAGATACATTAGATTATAAATATTCATTAGAAATCTAAAAAGACTTCCTACATCATGGTATTTTATTTATAATTTTTAGACACTATATAAATAAATTTATTTATGACACAGTGATGATGATGTAATTACCTTATTCATAAAGGAATCAAATAAATGGTATTATAAATATTAAAATAAATATAATTTCAACGTTTTTATGACATCCACGAATTTTCTAGGTAAATATGACATGTTAGGATTGATTCAATGTATTTTTTTTCACGTAATCATGTTTTTATTATTTAAATAAACAAATACCAAATAGTGTCGAAATTGACATAAAATAGTTTTTAAAACAAATATTATATTATTAATTGATATAATGTTCCTAAAAATATAAGGTTAGGCTAAAAGACTTATATAATAATATATATGACATTAATGAACCAATTGGGGTTTGATTGGCAGTATATAGAATGTTTATTAACCATATAGTGTAAGAATACAAGAAGACATGGTAAAAGTTAAATTATTTATCTTAGAGTTAAATCTAAATGAGAAGGTTAAAATGGTGACATAAACATGTCTAAAACGTATTAGTTGAGATGTTTTCAACTTATACCCACCTTATAATTTAAATAATCAACTTCTGAACCATTAGAAACCGAATATAAATTTACTATAAAATAATATTTTAATTTTTTCATATGGTGCCCCTCACCCCTCTTATAAAAGGGCACTCCCCCTTCTCTCTAATTCACACCTTCTAAGACATTTGTATCGGAAAAACCCTACCCAAATACCCTATCAACTATCTGACCTTCATCTTAGAGGACTTATTTTGTTCATAAATCCAACATAAGGAGTCCTTTTGATCAAATCAAATGGAAGAACCCGAAGAAGAGGTAATGATTTCACCACCCTCTTTCAAGTTCCTTTTTTGTTCCACATCCTTTTTCTTTGTTGTTTCAATTATAAAATAATAACTCCAGTATATTATATATACAATGATGTTATTATAAATATGTTACAAAAAAATTCATTATTCTGTCCACCCTTTGAATGACATGTCACCACACGTGCGTACGTACGGCTTACCGTCTCCACGTCGTGGTGTAATTATTATTCAATACATTATTTTTTGGATGGGTATAATAATGATGTTTATTTGATGTAAATAATAAATATAACATGATAAGGATTATGTATAAATTATATACCATCCAATTATATATTATATTAATATCAAAATAATGATATTTTCGCTCATGCATACGTACGGATTACCATCTCCACGACACGATGAGATTCATTTCCAAGTTTACCATTCATCGACGATTATAAAAATATATATTACTAATAAGTATGTAATATATGACATAATAGTGATACTGGCTATATATATTTATATATATAAGTATTTATGTACTTACATATATCTTATTCAATTACTTCCGTTCAATACTATATGAAAACGGAAACAGCGTTTATGCGTATGTACGGACTACCGTCTCCATAAACGGTGTTATCCATTTCATATATACGTCTATTATAAATTTTTATTCTAAATATATATGATAAATAAATCATTTTTTATATTCTAGAAGTATTTAAATCATGATCTAAGTGATACAATCAAGAGTAACAAGTTAAAACAAGTAGGATAAAGAAAGCGATTATTACCCGAAATATTAATAAAACAAGGAAATTATTATTAACTGGGTAGTATAAAGTAATAAATTAATATTATATGATATCATAAATATTAATATAGTTCTAGAATAATATAATAACATACTATAGTCTTCATACAGTAGGCTAAGTGTACCCTCAACTAAAGGAAAGTGCAAGGTAAGTGGTTCTCATCTCACTCCTTATTCCTGTGATATTCATGCCATATTTCCACTATTACCTTTTGTATGGTGTATGTACTACACATAATTTAATTCATTATGCAATACACTTTAATTTATTTGTATTTACATATTCATTGTATGATACCTCTTTCACGGGGTGTATGTTTCGTAAGTTACCAAATTGGTAAGGGTTAATTTCACAATCTCTTTATTATCCAAGGTTTTTTTCACGTAATTATCTACTGGGACATATTTATTATCCATGTCTATGTTTTATGAAAGAGTTTTCAAAGGGATTATTTTAAGGGAATTTTTACTAAATCATAATTTCAAATGTTCTAAATATTTATTCTTCTAAATCTTTCTCATTAATGTCCATGTCTTCAAAATAGTTTTAAGTATTTATTTATATGGACATCAATGTTATTAAAATTTTAAGTCATTTCAAAAGTTTCAAAGTGGTATGTGACAATTTGATTCAAAATTTTCTTTAAATGACTTCTTTTCTCTATAATTATGTGACTTGTAAATTTTTTTTAAAAAAAGAGATATTTCTCTCAAATAGTTTTGATTTCATCTATGTCAACATCCTTTGATAAATTTTACACTTGTTTGAATTTGATTTATTATTATGAAAATCATCCATATTGTATTTAAGGTTTGGTGATATGCTTTACTATGGATGAGTTATTTTTATTCCATTAATGGTTTATGATTAATGTTTTGGAATTCCGTATGCTAGTTTTAATACGAATGTTTATGTTATATTTCATCATTTTCTTAAGATGAATGTCTTGGACTAGTATGATCCGGGTTGCGGTCCGGTTACAGAAGACCCTATGGGTTTGTTTTCTATTATTATAGGCACTCGGGGAAGGTTTCCGGTTATTAGAGGCACTTTAGGTTGGTTTCCGGTTATTAGAGGCACTCCGGGATGGAGTCCGGTTATAGAGGCTCTCCGGGTTGGGTTCCAGTTACAGTTATCCCTTAGGTCTTGGAACGAGGCCTTGACACAAAAATTAAAGTTCAGCATTATGCATTCCATCATTATGAAAGTGGTTATTGATATTGCATGTGATTATTCTATTAGTAGAATATCCATGTGAATAAGTAAATGGAATTATTTCATTTTATTTCTGCCATATTATGCTGAATTTCAAGTTTAAAAGGCTTTTGTTTTAGTTTTATACATTTCCATAAATGTTTATGATTATTTTTGAAAGTTTCCACTATATTTCTTACCCTTACTGAGTGTTTGATCTCACCCCTTTCTATGTTTTATTTTCCCAGGATTCCAAGAAGTGTATTGTGATTGATATGCAGGGTTAAGACAAGGGAATAATGGTGTTCATAATGGATTGTTTATGTTGTTTTGTATGTTATAAAGTTTAATGTAACATTAATGTATGAAATCTATTTTCCAAGACTGCTAAACCAATCCGTCCTTTGGGACTTGATTCCTTGTAATCATTCCAATGTATTAAAATAATGTATCGACTCTGGTTAACTGGGGTCGGGGAGTTACAGTTGGTATTAGAGGAAATTTATCAATAACTTTGGAAACTAGATTTAGATAAACTCATATTAAAACACATATCCGTAAGATAGACTTTGAGGATTAGTATATAATAACTTCCTAGAATTTTGGTATTGTAGAGATTTTGTGAGTTTTACAAGCAATACATCCTTTTCTGGATATGATCATGTAGAGGCGGCTCTAACACAGAAGTACTTAGGGGTAAAAACCACAAACATTGGTTTGAGCTAGACTCGAACGGGAAGTGGTGCACAACAACAGGACTTGATGCACTCTTGGTTACGAAACTCCCGGGTGATATGCTTTGGATAATTCTCATTTTATTTACAATCCATTATGAAGGGCTTATGAGTATATACTTACTCAAAGAAAAAAATTTATGATTATGGATTAAATCCATAAACTATTAAATTTAAGTTACGTATTTTACAAGTTTGGACATATTCATTTCAATTCATAAACTGACATAGTGTATGCCATTGTTTAGAAATGGTGCCCAGTAGAAGGAATGAGAACTCCAAAAATACGCATGATCCAAAGAGTATGAAGGATCATATCATTCATGGTCTTAATCCATAATTTAGAAGAGAAATATTCTCCCACGTATTATAATCATATGCAGAAATAGTATCATTTGTTAATAAGATAAGTAAAGAATTATTTTAGTCTTATGTATTTGAAGGGAAGCCAGAGAAGAAAAGGATGGTAGAAATAAATATGGATAAAGGGAATAAGGGAAAGAAGTATTTTCCAATATGTGATAAATGTTGAACTAATCACCTTGGTAAATGCTTGAAGGGAATGGGAGTTTGTTATAAGTGTGGAGAAAAAGGACACCAAGTATGTGATTGCAAGGGTAAGAAAAAGTTTTCAAGTGTACAATGCTTAATCTGCAAGGAGTTGGGACACTATACAAACCAATGTCCAAATATCAGAGTATGCATCAAATGATGCTATTGGATAATAATCATGTTATGATACTACCTCAGATAAAAAGGAATGCCTAGTGTTATTATGTTGTTATTATATAATTATTTAATTGTGTGTTGTATCAACAGTATATTGGTTACATGAATTATGGAGATAAATTAGGATTGTACTGCAGTACTATTTTATTGAGGGTTTGAGATTATATATTTCTAAGAAAAGTGACTTATAGTAAGCTACACTTTTTGGAAAATAAATTGTTGAAGGAAAGGTAATCCTTAATATGGTCCTGATAATGAGGTAGTGATTTTGGAATAATAGATGGTTGATTTTGGTAATTAATGATGTTGTAGTGTTGTAAAGGAATACACGATGAAGGCGTTCACATGTTATTACCTGGAAACAAAGATCCTCACTATGTTTAACTTCCTTATAAACTTTGGACTAAGAGTTTGAATATAAGTATTTTGGATAATTCTAAAGTTTGTAAGGGATTAATTTTGATATTGGATACTATTGTTAAGGATATTTTTGGATTTTTATAAATGGACAACATAATGGTCGGGCGACAACTAGTTGTGTCTGACATGGTCGTGAGACTTAAACTCACAACTGAAGAGCGACAAGGGTGCATCACCTATGATTGAACTACATGATATACTAGTTTGTATATTTTTTTTTAAAATAGTCTAATAAATATATTATAAATTCATTTTTTTTGAAGCCTATACGATTAGGATAAATAGATTTTTTATTGAAATCTTATGGATTGAAAGATGAGTTTGTGGTATAAATTAGTTAAAGGATAGAAATATACTTGAAAAGTATACATTTATTTTCTTCCCTTATTCTATGAACAAATAAATTCTTAAACTTTAGGTAAGGCATCTTAAAACCAAAAATGTGTTATCCTAATACCTTACGTTTTTTTGAACTGATGGTATTTTAAATCATCATAGATTGGTGGCTTTGAAGCCCAAAATTCTACAATTCTTTGTGATTGATGACCTCAATCACTCCATATAAATATTTATGTTTTCGTCCAATTATGTGTCTCTAATTTCCACCAGTGTTCTCCATATTGAGATCATAATTTGGTGGTGAATTTTTCATTCCCCTTTTCCTCTTATTATGACTAAATGTTATTAACCCAATTTCTGAAGTGGGTTTTCCCACAAAGGTATTTTCTATATTAAACCTTTTATTTTTGAAAAATAATTTCAAATTGCGAGGATGAAATTTATTTAAGGAGGAAATAATGTAACACCCCAAGATTTCATAGAACGTTATTTCTTCAATGTAATTCAATAACTTGCACTACACGCAACACTGAGTTCAAGCACACCATAACTTACCAAAATAACCATTCAAAAGTGTTTATGAATAGTATTAACTGAATTTTGAACTATATATATATAATCCATATAATTTTAGAATCCATATTATGAGTTTCTTAGACATAATGTAAGAACTAATTCATTTTTTTAGATAAAAGAAGTATTTCTTCAAATAACGCACTTTTACCACCTTTTAATGGTGAAAACTTTTTAAATCCATTATTTGAAAATTTTATATATTAAACTTGACAACATAAACTTTTTTTTTATAATTGAGACATAAGAATTTAGTTTTTATAAATTTTTTGTATTTTTCTGACAACATTCATATTTTGATGAATAGTTAAAATTACTAAATTATAATTAAAAAAACTTTTTTAATCAAAATAATTAACAGTCATAAATTACGAATTTCAGTGGTTTTAAAGTATATTTAGAATATATTTTTACCATTTAATACAATGTTGGTTATTGGATGTAATTTCACATTTAAACTGGACATAAATAAGTGTCAATCTTTTGACAGTTATTATTTTTTTAAAATATGCCTTTTGGTTTTGATAAGGGGAATTAATTTTAAATTAATGAATGAAACATCTATGTTTTGAATTTGGTAAAATAGACATCATTTTTGGATTTGGAATATCAAAATTAGCCTAGGGTTAATTTTTTGTATTTTTCTGAAAACATTCAACTTTTTGATGAAAAGTGAAAACAACTGAGTTATTATTTAAAACCAACTTTTTATTTAAATAATAATTTATTTTTTTAAACTTATTTTATGTAAAAATAGATACATAATACCTATATAAATTCAATTTAATTACTTGGAGTCAGTTTATATTAATTTTAGATATATAAAAAATTTTATCGAACTTTTTACCGTCTTTTACCCACCTCCTAGGATCTTTTGCAAATTCACATAAAACATAATTTTGCCTCTTCTGTGAGCTGAATTTTGAAAATCTGAGAGACACAGTTAATATCAAACATTAAAATGTGATTCAATGAGATGAAAATAATTTTTGGTGAATAGTAACTTTTTACTTTTATTTACCATGGTTAAAAGTAAATAGGGTAACTAAGGGTAAAAATGATATTAATATTACCCTAAAACATGTTCTAATTCTATTAGACATGTTTATATCAACCAAAAACAACCTTAGAAATAAAATATTATCATTTAGGTCCACTTGGATTAGATTAGGACATTTATTATTATTTAATTCAAAGAACAGTTAAAAGAGATAAAATCAATGTTTAATAACTAAATAATTTTTAATATAGGTTTATAAATAAGATAAATTTAATTATAAATATTCATAACAAATATAAAAATATTTCCTACATCATGGTATTTTATTTATTATTTTTAGACATTATATATAAAAATTTATTTATGACACAATGATGATGTACTAATTACCTTATTCATGAAAGAATCAAATAAATGGTATTATAAATATTAAAATATATATAATTTCAAATTTTTTATGACATCCACGAATTTTATAGGTGAATATTACTTGTTAGGATTGACTCAATGTATTTTTTTGATGTAATAATGTTTTTATTATTTAAAAAAAACAAATACCAAATAGTGTCAAAATTGACATAAAATAGTTTTTAAAACAAATTTTATATTATTAATTGATATAATGGTCCTAAAAATCTATGGTTCTTAAAAAAGACTTATATAATAATATAAATGATATTAATGAACCAATTGGGGTTATATTGGTAGTATATAGTATGTTTATTAACCATATAGTGTAAGAATACAAGAATACACTGTTAAAGTTAAATTGTTTAACTTAGAGTTAAATCAAAATGATAGGGTTAAAATGGTAACCTAAACTTGTCTAAAACCTATTGGTTGAGTTTATTTCTACCTATCCGCACATTAGACATTAAATAATAAACTTTTTAGCCTTTAGAAACTGAATATAAATCTATTATAAAATAATATTTTATGTTTTCTCTAAGGTGCCCCTAACCCCTCTTATAAAAGGGCACTCCCCTACTCTCTAATTCACACCTTCTACGCCATTTTTCTTGGCCAACCCCTGCCCAAATAACCTATCAACTATCCTCCATTCAACCTAGAGGCCATAGTTTGATCAGAAAGCTAACCTAAAGATGCCTTTTGATCAAATCATAAGAAAGAACCCGAAGAAGATGTAATGATTTCACGACCCTCTTTCAAGTTCCTTTCATCTTCCATTTACATTTTATTTGTTGTATCCATTATAAAATAATAAATCAATTATATTCTATATACTATGATGTTATTATAATTATGGTAAAACCAAATTCATTATTCTATCCACCCTTTGAATGACATGTCACCATACGTGCGTACATACGACTTGTCGTCTCCACGCTGTGGTGTAATTGTTATTCAATATATTATTATTTGGAAGGGTATAACAATGATATGTATTTGATTTAAATAATAAATATAAAATTATAAGTATTTTGTATATATTATATACCATCCAATTATATATTATATTAATACCAAAATAATGATATTTTCGCTCGTGCGTACGTACGGATTACCGTCTCCACGACGCGATGAGATTCATTTCCAAGTTCACCATTCATCGACGATTATAAAAATATATATTAATGATAAGTATGTAATATATTACATAATAATGCTACTTTATATATATATATTTATATATATAAGTATTTATGTACTTACATATATCTTATTCACTGACTTCCGTTCAATACTATATGAATACGGAAATAGCGTTTATGCGTACGTACGGACTACTGTCTCCATAAACAATGTTTTCCATTTCATATATACATCTATTATAAATTTTTATTCTAAATATATATGATAAATAAATCATGTTTTATATTTTGGAAGTATTTAAATCATGATCTAAGTGATACAATCAAGAGTAACAAGTTAAAACACATATGATAAAGAAAGCGATTATTACCCGAAATATTAACATGACATGGAAATTATTATTAAATGGGTAGTATAAAGTCATAAATGAATAATTTATGATATCATAAATATTAATTTTGATCTGGTATATTTTAATAACATACTATAGTCTTCATACAGGAGGCTAAACGTACCCTCGACCGAAAGTAAAGTGCAAGGTAAGGGGTTTTCATCTCACTCCTTATTCCTATGAGATTCTTGCCATATTGCCACTATTACATTTTGTGTGGTGTATCTACTTTACATAATTGTATTATTTATGTAATACACATCAATTTATGTGTATTTACATATTCATTGTATGATACCTCTTTCACGGGGTGTATGTTTCGTAAGTTACCAAATTGGTAAGGGTTAATTTCACAATCTATTTGTTATCTGAGGTTGTTTTTACGTAAGTATCTACTAAGAAATATTTATTATCCATGTCCATGTTTTATGAAAGAGTTTTAAAAGGGATTATTTTAAGGTACTTTTTACAAAAACATCATTTCAAATGTTTGGAATATGTATTCTTCTAAATCATTCTCATTAATATCCATGTCATCAAAACGGTTTTTAAAGATTTATTTATATGGACATCTATGTTTTTAAAATTTTAATTCATTTCAAATCTTTCAAAGTGGTATGGGACACTTTGATTCAAAAATCTCTTTAAATTACTTCTTTTCTCTATAATTATGTGACTTTTAAATGGTTTTAAAAAAGGGATATTTCTCTCAAATAGTTTTTATTTCATTTATGTCAACATCCTTTGATAAATTTTACACTTGTTTGAAGTTGTTTTATTATGATACAAATCATCCATATTGTATTTAAGGTTTTGTGATATGTTTGACTATGGATGAGTTATTTTTATGACATTAATTGTTTATGATTAATGTTTTGGAATTTCGTATGCTAGTTTTAATATGAATGTTTATGTTATATTTTATCCTCCTCTTAAGATGAATGTGTTGGACTAGTATGTTTTAGGTTGGGGTCCGGTTATAGTAGACCCTCCAGGTTGGTGTCTAGTTATTAGAGGCACTCCGGGATGGTGTCTGGTTATTAGAGGCACTCCGGGTTGGTGTCCTATTATTAGAGGCACCCCGGGTTGGTGTCCGGTTATTAGAGGTACTCTAGGATGGAGTATGGTTACAGAGGCTCTCCAGGATGGGTTTTGGTGACAGTTATCCCTTAGGTCTTGGTATGAGTCCTTGAAACAGAAATTAATGTTCGACATTATGCATTCCATCGTTATGAATGTGGTTATTGATATAGCATCTGATTATTCGATTAGTAGAATATCCATGTGAATAAGTAAATGGAATTATTTCATTTTATTTATGCCATATTATGTTTAAGTTCATGTTTAAAAGGATTTTGTTTTAGTTCTATACATTTCCTCAAATTTTAATTCTAATTTTTGAAAGTTTCTGCTGTATTGCTTACCCTTACTGAGTGTTTGAGCTCACCCCTTTCTATGTTTTATTTTTCCAGGATTCCAAGAAGTTTATTATGATTGATATTCAAGGTTAAGACAAGGGAATAATGGTGTTCATAAAGTATTGTTTTTATTGTTTTGTATGTTATAAAGTGTAATGTAATATTCATGTATGTAATGTATTTTCCAAGACTGCTAAATCGATCGATCCTTTGGGACATGATTCCTTGTAATAATTCCAATGTATTAAAATAATTCATCAACTATGGGTAACTGGGGTTGGGGTGTTTGACTTGTGGCCTCCATCACCGTGGGCCTCTTTCGTCATGGTCTTACCTAGACCACTTCTCTCCACCGTTGTTGGCCACCCAGCTGGTGTCATGTCTTGTCGTGCTCCACCAGTCCTAGACTCCACTATCGATCAAGTGCTACTTTTACTACTATCTGCCCCACCAATGTCTTGTTGTTTCCACATGATCCTCTTGGATTGGCCCCACCAGCCGCATCCTTCCATATCCCCCGGCAGCCCTGCTGGCGAGATGCCTTACACCCTAAACATATGCCTCTATAAGCCATCTCCTTTTCTGAACCATTCCATTATTTTGTTGCGCCTTTGCTATGAATTTTTTGGGGTCAATTATTCGATCCCGTAACATTATTCCATTGTTTGGATAAATATGATTGATCATTCAAATTATAGTTTCATGGATGAAGAACATGTGAAGAATGCAATAGATTGAGGGGAGAGAGAAATAACAAATAACAACCGAAGAAAAAATCTTTTCCTTTTCCATGTCGGTATTCACCCATTTATGTTATAAGGTTTAATTAATAATCAAGAACATATAATCACAAATATCTATCTCTTTTTTTAAACCCATCAAAAATTTATCCATCCAATAAAAATGATAAATCAAAAGGACATTTTTTTGCTGATGGGTCTGCGTTCATCATGAAATTCAGAAATGGGGAAAAGAAATCCAATAAACAATTGCCTACCTCAATTTGGTTCAATATCTGATGAATAATGGTCATCGCATCATTTTTGTGGTTGAATATACTTTCAACCTGAGGTTCGTCATTTATTTTTGATACATGATCCGCCATCATTCGTTGGGAGAGCTCTGTCTCCTTACCTCATAGGAATTACAGGGATATGGTGATAACCATGAATTCTCTAAAAAACATGTATTAAAATAAAATGTGATTGTAGAGACCTGAAGCTTAACGTACATAGACATTACATTACCTTTCTGGAATACTTAGTACATAACAAAAACACACAGACAAGGACCGTAATAGTTTAGTGTCTTTGGAAAGTCGGAATATAATCTTCTAATCGTGGTGAAAGATCTTCAACATCTCCCATAAAGATCTTCTTCTTTTATTTAAACCTAAATCCATTCTTTATATCCTGGGGAAAAGAAAACATAAAAGGGTGAGCTCAAATGCTCAGTAAGGGTAAACAAACGAAATATCAATCACATCATATTCATAAGAACATATCTTTTTGAAATCATAACCTACAAAAGAGATCATAATTCATAACATGGGATAAATCATAGTAGTGAAATGTAATCCCAATAATCATAACTTAAAACATGAAACTTTTTGGAATACACACATAATCATAGAGAATCATTTCTTATTAGTCAAGACTCATTGCCAAGACTATCTCAGTGGAAAAAGTCCCTTTCTGAACCGAGTTCAATCCTCGTTTCAATCCTGTTTCACTGAACCGGTATAACCTACTGTTCCAGCCATGTCTCTCTCAAGAGATATAAAATCGTTACCCAATGAATTGTATGGAGATATAGGTCCCACCCATCTCATAATTATACCATTCTTATGTGTGCCACAAAATCATAAATCATACATCATTACATAACCCATGTAATAAAAATGGGATTCTTAAACAACATGAAATCATAACACAATTCATATAAGATAAAGGAATTCATAAAAATAATTCCATCACAACATAATCAAATCAATGTAATAATAGGGATAGAATCAGAACCCTATATTATCTTAGATGGAAAATAATTTTGATAAAACACTTGAACTCCATTCTTGAGGAAATATCATTTCTACTTCAAAAACATTTTCCTTTCTTAACCTGTCATACAATTTTAAACTAAAATTAGTTGATTAAAAATAAACTTGAAAACTTGTAAAGTAAGCTTCTTGGAAATAATTTTTTAAAAATCCATTCATGTCATATAAGTTAAAAAAAACATTCTTCTCGTACTTTTGTCGGAAAAGTCAAAAAGTACCTCGTACGAAAAACGACAAAAGATTCCTTTCATATATTTTACTAAAAACTCAAAAAAAGGTAAAATTGGATTTAAACAATTTTAGTTGGATGGAAATAATATTACATATTGAGGAAACATGGATGTGGATGATAAAATATACCCCAGTAAATACCAAAGTATAAACAATCTCGGATAAAAATGAGATTGCGATATTTCCCTTACCTTAGGTCCGATTTGCTTCGTAAGTGTCTGAACCATATGTATAATGATTTAAATAATGTTATTGAATTATTCCAGAATCATAATTATTTTTATGATATCATATATGGTCATATTCATAGCTTCTTATTGTTAATATTTCATTATTACTTGTTATTCGGGTGTTTATTACTTTTTGTTCTTATGCGTGTTTTGTCGAATAAATTCTTATTTTTCTTTTTAGGTTATAGATACATCATTTACATAATGGTATTAGGGTAATATATATCATATTAATTCATTAAATTCATTTATATAATCATTATGCAATGAAGATCATCTAGAACGAGTCGCATCACATCATGGAGACGGTATTCTGTACGTACGCACGAGCGATGATATCATTCCCATGATTTTGGAATTGTATTGGAGTATATATATACTATTTCAGAATAAATATCACTTTACAATAATCATATATAGTCATTATTTACACCATTATACCCATCCAAGTAAGGTGGTGGTGGAAAATAGATTACACCATGGCGTGGAGACGGTATTCCGTACGTACGCAAGCGCGGTGATTTCGTTTTCCGTAGGATGAATAGATGGTGAAATAGGGTTATTTCATACTTATAATAACATATCAGTATAAGAGTGATACTGATGTTATTACTTCATAATGAAACAACCTAAGAAGAAGAAGTGGAAGAAGAAATAAAGGTGAAAGAATCGGTAACGGACATTACCTCTTCTTTGAAGCACCTCTTTGATACCTCCTATTAGGGCACTAAAATTGGTCTTTGAAGAAGACCAGGACCTATATGATGTCTCTAGGGAAGTGGATAGAATAAATTGGAAGAGGTTTACCGAGAATGAAGGCTCAATGTGGTGTGAGTAAGAGAGGGAGGAAGTGCCCTTTTATAAGGGAGGAGAGGGGCACCTTTGGAATAACAGAAAATATTATTTTATTATAAAGTCACATTCGGTTTTAATAGCTCCAAATTGATTTATTTAGAAGCTAAGGTGGGTATGGGTCGAAATCCTATCATTTAATAGAATTTGGACAAGTTTAGTTTACTATTTTAACCATATCATTTAGTTTTAACTTTAAGTTAGATAATTTTACTTTTACCGTGTCTTTTTGTGTTCTTACACTATAAGGGTAATAAACTTACTATAACAAGACAAAAAAACCCCAAGTTGTTTATTATTAATATATATAACCTTATCTAAGTCATTTGGCCGAACCTTAGATTTTTAGAAATATAATAACAATTAATAATATAATAATTTTTTTAAAAACTATTTTATGTCAATTTTGACACTATTTGGTAATTGATTTTTTTAAAACTCATAACAGAATGATTAGTTCTAAAAAAGTTAATAAAATCAATAATAACATGTCATATTAACCTATGAAATTATTGTAATTAATAAAAAGTCTCAAATTACATTTATTTGGGTATTTATAACATTAATTATGTCAATATTTCATCGATAAGATAATTACTGCATCATCGTTGTGTAATAAATAAATTAAATTATTTAATGTCTAAAAATTACAAATAAAATATAATTATGTAGGAAATCTTTTTGTATTTATAATGAATATTTATAGTCTAATTTATCTTATGTATAACCCTATATTAAAAATGATTTACTTATTAAACATGGATTTTAACTATTTTAACCCTTCTTTAATTAAATTAATTATAAATGTCCTAATCTAATCCAAGTGGGCTTAAATGGTCATATTTTATTCCTAAGGTTGTTTTTGATCGAATTACACTTATCCAATAGAATTAGGACATGTGTTAGGGTAATAATAATATCATTTTTACCCTTAATTACCCTATTTACTTTTAACCATGGTAAAAAAAGTAAAAAGTTACTATTTACCAAAAATTATTTTCATATCATTGAACCACATTTTAGTCCTTGATATCAATCGTGTCTCTCGGATTTTCGAAATTCCACTCACAGAAGCGGTAAAATTAATTTTTATGAAAAATTCAGTTTTTTTAACTACCACTTAGTGGTTTCACTATTCATCAAAAAATGAAAGTTTCCAGAAAAATACAAACAATTAGGCCTAAGATATATTTGATATTATGAATTCAAAAATGATGTCTATTTTAACAAATTCAAAACATATCAGTTACATTAATTAATTTAAAAATTAATTCATGTCGTCAAAACAAATAGCGTGTTTTTAAGAGATAATAACTATCAAAAGATTTACACTTGTTTATGTATGGTTTAGATGTGAAATTACATCCAATGACCAAAATTGTATTAAATTGTAAAAATATATTCTAAATATACTTTAAAACCACTCAAATTAATAATTTATCACTATTAATTATTTTGATTAAAAAAGTCGTTTTTAATTAAAATTTTGTAATTTTCACTATTCATCAGAATATAAAAGTTATCCGAAAAGTACCAAAATTTCACCCTAAGCTAATTTCGATATTCCGAATCCAAAAATGAAGTCCATTTTGAGAGATAAAATTTCTAAAATTTTAAAAGGTGGTTATTACTATTCATAACAGCTAGTTTTAATAATATTTTAATAGCATATCGTTGTTTAGTGAAACTCGGTATTGCGTACTACACACGCTCTCGAGGAAGGTCGTGATTGCGTGTAATTCAAGGCAAGTCAAAGATGCGTGTTGTGAAATCTACTTTTGGTGTAGCGTAAAACACAATACATTAATGAAATTAAAAAGAATATTTTTCATAAAATCTCGGGGTGTTACATTCTACCCCCCTTAAAATGAATTTCGCCCTCGAAATTCGTCGGCGTTATAAATGGTTTACTACATAAAAGTTTCTTTAATATAAACCCACATCGTAAAAAGGAATACCAAAACCATTCTTTAAAAACAAAAGTATGAAACGTAATGGTTACCCAAATAAACTAATCACTGGGTTTCCACATAGGTGAAAATATGGATATGGAAGAGAAATCTAACCATCATGTTCTGATGGAGAGTGGTAGAGAACATGGCTATGAAAAATCCAGCAATCACAAAGCCATAAATTTGTGACGATCTAAGGTACCATCTAATTCATCAGATATAAGAGAACTAGGACAACATTTTTGGTTTTCAAGATCATTTCCCTAAAGTTGATGAAATTGGAATTAGAAGAAATACTTTCGTGATTTTGGTACTGTGTCACAGTTGGTCATTCTTTGGACAATTTCCACTTCATCTATTAATGAAATGAAGTTGGATTTTTCATTCATGAAGTGTTAGAAGATCATGTGATAGAATGATCGGTCATTCCATCTGTCTCAAACAAAGGTTACAAAAGTTATCAAAAATACATAAGACCATCTATGGTGAAGTTAATCGTATATGATTCCAAAAAATTAACTTATACTTCATATATCATACCGCGTAATAAAAAAACAAGTTTCTACTAACTAGGGACTTCCTGTAGTCCAGTGGTAGGTGATAAAGGCCAGTCTCACTTCGGTTGTGGGTTTGATACCCACAGCCGTGTCCGACGCGATGGGATGTCGTCCATCCTGCAGGTTGTCCTTTTTCTAAAGCTATATTACTATAACATCCCATCAATAATATTGAAAAAAAATTCTATCCTTAAACTATACTAACTTATGTCCAACATAATCCATTCCAATCTTTAGGCTTATCTAAAATACTTCGGTCCAAGCTCATAGTATAAAGAAAATGATTACTTGAAATGTCACATAATAATCACGTGAATGCCATAATTTATCCCCCATATATCATAAGATATATCTTGTTGGTCAAATTACAAACATGTTAATACCTTAATCATGTATTCTCTTGAAGAATGAATACCCATTTAACCTTAGTGAAAACATGAATACAGTTAAAAGATAACACTTTCCACAAACCAAAATCCTCAAAATTCTTTATACTCAAACCATGATATAACCTTCTCCTTATATCAGTCATGATCTCATTAATACTATAAAACATTTAATTTTCTCCTTATCCCTTCATTATTCGCATATCATCTACATTCCAAAAATATCTGAATAACCATTCATGGATACTGGTACCATTAATCATACACTTTCAAAACTCAACGAAAGACAACAGTGTAACAATCCTTAGATGTCTATTTATTCCATAGTACCATGAGATTACTTATACAACATTACACATGATAAACATGTAATCATTCCACTACATTCTTAAACCATTGACCGAGCTTCAACAATTCTTTCATCTCACATATCATTTGTAGTCTCTCCATCGTCATCAACATAAATACTACCCATACGACCATACTGATTCTCTTCATGAGACTTTCCCTTAGGTCATTGGTTTGCATAATGCCCGTACATTCCACATTTAAAACATTTAACCATTGTTGATGTCGTAGCAATACCATTATCCTCATCCCCAGTGTTAACTGAACATTTTCCTTTGCACTTACTGGCATTGTGTCCTTCTTTTCCACACCCAAAGCATCTTCCAGTTCCTTTGAAACATTCTCCTTGATGCCTCTTCCCACATGATTTAAATAGGGGAAATTTAACTTTCTTTCCTCTATGATCATCATGAAACTCCATCTTTCTCTTATTAGCCGATTCAGGAAACTTACCTAATTTTACTTTATTGATCATATTATGAGATTGCTGATTCGGCATAATAATGATGTTTGGACTTCCAAATCCCATTTCATTTGCTTTCTCATGAAGAATATCATTCCATTGTCCATCATATCCTCCATTATTGTGAATCATCTTGTTTCCAGCCATTTTCTAAAACCCAAAAAGAATAGTGTGAGAGGAAAAAGTCATAATAAAGGGGGAGTAACTTCAATATATAACATCTTTGGTTTAATCTAATATCATTACCATAGTTCTAGGACTATATCCTATATGTATAGTTATCCTTAGGGACATCCCTAGACATACCTTAGAAATATCTCTAAGGATCTCACTAACGTTTTCGCATCCTTGTTTCCAAAGGTTGACTAAACTTTTCCTCTGATACCAACTGTAGAGACCCGAAGCTTAATGTACATAGACATTACATTACTTTTGAGGAATACTTAGTACATAAAAAAAACACACACACAAGGACTGTAATAGTTTAGTGTCTTTGGAAACTCAGAATATAATCTTCTAATCCTGGTGAAAGATCTTCAACATCTCCTATAAAGATCTTCTTCTTTTTTTTAACCTAAATACTTTCTTTATATCTTGGGAAAAGAAAACATAAAATGGTGAGCTCAAATTCTCAGTAAGGGTAAACAAAAGAAATATCAATCACATCATATTCATAAGAACATATCTTTTGGAAATCTTAACCTGTAAAAGAGATCATAATTTCACAACATGGGATAAATCATAGTAGTGAAATGTAATCCCAATAATCATAACTTAAAACATGAAACTTTGTGGCATACACACATAATCATAAAGAATCATTTCTTATTAGTCAAGACTCATTTCCAAGACTATCTTAGTGGACAAAGTCCCTTTCTAAACCGAGTTCACTCCTCGTTTCAATCCTGTTTCACTGAACCGGTATAACCTACCGTTCCAACCATGTCTGTGTCATGAGATATAAAATCTTTACCCAATGCATTGGAGGGAGATATAGGTCCCACCCATCTCATAATGATACCATTCTTATGTGTTCCACAAAATCATAAATCATACATCATTGCATAACCCATGTAATAAAAATGGGATTCTTAAACAACATGACATCATAAAAAAATTCATATAAGATAAAGAAATTCATAAAAATAATTCCATCACAACATAATCAAACCAATGTAATAATAGGGATAGAAACAGAACCCTATATTATCTTAGATGGAAAATAATTTTGACAAAACACTTGAACTCCATTCTTGAGGAAAATATCCTTTCAACTTCAAAAACATTTTCCTTTCTTAACATGTCATACAATTTTAAACTAAAAGAAGTTGATTAAAAATAAAATTGAAAACTTGTAAAGTAAGCTTCTTGGAAATAATGTTTTAAAAATCCATTCATGTCGTATAAGTTAAAAAAACATTTTTCTCGTACTTTTGTCGGAAAAGTCAAAAAGTACCTCATATGAAAAACGACAAAAGATTCCTTTAATATATTTTACTAAAAACTCACCTAAGGGTAAAATTGGATTTAAACAATTGTAGGTGTATGTAAATAATATTACATATTGAGGAAACATGGGTGTGGATGATAAAATACACCCCAGTATACACCAAAGTATAAACAATCTCGGATAAAAATGAGATTGTGATATTTCCCTTACCTTAGGTCTTATTTGCTTCGTAAGTGTCTGGACCAAGTGTATAATGATTTAAATAATGTTATTGACTTATTCAAGAATCATACTTATTTTTATGATATCATATATGGTCATATTCTTAGCTTCTTATGGGTAATATTTCATTATTACTTGTTATTTGGGTGTTTATTACTTTTTGTTCTTATGCGTGTTCTGTCGAATAAATTCTTATTTTTCATTTTAGGTTATAGATACCTCATTTCCAGAATGGTAGTAGGGTAATATATATCATATTAATTCAATAAATTCATTTATATAATCATTATGCAATGAAGATCATGTAGAACGAGTCGCATCACATCGTGGAGACGGTATTCCGTACGTACGCACGAGCGATGATATCGTTCCCATGATTGTGGAATTGTATTGGAGTATATATATATTATTTCAGAGTCAATATCACTTTACAATAATCATATATACTCATTATTTACACCATTATACCCATCCAAGTAAGGAGGTGGTTGAAAATAGATTATACCACGGCGTGGAGACGGTATTCCGTACGTACGCACGTGCGGTGATTTCGTTTTCCGTAGGATGGACAGATGGTGAAATAGGGTTGTTTCATAATTATAATAAAATATCAGTATATTAGTGATACTGATGTTATTACTTCATAATGAAACAACCTAATAAGAAGAAGTGGAAGAAGAAATAAAGGTGAAAGAATCGGTAACGGACATTACCTCTTCTTTGAAGCGCCTCTTGGATACCTCCTCTTAGGGCACTAAAATTGGTCTTTCAAGAAGACCAGGACCTCTAGGATGTCTATAGGGAAGTGGAGAGAAGAAATTGGCCGAGTTTGGCCGAGATTGAAGGCTCAATGTGGTGTGAGGAAGAGAGGGAGGAAGTGCCCTTTTATAAGGGAGGAGAGGGGCACCTTTGGAATAACTAAAAATATTATTTTATTATAAAGTCACATTCGGTTTTTAATAGCTCCAAATTGAGTTATTTCGAAGCTAAGGTGGGGATGGGTCGAAATCCTATCATCCAATAGAATTTGGACAAGTTTAGTTTACTATTTTAACCTTATCATTTAGTTTTAACTTTAAGTTAGATAATTTTACTTTTACCGTGTCTTTTTGTGTTCTTACACTATAAGGTTAATAAACATACTATAACAAGCCAAACGAACCCCAAGTTGTTTATTATTAATATATATAACCTTATCTAAGTCATTTTGTCTATCCTTAGAACTTTAGGTATATAATAACAATTAATAATATAATATTTGTTTTAAAAACTATTTTATGTCAATTTTGACACTATTTGGTAATTGATTTTTTTAAAAATCATAACAGAATGATTAGTTCAAAAAAAGTTAATAAAATCAATAATAACATGTCATATTAACCTATAAAAATAGTGTAATTCATAAAAAAGCTCAAATTACATTTATTTGGTTATTTATAACTTTAATTATGTCAATATTTCATTAATAAGATAATTACTGCATCATCGTTGTGTCATAATTAAAATAAATTATATAATGTCTAAAAAGTACAAATAAAATATCATTATGTAGGAAATCTTTTTATATTTCTAATGAATATTTATAGTCTAATTTATCTTATGTATAACCCTATATTAAAAATTATTTACTTATTAAACTTTCATTTTAACTATTTTAACCCTTCTTTAAATAAATTAATAATAAATATCCTAATCTAATCCAAGTGGGCTTAAATGGTCATATTTTATTCCTAAGGTTGTTTTTGGTCGAAGTAAACTTATCCAATAGAATTAGGACATGTTTTAGGGTAATAATAATATAATTTTTACCCTTAATTACCCTATTTACTTTTAACCATGGTAAAAAACAAGTAAAAAGTTACTATTCACCAAAAATTATTTTCATCTCATTGAAACACATTTTAGTCCTTGATATTAACCGTGTCTCTCGAATTTTCGAAATTCCACTCACAGAAGCGGTAAAATTAAGTTTTATGAAAAATTCAGTTTTTTTAACTACCACTTAGTGGTTTCACTATTCATCAAAAAAATGAATGTTTCTAGAAACATACAAAAATTTAGGCCTAAGATATATTTGATATTATGAATTCAAAAATGATTTATATTTTACCAAATTCAAAACATATCAGTTACATTAATTAATTTAAAAATTAATTCATGTCGTCAAAACAAATAACGTGTTTTTAAGAGATAATAACTATCAAAAGATTGACACTTGTTTATGTCTGGTTTAAATGTGAAATTACATCCAATGACCAAAATTGTATTAAATTGTAAAAATATATTCTAAATATACTTTAAACCCACTCAAATTAATAATTTATCACTATTAATTATTTTGATTAAAAAAGTTGTTTTCAATTAAAATTTTGTAATTTTCACAATTCATCAGAATATGAAAGTTATCCAAAAAGTACCAAAATTTCACCTTAAGATAATTTCGATATTCCGAATCCAAAAATGAAGTCCATTTTGAGAGATAAAATTTCTAAAATTTGAAAAGGTGGTTATTACTATTCATAACAGCTAGTTTTAATAATATTTTAATAGCATATCGTTGTTTATTGAAACTCGGTATTGCGTACTACACACGCTATCTAGGAAGGTCGTGATTGCGTGTAATGCAAGGAAAGTCAAATATGCATGTTGTGCAAGCTCCTTTTGGTGTAGCGTAAAACACGAGACATTAATGAAATTAAAAAGAATATTTTTCATAAAATCTCGGGATGTTACAGTGATGTTGCATCAATAATCAAATATTTAAATTAAAATATTTTAATGGTGTTTATGTCCAAAAAATATCTTTCACACCTGGCCCATAGCGGCCGATATTAGGCATCGCCTAAGAAGAACACCCCCTTATAAATTCAATAAAGGTCTTATATTTATAATATGAGTTATGATTTATGAGTTATTTGTATTTTAAAATAATATAATTTTATTTAATTATTATATTAACAGTTACATCCTTTTCAGGGGTTTTCACAAAAGACCCACACCGAATAAAGGTACGTTATACCTAGGGTAAAGCCACTGCTCTGAGATAAATAGTACCCTTAGATTTCTGATTCTAGAAACCTTTTAAGATTTATTACACTTTTTTAAAAAATTCATGCATGTGTACAATTAAAACATAACATTTTTTAACGAATAATTCTGGGCACAACGGGCCTCGTAATTGAACCCCATCTCAGCAACTACTTTAAGAATTGTCCAGAAATAATTTCTAAAAATGAATTTGGGAAAATTTGAGTCATTATGTGTATTACAACAAGGAATGGAGTTGTGTGTCATCTAGGGGAAACTCTAGGTGGTCAAATAGTACCACACGCCATGTATATCCCCTCACATGGCATGTACCCGTATTTCTCTTTTATGTAAACATTAACCATCAGTATCTTCTTTGGTTGAACTTGGATTTTGTCTCGTGAGTAGTTTATCCTAAGAGATATTCCACATATAACATAATGGTTCACTCAATTGTGTATTTGGAGATATGTTGTGAAATATTTCAAGAACCACACTTAATAAGGAAGTCCCTGATGATGACATCAAACACGCAGGATCACCATGAACATTCCAAGAGATACCCTCCAATGGGGATGTTAGTGGAGTTCTTCAATGACCATACCAAGTTGACCCTCTAGCATAACTTGGATGTGGAGTCTTGAATAGATACAAACATGACTCTCCATCATAGCCGGGTAGTGGCATCCTTGATGGATACTGATTTGACCCTCCAACATAGCTGGGTAGTGGTATCCTCGATAGATACCTATTTGAAAATTCAACACAGTTAGGCGGTGGAATCCTTGACTGATACACAATTAACACTCCATCATATATGGGTAGCTTTGTCCTTGACGATTACCGATTTGGACCTCCAACATAGCTAGGCAGTGGCAGCCTTGATGACTTATAGATTGGAACACCCCTGATGTACTTGATATCGAGTCCCTACATGGAATTTTTGGCCCTTTGATTATATGACATAGTGACAAGGAAATGTTAGACTTGAACAGTTACCTTTGCGAAGGTGCATGATATTCTGGGCATCATTTATGGACTTTTGGAACTATTGGATAATATTTTAATTAGGAAGAGTGGGTGGATGGAGACCACTTACTTTCTCATTTGGGATTCTTTGACTGAGCATATATATATCCTTATATAACCACACCATATAGGTTACTCTCCTTCCACGAGAGGCGAAGACGTGTGGGGTATGCCACATTCTTTTCCGGACTAGTTTATCATTGTTGGTTGATTATAATCTCATGTAATAGGTGGTTATGACCCAATAGATGGTTCATATATTCAACATATTTAGCCCATTTAGTTTGAACAAGCTTACTTTCACTCTTGGTTTTGATTGAGTTGTTTTCTTTGATTGCATCTTACATCATGTGTTCAATTATCATTCTTTTCATGTTGTATCTCTTAATGATCCCTCTTCATCGTTAATGGTTTTCTTTGGGGTATGTATATAATCACTCCTACATGGGATCTTTCCACAGGATTCATATCTTTTTTACATGACGGATAGTTCGATCATGTTTATAGAGGAGACTAGGGATACTGGGTGTTTGGACCGTGTATGGTTGTCATAGTTTGGGACTAAATAGTTGGTATTTTAGAGCTATTTACTTTTCTAGTTTTGTCAGTTTGGGGCATATTTATGGTTTTGCGTATATTTTTCCCATATACCTTTCATTTTACACTATCGTACATTTGTACTATCTAGAGGTTCACACATAATTTATTTACTTTATAGTAGTGTTGAATATTTTACTCATTCCCTCTGAACTTTTTCATCGATATGGAGTTGTGTGTGCATTCAGGTTCTTAGGAAAAGGCCTCCCTGTTTTAGTTATGCCCTCATTAGTGGTCGCTAGCCCCTGTCATATGGTGGCTAGGTTGGGGTTTTTTCCTCTCAATCCCCTTCATGGGTCGGGATGTGACTTATTTGTATCAAAGGTGGTTCAATCCTTGGGACGTTTTTAGAATATTTACCTTACAAGGACTCATTTGAGTTTGAGGAAACATTGTCTAAGTGTCTCAAGTGTGTCTCTCAGGTCATGGAAAACAATGATGTTGTGGAATCTAATGTATCCGTTCTCTTGGACCCTAAATACTTGTTTTTCGACTCAGTATGCCCTCTAATATATTAGTTTTGGAACATGATGATGATCCTATGAGTGACGAATAATAGGTCCAGGGTTTACTCAAAGAGCGCCTTTTTATGGGTGGGAAGTTTGAATCACCACCACCTGTTAAAAAGTAGATTGTTCTAGCAGACAAATCTAAGGAAGCATACTGGCTTACCACACACTATGAGTTAGAGCGTTAGAGACTGCAAAGGTACTGTGGTGAGCTAGATCATCATGAATCATAGGATTGGATATATTTGGTGGTTCATATCATCAAGCATATTCGGACCCAGATGAATCAGGTTGTTTCTCTAGATTCTACGATTTTCCCAAAAGTATCTAGGCACTAATGGATCCTTGTTACGTATATACATGATTATACGAAACTCTCATGAACCAACTTACAACAGTTCTTCCATGAGGTGTATTACACCTCTTACTTGTTTTCAGTTTGGATTCAATAGCTTTTGAATCTAAGAAAGGTACAGATGATGGTGATGAGTACACAGAAAATTTGATAAACCTTTCCCGGTACTCCCTTCACATGATCTTCGATGGCTAATTCTGAGTATATTTGTTTTACCAGGGACTTCATAAAGAGATATGTGCCAGCATAGTGACCTTGGTTATCCAAACATATGTTAAGGTGTTAGAGATGGCACTGGTGAATAAGATATCTCTATCATCGGGAAACTAGAAATATGGAGCTGGTAGTGGGTACCATAGAGCTTAGTCATCTACAGAATCTAATATATGTCGGGCACCAGGATCTCGACATAGGAATCACTTTCATGATCAAGATTAGGATTGAAGTCATTTGGTATAGGGATAGCATAGATCCCCAAGGAATCTATGAGGGGGATTTCTTTTCTTATGATGGGAAAGGTCACATAGCACAATACTGACCGACCAGATGCTCTGAGTAATGCATGCAGATAATTGACGGTCTGCCACTATAGAGGTAGAACTGTGATCATAGATCTAAAAGGAAATGATAGGGTGGTCCCTAGGGAGGAAGATATGGAATAGGAGTGGTAGAAGCTACAGGTGGTGGACCTCGCTAACATATCATTCCACCACCACCACTCAAAAGGACACATCATGATTGAACCCTATGATTTCAGATTAGGAATGGATTTGTTTTCAATGGTCAGAGCTCAGATTAACTATCACTATAGACAATTCAGATTCGTTTACACTGATGGGATGACATTCTCGTTTTTTGATGAGAGAGATATTATTGTAGGATAAGTGGGTCCTGTTAACAGAAGGTTATAGAACAACAACCATCAGTTAGCGAGTGTATCCCTTATTGTACAAGGATATTCACACATTTTATTATCATTACATGTGGATGATTACATGGAAGCAATCCCTTAGGATTTTATTGGACTACCTTCATATTGGTAGATGGAGTTTTTCATTAACATGAATATAGGAAGCACTTTAATATATTCCATGGAATATTGAATGGCCCATACCAAGATACAAGATCTATTTTTGGAGTTGGAGGACCTTCAAGAGAAATGATTCATTAGACATAGTGTGCCCCCTGGTCACCTCCAATATTGTTCGTGGAAAAGGAAGAAAGGATATTATAACTTTACATGGATTATCATTACCTAAACAAGACAAAGATTAAGAAAATTTACCCTTTTTTTAGGATTGGTGAACTATTTTATTAGTTTCGAGGCATGATATCGTGCTCAAATATCGATCTCTAGTCTGGAAACAACCAGTTGAGGGTCTTCAAGGCTGATATTCCAATGTATTCATTATGATATAATTATGAAAACTATGGTTTACTATTAATTTCCTTTATTTTGATGAATTATAAATCCTTATTTATGTCTCTGAAGAACCATTTTTTTAATCCATACATGGATCAGGATTGTTTTGTCTTCATCAATGACATACTCGTTTACTCTGAATCAGAGGAGGAACATGTAGAGCACTTAACGATGGTCCTATATTTTCATTGAGAGCACTAAAATTAAGCAAATATATTTAATTTCTCATTCTGGATTCATTAGGTACACATTCTAGGGAATATCATTTATTATCATGGATTATCATTGTATCCAGTGCAGATCAAAGTATTTTTATTCTAGGATCCACCCAAGATTGTGTCGGAGGTGCATAGATATATTAGTTTGGAAGGGTGATACAAGAGGTTTGTGGAAGACTAATCCAGAATCGAATCCCCTTTGACCACACTAACATGAAATAGGGATCCATTAACTAAGTATGAGAAGTGCCTGAGTGCCTTTAAGGATTTGATGATGAGGATGACGCGTGCTTCTATTTTGAGAATTCTAAAAGAAGGTGTATAATTTGTGGTGTATTGTTATGCCTCAGGAGTTATACTCACTATGTTTTGATGCAATGATAGTCAGTTATCACATAAAGGTAGAGGAAATTAAGACCCCATGACAAAAACTATTTGACTCAAGACCTAGAGTAGGTAGTGATTATCTTCTTCCTAAGGATGTGAAGGAACAACCTTCGGTGGGAGCACTTTGTTGTTTTGTCATACCACCAAAGTAGAAAGTATGTTTTCACATAGGGATACATTAACATTAGAGAGAGGCATTGGGTGGAATTCATGTAAGAATATGAATTCGATATATTATATACTCCAGGGAAGGGAAATGTTGTACCAAATTCACTTAGCAGGAAGTCACAGGCTCGCTTAATGCAGGATGCTACAGAGCGGTTACCCACATTGTAGTTGACCCTAGTGAAGCAGGAGGGTACATATTTTCTATAGTCAATGGTGTTGACTCCATTAATCAAGAATGTAAGAGAGCCCCTAGTGTGGGACATTAAATGTGTGTTCTTAGGTGACCAGATATCCATAGGTGACGTGCTATATGGATATTATAAAAGGGGGAATCACGTAATCTTGTTCTAGGGACAATCAGTGCTTCCAGTCACGTGTGGGAGGAGGAAATTCTGGAGTTCCGCACATTCCCCTATCTGTACATCCCAATGTGGGGAATATGTATCGAGACCTTTAGCGGTAGTTTATAGATATGTTTTTCTGTCAATTTCCATCATTTATGTAGATAATGGTTAAGAACCATGTTCTAGAAGGTTTTCTACAACCCCATGAGATTCAAGAGAGGAAGTGGGACTATATATCCACAGACTTTGTTATAGGGAATCCATGCACAGTGAATGACCATAAACCCCTCTGGGTTGTTGTCAACTGAATAAAAAAGTTGGAATACTTTCTTGTGATTAGGGAGAAAATTTTGGTGGAGTGTTTAGCGTAGTTGTACGTATAGGAGATTGTTCACCTTCCTGAGGTTCCCTCGATGATTTTCTCTAATTGTAACCTACGGTTTGTGTCATGATTGTGGAGAGTCATCCAAGAGGAATTATGTAATTATATGAGGATGAGAATATTATTTCACCCCCAAACTGATGGGAAGACTGAGTATACTATCCATGTATTGGAAGATATGTTGAAGTCATGTGTGTTATACTTTTTCCAGAGTTGGGGGGGATCATCTACCCTTGGTAGAGTTTACATACACCTAAATCTACAACTCTAGAATCTTCATGAAACCTTTTGAGTCCTTGTATGGGATACCCTACAGGTCACCCTTGTGATGGACCGATATTGTTGAGTCTTCTCTTATGGACCTAGAGTTAGAGAAGGTGATGATAGGTAAAGTCCAGGCCATACATGAGAATATGAGAATGGCCTAGAGTAGACATAAATTTTATAATGATCACCATCATAGGCCTTCTGAATTCATGAAGGGAGAAAATGTTTTCCAGATATTATCCCCATAATGAGAATTGTGAAAGTTCGTCCATCAAAAAATGATATCCCTAAGGTTCATCAGACTGTTCGAGATCATGTATAGGGTTGGAGAGGTTTCTTACTGTCTAACCTTGTCCCCATAGCTGGTGTAAGAGCATGATGTCTTCCATGATTCAGAGATAATGAAATACATGCATGATCCAACACACATCATCGATTGGGTAAGATGGAAAGTGAGGATGGATCCACCATTACAGAGAGCCCAATGTTGATGAGGATCAGTAGGAGAGGACCCTACTTGGATAGACCATTAATTTGGTTCACATGTTATGTCAACATAAGAACATGATTGAGTGTTCTTAAGAGCGGGAGATCAAAATAAAGGCTCAGTATCCCATGTTTTTTGTTGATTTTTTTATTTTCATGGATGAAAATATTCAAGTATATAATGATGTAGATACATGTTTTTTTCCTATTAATATTTTGAAATATTTATATATATTTTTCCAGATCTAGGAACTAAGATTCTATGCAATTCCAAGGCCTGATGTGGCCATAATTAATTTTATAAAATTATTAGATATATTTTATATTTTTCTTATTCATTTTCATAAATAAAATGAGATAAATATTTAATGGAATATTATTTTAGAAATCTAAGACGGTGTGAAATTCCAAGGTCTGAGGTGGCCGTAATTAATTTTACAAAAATATTAGATATATTTTATATTTTTTATATGCATATTCTTAAATAAAATGAGATAACTATTTAGTGGAAGATTATATTAGAAATCTGAGACCATAGTTGAGTCTTAAATGTGGTATTTACCCTAAGAGTTACATTAAATGGGTTAACGCAGGGTGTTAGGTATCATTGATTGTTGGAGGATTGTTTTCTGGGTTAATTAATTATCAAATTAATTCATTCATTCATTAATTTTTACGTAGTTGAAATTTTTATAAAAATTTTGTCATGGAAATGTTTCTAGGGTTAGCCTCATAAACCTGTAAATCAACAATGAACATATTTGTGTGTAGTAAGTGGATTTGTAAAATTGATGTAAACCCAACTTTGTGTCATATACAAGGATGAACATATGACCTGTAGCCCCCTCAATGAAAGAGGATCAGGTTTTGGATGAGATAAGGATGACATGGTGTTCCTCCCTCATATATGATGTGTTCCCCTTACCTATATGGGAACCCATGTAATGGATAACGTGGATGGGAAATTTTGTAAATTATGTAGTTAGATACATAGTTGTGTACCTAAGTAGATGAACCTGACTAGGTCACACAAGTGGCACCCCATGCGAGGAAAAATTCCATGTGCAGAGTACACAGGGTCCGGTACACAAACAAACTAAGCAAGACACGACGAATCATTGTTAACCCAGACACAATGTGTAGTTCACCTACAAGGTTTGTAATACTACATGGGATGGAGCCATGTGCCAGACTGGGACATGACCAGGTATTGTTGCATGTTTTAATCATTACCTTTTCACTTTTTTCATTGAGAATGTTGTGTATTAACATACATGTACATAGTAAAATTCCTTCCCGTTTTAGATATTCCTTCAGTGATGGTCACTAGCCCCTAGCCTATGGAATTGGTATAGGGGATTTTCAGCTTGATCTCTGTCTTGGGTCAGGTTCTGTCATGGATATCATCACATAAAAACCTAAAAATACATAACTATCCAATAATGAAATCCAAAACAACATAAAAACAACTCATATAAAACCATTAATGAGATAGACATATAATACATTAACCAAGAATAACCTAAAATGATTAAATCCACTATAAAATCAATGACTAAAAGTATAAAATAAATAATCATTCAGATCAAGATTATATCCAAGATTACTTTTGATAATTCAAAGAACAAAATTTCTAAAATTACTCTAATTTCCAGCTATGGAGAGAATGTCACTATAAATGAGAAATGATTAAATTAGTCCTCTATTTTTTCACCTATGTGAAGGAGTACAAATTCAATGGATCTTACATCATTTAAAACCATAATAAAAAGAAACTAATTAGAAATATTCTTAAATAATTTCCATGGTGTGATATCATAAAACTAAGATGTGATAGAGGATTCCCATAACCCTAGGAAAAGAGCATCAAGAAACATTACAATATCTATTACACTTGATGTTCCAAGAGTTCCTAGGGAATTGGTGTTTCCCTCAATCCACTTGAAACATTAAATAACATCAAGAGTACCCACATAAATGTGCTATTATAGAATGGAAATATTAAAATGGTATTAGATAAGGAACAAGATAAAAAATATTTTTGATCCACCACTTTGTTTTGAGTATTAGTAGATTTGGCAAATGAAGGTATCATTCCCCAATGATGAAAGTAATCACCCAAAGGATCATCCATCAAGAGAGATCTTTTAATTTCATCAAAACATTCGTGGAGACATAATGGAAATAACACAAGGCATAACCCAATCCATACATAGAGAAAAACTCAAATAAAATAGTACCAATATAACCAAGTGATACAAATCAAAAGCATTATTGACGAAATAAAAAATACATTTCAAAGCATACTTTATTTTTAATCTTTTTGTATTCTAAAAACAGTCCCAAATACAATTTTATAAAATCATACACACTTTTAAAACACAGCATCTTTTAAAACATCCATCTCTGTTATGAAAACTAAATAAAATCATTCTGTAGCTTTAAAAAAAATTCAAATTCAAATACTATCATAATGAAAAATAAAATATTCAAATAATGATCTATTTTAATTTTAAAATACCCTTTTAATTTTTTTTCATCATCAAAACTAACAAGAATTTAAAATACATCATAAATATTAAAATTATTTTTATAATAAAGCCAAAAAACTATTTAAAATTGAAAAAATTCCATGAACTCCTTACATTTACAAAATAAAATAATCATTAAAATATAAAATTAAATCAGATTAATTCATTAAGAATAAAATACACCTAAACTCAGAAACACTAAATACCATAAAACTCAATTTTATTATTCAAATGAATGGTAAAATGTAATTATAATCAAATTTAGGGTAAAATGAGGTTAAATGATAAATTTATAATGGATATAGTGATATTCAAATTATAGCTTCATGGATTAGTTTCTTGTACACAAATTCTTTAGTAGGCTAAGAGGATTCTTTATAACCATGTTCATGGGGTTATCATTGTTTATCAGACCATGTAGGCTAATCATACTTCCCTGGTTCTTCCATTTTATACCAAAACTCAAAAAATCCTCAAAATACATTATAAAAAAATGTGTGCATCAAAATACAATCAAGGGTTTTAAAATAATATTCAAATTTAACACCCAAATCATGACTACCCTTGGAATCATGAGGTTCTAAAGTAGAAAGTGCTCGTTATACTCTTACCATACCTACCACATAAGTTTTAACATTCTTATCTCTACACTACCTTAAAGAACTAAAATAACAAGAGGGATATTCGATACCATTTTGTAATGAACCCTCCCAGATTGACATGTAACCTCCCTCTACCCGACTTTCCACAATGTATAAGGTGTGTTTCAAATCACCCTAGACTTGAAACTTGTTCAATGGTATTAAAAACCATATGATAATTATTTCACCATAAGAATATAATAAAACACAATCTGAAACCTCCTAGAAATCCAGTATAACACATCCATTCATCAAATATCAACACTCATAAATAAAAAGTTTCAAAAATAAATAAACAACCAAACAGAGTATAAAAATGAATAAAAATTATAAAATATCCAACATCACTTAAAAAACCAAAAATTTAATGTGAGTACAAATTTCCATAATCAAAATAGATTAAGGTCTTCATGTGTGATACATAAACAACCCCAAGATACCCCAAAAACTTAAAACACAATTAAAATACCTACATGTAATACATGGAAACTCACCGCATCTAAATGATCCATTGGTGAGCTGAGAAAATGATATATAACTAGACCACAACCTAGGTACGAGAGGTAAAACCTGAAAAATATAAACACAGACACACACACACCGGTGTGTATATATTGTGTGAGGTAAATATTCCATGTCGAATCACACCAACAATTTTTTGAATTTCGTTTCATTAGAAAATTCCTTAAATTATAGTATTAATTACAATTTAAAGGTACATTTTTCAAATATGAAATAATAAAGGAAGCTAAGTTTCAATATTTATCCATTAGGAATACATCATTATGTTTTATGTAAAAAAGTAAAAAATCCATTTGTAAATCAGATATTTACAACTATAAATGGGGAATTATGTGCATATGAAAAATGAAGAAAACTATTTTTTTTTATTTCAAAAATTATCTCAAAAACCCATATATAATACAAATCATTCCCTTTTTCCTTATAATAATCATTCAAATCCACTTTAATAACTTGTTTAATAATGAAAAAACCATGAAAAATGATAATATGACCCAATAATGAACCATAGTGTCATGGATCATAACATAAATAATCAAATATGAAGGTTGTGGTTCCACATTATAAAAATTACAATAAGGAATACTATAAAGAATTTGGTAGGGATCCCTGAGTACAATCACCAATATTGAACTTTGAATCATGAGAAAATATCTAGGGTCTGACCTATATGATACTGGACTTGGCTCATCAAATCATTTGTGCCCTATTTCTATCGCGAATATCCCATTTAGTTCCCTTCATGGGTCTACCCAAGTATAAAACAAACCACAAGAAGAGTAATTATTTCTGAGGGAACTAACTAGGGTTCACACAATAAGATGGAATAACATTCATACTCAACTTATAAATAGTCATCTACGGTCCCCATGATATCAACTATTGGAGGTGAGAAACAAGTGAATCACATGATCAATGTAATAATCAATAATAAAGAAAAATATAAAATCTCACATCTCGCCTCTACTGTTATCACAAAAAAAACCTTACCATTTTTATAAAAAAACATTATACAATACACTTCATACTCTATAAAATTTTAAAAAAGAAACTATATAAAAACAATGGGATAAACAATTATGATTATTACAATCAATAAGTAAACCCATTTTTTGTAATGAATTTCCAATGAGAATTTATGAAACATGTTTAGGATTTAAATAAATTTCAAAATCCTTTGTAAACCCAGTCATTAAAAAATAATTTTAAAATTCATTTCAAAATCAAAACTTCATTTAAATCATCACAAAACACCAAAAAACCAATAGGTCTTAAAATGGATAAAAAAGTGTCTTAACACATCCCGTTTTTTAAATCACAAATTGGAAAAATATTGTTTATCTATTTTATAAAACAAATTAGTTTCAAGAATCACATTAAATCATTAAATTCACTTGGGAAAATTTCTAGGCATTTAGAACGTACAATTTTCAAGCAAAAATAATCATTTGAAAATTAAAAATTAAAAATACCCATAATTTTTTTTAATACAAGTGGTAAAATAATTAAAACCATTTTAATAATCCATATAATGTACTAAATTTAGGTACATGTTTATAATAAATTAATTTATGAAAACCCAATAATTTCATGCATTCGTTGGAAAACAAATTTCATAAAAATGAAAACATCGGTCACTGAACCCAGAAACCTATGATGGGAGAATATTTACTTCCAATGAAAGGGACTTGTCAATACCTAAAAAACAAAGACCCATAAATTAGACTAATATAAACTTTAGTTTTAAGAACCATGGTCGTTATGGTTTCAAAGATAAGTAAAATTAAGGAGATGAGACTGGATGCAGGAATAAGTAGTAAATAGGTATTATGTTAATTAAATATCACTCAAAACCTAGGGAAACCAATAAGTAATCATGAATGGAGCTTTGATAAAGTTAATCTAGGGATATGAGACATTAAAACTGAATGAATGGGATAAATAAAGGGGAATGAGGATTAAAATCAAGGATGGAAATGGGTAAATTCATAATTCTTATGTGGGTGTGGAGACCACATGGTTTGGTTGCATGGTTTAGAAAACCATAGGCTATCTTTGTGTTTCCCATTAGATATAACCCAAGACACTCTCATAGTCTAGGCACATTATTTTTTATAATTATGTTCCCAGCCCATACATCTAATCAAAGAGCACTTTGTTTAGTGAGAATGTTGAATATTTTTTAGAACCATATCATAATCCTAAAAACAATGATGGAATGAAATCCACCCTTGGGTATCATTTGGGTGTATAGTTTGCACAAACCATGTTCTAACCCTGATCCCAAGCCTATAACTCCAATTTTTATCTTTTTCAAAATATAAAACCTTAAAAACTCAAAAAAACTAAAAAAACGCCATAAATAAATATTATTTAGTGTCATAGTGACATGCGGGAGTCATAGTTGAAAACAAATACCACACTCAGACATTTTCATTGGATTCATAGGATTTATATATGGAAATAATATCTATTATAAAAGGAATTTCACTGAATCTAATAATAAACAATGAAAATATTCTACATTAGTTATATTCATCATTTTATGATATATTTATAATCAATTCACTAATATTATATAGAATTTTTTACTCAAATTTTTTTCTAAAGATATGAACCATGGGATTTTTTAATTATTACAAAATGTTAAAGTGGATATTAATTGAGTTACCCACCTATGTCATCTATAAAATGTCATGACTTCACATTTAATAGTTAGGAGGTTATTTTATTTGAAAATAGTAATTATATTATATGTAATACCAAAAACATTATTTTATTATTCAGTTTATAAAGAATCGGATTTTATGTCATGTTTGGAGATAAAATAGTTATAGTTTTCCAAACATTATGGGGGTTTAACTATAAGTTAATTAGATATAACCTATGTTGTTAAATAAAAATGAATATCACATATAAGATAAAAAATAATACCTATTTGTGAAAATATAATACCTAGAAAATAAATTACATAATATCTTGACATAGAAATACAAATAGGTTGCTTGGACTCTTTAGAAATAAAACTATTAGCTATGTTTACATTGATTCTTCTTTAGTATAATGACCAAGAAACCTTTTCTATAAAAGGTCATAATACCACAAAACTTCTATAATTAGATGAAAATGATATATGAAGAAATTCCAATAAGAAATTTGAGGTAATTTTCTATTATTTATTATTTTACTTTAAGAGAATTAAGGAATATAAAATTGAAGTAGATAATGAGATTGGTGTGAAGATAAATATTTTATGGTTGGGTGAGCTAGAGAATATCCTAACAAAGTATTAACCAATCATTAAATATAATATAGGAACTAATTATTGAATCACATTTTGTAATATCTATATATATCAAATTTATGGGGTTAGTAAAAGGTATAATTACACCTTTCATGGCATTATGATATTGGTGATGGGTCTTTCAATTCATCAAATCCCCTATTGGGATTTTATTATAAATAATAGTATACACACTTAATATTATTCCAACTAAAATGATATTTAATATGATTTATAATAGGAAATAAATCTATTATATTTCAAATTCTTATTTTAGGATGTGATGTGTGTATTAAATCAAAATATAGAAACAAACATCCATAAAGAAACACAAAGTGGGTCTTTACTGAACATTATAATGTTTCAAATGATATCATATAAATCCCTAATATAGAAAATTATAATTCAAGTGAATGGATATATCAATAATGTAAGAGCACATATATATTCAAGTTAGTGAGGGAATGTTTAGATTTGATAAATTAAAGGCTTTAGAGGCCAAAAATGTTAGCACATAAAAAATTTCCACAAGAGTTCATGTAAAAAAGGAAAGTTTTAAAGACACATGTTGTACAAGATATATTAAAAATTAAAAGATGTGTTTTTATAATAACTATCATAAGTGATATATTATCCAATGAGAACTATTAAACATTTATCATAGAACAATATGGTAAATGGAAAATATAATTTTAAAATGGTAGGTGTCTTTGAATTCAATATGGATTTTGTGTACCAAAGTCAAATTTGGATTTTGGGAAAATGTCTTGTTGATGTAAAATACAATAGGGTTATGTGTGTATTCAATAAAAATTTATATATTAATAGTAAATAGGATAATAATAAATAAAAAATTTTGGTTAAAGTTTTAAGATAATTGTGAGGTTGACTATGGAAAAACTTTTTCATGAATAATAATTCTAAAATAAATTTTAATTTCAAAAAAAATATAGATTATTTCTAGGATTATGATATTTTTTAATTGAATATAAATACAAAAACATATCAAAATATCTATCAGATATTAAAATAATTAGTTATTTTATAAAAATTATCCCATATAATGTTGAAGCAGTAAGGATTCATTTTTAAATAATAAAAATACCATAAATTAGGTGATGGATATTTTTTCTTGTGTCTAGATGTATTAGTGGGAGAGACATGGTTTTAAAAGTGAAATATATTTATATTATATAAAAAATAGATATTTGTTTCCTAATTAGTTATGATAGCTCAAAATATTTCTCTATGAATTTCATGAAGTGGAAACCCGGGTTCAAGGGAACAATATCCACTAATAATCCATGGAAGTGATTTAAAGAATTCCTTAAATGGGAATGTACTTAAAGAGGGGGCTATAGAATGTATGAGAGTGTGATCTGAGTATATCTCAATGAGGATCAATAATTATATATTAATAAATAGGACATGATCTTGGATCATGGAATCAATGACAGGGAAATCAATTTGGAGGAAAACATTTAGATCTGGGACAAGATGGATAATCATTTTGAGGACCTCATCAAAGATGATATATATATATATATATATATAAGTATCCTCCATAAATTAGATCTTATACATGTAGAAGGATTCAACCTCTTTTAAATTTCTCTAGAATTTCCTAGTAATTTATCAAATGTTTTTAATTTTCACTAGGCTGAATTTTTTTTGGTTTCACACTTACCAAACTTTTAAATGTTTTTTTTATATAAAATTTTATGGTGTAGTAGAATAATATTAATTGGTAATTTTATCGTAGTTATTGACCAAATCCCTTGGTATTTTCAATTAAATACTTGAAAAATATTCACAAAGATTTATATGTGGTTTTCTTAGAATAATTCAATGTATATACATTGATAATATATTGTAAAAAATATATAATATAATTGAAGGGGGTTTTTTCTAATATTATAGGGAATAAATATTTTAAAGATGATGTGTTTATGAAATGGGAGGATATTAATAAGCGGAGAATAACTCTATATTCATAAGAATTTATATCTATAAAAATATGATATGATACGTATTAGGTTTAATATTGACTAACTATAAAGCATGTTGACAAAATACTAAATAAATTTTCGAAAAATGAATTGGATGGTAGTTATAATTATCCAATAGTACTAGATGAAGTACAAGGGATAAGTTCCTAGTACTTGGAAATCGTGGGAAGATCATTATAAAGGGGTTTTAAAAAAGTATTAAAAATATTAATTGGATCTTGTATAAGAGTAAATTAATATAAAAAAATCAATGAAATATCATTATATAAAATGATATATGATTCTATAAAAACTGAGTGTGTTGCAGCTTCAAATACATCTATAGAAGTAGCATAAATATGTTATATTTCCCATGAACTTGGAATTTTATAGATAAAGTGGAGTATTAGCATAATTTATATTGTAATAATGTTATAATAATGGTAATATAAAATAATTTTGGTTGTGATAATGGAAAAAAGGAATATACTTTAAAGATATCTTATTATTAGTTCTTCAACTCATTGATGGGATGTCACAGTTAGCAATGTATATAGAGAAAAAAATTGGAGGATTGAATAACTGAATTTTTAACTGAACCGAATCATATTATTTCCTGTGATAGTTAATAAATTGATAATATTTAGTTGTATCTAGTGAAAGTTAGAGGGTGGTGACATTGGGAACCCCAGACACAACATAAAATTGTATTATTGGATAACCATGCCATGAATAAAATTTGAGATATGCCTGATTTAAATTTAACATAATTGAAAAAAATATTGTTTATGTACTATATCTAGTAACATACTTATATTACATGTCATATAAATATGTTATACTATTTCCCAGCTATAATGAGAACCATGCAATACTATAAACGTAACTTTAAAAAGTATCTTATGGTCTAGATGCATCAATCAAATGAATCACATATTATATATGAATATTAGGTGCTAGGTGATTTTAAACATTGATTAATCTTCTTATAATGTCCAAAAATAGTGATCTAAATTATAATAGATCACGAAGACTGACCCATCAATAATAATATCACATATTTTTAGTGTCATTGGATGTTCCTATCAACGAGAATGTATAATGGTATCATGAATTGATATCATTGTCAATGTATATCATTGAATCATAAACTTTGATGGATGCTCAAAATTATAGTAGATTATATTTTTGGTGAGGTATCTTGTACAGAGTATATCACTAATGATATTTCATTTATTTAATGATAAACATAATATTTTACACTATTGATTTTAGGAGAATATATCTATAGAAAATTTAAATGTTTTAGGGTGAAAAACAATCACTTGGTTGAGGATAAATTTTGGGTTTTCATCAAAAATAAATGGATAAATATGATGAAATACACCAACTCATCTCTAGAATTTCATATATTGGATCATGACCATTAAAATTATAATTAATATAACTAAATAATTACCTAAAATATTGTATTATTCCTGATAAATATTTCTATAATCCTTGTAATTATACGTTGTAATTTCATTTGAGAATTCAGTTGAGGATTATTTAAGAAATATCCACATGTACTCCATGAAACTCTGAATGATTCTCTTGATATTTCATGTGCAAGTGTGAAATTAACATAAATTAATATCATTTTCCTTTATCTAATTATGTATTCCTTATTTTATATCTTTAAAATATTGAGAGATATTGGGAGGAATCTCTATATTTTTCTCTCAAAAACATTAGAAAAAAATTATTTAAAAAATAATCTATCTTGAGAATATAATTTCAACACCATGAAATGTATTGGTTCTTTCAAATAAATTAACATTAAAATAAATAATAAATTGTTTTATTAAATAAATTTAAAACTAATTTCAACATTCTGTCTAATACGTTATCTTTGATAATAATTATTATTATTTTAGTTGACATTGATAATAAAACCACATCACCATTCAATTAATCACAAAACAATTCTTATTTTAAGGTGACATATAATATTTAAATATCATTTCCTAAATATATATATATATATATATATGATAAAAATAAATTACACAGTCCACCACACATAAATAATAACATTTATCGTTTAATTTGACAAGTAATGATCTAATATCATTTAATTAAAACATTTATTTTAGTAATATTAAAAAAAATTTATTAGATCATTAAAATGATCAGAATACTCTAAAAATATTATCAATAATTGAATAATAATTTTCTTAAAAGATAAATATTATATTAATTTATCTTAGAGATGAATATTTATTTATTTATATATTCATATAACTTCAATATAATATTTATTTTACTATTTCTATAAAATTATAAATAAATTAACATCATATTCAATAACTTGTGAAAAAATAAATAAGATATTAAATTCAACTCACTTGTTATAAATTTCATTATCTTATGATTGCATTTTATAAATCAACTTATCTGGAATATAATGTATTCCACAAACATGAAATAAGTTTATTCTTAAACATAAATTCAATATAATTTAATGTCCTTCTAGGTATACTTAGTGTGTGGCCATCTAAGAAACATTATAAATTATAATAGTTAAAACATATATAAATTCCATGATTTAAGTCTATGAACATATTAGGGAACCCGTATATATAGAAGATAATGTGGTAACTAAAAATATCTTCGAAAAATGCTACTATGTAATATAATACTTTTGTCAATTAATATCTCATCAAACATGATTCATATCTTTTTCCATCACTCCTTACAATCAATTTTTATCCCTTTCAATTTTTAAAATTAATTTTCTATAAATTACCTTGGATATAGATTTTTTCATAATCAATGGTCCAGAGATATCTTCTTCTTTTAAATCAAAAGGGACAAATCTATTTTTAATAATTCAATTAATATCATATTAATTTTGAAAGACCTAACATATGTTGGGTCAGTGTGAGCATAGGTTTTCACTATTGTCCTCTATACTTCGAAGTTCATGATTCACAATACACATTAATATAGATATAAATTATAAAGACTTGATGTTACCAAATGGATTATGGTGTAGAGGGTTTTATCATTTGTATTTGTTAGCAATATTTTAATGTCGAATAATTTTATTATATGCTTGTTGATGATAAGTATCCCAATTATTAAATATTTTGGTTGTGTGACATTCAATTTGGAGTTTATATGGTTTTCTTTTAGGGATGCTTCTTGTTATTGGATATTTTAAAGAATATCGATTCATAAGATAGAAAATATAATTAGATTGAGAAAATTGAAGTGTATTCATTATACAGATTGGTAAATAAGTACTTTCATTCATCATAAATTCTTAGAAAAAATATATTTAATTATAGAAAAATTTAAATATATCTCATAATTGGTGTGTAGACCTTTTTATAAATTCATGACATGTGATAAAATTTTAATTAATGAATAATATTCTACTATACATTTTGAGTAAATTTAAATGAGATTTAATCTCTCTAGAATTTTGAGAAAAATGAATATATTGAGAGAAGAATGTTTGAGGGTTCAAAAAACATAAATCTTATGATTATAGAGTCTAAATTTCAATGAATCAATGAAAAGTGACGATTTATGATGAGGTAATTATCAACAAAATGCCAATTTATTTATTTCAAATGATGGGAAAATAATAGTTGCGATTGGAGAAGCACATAATTTAACTAAAATAATGCATAACCATCCCTTTATTATCAAGTATGAAGGTTGTCTTATAAAATAGAGAATTTTTCTTGAATGATGGATGGAGAATCCTAAGTTTATAACTAAGAACTATTTATAATGTGGATCATTATTGGAAGACTCGGGATGACTACACGTATGATTAAATATACGTTTTGAATTATTATGAAGTGTTTGAAGAAGGTATCATATATTCCTAAAGTAATTTAAGTTATTTTTAGTTGAATTGGAGTGACTAGAGAGGCCAAAATAAATATTTAAAAGGTTTCAGATTATCTGTAAAAGTTATATTATTTTAATATGGAGAGGAAAATAAGAAACTTCATAGAATATGTAAGGATTAAATTGAATTTGAATTACATATGTAAGGGTTTTCTAGAGGCTCTCTATGATATATAAGAGTTAACATAAGAATCAATATGATATATAATAGTTTATAAGTAATGGTTTATACATTATGGTTGATACATAAGGATTCATATTTATGGTATGTAAAGGTTAACTGTGGAAAATTTCTAATAGCTCGACACCCACACTTCTAGATTCAGTGAAAATAAACAAAAACATTTTGATTTCTGGATTTTATAAGAAAAAACGGGACCCAAATCATTCCATCAAAACCAAAAAAATTCAAAAGGAAATATTATATAACTTTTATACCAAATGATGTTTTAGGTGAAGAGTTTTATATAATTAAGAAAAACACAAACATATCATAAAAAATTAAACAAATGGCTGTTAAAAATAAATATCATCCCCCAAGATTTCTTTACATATAGTAACCTTCTTAAACATATACTAATAATAAAATTTATTCATAACCTAGGGAAAATGAAACAGAAGAAAGGGTGAGATCAGATGCTCAGTAAAGGTAACTATAGAAGACATTAATGATTACGTAATCATAATAAGAGAGTAAGGGTATATGAATGTAAAATTTTAAAATTGTATTATTTTAATCAAAATCATATTCATGAGTCATGGAATAAATTTTTCATGTTCATAGCACATGAATCAAAACAATTTTTACCAGATCATCAGGTAAGAAAGGACAAACAGAAATAGAAGAAACTGAATTAGCAACCACCAAATGGAAGCCAAAACCTGGAGAACAAAGTAAGGAAATAGGGAAAGTGGAAGAAGACGAAGGAGACACTTTGGATCTCATCCTTCACTCTAAGGGATAGATGCTTGAAAATTTTATTTGGTTCAACACCTCCAAAGAGGATGATAGAAAATTTTATGAAAGAAGGATGTTAGTTGATACTAATGAGGAGCACGAAGGATGGGTACGAAAGAAAGATCGAATAATGGTTTGGGGATTCAATAAAAGAAAATCAATACTGAGGAATTTAAATAGATAATATATAGAATGTATAATAATTTTGAAGATCTTATCAACGAGGATCCATATCTTCAGGTTAGTCCACTTCATTGGGAGTTATATAATGATTTCAAGTAAAACATTCTTAGTCCTGTTTTTAATCAATTTTTGATCTCTTTTAGTACGTATTTCTTTTACTATTTTGACTAAGGTTTCCCGCATCTCCTAAAAGTGGATTTTAAATAAAAAATTATTTTTGGTGGTGATGATACAAGAATCATAAGGAAATAAAAGAAAATCATCCATGAGAGAAAAACATTGGCATAAGAAAAAAATGGCTTACAAAAAGGCATATAAAATATTTTCCATATTATTCAAGGCTCTCTAATAAAATCATTATAGAAGAAAAACTCCTATATTTAATTGGCTTCACTCCATATTCCAAACCCATTATAATGAACCTGATTATCTACTCATTCCAGCCTAGTCCACCTCATTAGATAAAAATATTTACACAATGAATTTTCAAGATATATAGGTCCCACCCATCATATAATTAAGACTATAAATATTTTTCCCACAAGAACATAAGTCATTCATTATTTCTGAACCCACATGAATAGTTAGGTTTCATAAATATTTCATCATTGCATAACCCATGGAAAAGTAATGAGATTCATAAATGTCGTCTCATCATTAAAATAAACCATCCAGAGAAATAATAAGGATGGTATCGTTGGATCATATCTCCAGTAAAGTATATGTAGCATCAAATAATTTTTTCAAAGATGAAAAATTATTTTGAAATAATCATTGAAATAATTCTTGAGAAAATTATCCCTTCTATTTTGGAAATATTTTTTTAAAAGGCACATAATTATGAAGTAAAAAAATTACCTTTTAAAAGAACCATTTAATATTTTATATGAATATTCAAAAAATTAAGGCTTCATGAATGTGGGTTTATTTACTCATCCCATATAAGTTAAAATATCATTCATACTATATTTTTTTCGTAAATTCACAAAGTACATCATTTGTTAAATGAAAAAAATATTCCATTAAAACCATTTAGTAAAAATATCGCATTGTTAAGAACAACATTAAATAAGTTTAAGAGAATTTTAAAAAAACCCATTTTCATAATTTTTTTTGGAAAACATGGACATGGAAGAGGGATATTCCCCAGTGGAGCCTTAAACATAAAAAACCCAAAGAAAGGAGAGATTATGCAATAAATCCATATGGATTTTGTATTTTTTGAATCGTAAGCCCCGTGAAATAATGAAACTTATTTGGATATGCAAACCCCATAATTTTTTGGATAAGACACATAAAATAAATTAGTGGGCAATATATACACCACACAAAAGAGATAGGTAACATATAAGACATGTGTCCCATATAAATAAAAGTGAGACAAAATACCTTATAAAGATCATATCATTGAAGTGAGAATTAATAGATGAATTGAATTGTTGTATCCACTATATAACCACATGAAAGAATTGGAAAAATATAACAATATAATAAAAATTTCCTTTCACAAAAAATCTTCTCCTGATATAATAAATGAAGTAGATGTTTAACCCAATGAATGGAAATTGAGTTAAGAAATCCATTACTGTAAGTCCAAATCATAATATATGTTCTTTATATTCCAGAATAATTTATATAGGTTAATTATATATTTTATTTAGAACCTTTTTCATGTTTTATTATTCCTTTTATATCAATACTTTTCATGTTATTATAACTACTTAATTATTTATGTTCACGTTGGATGTTTGGAAGATATTTAGTACATGAGTCCAAAATGACATTCATATGATGTCTATAGTCAAAGTGAAAAAATATCCATCATTCCTAGAATAATAATCATGAAATAATTATAATTTTTATAAATAAATTATTCTTTTAAATACATCCATCATATATGTATTTTAGAAATGAACTACATTACAATCATGGAGACAGTAGGTCATATGTTCGCATAAGTAGCATTTCAATTTTTTAATGATCATTATAGAAAGAAAGTAATTGTTATTTTATCTTTCCATAATGATCATAATATTTTATATATAATATTAATTTATTTAATATACTTATATATAACATCCATGTGATGTGGTGATGAAAAAAAAATTGCATCGCTTCGTGGTGGGGGAAGTCCACACGTACACACAAAAGAAATTATCATTTTTGGGTTCAAGAAATTATTTGATATATTATATTTTAATAATGATAAATATTTCATTAATATATTAATTAAAAAATTATAACTTGCCTTCAAAGATGGTGATGGAAAAGTTACATCGGTTCGTGAGGCGGTAGTCCACCGTACACACGGACGGTGGATTTTTCCCCCTTGATAGATGTGGATATGAATATAGGTCATGTCCCTGGCATAATAAAATCTTATTATACCTATTATACTAGATTTAAATTTATAAAATTGTTTATAAATTGTATTTTTATGTTAAATAATAAATAAATCTGAAATGTTTGATTAGAAATGATACCTCTTCTTCAAACAATCCCCTTCTCTTAACAAATAGAAACCACTAGGGGTGGTGTTATTCTAGAAATAAATCCTCTATAATGTGGGTATGGACAATAGGAAAATATTTTTGTATTCATTTTTGGAACTAAAAAGTTTTTCAAGTGTGAATAAATTAGAATAAGTGGTTCCCTTTTTTATGAGAACAGATGGACACTCTTGGAATATCTCAAAATATTAAATTAGTATTTATTTATAAATTGATCTAACGGGATTTACATGAAATAAAATATGATTATGGGCCGAAATAACCTAACAAAATAAAATTTATATATTTTTGGAATATATTTCTACCGTTGTATTTTTGGTTTTAACCTTTATTTGACCCTTTTAACTATTACCATGACACCATGTATTTTTACTATTTGTGGGTTAATATATCTACTTAAAAATTTAAAATGGAATAATAAATAGATCATTGATTCTATTATTAACTATATAATAATACTTTGGATGAATTTAATATTTTTAATAATTTCATATCATTTAATAAAATATCTTTTACTATAAAATATTCATAATGTCAGTTTTAAGGACCATTTAATACATAGACATTAATAGTATGAAGTTGACACTTAAATTTAAAAAACTGTATTTTATTAAATACAAAACATGTAAATACCATCTAGAAAATTAGTTAATCATGTTAATAATGTAAAATTTTAATTATTTATTAATTTCAATAACATTTATTTTATATTTCCTTTAATAAAATAATTATTGTATCAGTATTTTGTAAGAATTTAAGTTAATTATTTATTTACTAAAAATTCATAACAAATTACCATAATGAAAATAAATCTATCAGATTTTAAATTATCATTTTTAGTATAATATATCATCTACATAACCCTATATTAATAATTGTCTATTTATTAAAAATATGAGTGTGGCGTATTTAAATTTTCATTAAATAAAATATTATAAATGTCATAATCAATTAAAAATGGTAACCAAGAGACATATATTTTAAAAATGAATTATTATGCTTTATTATTACTCATAATATAAAATTTAGTCAACATTAATGGTAATTTTATACTCTTTATCATAGTATTATTATCCTTAATTACATGATTTACCTTTTAGCGTGGTAACAAAATATAACAAGGTTACTATTCGTATTTCCCAAAATTAAAAGGGTCATATTTACTAAATTTAGACCCTATGATTATAAATTTGATACCCATTTCTATAAATTCAAAATATATTCTTTAAAAAATAATTTAAATTTAAACTAACAAAACAAAAAAACTGTTTTTCAGAAAAAATGCCTTTTGAAATATAAAATGATTTTATAGTAAATTCAAGAATACAATCCATTAAAAAACACATTATTGGAATATTTTAAATAAATTTAGAATAATTAAGAATTTAAACTAACACAAACATAATTAGACCTTATAAATACTTGAAAGTATAATTTTCATTAAAAATAATCATTTTTCACTATTAATTGAAAAATCGAACTTTTCGAAAATTTTAAAATATTTACTATAGAAAAATTTTGATATGATAATTTAAAAATGAACTTCATTTTATCAAATCCATTTTCTAAAATCTCTATAAATTTACTATAAAAAGAAATAAATATAATTTTTAAAGAAGATATATTTTCTTAAGAATAAAATGTTTTTTCCAAAAATTATGTGATTATTTTATAATCATTTAACAATATATTTACAGTCAGTTGGATTTTTATATTTTTTCATACATCAATTATTACTATTCATACCCACCAATTTAAATTCTATGTTATAGTAGTTATATAATAATATTTTATTTTTAGTTTAAACATAGTGTTCTATATCTTGTACACTATCCAACGTAGTATTAACTTATAAAATATTAAAATATTACATTCTACCTCATTTAATCTATTTCACCCACACAATTTTAACTTCTTCTTAGTAACAAGGTCTGAATTTTTAAAATACCTTTGTTCAAATACCACTCTATTAATAGAGTCAATAAAACATTTATTTTAAAAGAAATAAAGAAAGTGTGAAGGTCATCTAGTGTAACACATACAAGGTTTCCGTATAGCAAAAAAAGATCATGGATGAGAAAAATAACACCCAAAAACTAATAAAGGGTGACAAAGAACATGGTCATGAGAAATTTTCCATCACAAAACCATAAATATATGATGGTTTAAAATGATATTGATTTCCATATATGAAATATAAACAGATAATGTTTTTGTTTCAAAATACTTTTCCTAATGTTGAGGAATTATATTACTACATATAGTAAGAACAAAATATAATATACTTATATCATAATTAATGTTTTTTCTTATAATAAATTTCATCCAAAAAATCAATTTTTTCTATAAATTATGAGTATTAATTTTTAATTCCTGGAGAACTAGAATCAAATTCTATAGGTCATAAATTCCAAAAATTACTAACAAGTTATTCCACTTTTCCTCAAAAATTAACCACAACTAAAATAGTTATCAAAATATATATATATATTCCAAAAAATAATAAACCTCCAAATGATGAAAGCTAATCTAATATACAAAATTCAACAGTATACCCAAATTTTAATTAAATCATTCAATAAAAAATTATCTATAAAATTCATAAAAATATTCCAGACTATGATTGAATCCCAAAAACCATGTAGTCATCCAAGATAAAAATAATATTTGTCTCCATATAACAACAATCACACTTATAATCTCTTTCTACAAAAATAATTTTCCTAATAACATAATCTATCAGATATGTTAATCATTAACATTAATAATCTCAACCACCAAAATTCCAAAATAAAATCAAATGTTCTTAGAAAATATAATTCAACATATATTGCTAAAATAATATACTATAATATCATATTTGTCTCCCAAAATATTGATACTATTCTGAAATTACATTAATAACATTACCATCAAATCAATTTGAAAACCCATTTTTATTTATACAATAACACATAAATTCCCAAAAATAAGCCAATTCTACATCTATTTTATCATTCAAGAAAATTTTATACTAACTAAGACTTAAACTAGGATAGTGGTAGTTAATGCAGCCTTTGTTCATGGGTTCAAACCTCAGGGAATTTCTAAATGAGGTGGGTTTTCACCCATCCTATGGGTTGTCATTTTTCTAAAATTATACTTATAAAATTATTGAAACATGATAAATATCATCAAATATAATTATACTATATTAAAAACAAAATAAATATTCTAAACTCAAATTTAATATCATACCATTCATTTTTATCCCAAAATGTAATAAACCATAATTATCTCTAAAATAATTGTATCCAAAAATATCATTATTCACCTTAAAATTCAAAAATTAAATCCCCAAAAGGGTTGTCTAAGAATATGTACATATGGTCTTATATTACCATGATGGTATCGATCAATCTTAAGATAAATTGGTTTCCCAGAATTCCATGTGGGGTTGGAATGGAGTTGTGTGGTGTTGGTGGAACAACCTTCCCATCAGAAACCTACCCAGGTCCCTTTCAAGCAGTTTCCAAAGGGGATTATTTGTGGAACCAGAATGAAAAAAAATAGTTATATATTAATGATAACTCATTGAACTTCCTTCTAAAGTTATATTATTATTGGGAAACTTAGGCAACAATACCTAAGAACTCGCCTTGACCGAGAGTATGAGAGATCAGGCTCATCACACCCTTAATCGGGGAATTGTTTCCAACTCCCGGACTCTCTTTTAGATTTATGATATGTTCATGAATCCTTCCTTGATTCTGAAGTGTGACATGGATCTCCCTTTAATTAAAAATAAAATATAATCATGTATATAACTTATAATCATCTGTATGTATTTGATGCCATTCATTGATAGAGATATGTGTATTTACTCGAGGTTATCCATCAATGGTAACCACTTATGTAGAAATTATAGGTTCTTTTGTTTCTATTATCATGATGTTGATTTTGAGCTAGGAAATGGGGATCTCTAGAGTGTATCATGATATAGGAAGATGTTAGTTTCTTTTATTTCTAGATCATAACCATGAATGGGATTCCAACATAACCTCATGAAAGGATACAGATCCCATGTAGTTTGGTGCCACTTAATAAAACACATCATAACTTTTAGGGTGGTGTGATGAGGACCAAACTGTACAGTTTAACATCATGTTTCATGGATTCTAAGGAGGAATATTCTTAGTCATAGCTTGGTTTGGGTATTATGATAAACTGGCCCATAGAACCTAGAAGGGATATAGACTCCAGGGTTGACTGAGACACTACTGGAAATGTGGCTTAGAGAGAAGTATGTTTGGTTTGGTGTGTTTGGTTTGGTCCTTGAGGAGCTTTCCTATGTATCACAATTAGATGGGAATCAAAACCTTTGTAGTCCATTTTTAAGGATCCATACCTATGGAGGGACCCAAATGGTTTCTCTCATAGGGGATCAGTTTCATTTTTGATTATTGAGTTAGGTCTTACACTTTAAATGATTCCCATGAGGTTGGATTAGGTTATACATTATCCAAAATAGGATTCCCTTCATTTGTTTTGGGCTAAAACTTTGATTTATTCCCATAGATATTGTATCATGTAGATTTCATGGCCATTATCAAACTCTTATCCCATGTGATTAATGGTTGGTGTGAGAAACAAGAGGAAGTGGAAGATCTGGGAAAACACAAATTTTCCTTTTTCCACTAGTGGATGAGGTGAAAACCCAAATGGATAGGGAAAGAGAGATTTCTCTGAAACACGTTCCTTCCTTTTTTGTACCTTAGACCCAAAGGGAGAGAGAAAGGGCTATGAATTTACCATCTCCCCTCTTATTTTGGTAACCAGGATAGTCAAATTTAATGGTCAATCCAGATATGGAAAATGGGTATGGAGAATGAGAAATAATGAGTAGGAAATGACCTGTATGAAAGGATAGTCACTTACCATTAGGGGTCCCCTAGTCATAGTCATAGAGGGAAGAAATGAGGATAAGACACACCACCTCAATGAGAAAGTAAATCATGATCATCTCCCTCCCCTCTAGAAATAGTGTTCTATGTTCTTAGAGATAATGGTTTGATGAAATGTCCTTAAACCTTATACATGAGCCTATGTGGTCTTTAATACTTTCTTCAGGGTCAGGGTCCTCATGGCCAAAATAATTCATATGTATATGCACCCTGAGTACTAATATGGTCTTTATATAGGGGGTAGGACTATGTGATCTGAAAGTTCCTTAGATAATGGATCACCTTGCCAAAAACACATGGGTGAGGCCTTGATCTATGAACTATGGGTCTCTTCATCTTTCCATAGAATGGTCTCATGCTGGTCCGCGATTAGAGAAGCGACCTTCACGATACTATTTTTTCAACGCATGGGGAAGATGTTCTCATGTAGGTTTCATTTTGTTTCACGACGTATAAGGAATTTGATATCCACAACCCCCTTAATTCCCTCTTCTCTTTCCTTTTTTAGAGCAACCGAATGGGTTTTGGAGGACCTAGGCGAAGGGGATACGCAACCAGTTCTTTGGGGCCTATTCCAACTTTCCATTTATGTCAATGAGAAGCCTTAAGGTGATATTTATAGGAAAACATGAGACCCTCATCAAAGGAGTTTGTTCACATGGGTATAAAGTGTAGGTGCCTGGTGCAGCACCCTTCATAGGGGGGGATGATCTTTCATTACCATGAAAGGGGGAATACTTTTGACTTATAGTTTTTAGGCTAGGTATGTGTTGGTGATATAAGATTTGGGTGTTTTGCCTATTATGTTTCATAGGTAGGTCTTTCTCTAGACTCTTGGTGTGAGGGGTTTGTGTATGTAAGACGGCCTGAGAAAACCTACTGCTCCAAATGACAGGGATGGACCCCTACACCCTTTCTTAGGATTGTTTCCGAGCTGGGGTCCTGAACCTTGAATCTAGTCACTTTTCTACCAACATTGTCCCCCCCATGATAAAATGGAGGTCACACAGCTTAATTTTTTCTACAGTTCGAGGATGTTTTGGGTCACGATATATACAACCTCTTTGATAATTAAAAATAATACTCTCAAAGGGAGGTTCTCACCATAATTCCATTAGATTGGTAAACATTTATGAGAAAGATCAAACCCCTTGTGTTTGATAATTGTCAAGTAAAATTGAATACAATGCATTTCACGATGTCAACAGAATCCCCCATTAGACTTAGATTCATTCAGAATGAAAGGAATATACTTCTAAAGTAACTGTAGAAAACATTGAAACATTATAAAATCATTTGGTGGTATTTAGAGCTATATAAAATATTAAAGGATTCTTTAATTATTTCCCAAGACTTGGGGGCTAGAAAGCATAGTTGGACAATTATTAGTTTCATATGTAAACCCCTACACATGTTGTGTCTTTTTTTCCATCATACTAATTTTTTCCTAAGTTTCTAATAAGAAGACTTAGAAGGAGAGACTTGTATTTTCTTAGCATACCCTTTTTGTAATTTCAACCTAAAAATTTTGATGGATTTTATCAATTAATTTCCCAATTCTTTCATAAACCATATGAATCATAGGTCTAGCAAGCTGAGAAATAACTTTTATCTGGAGTTCCCTTTATAGGATTTTAGCCTAGTGAGTGGTGTTCCTCCTTTCATTGGTAGTTTAAATGTGTGCAAGCTAAAAATTTTTTTTGGTGTTTTAGGTTGAACAATTTTGACAATATTTTTTTAAATGATGACCCAAACAAGGATTGTTGGTTAAGAACGTTCTGACATTATTCAGATACCTAAAAAAGAATTTTGAGTCATGGTTTTGTGATTTTTGAATCTAAAACATAGTACAAGACAATTATGTGAGGAATGGAGAAGACCGAGATCAAAATTTGACTCTTAAAAATATTATGATGGATTAGGGGAAAGGAGGAGGTCTCCCTAGAGGATTAATATGTTGCTGTTTGAAAAACAAATTGTGGGAGCCATTATGCAAAGATAACTGGAGTGTGTTACTGTATAGTAAAACAGTGGAATACTCTTACTGAATAACCCTTTATATGGGTGAATTATTCAAATAAAACTGGGGCATGTTACTACATAGTTAGACAAATGTAACTTTAGGAATTCCAACATTCAACTACCAATGGTCGGTGAGTTTATGAAGATTAATATTTATCAAAACCAGGATGGGTGGTTTGGAAAGGGTATATGTATGATAGTGAATATAATATCTTTACTATCTCATTCCATGAATTGGATAATGCTCCTATATGAATTTTCATTTTTTATGGAGGGTCACTCTATTAAGTGACTGGCATCAGTGGGAAGGTGTAACGACCCATGTATTTATATAATAATATTTTTTTCATTTTTATTAATATTTATGAATAAAATACTAATTTTATGTCAAATAGGACACTTTTTCCAATAGCATACTCAATGCGCAATAATGATAATGAACATAACTATATACATTATGATTACACATGTTTTTTAAATTTTTTTATATTTATCCAATAATTTTTAGACTCTTAAAATAAGAATGAATCTGATTTTAAGCATGAAATTCTTTAATATTCTTTTAGAGGTCGATTTACCGCCTTATAATGGAAAACCCTTTTTAAATCTATTTATTCTCACTTTTATATGTTCTATTTGAAAAAGAGAATCCTTATTTATAAGGGGGTCATTAAAATCTTCTTTGGATAATATTTTGATATATTTCTAATAGAGATTATTTTTTAAAAAATAGTGAAAAATACTGCATTTTAATTCAAAATTTCCTTTTATTTTAATTTATTTATATATTTATATTGATCATTTAATTGGTTTTAAAGTATAATTTGATTTTATTTTTATCATTTAATATAATTTGGGTCATTTTAAGTAATTTCACATTGAAATTGGACAAAAACGCATGTCAATCTTTTTGTAGTTTTTACTTTTTAAAAACATGCTTTTTAGTTTTGACAATGAGAATTATTTTTAAATTAATCTGTGAAACTTCTGTGTTTTGGATTTTAAAAAACGGATTCCATATTTGGAATCAGGAGGTCAAAATAGTGTAAATAGGTAAATTGTATTTATAGATATTATTAATAGTAAATTAAATAAATATTTTATTTACCATGGTTAAATGGTAAATCAGGTAAATAAGGGTAAAAATAATATAATAATTATTTTAAATTACCCTAACACATGTCCTGATTCTATTAGATGAGATATTTCTAATCATGGAAATTCTTGGGTCGATTTTAGGACCCCATGGAGCCACTTGTTTGTGAAAATGACATTTAATTACTATTAATTTAATGTTTTGGAAAATATAACATAAAAATATATCTTTTACTAAAATAATTACCATATGGGGTTATATAAGTGATATCTTAGACTGTATATATTAATTTGAATTATATAAATACTTACTAAATCTTGATATTTTATTTATAATTTTTAGACATCATATAAATCAATTTATTTATGACACAATGATGACATAGTAATTACATTATTAATGAATCATTTAAATAATTAAGATTATAAATATTAAAATGAAATTATTTTTGGATTCTTTATTCCATCCATGAATTTTTGGGTTGATTAGGACTTTTTATCTAGGAATTAATGATGTTTTTTCAAAATAATCAAGCTGTAATGGAATTTTTAAAATGTTGTGATATGAATAGTATAAAAATTTACATAAATGAGTTTTTTAAAAACTTATTATTTTATTAAACTATATAATAGATATAAAAATATAATATTCGTCCAAATGACTTATATAATGTTCAAAATGTCATTAATTATCCATTGGAGGTTCTATTGTCAATTTAAAGTTACTATATTTACCAAATAGTATGAATATATAAGAAAACATGGTAAGAGTCAAATAAGTTAACTAAGGGTTAAAGCTAAATGATAAGGTTAAATTTGGAACTAAAACTTATCTAAAAACTATTGGTATAGAGTATTTATAACAATAATCATCATATATTTTAATTAAATGAGGTTTGGAGAATTTATAAATTGAAAGTAAATTTTTAATAAAATAATCTTTCAAACATTCCTAAAGTACCCCTCAGTCCCCTTATAAATTGCCACCACCTCTAACTCTTACTCACACATCTGAAGCCCCCATTTCTTGTCCAAAATCTACCAAACTAATCTCTTAACATCCCTATCTTCCTCCTAGAATTATTCCCCTATGCAGAAGGCAATTAAATAAATCTCTTTCGCTCAAATCAAAAGAAGTTACCCAATTTGAGGTAATGTCTTCTCTCAAGTTCTTTTCCATTATTTTTCCTTCTCCACATAATATGATATTATTATTCATTTTTTATATAAAAACACCTTTATCCAAAATAAACTATTTACTTTTATGATAATAATTACAACTACACTAACACACACCTCCTTCTAATGGGTATAGAACCTACTGTTTCTGTGGAGGAAAAACTACTGCCTCACGAAACGATGATTGTTCAATATTTTCCTACCACCTCATATGGTGGCCATTGTGATGGAACTGTAATTATATATTCTATATATGATATTTATTTTATCTCTAGGCTTATTTAATACTCATATGGAACATATCTTTATACTTTTAATGTTGTATAAATATAATAATATCATTTGAGGAAGTGCGGACAATCGCACTCTCAAAGTGATATTACTTGTTCATACTATACATGGAATGTATAAAGGATATAATTAATTAAATTATGTAACATATATAACATATATATTTTACTGGTATTATAATATATCTATTTATCATTTAGTTATCATTTCTTTAAATATGAAAAAGAAATGAAAGTCACATTCATCCATACGTACGGATTACTGTCTTCGTGAACAGTGCATTTCATTTCATATATTCAAATGTTATGCACTATTATAAATATATATATACTAGATATATATATTATTTATATCATTTATATCATTTTAGAGATAATTTACTTGTGAACTCATGTACAATATGTAATTATAAAAACTTCATTTTTTACTCAATTAACGAACATCGGCAAAATGACCGATATGAACATGAATAATTATATGATAATTTTAGGAAGGTAATAAGTGATATAAAGGGAATAATAAACTTGAAAAATGTTTGGAAACAAGTATAAATTAACTTATGTTTATTATTTAAGAAGAATAAGGAACATATGTGACGATTCAGATTCAAGGTAAGGGAACTTCTTAACCCAATTTGAATTCAATGGGTTACTTTTCTACTTCTTGATTATGTCATGCTATAAATATGTCATAAATGTATTTTTATATCCTATATTTTATTAATAATTTCTTTATTTTACTTATAGATAATACACATAATCAATCTATTTTTTTTTTACAAAATCATCTTTGTAAGGAACTTCGTCTAAATCTTCTTTCATTGAGGCATGTTGGGATAATATACACCTCCTTTTACATGTTGTATAATAAAAAACTTTGAATTTTAATTTAATTCAAAGGAAATATTTTATTTATGAAACATTTTACTAAAAAAAGGAATGTTTTTTAAGGTATGCAGCAACAATGACCTCTCCACCACTATAATCCTTATTTGGCTCCCTTTGTAAGACTTAATGTTTTTAAACGGAAAAGAAATCCCTTATTCCATTTTTGGGTGTTTTCAAATTGAAAATGAATTTTGAAATGGTTTTTAAATTTCAATATCTTGAAATTATTATTTTTTGAATGAAAAAAATATTATTTAAATTTTGATATTTGAAATATTTTATGTGTTATGATTATATAATGGTAATTAGACATTTGACGGGTGGTTACGTGATAAAACAAATGACAGGTTGTTCCATGATAAACCAATGAAGTGAGGTTACATTATAAACTCCAATGCATTGGGTATAAAAGTCATTTTTATGCTTATTCCATTTGTAAGAACAATTTGTAGAATTAGACTATATGGTTATTATGTTCAAGTATTATTATGTCCCAAGTTTACCTTTTATTTTTCATATGTTATTTCTATGGGTTTTATGGTAATCATTTGGTTATAAATTGCAAGCAGTGAGCTTTTATTCAGTGAATAGTATTTACAACATTCTAAAGGTGAAAATTCTTACATATGATAAATTATTCATGGTTTAAAAGTTGTTTTGAAAAAATAATTGTTTCTTTCTTTGTGTATACCTTACTGAGCTTTTATGCACATCCCATGTTTTTAAATTTTTTTCACATGACATAAAGAAGAATAGAGTCAAGGATGGGATCAAGGAAAATTTATGCCCTTAAAAAATGAAATAATTCCATTCATCTTTTTAAATAGTTTTTGTTTTATGGAAAAATATATAGAGAGAGTAGAAGTGTCAACTTGTAATATTCAAGTTGTTATGTATAAGTTATGACCTAATTCCTTAAAATTATAAACTTGAAAAGATCATCAATGTGAATTATTAACATAATTTAAGATTAAGTAATGTTTAAGGTGTGGGCCTTATAGTTGGTATCAAAGGGAGGGTTTTGATAACTTTATAGGTTAGGGTGTTATTTAATCATAACCGACATAACTTTAATGGTTAGTATATTAGAAAGAGTGATAGTTTTTTAGATATATTGAATGAGTTTGAGATAACATGAATAAGTATATCGCAGTGTTTACCCTCCTCATAAGATAGTATACGATTCTTTTATTGATATACTAAAAATTAACTTTTTTATTTTAGTAAATGGTTGGATCTAGCCAGCACCAATATAAAAATGGATTTCAAGTAAACTATGAAGGTTCTCTAAATGAGAACCCGAATGAAATGGGAGCAGTAATGAGAACTCTTGTGGTTATTCTTAACCAACTTTATGTAGTCATTATTTACCAATATAACCATGAGGATTTTTTCTAAGGAATCATATATGTGAGAAATGAATCCCTATAGATGTTCAAGTAATAGTCATAAAGGAAAGTATATTAAAAAACATATGTGTCAATGATGTCAAAAAGAACAACTTTTAAAATGTTTCAAAGGGATGAGAATATTTTTTAGATGTGGCAATGAAGGTCATAAATCAATAACCTTCCATGGAAAATGGTAGCGTGTAGTTGACTCTATCAAAGGGAAATAATTTCTTTCCCCAGGATCAATTGAATGTTTTAATGTGGTGTACATGGTCATTATACAAATAGATTTCCTAAAAATCTGTTTTAGGAATGGGATCATCATTATTGTACAAATACATGTTTACCAATTCCTAATGCCATTCCAATTGAATATGAGGAAACTGACAGTGACCTATGAATGATATGTATTATTTCTTAGCTAAAGTTCTGACTTTATTGAATCATAGGATATGATTACTATTTTTTGTAGGAAAGTATAATTATAGAATATGTTGGAAAAAATGGTAAGGGTTCATTGATAATGTTGGATGATTAAGATGTCTACATTTTAGAAATTCGATAGTTATATTAGATATCTGGATGATGAAATGATTAAAAGTATCAATCCTATTTAGTTGATGGAATTAATCTGAAATAATTATAGTATTTTTAACCCTTAAGTTGGTAATATAGTAATGTTAATTGAGGAAGAAATATATTTTCATTTGTGGATATAGTTATAAAGAACCATTCGGTTTTATATGATCCCTAAATTTGATGCAATTATGGGTTATTTTGGTATGGAAAATTTGAGGTATGAAAAAATCATTGAAATAGAATACTGTGGGATTTAATTTTTATTATAAGAAAATTATTTGGTAATTAAGTGATAAATTCTATTTTAGAGGATCTTTTTTATTTTTTGAATGATATATGCCTAAGGAAAATAGAATACTCTGGGATTTAATTTTTAGAATAAGGGTTGAAATATTATTTTGGAAGAATCTATCTATTATTGTGTACATATGGATGTTTGGGTTATTTAGAAAAATGATTAACCTGTCATAGAGAATATGTGATTAGGTTAATTAATTTTAAGTATGTGACTTTAATAGTTGTTGATGTTATTTGGAGAAAAATATTAATATTTATCGTGGAAGACTATGTGATAAAATCCTTCTTAATTTTGTGTTTAAAACTTATTTTGGATTATTTTGAATAATTTTAAGAATAATTATTTATTAAATGGTCTTTGTTTAACTATTGGTACAGTTTTTTGAATTTTGGATATTAACAGTAGTATTTATTTTTATAATGGAGTATCCTTTTGGGGATTATCTGATCTCATACAAACAATTTTGGTTTTGGTTAATGTATAAAGCCATGGTAAATATATAGTTCATCTTTTTTGGATTACGTAATTCTCTAGAAGTTGATTCTAGCACTTTTTGTGTTACCAAGTCATCTTGAATACCCATTGTTTGGAGAAAATATTAGTTTGTGGTAGAAATTTTTTAAAGGATGAAAGTCTACATGAAAAGTATGTATGTTTCCTTATGTTCTCAGTAAAGCTCATAAATAAATTCCTCAAATTTATGAAAAAGATACTAAAACAAAAAAAAATTCCTTTTACTTTTCCTCTACTAGAATCAAAGATATTTTATCCTATCACAAGTTTCTATTATTCTCATGGTTAACTTTCTCCTCATCATGTTTTCTACAACTCTCCATCAAAATATGATGGTTTGTTTCTATTATATATACATGTTTTCTAAAATGGAATACATGTATGGTTTATCTCAAGTTACCTTTTTAATTTTCTTTCTTTCTTTAAATGTAATAGTATTATTGAATCTTTTTCCGATTTGGGACTTTCAATGAAATTTCCAAGACCAATTTTAAAATAGCGAGGATTCAATTTCCAAAAGGGGGAGGGATATAACGACCCATTTATTTATATAATAGTATTTTTTTCATTTCTATTAATATTTATGAATATAATAATAATTTTACTTTAAATATAAAAAATTTTGTAATAGAATACTCAACATACAGCTATGGGGTTCCTTGAAATATTATGTTGCTCACAATGTTTAGTTATACCGAAAAATAAAATAATAATATTAGTATTTTAAATGGTAGTCAATGAATAGCCATCGTATTTCTGATAATGATCATAACCGACTAAATTATGATTATACATGTTTGTTAAATGCTTTTACATTTATCCAATAAATTTTTGAGGCATAAAAAATAATTAATCAGATTTTAAGCATGAAATACTTAAATATTCTTTAAAATGTCGATTTACCACCTTTTGATAGAGAATCATTTTAAAATATAGTTTTTTTCACTTTTATAGGAACTATTTGATAAAATAAAATTCTTCTTTTGAATTAGGACAAAAAAATTCTTTGGGTGAAATTTTAGTATTTTTCAGATAAAGGTCATTTTTTAATGAATAATGATATATAATTCATTTTAATTCAAAAATTCCGTGTAATATAATTTATTTATATAGTTATATTATGCTTTTAATTAATTTTTATGTGTAATTGGATTATATTTTTATACTTTAATCCTATTTTTGTCGTTTTATGTAATTACACATTGAAATTGGACATAAACGCATGTCAATATTTTGGGAGTTTTTACTTCTTAAAAACATGTTTTTGGTTTTGACAATAGGAATCAATTTTAAATTAATTTCTAAAAATTTTGTGTTTTGAATTGAGAAAAATGGATTCCATTTTTGTAATCATGAGGTCCATATTGTGTAAATATTTAACTTATTTTTAGACATTATGAATGGTAACTTTAGAAAATATTTTATTTTCCATGGATAAAGGGTACATCTGATAAATAAGGGTAAAAAATAATATTATAATAATTTTAAATTATCATAACACGTGTCCTAATCCATTTTGATGAGATATTTCTTACAATGGTCATCCTTGGGATGATTTTAGGACCCATGGAGCCACTTTTTTGTGAAAATGACATTTAATGACTTCTTAATTAATGTTAAAGAAAATATATCATAAACATTTATCTTTTATTAAAATAATTTTTTTCATGCGGTTATGTAAGTGATATCTTTGACAAGAAATATAAATATAAAATACAAAAATATTTCCTACATCATGGTATTTTATTATTAATTTTATACATCATATAAATAAATTTATTTATGACACAATGATGTTGTAGTAATTACTTTATTAATAAATGATTTAAATAAATGAGATTATAAATATTAAAATAAATATATTTTGGAACTTTTTATGCCATACAAGAATTTTTGGGATTGATATTACTTGTTATATTTTACTTAATGAAGTCTTTTTTGAATGAATCAAGTTGTAATGGATTTTAATAAAGTCATTATATGAATAGTATAAAAATCGTCATAAATGAGTTTTTTAAAAATATTATCTTATTTAATGATATAAGAGTCTTCAATATCAATGACTCTATAAAATGACCTAGATAATCTCTAACATGTCATTAATGAACCACTTGATGTTTTATTTTCATTTTATTGTAACTATATTAACCATATAGTATGAATATACAATAAGACATGGTAAGAGTCAAATGATAATATAATATTGGAATCCAAAACATTTATAAAAACTATTTTTTGAGATGATTTCTTACAATAATCATCTTATATTTTAAATAAATTAGTTTTGGACCTTTTGAAAATTTATATTCTGTTTATAATAAAATAATCTTTCAAAGATTTCTAAAGTACCACTCCTCCCTCTTATAAAAGGCTACCACCTCTAACCCTTACTCACACCTCTCAATCCCCTTGGGATCATCCAACCTCTGCAAAAATAATCTCCCAACATATTTTTATTCCTCTTATATCCCTCCACTAAGTATCACACAATTCAATAAATCTCGTCATCACAAATAAAAAAAGTTACCTGATTTGAGGTAACGTCTTCTATCAAGTTCCTTTCCATTATTTTTCCTTTTACACTACAAATGATCTTCTTCTTATTTTTTTTATATAAAAAAACATATATCCTGAATATTCTAAGTTTTTTTTATGAGAAATATTCAAACTAAAATTACACACACATTCGTCTAATGGGTATAGAAGGTAATGTTTCTATAGACGACAAGCTACTGCATCACAAAACGATGATTGTTCAATCTTCTCTTAAAACCTCTTATGGGGGCCATTATGATGGAACTATAATTATAAAAGATATTTATGATAGTTATTTTATCTATATTTATCTTTAATTATCATTTACAACATACCTTTATTCTTTTAATGTTGTATAAATATGATAATTTCATTTTAGGACTGGCGGACTACTTCCCCCTCAAAGTGATATGACTCATTCATTCTATACATGTAACATATAAATAATAGAATTAATGAACAAATGTAACATATATTGCATATATATTATACATTAATTGAATAAATATATTTATCATTTATTTTTTAAATTTTAAAATAGGAAAAAGAAATGAAAGTAGCTTTCACACGTACGTTTGGCTTACTATCTCCATGAATGTTGGATTTCATTTTTTATATACACATGTTATAGACTATTATAAATACATATATACTAGATATATATTATATATATTATATCTAAATCAAAAATAGCATTATAGAGATAATTTACTTTTGACCACATTGACAATTTGTAATTATAACAAGTTCATTTTTGACTCAAGTACCGAACATCGACAAAAAAACTAATATGAACGTGAATAATTATATGATTGATATATCAAGATAATAAGTGATATAAAAGGAATAAAAAACTTTAAAAATGTTCTGAATTAATTATAAATTAACTTAGGTTTATTGTTCAGGAAGAACAAGGAACATACTTGACGATTTGAACTAAAAGAAAGGGAAATTCTAAACTCAATTTCCATTCTTTGGGTAGGTTTTCCACTTCTTGATTATGTCATGTTCTAAATATGTGAGAAATGAATTTTTTATATCATATCTAGTATTTATACTTTATTTATTTGTAATTATAGTTAATACACATAATCAACTTATTTTATTTACAAAATGATATTTATAATGGACTTCATCTCAATATCCTTTTATTAACGCATCCATTGATAATATACAACCCCTTCTATTACATGGTGTATAATAAACCCCTTTGACATTTACATTAATTGAATTATAATATTTTTTCTATGAATAATTTTAATAAATTATGAAATGAATGTTTTTAATGTATGCGGTGTCAATGACCTCTCCATCACCGTAATCATTATTTGGATTCATCTATAAGCATTAATGTTTATAAAAGGAAAAAATTCATATTCCCTTATTGGGTGTTTTTATATAGAAATTTTTTTTTGAAATGGATTTTTTTCAATATATTGATATGATTTCTTATGACTGAGAATGAAATGTTATTAGTTAAATGTTGATAATTTCAATATTTTTTGTTTTATGATTATGTAATGGTACTTGGACATTTTACAGGTGGTTACATGATAAAACAAATGATGGGTGGTTCCGTGATAAACCAAGGAAAAGTGGTTACGTTAAAACCTTCCAGGAATTGGGTATGTAAGTCATCCGTATGGATATTACATTTGTAAGAATGATTTGTTGAAGTCAACTAAATAGTTATTCCATTTATGTATGATTATGTCCCTTGTTTTCCTTTTATTTGGTATGTGTTTTATTTATGGGTTTTATGGTAATATTTTGGTTACGTAGGGTAAGAAATGAGCTTTTATTCCATGAAGAGTATTTACTACATCATAAATGTGAAAATTATTACTTATGATAAAGTATTCATGGTTTACATATTGTTTTGAAAAATATTTTTCTTTCTTTGTGTATCTCTTACTAGTCTTTTTATGCTCATCCCATGTTTTGAAATGTTTTTTTACAGGAAATAAAGAATAATAGATTCAAGGATGAGATCAAGGAAAAAGTATGTTTTTAAAACATGAAAAATGAAAATTTTCTTTTTAAATAGTTTTTTATGAAAAAAAATATATAGTGATTACAAGTATCTACTTATAATATTCATGTTGTTATGTATAATTTGTTATCAAATTATATAATGATCCAAACCTAAAAGTTCCTTAATGTGAATTATTAACATAATTTAAGATTATGTAATTTTTATGTTTGGGGCCTTATAGAATGTCCCTTTCTAAGGAGGGTGGAAAAATCATGTTGTTTTATGTCATGAGACCAGGACATGTAACATATCGTTTAATGTCTAATAATGAGGATTTCATGATTTGAAATTTAAAGTTATTCCACACATAAATTTGGGGATATAATTTATGGTCATCAGCTTTGATAGGAATATTGGAAATTCTCCCCTTTCATGGTAACCTTCTCAGGAATGATATATAACATTCAGGTATAAATGGTATATTTTGTAAGTTGTAATCTGGGGATATCCATATTTTAATATTGGTATGGGGGGAAGGGATTATGGTGATAAATGATGTCTCCCTGAAGGAAAAAATTATCATTGGTGGATGAACCTATTTTGTTAGTGACTTTATGAAATTCTAACTGGGGTGTGTTACTGCAAAGTAAAATAGTTCTAACCTTGAACTGATAGGCCCTACTGGTGGGAGACTAGTGAAAACACAACTGGGGAATGTTATTTCAAAGTTATACATGAGAGTTATCTAGAATCCATACATTCTACTTTTTATGTCCAAACAAATTTTGTGGAGATTCAGGTTTCCCTGGGTATAGAGTGTGGTTTGTGAAAGGAGAGTACATAAATATGAGGGAAGAATTTCAAGTCAAAATTAACCAAGAAAGGGGAAATAGGTTTCCTACATGGGTATAACCCAAAAATAGGAAATATTGTCTCTGAATTTTTAGTTCATATGACTAGGACCATGGTATTATGGAAATGATATGTAATATGTGGCATGTCAGACCAAGGTTATTCTAGTTTATTTTAGACATGGGAAATGAAATTTTAAACCATCATCTTAGGGGATATCAAATCAAGATTAATGATATGATAAAAATATTTTAGGGATGATTTTAGAACAAATTCGAATCATAGATTCTAGAATATTTTCATTGAGGCTTATGAAGGAAAAAGAGGATTCTCCTGAGGATGAAATTTTTTTCGGGTTTACAAACCTGTTTTGTGAGAGAATTTAGGAAAATCTAGTTGTGGTATATTACTACATAGTCATATAGAGGCATACTCTGGATGAAATTTCCTTTAGGTGAGAGACTTTACCAAAGCCAACATGGTCATGTTACTATAAATCCTAGAAAAGGAGACCCTAGGTATTAACCATTCAATCACCGGTTGCGAAAGAAATATTACAGAGCTCTGAAAGAGTCCAAGATTAGGACTATAAATTCTAGAAGAGAAATTTCTGAGCACAAAGGAAGAATTTGTACAATCATTTTACATGCATTGTAAACTCCCCTACATAGATCTAACTCATATGTAGGAGTGGAATCTATTTTTTCTTAATGGACCCTTTAATGAGGGGACCCAAATTAAGAGGTCATGCATAGGTATTTGTTTGAATGAAGAAGAGGGGGAATTTCTCTTTTCCCCATGGTTGGTACTTGGACATAAGGTCGAGGTATAACTATGTATCTCATTGAAATGATAATCAATCCACACATAGATATTAGAGAAAAATGTAGTTTAATGTCATGTGGTAAAGACATCATCCTTGAAGTTTAACATTATGTGGTATGGATGAAGGTTAATCATCATGAAAATTGAATATTGTTGATTGAATAGGGTATAAAACTTAATAATCACTACATATCTTATTGGGGGAAGAATAAATACTCACAAAGTTCTGGAGATGATTCTCCATACAGATTGAATTCATGTATCGAGAAGGGAGCGTTTCATAATTTGCGATCACACAAGAGGGGAGATCCCATATTGGATCCTCTTATATAGACCTACATCATACATAAGATAGTGGTTGCATTGACCATTTTATAGATGGACTAAGATGTAAGATCCAAGAAACTCTACATATCTCATGGTAATACGAATCAATCGATATGTTGTTCTTAAAGAATGATGCAGTTTGAAGTTATGAAATAAAAGACCTATGTTGTTCCTTTTATGGTCATGCATCTAGTACTATAGTAACCCTAATATGAATTTGTGTGCCTTACTCTTGTATGGAACTTTTTATGAAATATTATTATCCCAAGTGACCTATGCTCAGTTTGGGAAACAAGGAATATTAAAGGTTTCTTCCACTACATAAAGAAAAAAACAAGTAAAGGATGTGGGAATTTATGTTCTTTTATGGTTGGGACCATATATATGATCCAAGAACCACTACATATCACATTATAATGAAAATAAAGTCACACGTAGTTCTCTAAAGTCACTTTATGCAGGTCCGACCCATATGCAGGGAGGGGTTATATTTTTATGTTGCAGCAAGGCCTGATCTGTATGATCTGAGGATCACTACATATCTCATTAGATTAAGAATGACGTCATACCTAGTTCTTGAAAAGAATGTATAGTTTATCTTCATGTGATAAAGACATTATTTGTATAGTTAAACCTCTTATGGAATGGATGTGGGACACCTGACATGGAAAGGAAGTAGTATTTTGGTTGGGCTCAATATTATTAGTTTGAGGGTCACTATTTATCCATTGATGGTAGAAATCAACACACACATAGTTATATAAAATATTTCTCTATATTAATCCGGTTTTGACACCAGAAAAAGGGGAAAATTGTTCTTTCTAGTATAATTTGTTGTCCCAAGACATAATGTCTAGTTTTCACTACGTATCCCCAACAATGAGAATTAAGTCATGTTTAGTTCTGGAAATTATCCCTGTGAAGGTTTTCCCCATGAACATGGGGTATTTATTATGGATAGGACTAATATTTGAATCTGGACATAACTAAATATCTCATGAAAACTATAATGAATCCATATTTATTTCTTGAATAAAAAGTGTGGTCGGATACTATAATTGAATATGGTGATCTTATTAGACACAGATTAAAATAGTATACAGTTTTATATCATGAAACAAGGATTTGAACCATGATGTTACAATCAAGTTTTAAAGATGGTGTTACATAGATAAATGTTTTGTGACATGGACGTCAGTGTCATAAATTTAATCATCTTATGACATTGATCATATACTATCCTATTTAAATTCTTATATCTTGGACCATATAGATATTTTTTTGTCTGTACCTTGTGTATGTACTAAGGCCCATCCCAATTTGGCTCATGATTCGGAAGCTTCTTTCTTGGTATCATTAGTGTCCTATGGAAAGTTACTAATTCTCCATGGAGGAATGAATATATGTGGAATTTATTTTTAAAATCTCGTATTATCGGATTTTTATAGACCTCAAAGTGATGTAAATTTTAAAAGTTTTTCTCATTGAGCATCTCCAATTCATCCATCATTTTTTGGGATTTCTCACCGTTGTATAGTTGGTCAAATATAGAAATACATAGTGATGTAATTTCGAACTCAATGGCCAGGACTACTTATATCCCCTAGAAAAGTAAATATGAGGTTGTCCACTTGGAAGTATAGGTTGTGGTTTGGTTATACCATAAAGCTTGTAAGATATTATCATGCCAATGCTTCTAATCCTTACCCACTATATTTTTGAGTTCATTTTATAGGGTCTTATTGAATTCCTCTATCTTCCCATTAGCTATTTAATGATAGCATGATGAGTGGATGGATTTGATGTTATACTTTTGATACAACTTTTGCACCTTAGTAGAAAAAAATTGGTGCCATTATCAGTTAGTATTTAATGAGGGAAACTAAATCTTGTAATGATGTTAGCCTTTATGAAGTTGTGGATTATTTTGGACCTAACATATTTGAGGGGTATTTACTTAGCCCTTTTGAAGAAGAACCTGGTTTTAGTTACGATGTATACAAACTTTATGGCCATACGTTGAGGTTATGGCTCCACAACCTCCAATTCCCATATGGAAAATTTCTAGGTTTATTTAGTTTTATGTAGAATCTTCAGAGGTATCTAGATAATGTTGGTATGTACATCATAGGAATGACACTTCTTGGTGAATTCTGTGAAATCCAATGTCATAGTGAGCTAGTAGTAACCAATCCATTGGATTTAATGGGAATATTGAAACCAGAATGGGGGACACCAAATCCTCCTAAGTGTACTTCTTTCATAGTGGTTTCAGTCTCTTCTTTATTGATACATATAAGAAGTATTCCATAAAATCCAAATTTATCTAGTACTTTGTAATTATTTTGGACATTATAAAGAGTTATATTAGTTTTCTCCATCAGATTTTCTTATTCCTAACTTTTCTCGATAGGAGTAATAAATTTTGGAGTCAGTCCGTGATGGGAATAATCCACCTAGTGATAGGACATTGTGGTTTGGGGACTGGGATAATTTCAACAATCTGTTTTATTCTATATCATACAAAAGGTGACGCCATTCGATGATCTGTAATGTCGATGACCGTTTTATCTCATTTTGGATCTTATAAAGTCGTAGCATTGTTTTATATTGCATCGACATGGGGATTCTTTGATTTTGGGATATTGGTAAATATTGTATCTTGTAGAACTCTGACACTAACCCTCATAAATGGTCATATTGAAGGATTAACATTTATTTTCTAATGCAATAATCCTACTTTATCTGTTTGATTACCAACTCTAAACTTTCTTTTACCACTCGGTGGCCCACTTATATTTGGAGTGCTAGTTATAGGCCTACAATGAGCGCCTAAAAGTTTGCCTCACTATTTTTGTATCCTTTTGATAATAAGTAGTAATGAAATACTACATTTTTTATTGATATTAACATAGTCCCAAAGAAGACATAATATATTATTGGTTCATTAATTTCGTTCCTTATTAGTCTTTTGAATGCATCTTCAAAATACATTTCCCACAATTGGGGTCCATATTGAATAGAAAAAATATATTCCTCTAGAAATTCAGTATTCAACGATGTTGTTTCTATAGATTTTTTTCTTTAAGAAAATATTCAAAATACATGTAGTGCCTTAGTTTCTGAACTTTGGATATTAGTGCTTGAAATTTCCTCTTGATATTTGAATAGGGAGTCATATCATCATACTTGGTTCAGTTGATATAGTAGAGGTTTTTTCATCCCCATCATGATTATTTTATGTGAACAAAGCACCTAGTGATCAACCTAGGGAGATCAAATATAGAATTAGAGGATTACCCTCATTGAGAAGCATTATCACTAGTGGGATCAAGATATATTTTTTGAGGTTGTTGAATGCTTCCTAGCTATCACGGTTTCATTGATATATGACCCCCTTCTTTATAAATTTGCTAAATTGAAACAATTACCTATGAGGTTAGCTATAAATTGCTGTTGAATAAATCAGTATCTCTGTAATGGGAATGGGAAAGTCATATTTCAAAAAGTTCTGATTGAGATCTATGAAGTTAATACAAGCCCTGATTTTCAAATTCGTCTTCTCTACCGGGATGATGTTGGCTAGCTATTTTGGATACTAAACATCCCTAATGAATCATTCTTTTATGATACTTTCCACATCAATGTGAATTTTAGATGTATGAGTAAGGTGTTTCCTTATGGATACATGTTTGTATCATCAATGGTCTTCCAGAAAGCCTAAGTGATGGGTGGCTACATTGAGATAGAGGCCTGGAATTTCAGTGTAATTCTAGTAAAACTTGTCCCGGTATCTCTTGAGGAAGGAGTTTTATACCTCTTGTTCTTCATAAGTCATGACTACACTTACCAAAGTGGGCGATGGATTTTCTATTATACCTAAATTACTTATCTGAGTTCATAAACAGTGGTAAAAACAACCTCCTCAAATACTGGAGGGGAATCCATAAGGTATTCCTCCTCCCCCTTTCTCTTTCATATCTTTAACCTCAGAGTAAGTGGGTGATGAAGAAAATTTCAAAAAGTTGGGGGAGGATTCAATACTTCGACATTCATAAAGTGAGGCAACCACTTCTGACCTAACTGATAATGCATGAAAGTGATGATGTTAAATGGATGGTGTGAAGGAATTTTCACCTATACATTTTTCATTATCTACAGAGTCGATGAATTATTCATCCTTGTCAATTTCAATAGTCTTAACTAATGGAATGGAAATCTCTTAACATGTTCCTGAATTTGGTCCCACATCTTTGATATGAATGATGGAAGACACATAATTTTCAATGAAATTCTATAAATTATTAGACGTGATCATTTCCAGACCATTTGGGGCATTTATTTAAGAAAAATCATAAGTCATGGGTTGTTTCTATTAACTCTAGTTCATTAATGCATCAATGTATTGTGATTCACAAGATATAAATGAGCCTTTTCACCATTAAATTTTATAATTTTACAATTGATGCAATATTTGAGTCATTGGTGGTATATTGAGGGAATTACCACATGATGATGTAACCAAGGCCTTCCCAGCAAAACATTGAAGGTCGTATCTTGTTGGACATCCATGAATTCTAAGTTGAACATGAGGACCTAGAACTCATTCATGATTTTTACTTCACACTACTAGAAAATGGAACTATCCCTAAGGTTTTAGGGAAACCTCTGAGGATATGAACCCCTATACCCATGGTTTTTTAAAACTGTGGGCATAAGAAACTCTTCAGGACCTATATCTATGGTTTTGGAAAACCATGGGGATAGGGGGCTATACCCACGGTTTTCCAAAACCATGGGTATAGGTCTTGAAAAGCATCCTTGGCCCATGGTTTTCAAAAACCATGCGTATAGGGGTACCTATCCCCATGTTTTTACCCAAAACCATGGGGATTGTTCTGGGATAAAAGACGTATACCCACATTTATGAAAAACTGTGGGTATAGGTTTCCCGTGTGTGCGCGGGAAAATTCTTTTTGGCAGGAGTCATATACCCACGGTTCTTCCCTCTATACCAACAAATTATATAACTATATTTAGAGATATATATATATATATATACATAGGTGATGTTAGGGAAATGGTAAGATGTGGTTTTTGTAGCGAAGAGGTTGTGGGATCGAAACCCGCTCTCTGAATTCTTTTAGGATTTATACCCACGATTTTAAAACTGTAGGTAAAAGACTTTGACAGCATGTCAATTGTGTATGATGCTTTGACACGGTGGCAGAACAACTATACACACGGTTTTGGAAAACCGTGGGTATAGGTTGGGGACCTATATCGATTCCGACAACAACCACGGTTCCCAAAACTGTGGGTATAGGCTACACCCACGGTTTTGGGGGCTATACCAACGGTTTTGAACCGTGGGTATAGGCTATTTTTTTAGTTGTTTCACTAAGAGGCTTTGTCTTATTTTTGTCATAACTATGTTGCATTAGAGAATAGGGAATCAAATTATACTTGTCAAGATCATGATAACAAAGCATTCAGAATGGAATAAGTTTGAATCATGATAGTTTTTCAATGAAGGATCGTCATATATCAACAACATTTATATTTAAAAATACATAAAATGTTCTGGAATGTCACATTATGATGGAATCTATGTCCTTTATGAAAGAGATGATTGTGGTACATTTTAAAGGATCGTTCTATGCATGATATACTTCAAAAAAAACATCACCCTCAAATTATTGAGGGCTTAAAAAGTCTTCAACAAGTGCTTCTCAAAGGTCTTCTAATATAATCAAAGCTTATTGTATTGAAAACTTGGTCCGCACCATGGATAATTGTTTTAATATTTAATAATTTTAGTCTTAATGTATGTGCCCCCTAGCACGGGGATCCTCCTTTATAGGTGGTTTAGTTACAGAATTAATTGATGTGGATGGATCATCCCTTGAATAAGGAGTTGAAGGTTTTTATTGTCTTCATTGATTACGTTGATTGCTTGTAGTATCATGTAACACCCCGAGATTTTATTAATTCTTTTTTTTTTGAATTAATTTATCCTTTTTAATATTTTTCATTTTACACAACACTAAAAATAGTTTATTTTATATTAAATTAATGTGTTTGGATTACATTATATGAAACACCAATTTAATCATGCATTACACACAAAATAAATTCTTTCTTGCTCGACATGAAACCTAGAGGTTAGCTTGTGTTACTTGCAATAATGACTTTACTCTATGGCTTATGTAACACACAATACTTAGTTTTATCAAACAATATATTATTAAAATGTTATTATTTAATATAATAAGATATAACATAGCCATTAAATTAGAGGTTATTAATATTATTGATTAATTTATGAAAATATATTTTTTATATAAATATAATATGAATTCATAGGATACATATGAATTTTAAATGAATAGGAAAACATATTAAATAAAAAAATATTAATATGTTCTTAGTTATTTCTCACCCTAATAAATTAAATTAATTAGTGAATTATATTAATGTAATATATATTTTATATGTTTAAAAAATATTTATGATATTCATCCAATATATTCTATATACATAAGATAAGAATAAAATTTATTTTATGCATAAAAAAATATATTTTTTATAAAGGTTGTTTTAACACAATTTTAATAGAGAACCCATTTAAAATCCATTTTTTATAAATTTTATAGATATAATATTTCAAAATAAACTTCAAATTTTAATAAGGAATATAAAAATTAGGTTAGCATAAATATTTTATATTGTTCTGTGAAGTTTTATTTTTTATTAACGATGAAAAATAATAAATTTTAGTTCAAAAACATATTTTTTATAAAATTTATTTATAAGGATAAATTTATATTTAAATTATTTTAATATTTTATTTATATAATATTTTAATCAATTAATCCAATTTAGGTCATTGGAACCAAATTCACATCAAAATTTGATACAAAAAAGTAGAAAATGTTTCATCATTTTTATATTGAAAACACAATGTGTCATCCCATAATGGGTTTAAATTTAAATTAATATCATCCAATTCTGTGATTTTAATTTGGTAAAATGTATTTCATATTTTTAATATTCATAATTTCTAATGTCAAATGAGTTCAACTTATTTTTGGACCAAAAATATTTGTGAAACAATTTAAAATTAATTATATAGATTGAGGTAAAATTAAGATTAACTAAGGAGTAGACCATAAATTTAATACTCAAAATGACCTAGAAACTTTTCCAAGATCTATTATATGTAAATATTTAGACACTATCCTCACTTGAAACAACTTTTTTCTATTACTAGATCCAATTGAAACATAAAAAACATGGGTGGAATTCCCTCGTCAAATATTTACAAGAGTGTAACTCTTATTTCACTATAAAAATGCCTCCTCCCCTCCCACTTCCACACACCTATAAATTCACTTAGATTACCTAAACTCTAATCAAATAATCTCCTAACATTAACCCCTTCCTCTTAGAATCCTCCCCTTGTGAACAAAGAAATACAAGGTTGACTTTTGGAACAAACCAAAAGGAGTTACCCGATTAAGAGGTGACGTCTTCTCTCAAGATGATTTATTTTATTTTCATTGTCCACTCACATCACTATAATTATTTCATGATTGTATAACAAATCCAGTATCTTAAATATAAAATTATTATTTATTCTAATGGTTCTACATACACTTAAACACACCACTATCTAATGGGTAATGCACATATTGTTTACGGGTACGGTGAACTACATCCACACTAAATGAAGATTGTTCGTTTTTTTATTTAATGCCTCTCATGATAGAAATTATGATGTAAAATATTTTTATATGTAATATACTATAAATATTATTTATTAAATATTATTTATTCCTATTAAAACAAAAATCTTTTTACTTTCCTATTGATGAAAATATGATAATTTTGTTTAAGAAAGTGTAAACTACCGCACCATCAAGGCGATGTCATTCAGTCACACACTAGATGGAATGTATTTAGGATGGGTATGGTGAACTTATATGATATATATTACATGATAACTCTACTTTAATTATATTATATACATATATTACTTTTTTTTCTTTATTTCAATATGAAAATAAAAATAGAAACAACGTTCATGCGTACATACGGATTACCATCTATATTCCATTTCGTACTTCTATATTCTATAGATTATTATAACACACATATAATGAATATAAATGATATTTATTTCATGGGTAAAATTATATAATTTTTATATAAAAATAAGTATTTAAGATATAATAAATTAAGACACATGTATAGAAAAAAGCAGATATTACCTGAAGTGAAACCTTAACATAGGATTGTTAACAAGAGGGTGATATAAGGTCATAATAAAAACATATAGTGTATAAAATATAATAATATTGTTTTTAAAGGATTTAAATAAATATAAATTTATTATACCTGTGATTTAAATGCGTATTATGATATTCAAGACACAAGTTAAGGTAAATCTCATCTCACTTTTATTCCTAAAAGATAAATGCCTTATTCACCACTCAATTATTTTGTGTAGTGATTGTACTTACCATGAAGGTATTATATGCCTCTTATAATTAAATATATTGGTATTTACATATCCATTTTTTTAACATTATTTCACGGGGTTTATGTTTCAAAATTTACAAATCGTTATGATAGTTTTCTCTCAATTTTCATTCTTTGAGACTCATGTTTTGTTATGAACCATGATTATTTTTTAATGTCTATATACTTCCATTTTACATATTATGTCATGAATATACTTATTTTTATTATATTTTATCTTTATTTAATTTCCATTTCTTATGTGGAGAGTGTGATACAAAGTTACCATGTAGTATGAGTTTTTTGAAACAATCTCATCATTTTTTCAAGATTGTTAATGATTATGATTACTTTAATGAAATCGTGTGATCCTTTACTAAAGGTCACTCATGAGTATCCCTATGATATTTTATTTCATGATATATTCCTCTATTGGTACTATTATTCCACTCTTTGTTACAGTGTATAATATGGAATGTGTTTTTATGAAATCTTAAACTTTTCCCTTTCTTTGGAAGAAAATCGTTGTTTTCCAAAATGGGTTTCCTAGAATATTATAATATTATACCTAATAATTAAAAAACATTTCTCCATTTTTTGTATTTTACTAATTGTTTCAATGGAATATACTTTAAACTTTTGGAATAAGGAAATTGTTTACCCTTTTTTCAATGAAAAGGTAATGATGTTTTTACATTGCATGGCATGTACGGATTAACCCAGAGTTATTTCTATGAAAATTAATTTGTATGTTTAAAAGGTTAATTTTTTTAGAAATAGTTATTAAAATTATTCTCAAAGAAATAATTTTTAAAACATTTTCAATATTTATTTTTATGTTTTTGAGGTTATGATTTTCAAAAAAAATCAAACTTTCTTTTTATGTTTTTAAAATGTTTTCAACCAAAAAAGTTTTTAAAATGTTTTGAATTTTATTTTTTTAGTTTTCAATCAAATTAGTTTTCAAAATGTTTTCAAGTAGTATCAATATGTTTTAAAATAATTGATTTTAAAAATTATTTCAAGTCTCCTTTATAATTTTTTAATTTATTTTCAAAAAAATTGATTTCAAAATAGTTTTATGAACTAAAAACCATTATTCAAATAATAAATGGTATATTACTCAAGAAACGTTTTTGAAATATATTTTGAAATAATTTTATATATAATATGACATTCTTTGATGTTACTCATGCCTTTCTAAGAAATGATATAATGTTCTATTCATATGAGCTCTCAGAATGGGTTATTCTTACTGTCATGGTATTCATGAAACTTTTTTCTCTTTCACATGTTATATTTTTATGAAATCTATATCTATTTCATGGGTTATATTTTTATAAAATCATGTTTCTATTTCAGGATTTCTTCTTCAGATAAAATGATTATGAAAGTTCTTTTTTTCATAGTTTATTATATGTTTACATATTTAGGATACCCATTTCATTTCATGGGTTAAGATATGATTGTTTATAATTTTGTGGAAATTTTATGTATGACTAATTATGAGATGGGTGAGACCTATATCTCCCTACAATGAATTGGGTAAAGATTTATATCTCATAAGATAGAATAATATGGTCTTGGGTGTGATCCTTGACTACTAAGATCTCCATGGGAGAGAACCATGACAATCAAAATGGTATGAGGAGTTTTGTCATGTTACTAAAATGGACATGGGAGTGATATATGACTACCAAGATGATATTAGAAGGGATTCTTTGGATAATATGGAAATCATATTATATGATTATGTTTCTTCCATAATTCTATGATTTATTCCAATGTTATTATTCCATGGATAATGTTCTCTATTTATTTATGATCCAGGTCTCATGAATTACCAATATTTATTCCATGATTTTTATTTATGGTCATTGATATGTATAGTATGGTCTTCTATTTTCATGATCACATTTTCATACCCTATACTGATATTTATGCTTACATGACTCATTTTTTTACCCTCACTGAGCATATAATCTCACCCCTTTTATATTACCTTCCTCAAGTTATAAAGATATTTATTATGTTTGATGTGTCTAAGAAGGGTTATTGTGAAGAAGAACCTATTGGGAGATAATTTATCTTACTTATCTACAATTTTTCATGTTTTCTTCTTTGTAATTGTACTCAACTAGTACGGTTTATGGGAATCTGTTTGTATAATATTTTATGTATTTCGTAAATGTTATGTAATGTTAACGTTTGAAAAGTGAGGTTTTCTATAGTTGGTATCATATAAAAATTTTAGTTATCCTTTTAAAAATAGGATGATAAGAATTTAGTGAGATACATTTTTATATTTCTAAGGATATATCTAGGGATCTCTCTAATGATAAATATAATGAAGATACAATGTTTAGGAATATATTATGGATTTCTGGTAAAGGATACAGGGAGAAGATTCCTAGAATTACATTTCTTTCATGATATGAAAAGTGGATGTAGCTCTGGAATAGATGTGAATAGGGGTAACAACTACGATAAGATGTTCTAGATGAGACTCAGGGTAATCTGGTACCTGACAATGGTCATTGCATCATCCCTTGTTTGAAACTCCCAAGGGATATGCTATGGGAATTCGAAAACTCTTCATGAAACATCATGTATTATTTAAATATAATTTGGCTATGAATAACCTAGCATGAACCTAGGTTATCATCGATTAAGTAAGTTATCATTGTGTAGACATCATATTAGTAATTATTTTCATGACTACATGGTTTTATGCTATGATAAGTAATTATCACACTATGCTTCTTGTTTTAGTAAATATAGGTAACTAGAAGGAACTGAATAAAAGTTGAATGTGGAAGAATATTTTCGGATGAATAGTCAAGTTTGATGATCAATGGAGTGAAATACGTTGTGATCATTCCTAGTTCGTTTTCATGGAACATGGTTAAAAACATATACCTTAACCTACTCTTGGACTCACTAAGGAAGATAATAAAGGAATTCACTAAGATATTGGGTAATGGAGACCATGGTGGAAAGAATATTCGGTTTCCATTGTGTCAATAATGTGAAAATAATTACCTTAGTAATTTTCATATATGAATGAGAATTTGTTTTTACTGTGGAAAAGAAGGACACAAAGAAAGTAACTGTAAGGTAATAATGAAGAGTTCAGTTAACGAGGTGGATGAAAATATCAGCCTCCCAAAGGCATCATTGAAGGATAAGTGTTTTAAGTGTGAATTAAATAGTCATTATGCAACTCAATGTCCAAGATTAAAGAACCTTAAGGGAAATAGGAAGGTGGTGACTGTAATGGTTACATTCTAGATGATGAATATACTACATATGATTTGTGAAAGGATATGGGAATTGTGTAATAGGATGAGGAATCCTTTTTATTATCATAAGGATGAAGTGAAATAATCAATGTTTTTATTTATTTTTTAAATATTAATGTATATAAATGATGTAATATAAAAGGGTTGGTATACTTATATTTCCACATAGAATTTACATGGTTATATAGAATGATCCCGATGGACTCATGAAGCGATTTAATGACAATGGGATATTTTGATGAAGGTAACATAACCCTTGATATTTTCTTTATATTTAGATACTGTAGTTATGAATTAGTAAATTGGATGGTATTGATTACCTCAGAACTATGTAAGGACTTGTTGACTTTTGGGTTATGTAATCATTAATGAAGTTTACACCATTTTTTGATTTAAGGACTAGATCTAATATAATTTGGAGTATGGAATAAGGAAAGCTTTAAAAATGGTTTATGGTAATTAATGTTATTATAATTTTTCAAGGGAATATATGATAAGGGTACTGAAATGTTTGTAATATGACAAAAAGGTGGAACTATGTGATATATAGGTCATCAATGTTTAGCTGATTTCATGAATTCTTTACTAAAGCTAGGTATTTCCATATTTTGGAATGGTTATAAGGATAACCATTGATGAAATGTTTAATTTAATATTCAGATAAATTATTTATGTATTGAGACTGTATTGACAAACTTGGTTAAAAGGTTATTTAGTGATTAACCTTATTTCAAAGATTTAGATCGTATTTATTTTATAAATTAAATTAATGTGGTTTTAGAAAAGGAAATCATGTATATTGGATGATATACAATCATTTGTAGAAAGGTTGTGGGTCATGAACCCATGAATAAAGGATAATAAGGGTTTCATGCTTACACTTGCCTACGCGATGTCCTCATTGATATACAATTTTTTTTATGAATAATAATTTATCATAAAATAGTGCTGTTAATTTTTATGTTCAAAATTAATATAGTAACCATATATATTTTTAAGTGTTTTTAGAGATAAATAGTTATACTTTTTAGACTTTTTTGGGCATAAGATATTTTTTAAAATGTAATTTTAGTACATCGAGCATCAAAGTTAACTTCTTCATGTCAATTTCTTAAATTAATGGAAGAATTAGAAACATTTAAAAAAAATAACCAAACAAATGAAATTTTTTTATAGAAATATGTCATATAAATATATTTCCTTATATTCATGGTCGATAAAAGAGTTACTCAAATATAGGTTAAGGATAAAAAAATTTGTGTCCTAATACCTTAATTTTTTTAAATGAATGCCTTTAAAATCATAACAAATTTACGACGTTGAGTTCCTAAACCTTTCATTGATCGTTCACTTGTTTTTGATTTATATCCTAAACCACTCCCAACGAATATTTATTCATTTAATCCAAATCAATGTTGTCACTTACAACCTATGTTCTCCTATGAGAAAACCCAATTATATGTTACTTTGGGTGACTGTTATGGTACCAACATTCCTTTTTTGGGAAGTTTTTGTATTTTTTTAATGTGGGATTCTAAGAATGATAATTTAATGTATTAAAAAAATTTAGCATAGAATAATTTTGAGGGTGAAATTCATTTTTTGGGCGTTATAATGTAACACCATGAGATTTTTTGAATTATATTTTTCGAATTAATTTATCCTTTTTAGTATTTTTCATTTCACACAATACTGAAAATAATTTATTTTATATCAAAGAACTATGTTAGGCTTGCATTATATGCAACACCAAGTTAATAAATAAATACACACAAAAGAAATTTTAGATTTCTCTACACGAAGCACTGAGGGTATCTTTCATTACCCGCAACAATGACTTTCATTCATGGCTTTCATAAGATGCATGACAGAGTTTTACAGAAGAATAATATATTAAAATTTTATTATCTATTATAATAAGATTTTCCTTCTCCTTTAAATAGAGGTTATGAATTGTATTTATTAATTTATGAAATTATATCGTTTAAAAAAAAATAATTTGAATTCATAGGATACTAATTAATTAGAAATTAATAAGAAAACTGATTGAATGTAAATGAAAATATTAAAATGGAATTAGAGATATTTTACCCTAATAAATTAAATTATTTTGTGAGTGATATTAATGTGATATATATTTTATTTGTTCAATAAAATATTTTTTATGTTCAACCAATATGTTTGATAGACATAAGATAAGAAAAAACATATTTTTGTGCATAAAACCTATATTGTTTATAAAGGTAGTTTTACAACCTTTTAATGGAGAACCCATTTTAAATAATTTTTTTAATTGTATGGATTAATATTTCAAAATAATCTTAATCATGGAAATAAGTACATAATAATTATGTTAGGGTAAATTTTTTGTATTAGTTTGGGAAGTTTCATTTTTTAATAAATAGTGAAAATACTGAATTTTAGTTCAAAATTTCTTTTCATCTAATATATTTATAAGGATAAATTAATTTTAAATTTGTTTAAAAGTCTAATTAGGTAAAAAAAATTCCATTAATCCAATATAGGTCCTTGTAAACAATTTTACATCGAAAATGGAAATAAAACTTAGCAAAATTTTGATCATTTTTACACTAAAAACTCATTGTGTTGTCTCGTCAGTAAGATTAAATTTAAATTAATTTCTTACAATTCTGTAATTATAATTTGGAAAAATGTATTTTATATTTTTAATCATCATAATTTATTATTTATAATTGGGTAAACTTAGTTTTTTACCCAAAAAAATAGTTAAAAATAATTAAAATTAATTACATCGCTTAAGGAAAAATTAAGCTTAACAAAGGAAAAAACCTTAAATTTAAGACTCTAAACGACCTAGAAACTTATCCAAGAGCCCTTTTCTGGTCCTATTTCGAACCTATACTACCATTTATCATATTGTTTCCTCTATTTGATCCCCTTGATACAAGAAAAATGTGGGTGGTATTCACTCTTCAAATATTCACTACAGGGCCACTCCTCCTCCATTATAAAAAGGCCTCTTCTCCAACCACTTCCTCACACCTATCAATATCTATGGCTCAAATAAAATCTGATCAAATAAGTATAAGTACAAAATATATAACAAACTAACACACATTTAAAGAACAAATAGGATATTACTCGATTTGATACCTTAATATAGTATTGTTAACAGGTGTGTATTATAATATCATAATCAAACCATATATGGTATTATATTTAATAATATGGTTCATTAAAATATTTATAAAAAAATTATAATTATTATATAGGCTTTTTTATGAGTACAAAGCGATTCAGGACACAGGGTAAGGGAAATTTCATCTTATTTTTATTTTCGTGAGATACAAACCTTATTTTCCACTCACTTTTATTATCATGCAAGTAATACCCATGAATGGATTATATGTATATTATAAATAAATTTATTTTTATTTAAATATCCATTTTATTAGTTTTATTTTATTTTTTTGTGTTTCAATGGTTACCAAATTAGTACGATAGTTTTGTCTCAATTTTCCTTCTTTGAGGCTCATGTTTTATTTTGAACCTAAATTATTTTTAAAGGTGTATATACTTCCAAATTACATGTTATGTCCTGAATCTCCTTGTTTTCGTGATATTTTATGAATATTTTAATTTCCCTTTATTAAATGGAGATTTTGATCCCAAGTTACCAAGTACGAAGGTTTTATTGAAACAATCTCATCATTTTTTGACACTGTTAATGATTATGATTCTTTTAATGAAATATTATGATCCATATCTCAAGAATTCTCATGACTATCCTTATTATACATTATTTTATGATATATTTATATAATAGTACCATTATTACGCTCATTGATCCATAATATATTTAATAATATGTTTTTAAGATACCTTAAATTTACCCTCTCTTTGGTCGAAAATCTATGATTCCAAAAAGGATTTCCAATAATATTATACAATTATCCTATAATCATTAAAAAAATTCTTTAACTTTTTTTCTTTTACTAATATTTAAAATGTAATATTATCATAAATTTTTAAACATGGAATTTTTATACCCTTTTTACCATGAAAAAGGAATGATCTTTTTACCTCATACGGTATGTACGGATTTTCTTATATTCATTTATATGAATCTTCATTTCTATGCCTGAAAGGTTAGTTTTTAAGAATTTTTTTTTTAAAATAATCTCAATTAAATAATTTTCAATGAATTTTCAAGATTTATTTATAAGTTTTCAATGTTTTGGTTTTCAAAACATTTTTAATATTTCATAATAATTTTTCAAAATTATTTCAATGAAAAAGTGTTTTAAAATGTTTGGAATATTATTTTATATGTTTACATAGAAAAAGTTTTTAAAAGTGTTTTTAGGCTTCTTTTATAAATTTTAATGGAAAAATGTTTTCAAAATGAGTTTAATTATTCATTATAAGTCGTTAATATATTTTCTATGAAATTTATTTTCAAATAATTTTATGTATTAAATAAAATTAAAAGAATAAAGAATATTTTACTCGATAAATTTTTTTGAAAGATATTTCAAAATTATTTTCCATCTAAGATGTCATCCCATAAAGTTACACATTCCTTTATAAGAAATGATCTAAAGGTTCCATTTATATTGTTTCTCTGAATGGGTTATTATTGATGTCATTGTATTTATTTAACACATTTATCTTTCAAGGGTTACATATTTATTAAACATGTTTATCTATCATGGGTTATATGTTTATGAAATTCATCTATTTCACTATTTATTATTCTGATTAAAAGATAATTAAACATGTAACTTCTTCCATATGTTATTATTTTTTTCCATGTTTACGATACCAATTTCATTTGGTGGGTTAATATATGATTGTTTGTCATTTTGTGGTACATGTATGTTTCATTTCATTATGAGATGGGTGAGACATGTATCTTCATCTAATGAATTGGGTAGATATTTATATCTCATGAGATAGACTAATATGGTCTTGGTAGTTAACCATTACTACTAATATGTCCATGGGAGTAAAATGTGACTTCCAAGATAGTATGAGGAGAAATATTAATGACTTCCATTGGATACTATGGAAATTATATTATATTCTTACATGTATACCAAAATTCAATGTTTTTTAATATGTTATACTTTCCTAGACAATTTTAATTATTTCTTTATGATTAAGTTATTTTTAATTTCCAATCATTATTCCATGATTCTTGTTTGTGATATTTGATATGTAGGGTGTGATCTTCTATTTTTAGGATCACCTTTTCATGTCATTATGATCATATTTCTGATTACATGCCTCCCATTTTTACCTTTGTTGGGAATCAAAGATCAACCATTTTTATGTTTCCTTTCTTAGGTTATGAAGATATGTATTATCTTTTTTGTGTCTAATAAGGGTTCTAGTCAAGAAGAACCTAATGGGAGAAAATTTAGCTCAATTATGTACCAATGTTCATGTTTCCATGTTTCCAATGGAACCAGGCTAGTGTGGTCTTTGGGTGTCTATTTGTATCATGTTTCAAGTGTAGAGAAAATAGTATGTGATATTAATGTTTGAAAAGAAAGGGTCACTATATTTCACGCCAATGATGATTAAGTGATGGAGTACCCCCCGTTTGGTCTTCCAATACGATCATTTTCGGGCTAACCTTGGAATTTGTAGTGTAACTTTCTTGTTCTTTTTAAGCTTACTAAAGATATCCCCCATGCGTTTTGGAAACATAGATGGTTTTCAAAGGGAAGTGTATGGAGTAGTGACTACTATGAAAACCACATATTCCCCTATATCCATTACTCAACTGGCCTCTTCCCCTAGTTTTGAAATCCAATGTGGAAAATTTGGATTTATAGTCACACTCAACATTTGAGAAGGGGTCCATTAAGTGAATAAAATTAATGGAATCAAATATAAACTCCTCATCTAATGATGAATTCTACTATCAAGTCAACCATTTTTGTACATTTTTTTGGGTGGTTACCATGGTTCTAATATTTTTGGAATTAAGTCTTTTAAAAACAAAGACAACTTTGGAATTTTCATTAGATCAAATTCCTTTGCTTGATTATTTCTCTTGTTTTTATATCACTTCATATAAGATTAGAATTCATAGGTATAAGTTTCTGAGGGAGTCAGTTGTGACATAGGAGAAGAGAACATAGTAATAGATGGCTATTTCAACTACGCTCTGATGATATACTGACTCTGGTTGATCATTATTTTGACAATCCAGTCATTGTAATTTTATGCTCTAATGCAGTCGATATCCTTCCATTTATTCCCATCATATGGATCAGTGGTAGAAACACATTCTACTTGCACAAACTACATTCCTAACATCACATTCCCAAATACCACCATATTCAATATCATTTCTTTGAAAAATAAATCTGGGATGTTATACCCCATTGCTTGATGTAAGGGGAACTTTTTTAGGTATTCTTCTTCACCATTATTAATGGTCTTTTCTGTACTTGGTAACTGGTACAAGTTCTTATCCGATGTTTGGATAAAGTACCCAAGGACATGGTAGTTTCAGACAGATTATAGTTTTTTCTTCATCTCCTCAAACAATTTTTTTCCTTCTCCCTTTAATCATCCAAAGGATATATGAATTGTTTTTAATGCTTAGGAAAGAGAACTACATGATATGTTATAGGATTTTGAGTGGGAACTGGTGTAGGGGTCGGCCTAAGTGTAACAATATAAGCCTCTACTTTCTCTATTATCTTTACATGATTTAATGGAATTACATGGGACATATAATTGGACCATATTATAGAGTATTCGACTCATTGATTGATCATTAAAAGGTCATAATACCCTGTTTTTTATTTTATAGAGATAATTGGTGTGTCCAATTTATCTCAAAGATTCTCCATATAGATGGGAAATAAGTATTCATGAGGTAGTCGTAGGTTTATGGTGTTTTTAAACCCCTTCTATCGAGTAATTAAATATAATACCCCTCATTATCCAACTATTTTTCGTTTTTTAGTTCTAGTAATATTGTCTTATATAGCATTGAGATGAACTGGAAGAGAAAATTCTAAGAGAGATCTTCCCACCATGTAATTGAAAAAAGTAGAAAACTATTATATATTACAAAGGATGTCCCATGTAGTGACTACTAGATTCACCTGAGTTTCAATACCTCCTATTATTCATGGGTCCCCATCATGGGATCACAGTGGGACACAAAATGTGTTGGATTCTACTCTGGGTCCCCTAATCCATTGAAAATTGGAAATTTAGGGTTCCCAATGTTTGGTGGGGGAAGACTCGGATCAGCCCATTCAGCGTAAGTCTTTGTATACGATTATATCGGCACATAATTATCTTCTATAGATTCTAATTGATCTATTATATACTAAATATTATTGATAATAACTTTATGAGTATGTGGTTGGGTAGGAGATAGAACAATGGATGCAGCTGGTAGGGTCAACTATGGTGGTACCACTTGTATCTTCCAAGGGTAACCTAAAGCGGTAGGTCTGTAAGGATGCACTTGGCCCCATTTTGGTTGTGTACGCAATATATGGAACTTTCGATCTTCTATTTTGGTATCCAAGTATATTGTTGGTTGGTATCCCATGTTGAATATATTTTCTGGCTCCACTTTGGTTGCTACGGTGAACCCTCTTTTCTTAGGTACACCAGCTAGCCGTGAAAGTAGAGGATAAACTTGTAGAACTTATCTAGTAGGAATATTTTCTTGGATTAGTTTTTCATTGAGTCTTCTCAATTCATTCATATTCACCTATTTCTAAGATACTATTTCTTCAAGTGTATGTGGACAATCCTCTCCAATAGGTAGGTTGGGCACAATCTTACCTTTATCCATTTAATTTTTTTATTTTCTTTATGAAGTTAATGAAAAATTGGTTTAGGGAAGTCCTAAATTCAAGGAAATCCTCTGGTTCTAGGTGTGCACAACTCCTTCACTTATTTTAGTGTGGACTATATTATGAACTGAAACTTCTTCCTCCATATTCCCCAAATTGTCCTTGTATTTTACAGAGTCTATATAGGTAGTATTAATGATATTTACTGATGTATAGTGAATTTAAAGAATTTTATCAATGTCTCTATAAGAATGACTATTTCTATGCCCTATACAGGACTTGTCTTGTCCTTCTCCAGTTCTCTCAGAACTATTTTGTTCATGGTAATCTAAAGGGAATCCCTAGATTGTTTGATCATAAATGTACCTAATGATGACACCAAATCATGGGATTGGAATAATAAGAAGGATTATTTCTATGGTGTTCCACCCAATTGGGATAATATTTACATTCAATAATGGGGATGTTATTGAGTTATAAAATCCCCCAACCCTAAATGGTTGGGTTTCCCCCATTTCATTTCTATAACTCTTAGAGCATGGCTTCCAATTCTTGAAGGTTTTTGTAAAAAATTCCTAAGTGATGCGGGTTGGGAAAACTCTTGGATTTCCAGGGATTTTCATTTCATTGATACCTTTATCATTTTATGGAATTGTGTTTGAACATGGACGGGGTGAATCATCAAGGTTTCACCTAAACCACCTACTTCTGAAGGCCTTTGTGCTATCTATGACATTTTTGGTATATGAGGACTGAATTTCCTTAAGTGGGAGGCCTGCTCGATATTTTCTTATGTCTCATGAAAAATTATTTCAATATATTTCTCCCTTCTAGCTCAATGTTATTTCGAACCAATCGGGACCTGATTTTTGTTAATAATATCATCATTCGGGAATAGAGTCCATTTTTTAAGATAGCTTGAAGCTGTGAAATTTTTTGATGCCATAATTTGAATACATTGTTAATTGGGTAGTGTGATGAAATGAAATGTTCCACGTTCACTCCATTCTATATTATAAACACTTGATCGGGTATCTATGATCAGCTGACACAATTATTTTAATTCATTGAGGCATGTGCACTAAACAGATCCTTAATTATTCCAGGATTTTGGATGTCGTGCATCCAGAAGAGATTCAGAGTCAATTTGGAATTACATACCTTCTATTAACATGAATTTAATTTTATATTCTAAATAGGGAAATAACATTTATCTTAATTAAAAAATATTGTTTCATATATTGATGTGGATTCCATGCACAGAATCTTCTAAAAACACCTCTAGAATTTTGTATTCAGTAGTGGCTAACTTCCAGAACATGACTGGTATGTTGTCTTTAGCTTGTTTTTTTCTCATGTTCATCATGCCTTCTTAGTATTTTACTAGAGACCCTCAACCAGACTTGAAAAAAGTGGTCTCTTTTCTACTTCTTTATTATAAACAAAATGATTGGTAGGGACTTACTTTGAAATAATTGAAGGCATGTGATCCAAGGGTGGTTTCCAGAATGACTGTCACCTTGAGTTGTATTCCTCTTGAGAAATGATTTCACTATTTAGTGAAAAGGAATAATACATGATTTGACTTATTTTATAATGTTCCTCACAGTAGGAGGGCTTCTCAAAATTAAACCCAGAAGGGGAGGACCCTATTGATGAAGTGAAACACTACCATCGAGATAACTATCACTGTGAATTCCATATTGTAGAGGACTACCATGGTGGATTACAGTAAGGGGAAAACCCTATTACTCATTAATATTCTGGCCACACAGAGGGCTGACATGACTCTCATCAAGAGATGGACTCTCAAAATATATTACATTGTGGTCAGTACGTAAGCTTTCATAGTGGAGTGTCAGAGGAGGACCTTTAGAATTACTACTACTACTTCCATAATTTGGTAATGGGAGAATATGATCTTAAGATGCCAAGGATATGAGTCTTAGAGCATCAATAAATCCTATATTAAGTAGAGTGGGATCATAGATCAGCTATTCGTTTTCTATTATTATATTAGGGAGTTTATTTTTATATTCCCTTTTTCATACAATTAGGGCCACATTCTGGAAAAAGACATTTTTAGGTATGGAAGCTTGTTTGACTGGATCATGTATGGATGCTAGAATTTGTTGAAAGTCTTCGATTAAATTATTAAGGGATTGTGATTACCTCTAAGTGGACATTAGAATATTCCATTTACCTCCTGTTGTAGTGGAAGTATGTTCCTAATCTGGTTTTTTGTACATCACAAGGGAGTTTTTTCCACGACCCTCTTTGTAGGGAGTAGGGGTATGTGTCTTCTACATGGTGACATGTAAATGAGTCACCCTGTTTTTTGGGGGGAATTTTTACTTCCATCCCTCTTCCACTACCATTGTATCTATTATGATATCGTGGAAGTTATGTTGGATGGGGGAAATGAATTTTATCTTCCCCTTCACAATTGTCAAGATATTCTTGGTGACATTAGTGATTGAAATGGGGATATATGTTGATTACAAGTTTGGAGTAGGGAAATGTTTATGTTACTTTCCTTTATTTCCTTCTAATGGATACTGATATTACTTATGTGAAAGGGTATAGATTTGGGTCTTCCCCTATTTTTCATTGAGACCTTCCAACTGACTACTTCAGATGTTGTCAGACAAGACTGATGATAGGATTATAAATGTATGCAGGTGTGTGTGCCTTATTACGGTTTACTTGTAAACATGACTAGCATACTTATTTGAACACATCCAAATGAGGTTTCTAGAAATATTTTTCAGTGGGTTAAGGTTATTTTTCCTGTATATGGTTTACTACTGGCTTTTACTTGCATTCTTTTATAATTCTTCTAGATGACTCGGTTGGCAGGCTTTAGTGGTGCATGTAGGTGTTTGTTCCTACTCTTGGTTTTCCAAAAAAAATTAATTTCATAAAATCTCCATATGGGAAAAGGGTGGGAATTTCTCCCTATTGATTGGTCATTTCACTCGATGGGCCCTCTTGTGTGCCCATGTATAGATGATCAGGGTCAAACTGTTCAGGATAGCACAATCATCTTGTGTAGGGTTCACTGCCGCAAGGTCTTTGTGGTGGAAACTCCTTGTAGGATCCCTAAGTTAGAACATAATTTCTTCTAGATGAGATCGTATATGGTATCTTGATCCACATCCCTAAATTAAGGGGGACTGGTTATTGTGTTTTGGGGATAATCTTCTAAAATGGTTGGAGACAATGATGGGTGTCATCTGGTTCTAGACCCCCAGTCGCTATTGATTGGACCATTGGTGGTAATTTGTGAGCTAGAGGGTCTGTTTGGTATCCACCAGGGTCAGTATTGTTACATTTTGGTGGTACTCCCATAGGAGTGCATATGGGACCCTTCTTTGAAGTGGATTTGTTGGTGATTATTTCCTCTTCTTTGATGAGGAAGCATCATGAATGATAGTTGATTTATACATTTGTGAGAGTTGGTGTGACACTATTTGAATTGAACAGAGGTTTTGTTGAAAGACCCTAAAATATAATTTAAAAAATAATAATAATAACCTATCAAATTAGAATCACATTAAGGAACACATGAATAATTGATTTTATTGTTTTTACCGCTATAATTTTGGGAGTGAAAGGGGGTTATAGGTGGGTGAAAGTGTCATGCTGATTAAGGATTCACGTTTGGTTCACTATTTTTAGATCATCCAATAATTACACAAAGGGATATAATGGTTTTTTGTGCGGTTGGATGAAAAACCTTATATCGTACCTAAAACCACTTCTCTTTCAAGTGATTTCTAATGGGGTTTAGTCATGGAACCGAAAAACCCCAATGGTTTTATATCCATTATGACTGATAGTTATGATTTCCAAAGTCATGTGATCATTGGGAAACTTAATCCATGATACATAAAAACCCACATTGGTCAAATGATGGGAGGTGAGACTCATCGCATTATTTTTGGGGGAATTATTGCCAACTATAGGACTATCTTATAGATTTATGATATGATATTGAATCCTTCATTGATTCTCAAGTGTTATCTGGTTCACCCTTGAATTACCAATAAACTATTATCATGTATCGAACTTAGAATGATCTGTATGTAGATGAGATTATTCCTAAATAGAGATATATATGTGTGTATCCAAGGTTATCCATCCCTGGTACCCTCTTATGTAATTAATATAGATTTTTTTTGTTATTATTATTCTAGTTTTCAGCTATGCATTAGAGCACTCTAGAGATAATCATCATCCATGGATATGGGAGTTGTTTTGATGTAGGGATCGAACCCATGAACGAGCTTCCTACGTATCCTCATGAAATGAATTTGAACCCATGTATTTCGATGCCCCTTAAAAAGAAACATCTTATAATTTAGGGTCATTAATGAGGACAAAACCATGCATTTTAATGTCATACAGAAAGGATGACCAAGTGGAATGTTCAGAGTAAAATCTAGGTGTGGGAATTATTCTAATAAAGCTAGATGGGATATGTAATCAGAGGTTAAATAAGTCCCTATTAGTAATATGGCCTCGATAGAATTAGGGATAGTTTGGGATGTTTGGTTTGGACCTCCAGGTTACCTCCAACGTATCCCTTTCGGATAGGAATCAAAGACCATATATTTTTTTTCTTCAGGACTCATGCCTAGGGAGGTCCTCCGATTGTTTTAATCTTAGGGGATATGTTCCCTTTGACAAGATTTATTTGGGTATTTCACCTCAAACGATATGCGCATTGTTGGGTTTTGGTTGAGGTTTAAACAGAATAGGATTCCCTTTGTTTGGTTTTGTATTACACTTGAAATGATTCTTATAGTTATGGGATCATGTCGATGTCATGACCACTGCCAATCACTAAGATCATGTGAGTTATAATCACTGTGAGAAACAAGAGGAAGTGAAAGAACTAGGAAACTACACAATAATATTTATCTACTGGTGTAGGAGACAAAAATTCCAAGGGAGAGGGATATAGAACGGGTTCTTGCAGTTTTTCCCTCCCATCATTGTACCCAAGACCAAAATGGAGAGTGAAATGTCTTTAAGGTGACCATATCACCTCTTATTTTGGTAACTGAGATAGTCAAATTTTATGGTATATCCCAATATGACCCACAGTTATGGAGATGAAATAATAAATTATACATTAATGGTCCAAAAACAAAGGCTAGTGGACTCCTCTAGGAGGGATTACCTATTCTATATTCCTGGGAAAGATAGGAAGAAATTACACTACTCCTCAATGGGAAAGGAAATCATTATCCTCTCCCTCCCCATTGGAACCAGAGGTCCTTGGTCTAAGAGACACTAAGTTTATGACATGGCCTTATACCTTGTACCTGAGACTGGGAGGTCCCTAACACTACTCCTAAGGTCGGGGCCCTCATTATTGAAGGAAAGAATTTCAGTATTCACCCCGATGGACCTAACTATTAGGTAATAAAAATGTGGGGTGCCTATTACCATGGTTTTTCAAGCCTAGAGTCTTCGATTTAGGCTTCAATTTGGTTCCCCTCAGAAAATGGATCTAAAGGAAGACCAGCCATGCGATTGGTGGCTTGGACGAGGGATAAAAATGGGGATCATAAAAGTAATGGATGTGTGATAAAAGGTTCTTCATGCAGGGCCTAAGATAAGATAAATGTTCCTCTACATTAGGGGTAGGCCCACATGAGGTGGAGGTGCCTTGGGTAACAGAACACCTAGGTGACAATAATTGGGTGAGACCTTGCTCTTGGAACCAAGGGACTCCTCTGGTATCTCTGGAAAGGCCTGGAATAGATCCCTGAATAGGGAAGGGACCATTATTCTAGTAGTTTTCAACATGGGGGGGCATAGGACCTCACACAAGTTTCATTATGTTTCAGACTCTATAGGGACTTTGATCATCATACCCATAAATCCCCACTTCCCTTGGGTTTTGGAGAGCTATCTGATGGGTGTTGGAGGACCTGGTAGAAGGGGATATGAGATCAGAACATGGTGGATTCTTATGATTTACTAGTTGTCTCAATGAGGATCCCTAAGATCATATTTAGAAGAAAATAGGAGACCCTATTATAATGATTTTGTTCATGTAGGTAAAATGTGCATGTTCTTGGTGCATGTACCCCAAATAGGGGTGGTCAATATTTCATTTCTGTGTATGGGAACTAACATGGGTCTTCTAGGGAGACTGATGGGTTCATGTAGGTGCCATATAAAGGGGATCCCACACCTTCTAGGCTGTGCAGGTAGATCAAGGTCCATCCTCTTGGTGCACAATGTTGCGGTGCGCAAGACCAATTGGGAGAACCTACAACTCCATACCGCATGAGCTGCATCTCACACCCCTTCTCAAGATCACTACCAAGTTGTAGTTTTAGCCCATCATCCTGATCCATTCCCTACAGTCACTAACCCTATGAAATATGGATAGTCACACCACATACATTTTGGATTTGACAGTAATAAATTTGACCCAATTTTTTCCATAAATACTTAGAACCCAAAAAAAAGTATTGGATCACTTATATACCCCTAGAAATTTTAGGTTTATAGATTTATAGATTTATGAAAAACTTTAACATATAATAAAAAAATAAGTAACTGGCCCTTAATAATCTATATCATCTCCAATAACATCTTTAAAACTATCATCCTTCTTAGACATATCCTACTAAAAATATATCTAAATAACCCGGGGAAAGGAAACATAAGAAACTGTGAGATCAGATGTTCGATAAGGTTAACCATAGGAGATCTCAGATATTATAAAAGAATAACATAATAATAAGGGTATATGAACATTAAATTTAAAAATGGAACCAACTATATCAAAATCATATTCCTGAGTCATATAATAAATCTTGGAAGTTATCAATACATGAATCATAAATAAATCAAATAACATGAGCCACTACAACATAAAATTGGAATAGGACATGGAATTTGTGGCATACACATAATCATAGAAAATTATTACTTATTAAAGGATCACTTCAATGACCATCATAGTGGAAAATTCCTTATCCTAAACTGGGTTCACTCCCCTTTTTATTCCTAACACACAAAAGTGGGTTCTCACCCCATTCCAACCCTTTACATTTCATGAGTTATAATTATTTACCTAATACATTGGAGGTAGATATACGTCCCACCCATCACATAATTAAAACCATACATATGTGTTCAAAAATAACATAAATCATTCATTGTATCGGAACACGTTAAATGAATTGGGTTTCATAAACATTTAATCACTGCACATCCCATGGAAAAGTAACAGGATTCATAAACATCATTTCATAATACACATTAACCGTCTTGAGAAAGAGTAAGGATGGTATCCTTTGGTAAAATACCTAGTAAAGCATATGAGAAATCAAATAATGTTATCTTACATGGTAAATTATTTCTAAATATCACATCAAATAATTCTGAAGGAAAATATACTTTCCATTTGTTTTTTTGGAAAATCCATTCAATTATAATGAAAAACAATATCTTTGAAAAAACCTTATTATATTATATAGAAATCATAATAAAATTAAGAAAAATGGTAATGATATAATCTACTCATTCTGTATATTCTAAAATAATATTCATCCAATATTTTCTCAAAAAAGTCACAAAGTACTTCATTTAGAAAACATAAAAAAGATTCATTTCAAAAAATTTAGTAAAAATTTCCACATGGGTAAAAGTGAATTTAAAATATTTTAATAGAATATTAAAAACAATTTTTTAAAAATGTATTTGTAAAACATGGTCATGGAAGAGAAATAATCCCTAATGGACACTTAAATATAACAAATTATGAATAAAGATGGGATTGTGAAATAAACCCTTACCACTTTAGTATCATTTGAATCGTAACCCACATAAAATAAAGAAACACAGATGGATATTTAATTCACATAAATTTTAGGATAGGACTCATAAAATAAATTCATGGTCAGTATTCACACCACACAAAATAAACAATTAGTGTATAATACATGAGCCCCATAGAAATAAAAGTGAGACAAAACCCCTTACAAAGATCATATCATTGAAGTGAGAATTAATCAATTGAATAATCTTTTTGTGTCCATATAAAATAATATAAAACAAGATTAAATTTGGTATAGTATAATCAAAATTTATTTCACAGATAATATTAGCAACACATAATCAATGAATTAGACATTTAGCCGAATAAATGGAAATTGAGTTAAGAAATTACTTACCATATGTCCAAATCACCACGTATGTTCTTTATGCTTTTAAATTATATACATAAGTTAATTATGTCACGACCCGCCTTCACCAAGATGAGGGAAGGGACAAAAAATTTCCAGACCCTTCCTTCTTCCAGTTGAAGGAGAGATAATGACCCCCGAAACCTGCCTTCAAAGGTCCCAGAGTGGCGACCAGCGCCAAGGGTATAGAGTCACTCACAAGATGGAAGGCATTACCCTTTTTCTTTAATAAGACTGGGAGATAAGACAGCAACCCCAACAATACCAAAGCTTAAAGTAAAGGTAAAGAAAAAAGTAAACCATTCCCATTTGCATGTTCAAAAGTAAAAGATACAATCCACCAAACTCCAAAGGTAAAGTACCAAGAAAAAAAAAAGAAAACGACAACAGAAACTTCCCCAAGGTCCACACTAGTATAGCCATGAACGATCCCTGAAGTCATCCTAGAAACCTGAAAATAGTTTTATATACGTAGGGTGAGCATACAAGTACACTCGGTATGGAAAACCAAAGAATCCCATCCACAAGTGAGGAGACATTCTAATGCCCTGTGGAAAAAAGAGACAACCAAACACCTAACAAGGTAAACTATCCACCCAAGCCTCACCAAGGCACACTACCCAAATAAAGCAAGTCATGTAAAGTATAGTAATAGTACATCGATGTTTGGGTACCCCACGCCACTTCCCCAATGGTTATTGAAAACATCCTACGCATCGTTCCAATCCCACCATTCTCTCTGCAGTCCCACTCCCATACCCCGCCCGCACACACCTGGGCCACAACCACACATCCCACCCGAAAACACCTTGGCCACAACCATTATTCCACCCACAGACACCTGTTCCAAAATAACCTCATGTAACCATGTTGGAAAACACCTGGGCCAGAACAACCACTGCCACGCCCGAAGACACCTGGGCCAGAAAGCTACAGTCACGCCCGAAGACATCTGGGCCTCATCCTGAAGATACTTGGGAAATAACCTTCCCGTAAACACCTGGGCCAACCACCACAAATACCCCTCCCAAGGATTATTAGGCTAATAATGGACCTCATTCCATCACAGCCCTCCAAAATATTCTTGGGATATCCAGGAATGGGAGCAGAAAAGGAGCTAATAACCAGCCACTCATAGGAGTGTTCGGAAAAACACCCTACCCATGAAATGGGGTGTTCGACACAAAGTGCTCAACTTGGATGGGGTGAGAATAAGAAACATAACAGCTACAGATATATGTATAGGTAACAAACACTCATCCCAACCTAGGGGTTCCAATACCTAAGCACAAACACCCTTGTTACTATTCATTCACAAAAAAAGTCACGACACTCGCGGTCGAGTCACAAATCATTCCCAATCTAATTCCCCTCTCAACCATTCTTGTTTTCATGTTCAAGTGATCCCATTAGGGTGAATTATTCCCTAAGAGGAAATTAACAGGCATAACCACTATCCAAAAAAGAAAAGAAATAGCCAAACAGTAATTTAAGAATTCACACCTGGTTCTCTTGCAAAGTCACAACAACAAAGGGATAAGTCAGATCCCTTGAAGTACGGGAACCAAAGAAAACTCCGAGATACAGCCCCATGTTCCCAAAATATAGGATCCAACTGTTTCTCGGCAACAGAGGATTCCACCCCAATTCGTGATATAAGTCGAGTAACCACACAACCTCAAATTCGCAACCAGCAAAAGTACAATAATAGGGTATCCCATCCCCACCCGTATCACCCCAGAAATCGGCCCGTAAAAGAAACAACCAAACTACTACCACTAACACAAGGCAGGACCATGCAGGTATTTTCATATTTAAAATATTTAACACACTCCATGGTTTCAAATCCAATGTGCTTTAACCGGGGTTATCACAGAAAAGGGATGATCCTAGTGCTTTCAATTTATTTAACCGAGTATACATAATTAACCAATTCCATGGTACGGTTATTTAAAAGCTAAAAAGTGCCTCAAAGAGGCGTTATGGGAAAAACTGTAGAAGGAAAACCCGACATGGATGGATAACACTGATCGGTCGCACTGATCGGTCGTGCCGATAAGGGGCAACCCCTTAGGATCCTAGAATTTGGTAAAGGGATGAACCATGAGGCTCTGGGCTATTACATCAGATACCTCTCAAACTATTCTCACCCTCAAGAATCCAGAACTAGACCCGAAGGAAAGAGGGGGGACCAAACAACAACCCCGAAAGATAACTCTCAGGAGTGAACCTCTCCAACATAGGAACACCTTATATCCTGAACAAACACGGACATCCTACTGCTCATTTCCCAGTGAAATCATGAAAAACTAAATACTAAACTGTTCGGACATGTGGGAGAGGGGTTTCCCTTCCTCCATGTTAAGATACTATCCTCTTTGGGCGGCACTGACTTGCCCGCACATGTTTAGGAGCATCCACATTAATGTGTCCTAACTAGGAATCAGGTCCTCCCCTCCCCATCCTTTAGGAAACTTCACACACATTCATAGAAAAAGGAAACGGTAGATCCCATAGTCAACAAGGTAAAGCATTACATAGAAAACAAGTACTAACAAAAGAGGATAAAATTAAAAACAACTCTGGGTACTGGGCATGCATCTGCGCTTCCCTCGCATAGGTACCCTCCTCAAGCCCACCATGCATCCATAACACGTGAACCAATGGGATGGTTCATCCACGAAGCACATTCTCCTCACGACCCTCGATCATCACTGGTCATTCCACGAAGGCTTCATCATCTTTGATATCTAACTCTCCCCAGTGGAGGATGTGTGAATCGTCATGTAGATACCGACGAATCTATGACACATGGAACACATCGTGCACCCTTTGTATGTGTGGTGGCAACGCCAGCTGATAAGCCACCTCGCCGACCCGGTGCAACACCTCGAAGGGTCCGACGAACCTGGGAGAGAGCTTACATCCCCTGCCAAACCTCTGTGCCCACGCTGAGGGGAGACCTTCAAGAACACATGGGACCCAACCTCAAACTCCAAGGGCCTTTTTCTATCATCCACATATAAATTCTGCCGGTCTTGAGCCACCTTCATCCTCTCTCATATAAGCTTCAACATCTCCGTTGTGCTCTGTACCACTTGCGGGATAAGAACACTCGCCTCCCCAACTTCTATCCAGCACACGGGTGAGCGACACGGGCTCCCATACAAAGCTTCAAACGGAGCCATGACAATGGTATAGTGGTAGCTACTATTGTAGGCGAAATCTATCAGAGGAAAGTGTACCACCCATGATCCTCCGAAGTCTAGGACGCATGCTCGTAGCATATCCTCCAAGTTCTGGATGGTGTTCTCTGTCTGCCCATCTATCTGGGGGTGGAAAGTAGTGCTAATGCGTATCTGGGTGCCAAAAGCATGCTACAAACCCCTCCAGACTCCTAAGGTAAATCGTGAATCCCTATCCAAGACTATGGACCTTGGAACTCCATGAAACTGCACCACCTCATCCACATACCTCTGTTCTAGAGCGTCCACCGCACTTGACTCCCTGATCGCCATAAAGTGAGCCTACTTCGTCAACCGGTCTACTACAACCCAGATGGCGTCATATCCTCCTTGAACCTTGGGTATCCCCGTGATGAAATTCATTGAGATGTCGTCCCACTTCCACTTAGGGATATATAAGGGTTGAGAGAAACCACCTGGAACATGGTGCTCAGCCTTCACCTGCTGACGCACTAGGCACTTGGCCACAAACTCTGCCACCGCCCACTTTAACTCGGGCCACCAAAACTGTCCCCTCAGACCCTGTTACATCTTGGAAACTCCTGGATGCACCGCCAGGGGGTGAGCTGTGGAACTCTCCCAGGACCCTCTCATGCATCGCCTCCGAAGTGAACATTATCCCCTGTAAAATCATCTGGTTATGACCATCCTCTATACACACTTCCAGAGCATTTCCTTGGCTAATTCGGTCACGCTGAACTTCACTCTCTGGGTCTCCCCACTAAGACTCCTCCACCTGACGTAACAGAGAAGACTATACTGTTATCTGATATAGGCAACCCCTTCCACTATCCATCCTCACATCCAGGTGTTGGGAAGCCAACTCCTCCATCGCCCTCCAAGCGTCTACCGACTCTCGGACCGCATCCCTCTATGACCTTCTTCTCAAGGCATCAGCCACCACGTTTCCCTTCCCTAAGGTGTAGGAAATCTCGAAATCATAATCTTGGAGGAACTCTATCCACCTTCTCTATCGTAGGTACATGCCTCGCTGGGAGAAGATATAATTCAAGCTTTCTTGGTCTGTGAAGACCACAAAGTGCTCTTTGAGGAGGTAATGCCGCCACAACTTTAGTGCAAAAACGACCGCTGCGAGCTCCAGATCGTGGGTGTCGTAATTACGCTCGTGGGGGTATAGCTTTCTAGACACATAAGAGATCACTCCTTGTTGTTGGATCATCACACACCCAAGGCCTTGTCCTGAAGCATCACAGTACACCTCATACGCCACCCCTTCTTCTGGAAACCTCAGTACTGAGGTAGTCACTAACTTCTCCTTCAGATAGCTGAAGGCTGTCTCACACTGCTCATCCCATATGAAAGCCCAATCATTCTTCGTCAAGGCTTTCAAAGGTGATACAACTCGAGAAAAGTTGGGTACGAACCTCTGGTACTAACCTGCCAGCCCAAGGAAGCTACAGACCTCTGCCACATTCTTGGGTGCTGCCCAAGAAACAACTGCCTTGACCTTTGATGGGTCCACTAATATCCCCCGCTCGGACATCACGTGTCTAAGGAAGTGCACTTCTCGCGTCCAAAACTTTCACTTGGACAACTTTCCATAGAGGTGGTGCTGTCGGAGGACATCCAAAACCGTCCTCAGGTGCTCAGCGTGATCCTCCTCTGATCTTGAGTAGATCAAGATGTCATCAATGAACACAACCACAAACCGATCTGGATACTCCCAGAAGAGGGAGTTCATAAGCCCCATGAACACAGCTCGAGCGTTCTTAACGCTGAACGGCATGACCACAAACTCGAAGTGCCTATATCTACACCTGAAGGACGTCTTTGGGATGTCTCTTTTATTCAACCTCGACTAGTGATATCCACACCACAGGTTGATCTTCGAGAACCATCTTTCCAATTTTAACTGGTCAAAGAGGTCGTCTATCCTTGAAAGAGGGTAGCGATTCTTGACCATTACCTAATTAAATCTGTTGTAGTCTATGCACAGCCTTAGACCACCATCTGCCTTCTTCGAAAACAACACAGGCGAACCTCACGGTGACGCACTTGGTCAAAAAAAACCCTTATTCCTCAGATCTTCAATATGAATCCGCAGCTCCCATAGCTCCGAAGGTGCCATCCTGTAGGGAGCCATCAAAATTGGACTAGCACCAGGCTGCAAGTCTATCCCAAACTCGATATCACGTCGAGGGGGTAGAGTCGTCACCTCCTTAGGGAAGACATCCATAAACTCACTGAAGATCCCTGGTACCTCCATCATCTCTGCATCCAGTGACTCCACTGATAGCTCAGCTAACAAGAAGAGGAGGGGTCCCTCTCGCCTATGGCCCTTCTGGCCACCCCGCTCGCCGGTGAAAGTAACACGTCGGCTGACTACGTCTAAAAACACGACCCTTCCTCAGAAGCATTCGATGACGGTACATAAAAAATAGCCATTAAATGCCTATGATGACATCGTATGGATGTATCTGCAATAGAAGGAGGTCCCTGACTGACTGATGTGGCCCAATCATCAATCTGCATCCTCGACAAACATATATCAAGTCGGTCTGACCTCCGACTGGTGTGCTCAGCACCAGAGGCACTAAAAGATTCTCAGTATCTAGACCCAAAGCACGACCTAGACTGGGTTCAACAAAGGAGTGTGAATCTCCGGTATCAAACAAGGCATATGCACGGGTGGTAAACAATCTGATCATACCTCGAACGACCTCCGGTCCTACTAGAATTGTTTCCCCCGCGGCGTGCAACTACCCATGCCTAGCTCCTCTTCCCCACGGCTGTTGGCCATCTCCCCGACCACTCCCTGGTCGAGGTCCCTGAGGAGTACCCTGAGGTCAGCCTCCCCCTACAACATCTTCCCTCGGAGGAGCGGGAGCTCGCTGGCCCTACTACTGCTGCTAGAAAGGCCTCGCTGGATACTACTACTGCTAAGGCGGGTGTTGAAACTGCCTGCCACCGCCATACTGCACTCTATCTAAGCACTGATTCCAGATGTTCCCATGGCTCCCATAGATGTAGCATCTTGTCCCTATGCCCAAAGAGAAAGGGCGAGGGCCGAGAGATCGGAACTGGAACTGCTGGGGGCTTCTCCCTACATGTCAAATCCTAGGGGGCCCTAATGCTGGAGTCCTGGTGCTGACGGCCATCCCCTTCGATGATCCCAGTTGGATCCCCTCTCATGACACACCTCCCAGCTTGTGCATCCTCTCCACCACTTCGGCCTTCTTCTGGACCTCCAAGTATGTCGGCAAGGTGAAGGCGGTAACAACGTACTAGAGGGAAGGTCGGAGCACCTCCTCTAAATGTCTCGCCTGAGAATCCTCATCTAGAATGTTGTCCAGAGAAAAGCAGAGGAGATACGTGAACTTGATCCCCAGCTCCCTTACTGACATACTCCCTTTTTGGAGGGAGAGTAGCTCCTGCCTCTTCTCATCTTTCATCGTAGAAGAGAGGAATTTCCCCCCGAACTCCTTCTCGAAATCAGCCCATGCCACCTCATCCTCTCTCCTCTCTCCCAGGTAGAGCGTCCACCGCTGACGTGCTACTCCCTGCATCTAGCTCACGGCCAGAGGAACCCAGTACTCCGTCGGAGCCCGGATCAAGCCGAAAGCTGTCACCAGCACCACTAGCCAACTCTCCGTCTTCATGTCAGAGGAGATGCCCTCATACTTTTCGAGGGTTTTCCGCTGGAAGTCTCGAAGAGTCGTCTACCACTGGATGTCCTCCACCTCTCGATCAGCCCTCTGTCGATCGGTCACTTCAACCTCATGGGCCTCTATCGCCCGCACTACTCGTGGTCGTCTCCCAGGTTCCGTAGCTACATGGTAAACAAGGAATTCCTAAGCTCGAGTAATGTAGAATATTGTTCTTAAATTTTCATTGACTTCTTCATTTATTTTGAATCCCCAAGACACCCATGAAACACGAGAACACAAGTCATTATGATGCATTTACCTTTCCTAGGGTCTCAACCCTGCACTCAGAATGGCCTCACTTGGTCATTCGGTAGGTCCAGAGTCTTTGCATCAGATCATGGGGGGCCCTAAAATCCCATGTCCTAGCCGGTATTCCTTGGCCTAATTCACACACCAAGGTCACCCAACACTATTTCCCTACCATCCCATGCAATCCTCACTATACCTAACTCCAGAATTCATCCTTTCTCTCAACCTGTCCCTCTGATACCATTCTGTCACGACCCGCCTTCACCAAGATGAGGGAAGGAACAGCGGATTTCCAGACCCTTCCTTCATTAAGTTGAAGGAGAGATAATGACCCCCGAAACCGACCTTCAATAGGTCCCAGAGTGGCGACCAGCACCAAGGGTATATAATCACTCACAAGATAGAAGGCATTACACTTTTTCTTTAATAGGATCAGGAGATAAGACAACAACCCAATCAATAACGAAGCTGAAAGTAGAGGTAAAGCCAAAAGTAAACCATTTCGATATGCATGTTCAAAAGTAAAAGATACAATACACAAAACTCCAAAGGTAAAGTACCAAGAAAAAAAACAGAAAGCGACAACATCAATTGCCCCAAGGTCCATGCTAGTACAGTCTCGCACGATCCCTGAAGTCCTCCTGGAAACCTGAAAATAGTTTTATATACGTTGGGAGATCATACAAGTACACTCAGTAGGGAAAACCAAACACTATCATGCACAAGTGAGGAGACATTCTAATGCCCCATGGAAAAAGAGATAACCAAACACCTAACAAGGTAAACTATCCACCCAAGTCTCACCAAGGCACACTCCCCAAATAACGCAATTCAAGTAAAGTATAGTAATAGCACATTGATGTTTTAGTACCCTACACCACTTTACCACAGTTTATTGAAGACATCCTACGCATCGAACCAATCCCGCCATTCTCGCCGCAGTCCCACTACCATACCCCGCCCGTACACACCTGGGCCACAACCACACATCCTACCCGCAAACACCTGGGCCACAACCGCTATTCTGCCTGAAGACACCTGGTCCACAACAACCCCTCGTAACCATGCCCGCAAACACCTGGGCCAAAAATACCACTGCCACCCCCGAAGACACCTGGGCCAGAAAGCAACCGTCATGCCCGAAGACATCTGGGCCTCATCCTAAAGATACTTGGGAAACAACCTGCCCGTAAACACTTAGGAAACCACCACAACTACCCCGCCCGAAGATTCTTGGGATAATAATGGACCTCAGTCCATCACATCCTTCTCGGAGAGTCTTGGTCTATCCGGGAAAGGGATCATAAAAGGAGCTAATAATCAGCCACTCATAGGAGTGTTGGGAAAAACACCCTCCTCATGAAATGGGGTGTTCGGCACTAAGTGCTCAACTTGGGTGGGGTGCGAATAAGAAACATAAAAGCTACAGATATATGTATAGGTAACAAACACTCATCCCAACCTATGGGTTCTGAAACCTAAGCACAAACCCCTTTGTTACTATTCATCCACAAAAGAATTCATGGCACTCGCGACCGAGTCACAACTCATTCCCAAACTAATTCCCCACTCAACAATTCTTGTTTTCATGTTCATGTGATCCCATTTGGGTGAATTCTTCACTACCGGGAAACTAACAGGCATAACCACACGCCAAAAAGGAAAGAAACGGCCAAAATAAAATTTAAGCATTCACACCCGGTTCGCTTGCAAAGTCACAACAACAAAGGGATAAGTGAGATCCCTAGAATTACTGGAACCAAAGAAAACCCCGAGATATATCCCCATGTTACCAAAATCCATGAGCCAACGGTTTCTCAATAATAGAGGATTACACCCCAATTCATGATATAAGCAGAGTAACCACACAGCCTGGAATTCACAACTCAGTAAAAGTACAACAATAGGGGATCCCATCCCCACCCATATCACCCCAGCAATCGGCCCGTGAAAGAAACAACCAAACCGCTACCACCAACACAAGGTAGTCCCATGTTGGTATTTTCAGATTTAAAATATTTAACACTCCATGGTTTCAATTATACTGTTCATTAACCATGGTTATCATAGAAAAGGGTTGATCCTGATGCTTTCAATTTATTTAACAGAGTATACGTAATTAACCAATTCCATGCTACAGTTATTTAAACATTTAGGTGAACCGAGGTTCAATAGTTCACAGAGAAAGACCACCAACGAACATGATTTTCAGTAGGCATAGGTCCGCACAATTCACAACACATAACAACAAAAAGAGTACAGCAGAACATCGATCACACCCCACCTTTCATTCTTTAAAGTTACATTCATTATCTTTGTTAGGTTCAGTTTCATCAATTTCCACAGGGGAAAAATCATACCCACCGCGCATGATACACAGAAAAGAGAGATGAAGGTAAAACCCCTACTTAGTTGATCAAAGATCGAAGTTCCCACTCCGCGTCAAGAATAGGGGATGCGCGACTTGCAGGGCTCTGTTACAGGTGCACCACTTGCCTCGGGAAAGAAAGGACTTCAAATGCACAAGGAAGAGAAGGAGACTATCCAAGATGAAGGATAAAAAAATACAGCAAGATAAATAGATGAGATTCCAAAGTTAAGGGATAAGAAATTTGAACGCCTTGGAAGTCGGATGGTGGTTCTACCACACGGTTGGGTGGTTACACATGACTAAATTAATTTTTATTTAGTAGGGAGGTGTCTCGGGATTTTTAGATATTTATTATGGGTTAAAAAGACCCTAAAATGCCTTAAAGGTTCAAAAGTTCCTAAAAGAGGCGTTACGGGAAAAACTGTAGAAGGAAAACCCGACAAGGCTGGATAACACTGATCAGTCGCACCGATCGGTCAGTCGTGCCGATCTACCGTGTCGATCGGCCTCGCCGATAAGTCTCCCCGATAAGGGCAACCCCTTAGGATCCTAGAATTTGGAAAAGGGATGGATAATGAGGGTCTGGGTCATTACAAATTATTTAATTTCATTAGAACATTTTTTATGTTTTGTTATTCTATTTATATCAATTATTATCATTTTATAATAATTACTTAATAATTTAAGTTCAAATTGGATGTTTTGAATATATTTAGTACATGAGTCCAAAAAGAATTTGGTATGATGTATATAGTCAAAGTGGAGATAATTACAACATATATAAAATAGTATTCATGAAATAATTATAATTTTTATAAATAAATTATATTTTTAAATATATCCATCAAATATGGATATGGGAAATGAAGTACAATACAATCATGGAGACGATAGATCGTACGTACGCATGAGTAACGATTATATTTTTAAATTATCATTATGAAAAATTGGTAATTATTTTTTAAAATTTATAGAATGAAAATAAATTTTTTTTATATCATATTAATTCATTAAATATACTTATATATATCATCCTTGTGATTTGGTGATGAAAAATGAATCAGATCGCTTTATGGAGATAGTAGTCCACACGTACGCACAAATGATATTACCATTTTTATTTATAGAGAAATGTAAAAAAATTAATTACTTATTATCTATTAATAATGATACTTATTTCATGAAGACATTAATTCCATCATTATAACCAGTCTTGAAGACAGTGATGAAAAAAATTCATCAGTTCGCGAGGCAGTAGTTCGTCGTACAGAGAAATGATGAATTATTTTCCAATTTAATGGAACTTGAGATGGATATAGGTCATGAAACTAACATAATAACATATAATTATATTTATAATACTATATTTATAATTCTATAATGGTTTAAAATGGTCTTATGGATGTGTAATCATAAAAAATTAATAAATTCTCGATAAACAATGAGACATCTTCTTCGAACAATTTTCATTGCTTAACAACTTATGACCACTAAGGTTATTGTTCTTGTCACGACCCGCCCTCGGGGTCCGTGCCGTGACTACCCCAAACCTGCCTTCCATAGGCCAGGGGCTGGCGACTAGCACCAAGGCGTAAATCCCGGTAAAAAGGGAAGGCATTGCCTTTGTAAAGTAAACAAACACCACAGAGTAAGCAAGCGGAAAGTAATCACTAAGTAAAAACAGATTACAACTGAAAGTGAGAAAGAGTAAATGGGCCAGTATACAAACCCAAACTGAAAGTAAAGTACAACTCGAAAGGGAAAAACAGCAACTGAAAAGTAAAAGCCACTACACCGAGCTGTCCACTGGAAATCCCACCTGAAGGGTGAGTACAGATAGCTCCACTGCTCCACGGGTCCCGCCGTCCGCTCCGAGCACGTCCCGCCCAGTGGTCCACCTCCGGGTACCGTCCCGCTCCGCAAGCCTCAGCTAAGGTCAACGCTGTCTGTCATCTGCAACCAACACAACGTAGTGCGGGCAAAGCCCGTGCAGGGGTGAGTATAATCAACTCAGTAGGGACCCCGAGACCCCTGAAGGTCTCTCAAATCCACAAAGGATAAACCACGAAGAAAGGAACAATCACGAAGTAATAACCGACACTGCTTAGGTATATGCCCATACATATACCTAAGTCATCAATTTCAAATACGCTCCAACCTCCGAGCCCAAGTACAACTCAGTCCACACAGGAAAGTAAACGTATTCCACACAGGAAAGCAAAACGTAATCCACACAGGATTGCACAACACAATCCACACAGGAAAGAAAAACGTAATCCACACAGGATTGCACAACACAATCCACACAGGAAAGCAATAGGATTCAGCTCACACAGGATTTTCATTAACAGAAACGTAACTACTGAAGAGCCCTATCTCTGAATTGTACAGTGTCCTGTCACGACTCTGAGATACTACTCACTAACCTAAGACTGCTGAGGTACTCCTCCTTTCGAGTACCGCGGGTCTGCCGCCAACTACCGGGCGCTCCGTCCGCTGAGGGTCTGCTGCCAAATACCGGGCGCTCACCCAAATAGCCTACAGAGGTACTCCTCCAGTCGAGTACCACGGGTCTGCTGCCAACTACCAGGCGCTCCGTCCGCCGTGGGTCTGCCGCCAAGTACCGGGCGCTCCGTCCACTGGGCTAGTCGACTCACTCCAAGTCGAGTCTGTCGAGCAGTCTTCAGGTCTCAGCCGGCTACACGGTCTCCGTACTCCGTACGCTCGTCTCCAGTATCGCAGGTCTGCCGCTACAACCAAGCGCACCACCTCTATCGAGTAAAACAGAAGATTCAGCTCACACAGGTATACATCGTCGGATGACAATTAAGATGATCCCTGATTCATATAAGTCGTCGGACCCACGAAGGATCGATAGGTAACTAACCTTGCAGTGACCCACACAGGATCAGGCCCACACAGGACCGGGCCCACGTAGGACCTGTAGCACTGATCCACGTAGGATCGCTGAGTGCAGTAGTCGTCGGAGTCCACGGAGGATCTCTGCACAGTCGTCGCCACAGTCCACTGAGGATCCCTGCACGGTCGTCGTCGGAGTCCACGGAGGATCTCTGCACAGTCGTCGCCGCAGTCCACTGAGGATCTCTGCATGGTCGTCGTCGGAGTCCACGGAGGATCTCTGCACAGTCGTCGCCGCAGTCCACTGAGGGTCTCTGCACGGTCGTCGCTGTCGAAGTAGCAGTCGCAGCCAGCACTAGGGTTCCCGCACACAGCAAGCTCGTTCGGGAGGGTCCGCTCCACGAGCCGAGAGGCTGATACATCAACTGACACAAAGTCCGAAGTTGATGTATCCAAAAGTTCTGTATCGTCAACAGGAACTCAACGCAACAGACGGCGCGTCGATCGGACGCCCGGTCTGAGAGTTATTGGCATTTTCGTCTCCGGGGACCGGTTGGTTTTTAAGGCAAAACCAACCCGACCGTACTCCACCTGCGTCCAAACCTCGGGCGGAGTATGCCAAAAGATCCGTCTCACTAAGAGGAACACAACACAGCTGACGACACGTCAATCGGACGTCCGTAGCTCAAGATATGAGCGTTTCCGCTCCGAGGGCCCGGTTGGCCTCGTGAACGAACCAACCCGGCCGAACTCAAAGTAATCTGAAACCTTGAGTGCGATATACCGAAACGACCGTCTCGATCCAAGGATCGAGTTACCGCAGACGGTTCGTCAATCGGAGGTCCGAGGGTCATGATATGGCCAAAAGACCGAGACTAGTTCGAAACGGGGGGGTCCGGGTCCGGACCGACCCGGCCCGACCCCCCCCCCCCTGGGTCGGCCCGGCCGGCGGCGGCGCGGCGGCGCGGGGGCCGCGGCGGCCCGGCGCCACACGGAGGTTGTACGCGGGGGGGCAAACAAACCCCCGCTTCTTCAATTGGCGGCGCGGCTATGCCGCGCCGTTTTGTCAATCAACGGCCCCCCTCCTGGGGGCCCGCTTCATGGAATAACCGGGGGGCATCCTGCCCCCCCCCCCCAAGGAAACCGCCCCCCTCATTAAGAGGGGGGTTTTGTGAGCCGGCCGAGGGATTAATTCCCCCGGTTTAATGCCATCCGGCCGGCCAGCTAGCCGGCCGGTTTTCTCCAATGGGACCGGAAATTCCGGTCCCGCCTTCGGCTTCCGACGCCGGCAGCCCGGCCGCCGGTCTTCTCTTCCGCCGCGGCCGGGAACTGGCCGCGGTTTTCGTCATCCGGCGCGGTGCGACGGCATCGCGCCCCTCCGCCGCACCTTGATTTCTTCAACGCGGCACGACGGCGTCGCGTTCTTGATGTTTCTTCCATGGCGCGTCGCGACGGCGTCGCGCAATAAGGATTGGGCGAATATCCGCGTGGTGCGACGGCACCACGCCACCTTGATTCATCCACCCGCAAACAATTCAACAAGAACGATGGGGGGGGGGGGGGGGGGGGGGGGTTCGGCCGTGTTCGTGCGGTCCGGACCCCTCACGTTAAAATAATAACTCAACTTAAAATATTCAAATTCCTCACGTTAGTCATGCGAACCATGAGCAAGAATAGAATAATTAAACAATAAATAACAACCCCTACCTTGGGTATAAGTTCGAGGATTTGCCAACATCCGCGGAAGTCGACGTCGCGGAGATCGGGTGTCGCGATCGTCGTTTGTCAATTCCGTTGACGAAGAGATGCGTCCGATGTGATACGTCGTTGGCGAAACCTCTTATGTCGACGAAGGGAATCCGAGGAGGAAGCGGCGTTCCCTCTCGTTGACACAGAAGACGAAGAAGAGCGGAGCGGCGTTCTTCGTCGGAGCTTGAGCGTTCTTCATCAAGATGAGCGTTCTTCATCAAGATGAAGAAGATGGAGGAGGAGCTCTCAAAATGAAATCCACACAAGTTGGCTAACAAAATAAAATAAGGTCCCTCCTTATTTTATTTACCAAGCCTAGGAATTCAAAACATCAAATTCAAAAACATAACACTTAATTAATTAACATGTCATGTGTAATTAATTAGATGTTATGTTTACAAACATTTAAGAGGGAGAGAGGGGAGTTTAAGGGGGAAGTTGAGAGGTTTAGGTTCGTGTGGGTCCCACCACACTTAATCCTCTCAAGGGAGGTTAAGTGGGTGTGGGTCCCACCCCTAACTCCTTTTGAGAGGAGTTAACCTACAAAGTGAAATAAAAAGAATCCACATTTTTTTATTCAACTTTTTATAAATCTCCCAAAAACTAATTTTCAACCCGAAACAAACGCAACTTTCGAAAAGGTCTCTTTAAGAGAATATTGGCGCTGCGAGTTCATCGGTGCCCTCGGATTTCAATTCTGAGCACCGGATCAAAAGTTAGGAATTCCCGCTCATTCGTTCACTGAACGTACCCGAGCCAAACTTCGGAAAATGATTCCGGGCACTCTGGGCCTCGGAATCAGGTGCCGTCTGAAACCGCGCTCTTGTAAAATTCCAAAGAAAATTAAGAAAAAATTTCCCTTGAATTTTACGGGTCTTTACATTACTCCCACCTCAGGGCTTTACGTCCCCGTAAAGATACATCAAAAACTAGGGAAACAAATGAGGGTACTGAGCACGCATCTGAGCCTCCCGCTCCCATGTGCTCTCCTGGAGATTTCCGTGCTGCCATCTGATGCGCACAAGAGGAATCGATCGCCCACGCAGGACCCGCTCCTGTCGATCCTCTATCTCCACCAGGACCTCCATAAAAGTCGCCCCATCGTCAACGTCAAGCTCCCCATGGTCAATGATGTGCGTCGGGTCGTGCACGTATCTCCTCAGCTGAGATACGTGGAAGACGTCGTGCACCCGGTGCAACTGAGGTGGTAGAGCCAGGCAATAAGCCACCTCACCAATCCTGCTGAGAACCTGGAAGGGTCCGATGAAGCGCGGAGATAACTTGCCGCCTCGGCCAAATCTCCGAATACCACGTCGAGGTGACACCCGCAAGAAGACGTGGTCGCCATCCTCGAACTCCAGTGGCCTCCGCCTCCTGTCAGCGTATGACTTCTGCCGGCTCTGAGCTGTACTCACCCGCTCCTGGATGACCTGGACCTTCTCTGTCTTGGCCTGGACCATCTCCGGTCCCACCAGAGTTGCAAGATTTCTTCTTTGCCGATAAGAGAAATCTGGTCCCATCCCCTGGATGAACCACATTCTTTGCCTAAAACAGTCAATCCTAACATGGATGATACTAATCCATACCAAGGATGACGTCGTAAGGCCTCGACGCTACTACTAAGAGATCCAACCGTTACTCTCGCCTCCAAGGGTTGAGTCACACTGTCGGCATCAGTGTGTGGTAACTGGTCTCCTCCAGTAGATGTCTCACAAGTGAGGGTCAAGTCAACAGAAAAAACTGGAACCTCTTAGTAACATCACGAAAGAGGACAGGAACGAAAATATCACAAAGGTATGCGTCTTTTATTATTGCAGCTCATAATACAAGACGCTACACAAATGCAACAAGGAACCAGAAGTACAAAGGATGTATCCAGTAGTTCTGCTCCTGTCCATCGGCTCCCAGAGCTCCATGATCGAAGGCCTCGGCTGCCTGAAGTTGAGCTCTCGCATGTTCACCTACTCTCTGTGGTCGGGGTGGATCTCCTGGTGGTAGTGGTGGCAGAGCCTCAAAGCGTCGCCCACCACCGGCTGCTCGTCCAGCTCCTCTGCCTCGTCCGCCTCCTCCCTGCGGACCGCCACGGTCGAACCTCTGCCTCTGCCTGAAAGGTTCTTCACTTAACTGCTGATCATCAGCATGGCGGGTCGGACAGTCACGAGCCATGTGATCAATCCCGCCACAGGAGTAACACTGCCCACTCTCTGCACGCCTGGCTCTGACTCCACCCCGGCTTCCCCGTACAACTGAGCCTGAGTCGTGCAGTCGGCCACCGGTAGGTCTGGTCTGCCTGGAACCCTGAGTCATCCGTCGGCTACCAGTTGCCGAAGACTCCGCTATCTGCTGCCCTGCGGTAGGTCTCGCTGTGGACTCAGCCAGGAAACTCTCGATCAGGAGGGCTCGCTCCAGTACTCCTGTCTGAGTCGGTATGCTGAGGGAGATCAGCGATGCCCTGATCTCGTGTCTCAAACCCTGCTCGAAGGTACGGGCCCGGAAGAAGGGGTCACGTACCATGTCTGTCGAGTACCGAGAGAGGTCGGTGAACCTCGCCGCGTACTGAGCGACCGTCAAGCTGCCCTGCCGCAGCTGAAGAAGCTCCTGGATACGCACCGCACGAAGGGTGGCTGGGACGAACTCCGAGCGGAAGATGCTCTCAAAGTCCGTCCAAAGAAGAGATGCCTCATCGTGCACCTGGAGCATCAAGCTCCACCATCGTCCTGCTGCTGCGTGTAGTAGGCTCGCAGCGAGGATCACCATGAGGTATGCTGGTGTCCTCACTAGCCTAAACACTCGTACCACTGCCTCCAGCCAGTCCTCTGCTGCCTGGGGATCCGTCTCCCCACGAAACCTGGGCGGTCGCTGGCGCTAAAACTCATGCAGTGCGCTGAGGCAACGTGCATCGTCAGCGGCTGCCGCTGGAAGCATCGGGGGATCGGCGGGTAGTGCTACCGCCGGTGCCACTGCTGACAAAGGGCCCTGCACCGAGGCCTCGTCGCTCGGTGGGTTGTCGTCACACTCGACTCTCGGAACCCTAGCTGGCTGCCGTCGTGGGGCCATCCTGAATGGGAAACAGGTGTGCCACTGTCAAACAGTATACCTGGTGAGCTGACACAAAGAAATCACAAAGAAAACTTTGAAACACACACGCAATCAATGTTTTCGTGCATTAAGTCGGAAATCAGAAGTCAGGGTCCTGGTGTACAGATACGTCGGCCGCCGCACCAACACTGGACTCCCTGGACTGATAACCACACTCAATACGCTAAACATCATTGCTCCACATAGAAAAGATCAGAGTTCGCTGTAGAACCGAACTCCTCTGATACCAATTTGTCACGACCCGCCCTCGGGGTCCGTGCCGTGACTACCCCAAGCCCGCCTTCCATAGGCCAGGGGCTGGCGACTAGCACCAAGGCGTAAATCCCGGTAAAAAGGGAAGGCATTGCCTTTGTAAAGTAAACAAACACCACAGAGTAAGCAAGCGAAAAGTAATCACTAAGTAAAAACAGAGTACAAATGAAAGTGCGGAAGAGTAAATGGGCCAGTATACAAACCCAAACTGAAAGTAAAGTACAACTCGAAAGGGAAAAACAGCAACATAAAAGTAAAAGCCGCTACACCGAGATGTCCACTGGAAATCCCACCTGAAGGGTGAGTACATATAGCTCCACTGCTCCACGGGTCCCGCCGTCCGCTCCGAGCACGTCCCGCCCAGTGGTCCACCTCCGGGTACCGTCCCGCTCCGCAAGCCTCAGCTAAGGTCAACGCTGTCTGTCGTCTGCAACCAACACAACGTAGTGCGGGCAAAGCCCGTGCAGGGGTGAGTATAATCAACTCAGTAGGGACCCCGAGACCCCTGAAGGTCTCTCAAATCCACAAAGGATAAACCACGAAGAAAGGAACAATCACGAAGTAATAACCGACACTGCTTAGGTATATGCCCATACATATACCTAAGTCATCAATTTCAAATACGCTCCAACCTCCGAGCCCAAGTACAACTCAGTCCACATAGGAAAGTAAACGTATTCCACACAGGAAAGTAAACGTATTCCACACAGGAAAGAAAAACGTAATCCACACAGGATTGCACAACACAATCCACACAGGAAAGCAAAACGTAATCCACACAGGATTGCAAAACACAATCCACACAGGAAAGCAATAGGATTCAGCTCACACAGGATTTTCATTAACAGAAACGTAACTACTGAAGAGCCCCATCTCTGAAGTGTACAGTGTCCTGTCACGACTCTGAGATACTGCTCACTAACCTAAGACTGCTGAGGTACTCTTCCTGTCGAGTACCGCGGGTCTGCCGCCAACTACGAGACGCTCCGTCCGCTGAGGGTCTGCTGCCAAATACCGGGCGCTCACCCAAATAGCCTACAGAGGTACTCCTCCAGTCGAGTACCGCGGGTCTGCTGCCAACTACCAGGCGCTCCGTCCGCCGTGGGTCTGCCGCCAAGTACCGGGCGCTCCGTCCACTGGGCTAGTCGACTCACTCCAAGTGGAGTCTGTCGAGCAGTCTTCAGGTCTCAGCCGGCTACACGGTCTCCGTACTCCGTATGCTCGTCTCCAGTATCGCAGGTCTGCCGCTACAACCAAGCGCACCACCTCTATCGAGTAAAACAGAAGATTCAGCTCACACAGGTATACATCTTCGGATGACAATAAAGATGATCCCTGATTCATATAAGTCGTCGGACCCACGAAGGATCGATAGGTAACTAACCTTGCAGTGACCCACACAAGATTGGGCCCACACAGGACCGGGCCCACGCAGGACCTGTAGCACTGATCCACGTAGGATCGCTGAGTGCAGTAGTCGTCGGAGTCCACGGAGGATCTCTGCACAGTCGTCGCCGCAGTCCACTGAGGATCTCTGCACGGTCGTCGTCGGAGTCCACGGAGGATCTCTGCACAGTCGTCGCCGCAGTCCACTGAGGATCTCTGCACGGTCGTCGTCGGAGTCCACGGAGGATCTCTGTACAGTCGTCGCCGCAGTCCACTGAGGGTCTCTGCACGGTCGTCGCTGTCGAAGTAGCAGTCGCAGCCTGCACTAGGGTTCCCGCACACAGCAAGCTCGTTCGGGAGGGTCCGCTCCACGAGCCGAGAGGCAGATACATCAACTGACACAAAGTACGAAGTTGATGTATCCAAAAGTTCTGTATCGTCAACAGGAACTCAACGCAACAGACGGCGTGTCGATCGGACGCCCGGTCTGAGAGTTATTGGCATTTTCATCTCCGGGGCCCGGTTGGTTTTTAAGGCAAAACCAACCCGACCGTACTCCACCTGCGTCCAAAAATCGGTCGGACTATGCCAAAAGATCCGTCTCACTAAGAGGAACACAACACAGCTGACGGCACGTCAATCGGACGTCCGTAGCTCAAGATATGAGCATTTCCGCTCCGAGGGCCCGGTTGGTCTCGTGAACGAACCAACCCGGCCGAACTCAAAGTAATCCGAAACCTTGAGTGCGATATACTGAAACGACCGTCTCGATCCAAGGATCGCGTTACCGCAGACGGTTCGTCAATCGGAGGTCTGAGGCTCAAGATATGGCCAAAAGACCGAGACTGGTTCGAAACGGGGGGGTCCGGGTCCGGACCGACCCGGCACGACCCCCCCCCCCCCTGGGTCGGCCCGGCCGGCCGGCCGGCGGTGCGGCGGCGCGGCGGCTGCGGCGGCCTGGCGCCGCACGGAGGGTGTACGCGGGGGGGCAAACAAACCCCCGCTTCTTCAATTGGCGGCGCGGCTATGCCGCGCCGTTTTGTCAATCAACGGCCCCCCTCCTGGGGGCCCGCTTCATGGAAAAACCGGGGGGCCTCCTGCCCCCCCCCCCCCCCCCCCCCCCCGAGGAAACCGCCCCCCTCATTAAGAGGGGGGTTTTGTGAGCCGGCCGGGGGATTAATTCCCCCGGTTTAATTCCATCCGGCCGGCCGGTTTTCTCCAACGGGACCGGAAATTCCGGTCCCGCCTTCGGCTTCCGACGCCGGCGGCCCGGCCGCCGGTCTTCTCTTCCGCCGCGGCCCGGAACCGGCCGCGGTTTTCATCATCCGGCGCGGTGCGACGGCATCGCGCCCCTCCGCCGCACCTTGATTTCTTCAACGCGGCGCGACGGCGTCGCGTTCTTGATGTTTCTTCCATGGCGCGGCGCGACGGCGTCGCGCAATAAGGATTGGGCGAATATCCGCGTGGTGCGACGGCACCACGCCACCTTGATTCATCCACCCGCAAGCAATTCAACAAGAACGATGGAGGGGGGTTTGACCGTGTTCGTGGGGTCCGGCCCCCTCACGTTAAAATAATAACTCAACTTAAAATATTCAAATTCCTCACGTTAGTCATGCGAACCATGAGCAAGAATAGAATAATTAAACAATAAATAACAACCCCTACCTTGGGTATAAGTTCGAGGATTTTCCAACGTCCGCGGAAGTGGACGTCGCGGAGATCGGGCGTCGCGGTCGTCGTTCGTCAATTCCGTTGACGAAGAGATGCGTCCGATGTGATACGTCGTTGGCGAAACCTCTTATGTCGACGAAGGGAATCCGAGGAGGAAGCGGCGTTCCCTCTCGTTGACACGGAAGACGAAGAAGAGCGGAGCGGCGTTCTTCGTCGGAGCTTGAGCGTTCTTCGTCAAGATGAGCGTTCTTCATCAAGATGAAGAAGATGGAGGAGGAGCTCTCAAAATGAAATCCACACAAGTTGGCTAACAAAATAAAATAAGGTCCCTCCTTATTTTATTTACCAAGCCTAGGAATTCAAAACATCAAATTCAAAAACATAACACTTAATTAATTAACATGTCATGTGTAATTAATTAGATGTTAAGTTTACAAACATTTAAGAGGGAGAGAGGGGAGTTTAAGGGGGAAGTTGAGAGGTTTAGGTTCGTGTGGGTCCCACAACACTTAATCCTCTCAAGGGAGGTTAAGTGGGTGTGGGTCCCACCCCTAACTCCTTTTGAGAGGAGTTAACCTACAAAGTGAATTAAAAAGAATCCACAATTTTTATTCAACTTTTTATAAATCTCCCAAAAACTAATTTTCAACCCGCAACAAATGCAACTTCCGAAAAGGTCTCTTTAAGCGAATATCGGCGCTGCGAGTTCATCGGTCCCCTCGGATTTCAATTCTGAGCACCGGATCAAAAGTTAGGAATTCCCGCTCGTTCGTTCACTGAACGTACCCGAGCCAAACTTTGGAAAATGATTCCGGGCACTCTGGGCCTCGGAATCAGGTGCCGTCTAAAACCGCGCTCTTGTAAAATTCCAAAGAAAATTAAGAAAAAATTTCCCTTGAATTTTACAGGTCTTTACAGTTCTTACTAAACTAAAACCACTAGAATGTGGGGAAATATTCTTGGAATATATTTGGGTAGTTATTGGATGAAATAAAATTGTTTTTAATTGTGAATAAATGATAATAATACGTTCCCTTTTAAATGAGAAGAGAGGGGTACTCTCGAAATTTCCCAAAATATTAAATTAATATAAATTAATTTCAAATTCTAAATAGCCCCAAGGTGAGTAATTAAAAATTTAATAATATTAGGGGTATAAATTACTTCATAATATAAATTTTAGATATGTTTTTACTATATTTATAACCTTATATTTTTATTTTAAACCTTATTTAACACCTTTAACTCTTATCGTGCCAACATGTATATTTACTATTTGAAAGTAAATATAGACACTATAAAATTTTAGAGGACCCATAACTGGATTATGGAAGAAATTATTAAACCCATAAAAATAATTTACCCAAATTTAATATTTTTAGGAATTTAATATCATTTAATAAAACATAATTTACTATAAAATAATCATAATGTGAATTTTAAGGACTATTCATAACTTTAACTTTAATAATATCAAGATAACACTTATAATTTGAATGAAATATTTTATTACATCCCTAAATTTTCAAAATTGTCTATAACTTTTTTCGATCATGTTAATTTTCTCAAATTATATTTATTTTAATATTGTTAATAACATTTATTTGATATTTCCATTAATAAAATAATTACTGCATTAGCATTGTGTAATAATTTAAGGTAATTATTTCATCAATAAAAAATAAAAATAAATATTATTAATATATATAATTATTTCATATTTCAAATTAACACTTATAGTCAAAAATTTCCTCTAGATAATCTAATAATAAAAATTCAATATTTATTAAAAATATGAATGTGTCGTTGTTAACTTTTCCTTAAATTAAATATTATAAATACCATAATCACTTAAATATAGAAAATAAAGGCCATATATTTGACCCTTGATTTAATATATAAAAAATTAATAATTTACTAAAATTTGGTCAAGTTTAAGATAATTTTAGTGTCTTTAGAATATTATTTTTCCCTTAATTATCTTATTTACCATTTATCGTGGTAACAAAATTTACCAATGTTAGTATTCATATTCCCTAGAAATTAAAGGGAACTATTTAATAAATTTAAAACCTATGATTAAAAATATTAAATCCATTTTTAAAATTTTAAAATCCATAAGTTTCACAATTTTATTTAAAATTCAAGCTAGAAAGGCAATGAAAAATAGTTTTTCAGGAAAATTACCTTTTTAAATATAAAATGTATTTATACTAAATTAAAGTATAAAATCTATTTAAATAACCATAATTGTAATACTTAAAGTTAAATTGAAATAATAAAAAATTAAAACAAATATAAAACATAATTTTATCATTTAAATACTTTGAAAATAAATTTGTTAATAAAAATCGGTGTTTTCACTAATCATTAAAAAATACATCTTTTCAAATAAATTCAGAACTTCACAATTAGAAATATTTTGAATTTTTATTTCAAAATCAAATTTATTTTTATTAAATAAATTTTATAAAACCACCAAAAATATAATTATTAAAATTCAATTAAAATGTTTTTTGAACCTATTGAGTTTTTTGTACGAATAAAATGAATTTTCTAAAAATTATATGATTATTTTCTAATCATATATCAATAAATTTATATTGAGTAAGAATTTTATATTTATTTATAAATTATTTATTCATATTAATTCCTTCAATTTTAACGTGTAGGTTATAATGGTCACATTATAATATTTCATTGTTTTTAAACTTAGTGTTGCATGTCTTTTAAACTTTCAAAAATAGTATTTCATTTTAGAATCCCAGTATATTACAAAAAATAATATATAAGAACCTATTTTCATGGTATGTGACTGTTGATCCATGGAAAAGGAAATATTTAAGGGTCTATATTTAAGTTCCTTCATAAATTTTTGGTAACATATAAGAGTTTCCAAATCACACAGAAAGTTCAACATCCAATATGTAAAAACATATTCTCAAAAATATGGGTGGAATACTAGTTGAATTCAATTTAAGGGGTTTGGATAAAAGATTTAAAGTTGATATATAACGGTTACCAATAAGAATAATGAGTAGATCTAGTTTTTTAATTCAGATTATGTTGATTTTTCCTTCATGGATTAAAAATTCATGCCTATAGGGATTGGTCTATGATTCAAGCTATGTTTGATAGAGGAATGGTGTAAAGGATATCTTCCCATGTTTTCTAGTAATTTAAGAATTATTAATATTGATCATAATTTCAATAATTAATTGATGATTCAATTAAATAGTATGAATTTAAAATGGTATTAGATCAATAAAAATTAAGAGAATTTATTTCTAAGCATGTTGGAGCTTTAAACATGCATCAATGCCTAAAAATAGAAGGTGAAAAACTCAAATAGTGATACAAAGTAAACATTGGAAATAGTTAATATGAATGATATGAAACTTAATTCTATTTAATATGTATTTTTTGGTAAGAATAATAACATTATTGAATAATAATGACTATGAGGTGTTGCTACTTTATACCCTATTATTGTCTAATCTAGAAGCGATAAATGAAGAATAACTATAAGTAGGAGAAAATTCATAACCTACAATGTCCTTATATGATATAAGTCATAGAATAGTATTGTATATGGTGATTTTTGCTAGACCTATACAAATACTGCATAGAAAAATATAATGTTTTTTATGACTCTTGAAGAGAAATATTGAGCTTGAGTTGAGAGAGATATTGTTCAACACCACTATTGTTGTTTATCATTAGTGTTGTGACTATTAGAGATTGAGGAGCTAATCAATTGAAGATAATTTAAGTCTCAAAATTCATAGATTTTGTTATAAAGGATAATAATATGCATCTTGTATAATGAATTAATGTTTAGATACTTGAATAAAGAAGGCATATATATAATTGTATGGGAATAAACATCTACAGTCAAAGACCTATTTCTAAGGAAAAATATCTCACTAGATGATGTATTGACACTCAAAAGAATATTGGAGATCTAGTTCAATAGTTTATATGTAGGAAACACTATTGAATATATGGATCATGAATAAATAACAATCAGAATATTTTGAAAATAATTGGGAGGATGTATAAGCTCTTCATAAAATATCCTACTTGTATTGTAATGACTCAGGATTTTGGATCCTTTAAATTAATACTATATTCGACAGATTTCTCCATATAAAAAACCAAAAAAATAATTCATAAAATATTTATTATCAATAAAATTTATGGATAATAAAACCCCATGTAAATAAAAAATAGTGATCAATTAGAAAATTCAAGAAAACTATTATTCAGAACACTTAGAATTTTAAAAACGCATTTTTTAAAAAAGTTATTTTTCGTTATACATCATGAAATTTTGTTAAAAAGTTAAATTTATAAATTTTATAATTTTAATTTTAAAAAATGATCTAAATTTTTTAATTCTATATAATGAAATTATCTGTGGGGGAATTTTTGATATTTTTACAATATCATTTATATATTGGTGAATAGTAAAAAAATATTGATTTTTATAATAAAATCACTATTATGAAATTAAAAAAAATACAATGATGAATAATAGTTTTGGAAACAATTTATATATAAAAATATATATTAATAAATAAAAATAATCATTTAAAATTTTGATATTAAATTTTTGAGTCCCATGTTAAAATTTTGTAAAGATGTGTAATATTTAACTCTAAAAACTATTTTTATTAATCTATGATAAAAATTGGTTTTCATCACTTCTAGGAATCAAATATATAAATATTTATTTAATAATTTTGATAAAAAAATTTACTATTAATTAATATGTAAAATTTTACCTTTGGGAATAAAATTATTATTACTAATATTAAATTTAATCACAGTGAATATGGCACAACAGTTATTTTCAAAAAATTGTTTAAATAATATTGTGTAATTTTTACCAAATAAAATAAATTAATCCCTATTAAAAATGAAAGTAATATAACTTTTAAACAAATATATAAATATATTAACAATATATTAAGTGGTAATCAATAATAATTTTGATTAAGAAAACTTATTTTTTAAAAACAACATATTTATAGAGAATAGTTTTTCTATATATCAAATATTTGAATTTAAAAGATAAATTTATCTTATTTATAAACTAAATTAGATTTAATAGAGGTTAATTTTTAATAAAAAAAAAATTAGGTGTGGTAATTTTATATTATTATATCACACATATTACATAGTTAAAAAATGGCTATCTAATTAGAAATGAAAATGGTAAAATGTAAAAACCAAATGGTAAATTAAGTAATAATTGTTTAAAAACATGTATTAAAATGATAGGTTTGGGATTTATAAACCGTATTACACAAAAATATCCATTATTTATCAATTTTTTATCCTTTTATAATTGATTACTATCAATCCATTATTGATAAATAATTGGTTTTAAAAAATGATCTGTTTTATTCACTTATAAAACTGGTATCATTCTTATACATAATTACACATATATTCCATTAAATTTTATCCTAAAACTATAACATTCTCTCCTCATATAAAAATATCTCAATTCAATAATCCATTAGGATCACTTGGTAATCCGAATCCCTTAATTTCCAATGATACTTTCAAAAGAAATATTAACGTCCCAACATGAGTACTACTTAATCGTTTTCTTTTTATTATAAATATTTATCTTCAAAATAAACCATAGAAATATTAATATATATAACTTTCTAGAATTAATATAATTACGGTTTATTATAATAGTATAACAACCATTATTTATTATTTACCATCCACAAAGAAAAAAGAATGTTGATCATGCGCTAGATGGAACTACAACCTCGTTGAAGCGACATCTCCCATTTTCATTGTTTCCTCCATTTCTTGATTATAAGGTGAAAATTAAGAATAAATGTGACATATATAATATAAATATGATTATGATGATTTAAAATATAAGCCACGTTTATTTTCTCTCATTCAATAGAATATGGAAATAATAATCATGTGTTGTGTGGACTACCACCTCTATGAGGTAATGTGTTTTATTTTTCATCTTAAATTTCATTATTTATCTCAACAACATAAAATATGATTCAAAAAAATAAAAAATAGAAATAATAAAAAAAATTAAAATTATATTATGCAGTTCCTTAACCCCAATTACTCATCAAGATATATCAAATTCATGTTTGGTTCAGGTTAACCACCTTTATAAATGATGTTATATCACTCTATCATCCATGAGTATAGGAACTAAAATACCAATATTATTATAATTTAGTAACAAATTAATTATTCTTTCGTGGTTCTGAATATTTATAATATTATTTAACTCTTTATTAAAATATAATCTTCAATTACTAAAATTATAAAAATAATCCCACATCAAATCCATTTTCACACAAAATAAGAAACAAAAGAAAATATTATGTGATAAATAAATAAAATATGATAATAAATGGTCTAAAGTAAATAAAATATAGATAAATAATGTTCCAACTAAGGTAAATAATAAAATTAATTTATTTATTCATTAAGTTCGGTGCATTCTTAGAGAAAATATGGACCACATTAAGGGTTTCTTTGTCTCAGTTTCAAATCCATGTGGTATGTTTCATATTTTACACCATAATATCTTTTATATAGTGTATTTACCACCCCTTTTACATAGAGTGTGAGGAATATATTTTTATTTCATGATATTTTAATTTCCATTTCATTTTATCCTTCTTCTGTTATTTTAATCTTATGTTGCCATTTTCTATAGTGTTTTTTGTTAACTCAACTACCTCTGTTGAGTTATAATGTGTCTTTGTGGATTTATTTATTCTATGGTTTATTAATTCAACCATAATATTTTAAATAATGGTGCCTTTTATTTATCACTTTTGAAATTAATCATCATATTAAAATATTATTTATTTATTAATTTCTTTCCCCTAAAAATTATATCACTATTGAGAATAATTCCTTTCCCCTTTAACAGCGGTTTCACCTCCTTATACATATTTTATTTTAACAAAAATTTAATAATTATATTTAGAAATACAATTATATTTTCTCCCATATGGAATTCATTTCTTCTTTATCCTCTTATAAAAATTAAATTTTTACCCATTTTAGAATGTGGGTTTTCAGTAAAGGTATTTCAAAATATTCAAATGGTTTTCCATCCTTTTAAATTAATTTTTTTTATTAATCTCCACATAACTTTTTTATAACCTAAATATATTTTCAAAGATCTAATAACTATGATTATTTTTATATGTAAAAGTTTTTAAACATTTTCCACTTTAACTTTTTGAAACCTCTAAGTCAATATCAAGGCTCCCTTATTAGGGATGATTTTTTAAGTTAAATTTTTTGAAAGTTTTTTCCTTTCACCTTTTTAAAAAATTTATATATATTTTCAAGGAAAAAAATTTTAATGTTTTTATTAAACATAAATATTTTTAAAAAAATCACTTCACCATTTTAAAAATAACTTTTCAAAGTGATCGTATATTCTTCTTTTTTTTCAAAAGATATAATCATTATCTAATAGATCTTACAATTTCACCACCATTTTATTTTTTATATATAAAATCTATATTATTTTTGGAATTAAATTTAAGGAGTCATGTTCTAAATTTTATTATGAATTACTATTTTCGGGTGATAAAACTTTGGTAACGTTTTTTTTACATTCTTGATGTCAGTTCTGGTGATATAATCTTAAAATAATCTAAAACCCCATTTCTTGTTTCACGTTCACTTTAGGATGTGATTAATGGAGCACATTTTCTTCCATGGTTTTTTATGATTTGTTAGATGATTGATATATTATCGAATATATATGTGCGGGTTTTCATTAAGTGAGATTTAGTGCACATATATCCCTCCAATGCATTTTTCAATGATTTATATCTCATGTAATAATGGGAAAAGAGTTATGATGATCATTCCACTAAGGGAAACAATTGAGTGAAGCTTAATACACTAAGGGAAACAATTGAGTGAAGTCTGATCCACCAAGGGAAATAGGTGAGTGAATCATGGTCCACTAATGAAAATATTTTTTGATACCTGATCCATTATGTAATGATTAATAAAATCATATTTATGTGGTATTCTAATATTTTGAAACATACTTACGTTATGATTACTCAAGTGTTATGATCCATTTTTTTCAACTAATTTTTTCATAATGTTATGTTCATAGATCTTAATTATGCTCTCATACACATATAAATTGCATTCTCTCAATCATTTTCCCCATTAGTTGCCTCTTATGTTACACTTACTGGGAATATAAGATCACACTTTTATTATTTTTTCTTTCTCTATGATGAAAATATGGGTATTACATGTTATATTTTTAAAAGTGGGTTTTGAGTTGAGTGATAGTGATGAAACATTGACAAGTGTTGAAAAATCAGTTACCTATGTAATTGATCCTCAAATGAACTAAATAGAAAGGTTCTCTAAGTTTTGTGATGTTATTATGATATGTAATACTAATATTAATTATTTTCAACTTCATCATCGGTCATGTAATTTGGAATTAAGTTAATTTATATGGGAATTGTTTCTTAGCAACAGACCCGAAAGTGTTGGTATGGGGATCCTCAGTTGGTATTAAATGAGTGTGTAGTTATTTTTTGGATTATTTTAGTAATTTTTATTAGGATAAGTTAAATTTAGTGAAAACCCTAGAGATAAATCTCTTGGATAACTCTATATATATAATAGCATCCACAAATTTGGGTAAATAGATATTTTTCTATTCTCTTAGAAATTATATCAATTTATAGATAACAAAAATGGTTATATGCTATAGAATATATGTACCTAGGGGTAATAACCCAGAAATGGTTCACTGGGTATTAACTTTATCCTCACCTGATGCATTACAAAGATGCCCAACTTGACACCTAGTTTTAAAATCCCATGAGATATTCTTTGGATAATCATATTATCTTTATAAACCATTATGAAGGATTTTAGTGTGATGTTAACTAATTATATTAGGGATCCTAATATGAAAATAACCTTATAGAACCAAGGACTATACAATGTGAGTAATTGGTTGAACTAAAAGTACCACATATTAAAAGATAATTTCTCATAGGATAAGATTTATCTAGATTGATGTTTTGGTCTTGATATTTTGGATATTATCTTAAAAATAATGACTTTAGTATTTGGTTGAAATAGTATCATGAAAATTATGTGAAAAAGGTTTGATCTAAAAACCACTATGCCTTATAATAGAATAATAGAGCATACTTAATTTTTGGAGAATCTTATAATATACCTATTATGATGGAAAATGTTATTTTACTACTATTACCTAACGTAGGGTGGTTGATATCAAAATATAAAATAAATATTGATAATCTTATATATTTTTATTTGGGATTTATATGTATTGATGATATTATGGTATATTCTAAAATTTATGAGGATTATGTAAAATATATAAGGATCCTTACTAAATACTTTTTCCTTAAATGTTTTGAAACTTATATTAAATGGTATAAATATCTTATAAAAGTTATTTTATAACAATGATATCTTTTTGTGGATAACTATTTATGGATACATGACTGAGGGATGGATAAAAATTTTCTTAAACATACATAGATGTTGAGATAATAAACTTTTTATTAGTCTTGTGAAAGAAAATAAGATAGTATTTGTATCCTTGAAATTGAGAATTTATTTAATAAAAAACATTTCTATGATATTTTTTATAAACATCATTTTTGATATTTTTTTATATTAGAAAGGGTGTGGTTTTATTACCTAGTTATTAATATATTTTAAGGGTTAACAAGAGAATTAACTTGTGATATATTGTATGATTTTTTGTAATTTAATATCTTCAAGATTCCAAAAGTTGTAAAAAATTATTTTACAGAGAATACTTGACTCGGGTATAGACATAACAGGGTATATGATAGCATGAATGATTAATACTGTATGAGAAAATACAAGTAACTTAAAATATCCTAATATCATCAGTTGTATTTTATATTAGATGTTAAATATCAAATGATATATTTTATAAGAATATCATCACCTAAATTCATCAGTGTTTCATAATTAAAGTTAAATAATGAAATTTATTTAAGGGGTTAGAATATAACAACTTAATATTTTTATTCTGGTAAATTATTACAATATTAGATAGTTTCCTCCATATGAAACACTCAACTAAAATGATCCATGACATATTTAGTATAAATAAAATTTAAGAAAAATAAAATATTCATTAGATAAAAAATATTATAATTAATTAAAAAATGTAGACAAGAAATGATTGGGAATACTTAATTTTTTAAAATGAATTCTTCAACTAAATCTAGATTTCTTTAGATATATTTAATTTTTAATTAAATGAAAATTTATAAATTTTAAAAGTTTTTTTTAAAAATGAAATAATTTATTTAATTCTACATAACAAAATTATATTATAGAATATTTTTGAGATATTTCAAAAATAATTCATTTTTAGGTAATAGTAAGAAAGTACAGATTATTATAATATAGTCACATTAATGATATTATCATAAAATAAGACTGAAATAAAATTTATTAAAACCTTGTAATTATATATATTAAAATTAATATAGTCACTATAAAAACTCTTTTTAATTCACTTATATAAAAAATTAGTTTACAAAATTGGTATAAATTAGTTATATTAAAATTAATATCATATTTTATATTAACATTATCATATAATTTACAAATATGATTTTATTTTTGGGTTTAAAAATATGATTACTAAGATTAATGTTAATGAAAATGATAATGGTAAAAATATTATTTTCAAACAATTATTTTATTAATATTGTGTAATTTGTATCTAAAGAATAAAATAATCTATTCTAAATAAATAATTTAGTGCAATTTTCATATAATTTATATAAATATATTATCAATAATTTGATTTTTAATCAATACTAAAAATAATTTAAAAAGCTTAATGGTAAAAACAACAACTTTTCAAAAAATAAATTTTCTATAAAATAAAATTTAAATTTGAAAGATAATTTTTTTATATTTATAAATGAAATTAGATTAAATATATATTAAATTTATGTTCATAATTCCCAAATTTGGTATTATGGGTAATTTGTTTTAGTGAAATATATATTACTTATTTAAAAACAAGTTACCTATGTAAAAATAAAAATTTAAAAATTTAAAACAAAACTATTGATAAATGAATAGAAACATGTTCAAAACAAGTGTTAAAATGATTGATATATTATTTATCAATGTTATCCCATTGAAAAATCAGTTATTTCCTAATTTTAGATCCTTTTACCCTTGAATTTTTTCATTCTATTGTTGAAAAATAATGGGTGTTTGGGAAACATCTCATTTATTTTATTATAAAAGCGGAACACTTTCACTAATTTATATTTAACCAATTCCATAAAATTTATTCATAAAACTATGAACTGTTTCTCTTTATATAAACATCTCTCAATTTAGTTATCCTATAGTATCAATTAGTTATCTAATTGTTCTTATTTTTAATGAGACTTTCAGGAGAACTTTTAAGTTTCTAATGTGAGTATTATTTAATTATTTTCCTTTTCTACTTAATATTTCTCTTCTAAACCAAACCTATCCAGAGTAATATATTGAAAAAGGAATTTTTATTATAATTTATTACTATTATATTAATGTTACAACCACTATTTAATTCTTTCAATCCACATAGAATGGACAAGGAACAAATATTATGTGTTTTTGTAGATTGTTGCATCCACCTCTGTTCTTGCTCATTCTTCCTGAAATGAAATCATTAACCATGGGTTGTATGGAAAATAACCTCCAACAATTAACATTTATTCATGTTGATTTTCATTATTTATCAAAACCACTTATAATAAGATTAAGAAACATAATAAAATATAAGGAATATAAGTATTATATTATTATAATTATATTACACACACCCTTAACAATTCTTACTCGTCAATATATATTGAGTTCATATTTGAGTCGCTTTAACCACCTACATGAACGAGGCAATAAAACTATATCATGGATTATAATGGGAATTAAATAATAGTATTATTATAAGTTTGTAAGAAAATCATTATTATTTTATTGTTTTGAAAATTTTACATTATTTTTATAACTTCCTTTTAAAGTATCATCATTGATCGCAAAAACCATCTGAATAAGTTTCAACCAATTAAATTTTCATAAAAATTCATATAGATAAGAAAAAATATATGATAAATAAATATAATATGATAATAATGGTTTTTTTAAATGAAATATATATGAATAATGTTCTTAATATGGTATATAATAAAATTAATTTTATTATTCAGGAATTCAATCCAATAAGAAACATGAATCAGGACCATGGTAAGGGTTTCTTGGTCTCATTTTCTAATCCATGAGACATGTTTGATATTATGCACCAAAATTTCTTTATAAGGTTTATTAACTTCCATATTTCCTTAAATTTTAGTAAATATATTTAATTTTGTGATAATAAAATTTATATTTAATATTATCCCACTTATGTTCTTCAATATTTACAATATCATTTTTATAAGGGTTTTTCTTAACTCAACTACCTTAGTTAAGCTATAATAAATATTCTTGAAAATTTCACTTCTTATATGGATAACTTCAACACTAATATTTCATTTCATGGTACCTTATCATTTTGTCTTGGTAAATTAAACATCCGAGTTAAATATTCTTACGTAGAGAATTTCTTCCCCTTAAAAAGTTAATCACTTTTAAAAATAATTCAATTTCTCTTAATTGGCAGTTTCCCTTCCTTATATATATTTTCTTTTTATACCAATTTTATCCTTAATATTTGGAAATACAAGTTTTTTTATCTTAGGGGACCATAATATTTCCCTTATCCTATTTTATAAATGAAGTTTTTTTTCACTTTTTAAAATGTGGTTTTTTGAAAAAGGTATTCCAAAATATTCAATAGGTTTTCCATCCTTTAAAAATACAATATTTTATCTTCTACTCCACATTCCTTTTTGATAACCTGAATTTCATTTCAAATATATATTATTAAAGAATATTTAAAAAAAATTAAAATATTTCAAAATTCATTCACTTAACATTTTTTAAACCATTGTGTCATTTTCAAGGATCCAAAATTTTATATTATTTTTAAAAGTAAAATCCTTATTATGAAATAAGTTTTTTGGGTGATTTAATTTTGGATATCAATTATTTACATTCTGAGGTCAATTTTGGTGATATTGTCTATAAATATCATGAAAAACATTTTTTTGAGGGGTACTTTATGTGTGATTAGTAAAACCCATTTTATATAATGGGTGTTCATAATTAACTTAATGATAGATATATTATGGCACTCATATGAATGGTTATTCATTAATTGATTTTTGGTCCCTATATACCCCTCCAATTCAAGGGGTAAACCATTATATCTTATGAGATAATGAGAAATAAGTTTTGATACTCGATCCACTATGGGAAATAGGCGAGACAACCCTAATACCCCAAGGGAAGAAAAATATTAATGATTGATCCACTAAGGGAAACAAGTTGTGATTCCTAATATACTAAATTATGATTCATATTCTTAAATTTCGGCTATATTATTATGTTTTGGAATGTTCTTATGTTATGATTTCTCATTTATTTTGATATATGGTTTATATGGTTACTTTCTGATAAGGTTATGTTTTTAGTTCCTGATTATGGTTTCATACCCATATACTTATTTTTTCTCTCATATGATCATCATTATTTATCTCTTATATTGCATGTACTAAGCATCTATGTTCACCCCTTTCTTTTATTTTCATTCCCTATGATATGATGTTCCGTATTATATGTGTGATGTTTAGAAAGGTTTTTAGAGTTAATCGGGTATGAAAAATGGAACAAAAGTGTTGTAAAATACATTATCTATGAAACGAGTCCTCAAATACACCACACTAAAAGGTTCTATGATTTATGTGGAATTATTTTGAGACTTAATAATAATGTAAAAATTTTGTAGGTTAATCATGGATCATCACACTTGGTATCAATGATAATTTTAAAAGTTTTGGGTTTTTAGAACTTGACTTGAGAATTTAGGTATGGGGTTCATTATTCATAAACTTGAGTAATATATTAGATTTTTATGTCTTAGACTCAAACCAAGAACGTAATGGATTAAATTCCCACATTTCAGTCAAACCTTGAAAAAATATGATGCAATTATATACTTTATTATTTATATTTATTCCATGTGGTGTTTCTTATGAAGTTCAAATTAATATCCATATAAATTAATTGTCATGTAGGTTCGAATATTAAGATAAAAATTTAAAAATAGTATTTAGTTTGGTGAAAATAATTTTATATAGATTCATACCCCAATTAGTGTAACTGAATGATCCAGCAAAGTAATTTCCAATTAGTATTAGATATAATCCAATTTCCTTTTAATTGGATAAACTTTCTTTCTTGGTTTTTGTTATCAAATATAGATGAATTCAATATTTGATTCATGCTCAAAGTCCCCTCAAATGTGAAGTACAATTCCCATCCCTTCAAGTACCAATATAAAGGTTTCATCTAAAAAATTGAAGATGAAAAGGGGATAAAATTTGAAAAATATCACAAAGAAGAAATAAGATTCACCAAAAATTGATGGTAATAATAGTGGTAAATGTTTTAATAAATCAATTGAGAATGATCTGATTAAATATTCAAGTTCAAAATTATAGAGTATAAGTCAATTGAATTATTTTAAGACCTATACTCTAATGTTAAGACTTCTTGAATAAAGTTAATATTTAAATTTTTACTTATATATTTTATTTTTTCAATAAATTACATAGTGACAAAATATAAAAGAAAATAGAAGGGATTTTTGTGAAAACAAATATGAATTAATAATCTCCATTAGTGATAAACTCTCATAAAACTTATTGATGACTATGAAAAAGTGATATTAATTCATAAGGAATAATCCTCCCCATATGAAGAATAATTCCCAAAGGATTTTTTTTTTGAAAGAAAAGTAAATTAAGATACAGAATAAAGATTTGCATATATTATAATAAATACACAAGTCCTTTATGAATGTAAAATCTAATTAATTTGAAATCTAATAAAAAGGTTAAATTATCATAAACATTCATTGTTAGATAAGAGTAAGATTTATAAAGAATGTATTTACAAGTTAAAAAAGGAATGGGATAAAATAATTATATCTTATTAGGATGAGAAAAATACCCTCAATAGAAAATTTCTATAATTGGACATCAAAATGAGAAATAGAGAAGTGACGAAATATGAATCATCAAAATTTACTGAGAAATGAAGTGTAACCATGAATGGTTATTAACGAACCACATACCCAAATTCCAGATCTGATGCTAAAAAATATACTTCATATAATATTCTATACCAACCCATGTTAACCAATCATAACATACAAACACATTACATAATTTAACCTGAATATTCATTACATCTCATAATAATTAGCACCGTAGTTTTCATAGGATTATTGTATTTTAGGTATATATACATAACCAACTTATTTTAAAAACTTATTACGATATCTCCAATAAATACACTTCATATACGGCACCCTTATAGATAAATACTACTTAATATTATTATTCATATCCTAGATAATGGAATCATAAGAAGGGGTGAGATGATAAAATAAGGATAAACTTTAGTATCTTAATTAAAGGATCATAAGTGAACATAAAATAGGCATGTGGATATAAGAACAAAATTAATGTACATAAACCTTTTGTGAATTAAATCATAACAAATTAAACATAGATCCTAAATCTGGAATATTTGAATAATTAATTGGGAAAAACATAAAATACGATTCATGGATTAATAATATATAATCGTGATGTAATCATGATTCATTACAAAAGAATATGACAAGAATATGAGCATTAAACTAAAAAAATTAATTACATTGAGCCATAAATACATTTATCCCATAAAAATAATTTCATAAAAATATTCAAAATATTATATGTTTAGAATTACCACATTTTACCTTTTTATTATTGGGATTACCACATATGTATCCTTGGTCTTAGGCTGAATACCAGTATACCCTTGGGCATCGGAAGACCAGACATGTACCCTTAGGATTTTTCCAACTAATTATGTAATATATTTAGATCAATAGGTATAAAACATTACCCATTGCATCATATAGACATAACTAACCCACCCATTTCATAATGATAAACTATACAAAAGTGTTGTGAGAATATATAAGAATTCATGACTCCACCAATATTTAATTAACAAATGATATGGAAATGAGTTTCATTTAAATTTACTCAAAACATAATCATAATCCATACATATAAATATTAATGGTAGTATTGTTGGATCATATACCCCATTTAACGAACCAACTTGGGCTTCCATCCAAACTGATTCATGAATCGACACACCACATACTCAAGTATCTTCCCCGATCCAACCTGGTTGATAATAATCTACAATCAAACCAAAGATAAACATTAGTTGTGGTTTGTACCTTAAGAACTAAAATAAACAACCAAACATGGAATAAAGAAAAAGGGAAAAAGATAAAATCCAAAAAATACACATAAAACCCAAAAAATTTAATATATAACAGAGAAGATACAACAAAAGCTTAAAAAATGAAAATAAAAGAATAAATAGGCTTACAAAAAACATGAAACAAGCATTTATGTGAAACTGAATGCTTCATCAACATATCCATATGACTCTCATGGATCCACCACAAACCCAACAATTGTCCAATTCCTATGTATGATGGAACTGAATCCAACCTGAAAGGAAATAGCTTTAAAAAACTCCCCAAGACACAAAGACTATATACCCACCAACATGAGTATGTAGGGTGTGAGATGAATCCATTTAGATACAAAAATGATTCCATTTTTATTTTGTTTTATAAAATATACCTATTAGGATGGTTATAAAATTAATCATAGTAAATTAGGTTTTTCATTTCATTTCCAAAACCTATGAGTAAACTAGTATGGAACATGCACCTCCGAAAAAATCCATTAATAAAACCATTTCACAAATATGGTGTTATTTAAAACTAATTATATTTTCCCTAAAATCAATCATTTCCCTTTAAATTCACACACTTTTTAGAATAAACACACACATGATTACAAATACTTTAAAAGATCCAAATCAAGAAAAAAACTTGAATACCATTCCCCCTTTCTCCTTAAAAACTTTTACAAACCCAACTCAAGGGTAAGAATAGAAACAAGGGAAATTAATATATAAAAGAACATAAAAATCCACAATATTTCCAATAAAATTATGGAACAAAAATAGCCAATTTCAATACTGAAACCACAAAAGGACCAATACATCTAGTAAGTCCATCCAATAAATACAACACATATTCAAATATACACAACAAAAAGGGATAATATATGATACATATCATGAGTTTACTCCAACATGAATAATGATAATGTACATAATGAAAAAATTGCACCTACTACTTTCATGTTAAGGATAGACATCTATTAACCAGATCACACTTACCTAGTCTCAATGGTGACACCCCTTAGCTACGTGTTATATATAACTAGGGTCGAATTGTCCTAGAATAATCTCAACTATCATATAAATCTCCCATAACTTCCCACATAGTAACCATGGATCCCTCATCTAATAAACAAAGCATATAGGGCACTAACAAACAACATCATCACATGAAAATAAAAATCCCCAACGGATAACTTATAAAACAAGTTCTTCATATTACCCATTCACTACCCTTACAAATAGCACCAACACATAAGAACAAGTGAATAAAATATCAAATATCCATCTCATGGATGAACATAACATCATAACCAACTAAGAGGGGTCAATAAGTGCAGAGGCCAAAACCAACCAACATCGTTTTATAAAGTATCAACCGATACTTTAATATTCACATATATATTACATATACATTTGGGAATCCTTTTTTTAAAACAATATAGGATTCAAAAAACAATTCTAAATAAATCAAAATTGACCATAATCACATTTATACAACCCAAGTGAACTCCTTTTCATTTTATAAAAAACATCACTTCTTTTTTAAAAAAAACATGAAAATTCTTTAATCCAAATAGGGAACCCAGTTATCAATTCACATTAGTATTTAAGAATCATGAAAATGTTTTCTTCTTAACGGAGGAAAAACTTTTCATTTTTTGGAGTAAAAAATGAATTAAACACCCATTTACACTAAAACTCCATTTTAAATTTGAAATTCAAATCATTTCCCACCTGAAAAAAAAACGAGTAAAGGAAATATTTAAAAAAAACATAGATAATGTGTTAGTGAAAACCCAACCTCATGTGGTGGAACCTCATCCCCTTCAATAAATCCACAAGAAATGAACTCCTACATTAGCTCACAAAAATTTCAAACCAAAATTACTTTTTTCACCAACCATATTTAAGAAAATTGATCATTCATGGGGTTCATATGGGTTAGTGAAAAGGTAGAAACCCTGAGTAAGAGAATATTGGAGCTCATACCTCTTGAATCTAGTGAATAATCACCTATAAACCACCTTGGATTCACATAGAAAATCTTGAATAAGTTATTTAAACATCATTAGAGGTGTTTGGGAGGAATGGTTAAAATGGGGTGGCTTGGGGTAGAATCCCCCAAATAAAAAGAAAGTGAAAAAAATACCCAAAATTTTCCAAGTTGTACTTTTTTCTAACACAGTATTCCAAACCATTCATGGATCCTGCATCTTGAATGATCCCAAAACCCCCATAGGACACATATTTTCCTTGGATTGATTCCATAACTGTGCATATATCATGTTCTCCCCTTAGTACCACTACAAATGGAACATGGTTTCTTCTTCATAGTCTTAAACCATCCACCTTAGCCCGGATCCCCTAGAAAAAATTCTTATGCATCAAAAAAAATACGCTTATGTCACCCAAAAACTAAGGGGAGAAACAACCACTATTACTATAAAGAACGTGATATCTTGGGATGTCATAAATTCTCCACCATTACAATTTCTTCTCTTAGAGATACATTATAATCATAGGGAGTATGGTAATGAAAAAACTATATGTCCACCATGGAGAACATGACCTTGAAAAAATATCCTAAAACCTAAAAACCGAGATAATGAGATAAAACAACCCATTATTAAATTTCCCACCACTGAATTATTCAAAACTCGATAATAGTCGACACACTAGAAGTCCTACGAAGAAAATTCCACACTAAACAAGAGAGAAGAGGAAATAAGTAAAGATGTTTGGATCGCTACTCCTATGATCCTCTCAAAAAAAGTGATTATCAAGATGATCAAAGCTCCCAATGTCATTTATAATTACCAACTATAACATAGAACAACACAAATCACTACCTTCGGTACATACAAGGTCACTATAGCCAAAAAAATCATATCCCAGCCAAAGGAATCCAAAACGATCACTTTAAAAAAATATTAAAAACACATGAAGGCCTAGAAAAGTCCTCCCCACCATTTAGAATTTCTCTAAAATGGTGAGATAATATCTAAGAACACCCAAAAGATTAATCATCACTAAATAAACTGATTTCAAAAACCACAACAACCATCTCAAAACACAGTAAGAGAGCACATCCTCAAACACCACTAAGAGTCCACTATACCTGATCACCAAGAAATGAACTCCAAAATATTATATCAAAATAAGAAACATTAACTAATAATAACAACAAAGTTTAATCCTCAGGGTCACATTTGACATATTAGGGTTTCTATATCTACCTCCTCAAAAAACTATCCCATGGTATTTTGGAGATAAAACAAAACACTATGGAATCCATATCCAAACCGAAAATAAAACTATACCCCAGGTATTCATACATGAACCCTACATTAATTCCGTTTAAAATCTAGTAAAACAATAACCTATGGCTTAAACAATTCATAAAAGGAAATAATAATAAAATTTAATAAGGCATGAACATATTAAATGATACCAAAATAAGGTCAAAATGCCCTTAATCCATTAATCCCATGGAATTGGTTACATATAATATGTGATGAGTCCCAAGCCAAAAAGGTAAAAATTGAAACAGAGGATTACCCAAAAAAAATATCATCTTCTAGATATCTGACTAAATTGATAACATTTATCCCTGATTAGATAAATCTATTTCCAAGACTTCTTCTTTAGATTCCCAACTAACTTTCAAAACCTCTAAATCTGACTACGATAGCCACATAGATGAATGGTCTTCAGAGTGGATTGACATTAAGATTAGATGTGCCTGGACATACCACATTGAATCCCAAAACTATATTATATCTTACAGAGATATGAACATCATGTTTTGAATATGGATTCTCACCCTCAAAACTTTATTATTTCCCCTTCTCTCTATTTGGATCATCTTTACCATCTTTACCATGAATTGAAGCAACTTCTATTGTTGGTTGTCATGCAAGGATTACTTGAACGATGTCAACCTTATAAAATGTTTCCAAAAATGTTGTTAAGTTAGACTGAATAACTAATTAATGCTATTCTAGAAAAGTAACCAAATAATGTAAAATTCCTAGTTAAATTACTATGTATCCATATCTATAGAGAAATGAACTAATCCAATGTAAAGTATAATATTATTCTTCCCTAATAGATCCTCTTCCATGATACCAAAAAACTCTATTGCCATATCGACACTCAAATATTTTGGATAAAAATTATGAAAGATGGAATCCTTAAAATATACCCAAGATTGTTCCCAAAATTGTTGGGTATATATGGAAAGATTACATGACTCCAAGACCAAAAATTACAATAAATGTGTGGTTCAACTCGCCCTAGAGGATTCCAGAGTTCATAGAATGCAAAAAAATATATCTTTAACCCTTGCTAGACATTTAATTTTCTCCTAGGGTCCTCCATAAACATATAATAATAGAGGATTCTGGTTAAATAACTCTTTTGAATTGTCCATGAGTTGGTAAAAACATGTCAGTACCACTCCGTTGTGAGTTATAGAAAAGTAAGGGACCCGAAAGAAAACTCATGGATCACTATAGAGACTGCCCAAGGTATTCCCATCATAACGTACAGTTCCATTTCTCGGTTTATCATTCTAAAATAACAAAAAACAAAACACTCAATCAAATGAATTTGAAATTTCAACAAAAATGGAATAATAGAAAAAAAATACTAAAAAATTTATAAAACCACCACAAAATTCTACACAAGGATACCAAATATCAAGGAAACCCAAATTGAGGTTAATGAAAACCATTATTTGAAAATTTACCAAAACATCATTAGAAATATTTCTTAACACACACAACACAATCATGTTGAAATAATAAAACCACAAAAATCACATACATTTAATCAAACCATATGCACTACAGATAAAATAATTACAATGAAACATCAAATTACTCAAAACATTTAAAAAATTTCACAATTTAAAACTGATGAAATTATATTATTGAATCTATCTCAAATCAAAGAAATATTATATATTTCATAATATTTTTACCCAAGAAACTTATGCAACCAAAATAACATTCTCAAAATATCCTCAAATACAATGTTATAAATAATTACTTTTATATAAATTTCAATAGCCATAAACATGCACATAAACATTCATATACAAGCCTAATCAAACACAAGAAGCAATAACATTAATAGAGGAGGTAAAAACACAATTTTCCAACATTCACCCCAATGTATGATTTTCCTCATGGTTTTTCATATCCTGCACCAACTGTGTTAGTAATACCTAAAGTTTTCTATAATTTTTTTCAAGGTCTACGTATAGTTTGATAGACCATACGCCTTAACCACACAACTCATGATTCCTTCAAGATTCACTCTAAAATGATTAACTTCCAAATATGCCTCTTAGCGTCTCACTATAACTTATAGTTATAGCATTCAAAACCAAAATATCTTAATAAAATCCACCATAATTCCAAAAATGAGAGGCAACCCCCAACCACCCATGTAAACCTAAGATTCAAAATAAAGAGGAGTGGGCAAAGAATATCTCTAGACCCACTACTCAAACTCTAGTTATCCTATCTAATTTCTACCATTGACACCAAAATAATAAGAAGGTGAATTTCAAGAAGTTATTAATATTGTAAGAACCAAGATTCATTGATTCCATTTTTTAACAAACCAACTTGGGATTACATATTAATTGAAGCCCGAATATGACCCACATATACCTAAGAAGCATCCATGATCCCCCCAAATTGTTGACATGAATCAAGGGTTTCAATAATAACTATTAGGGATAGTTTCCCCCTCATGAACCAAAATAACCAACAAAATCCAGTATATTAACAAAGTGACAAAGATAAAAAGACAATAATTTCACATACAAACAATAATAATTTAATATAGAACTACAAAGATACAAACGAATCGGAATAAAAGAAATAAAATACTAAATAATACAAAAAAACATAATCCAGCATATTTTGTGAAAGAAATTTTCATACCGCTATCTCTATGTGACTCTCATGCCACCACTATGAACAGAACAACCATCCACTTCTCAAGGAAGATGACATCAGATCTAACTTGAAATCAAAGAACTGAAAAAACTAAGAAAATTCGTGAAGACTAAATTACCACCAGTGTGAGAATATAGGGCGTGATTCGGAGCCAGTAATATACCACCATGATTTAACTTCGTTTATTTTATAAAAAAAACCAATTATGCTATTTAGAATATAAATCATTGTAAAGTAGGTTTTTAATTTTCTTTCCAAAACATGGGAGTAAAAACGTACAGAATGTATATTTACTCAATAGTGTCTCATTTATTAATCAACATCACAATGAGGGTAATCATTCAAAAATATTACCATTTTCAAGAAAAACAAACCTTTCTCTTTAAAAAATCACGGTTTTAAAAATCATCCCACACATGGTTTCAAATATTTCAAAAGTTTCAACTATGTAAACACATTGAAACCCATCTACCACTTTTTTATTAGAATCGTTTACATCCCCAACTCAGTGGTAAGTTAGAAAAAAGGGAAACTAGGATATAATATAATATTAAAGTTCATAATAATGTGAAAATATGGATGGAATAAAATAAGTGAAAATCAATAATAAAACGAGAAAATGATCAATAAATCAACTAATTTAATCCCATATAAACAACACATATACCAATATTAACTTCAAAAATAAATAACATATGATACATATCATGAGGTTACTCCAATTGAAGTAATGGTGAAATATGATATGTACAAAATAGACCTACTACTAGAAGGTTAACGGTCCACATCTGTTAACTAAATCACTCATACAAAATCTCATTAGTGACACCCCACAAGAAATGTATTATATACAACTAGGGGTGAATCGTAATCGCATAATATCAACTATCATAGAGATATCCCCTCACTTCTCACTTGTTATCCTTGGATACTCCATGTAATAACCAAAGGAGGAGATCCACTAACAAACAATGTCATCACATGACAATAACAATATAACACCCCAAACATTTCATTGTATGCTTCTATTAAATACATTCTATTCATCATTGTGTACCTTTGAGACAACACAAGGTTATTTAGGTGATAGTCAAAACCTAGCCATTAAATATAAATTCTACACTTCTATGTATTTAATTTTGAAAAATGGTCATCTAGAGTTGTGATTAGTACGTCATCTGGAGTCTAATAGAACAAAAATGATTTTTGGTGAATAGTAACATACCCTTATGAATAGTAATATGAATAGTAATATGACCATTATGAATAACAAATATTATTATTATTTTATTTTCTTAAGGAAATAAGATAATGAGATCTTAATTTGTTTTTCAATGAGGAATAAAACTAATTACACCTTTAAGATTGTTATTTTTTTAATTAACTATGAATTTATTTAAAAATTAAATTAATAATATTTATAAAGTTAATTTTGAAAAAAGGAGTTCATTTTAGATTTCTATACATCAAAAATGGTCAGGGTAATTTTTTTTTGATTTTTCTAAAATACATGAATTTTTCATGAATAGTAAAAATATTGTTTTGAGTTTTCGGTTGTTAATGACATAATAATGACGTAATAATTAAATATAAAAGTATGGTAGACTTTTATACAGTAACTTATGACATGGGGTGTCCCAATTGGCTAAAACCATGGGCAAATACCATTGGAAAGACAATGGTTTTTCAAAAACCACTAATGAGGTGTCCCTTTGGAATTATTAAAAACATTACCTCTCTTTTTCTGTAAATACCCACTCATCCATTCGTTTTCTTTCATTAAAAATCTCTCATCTCCGATGCTTTGGGATTTTTACATCTCTAGGAGTCCTCCCAGGGTATTATTAATCCCCCAAGGTCCCATCCTTAAAGATATAGGAGTTATTCTACAAGGTAAGGGAATCCTTCATTCTCTTCTCTAAATCGACACTTCTTTTATGTTAGCAATTTGAAATTCCTTTCTCATATGTTGGGGTTTGATTTTATTTATTTTTTTACTATAATTTTTATTTCAATATGATGAGATACCCTTTTGTTCTCATCATTTGATTTTATGAAATTTTAAGCGATGTCGTTAGGCTGTCGAATTTTCAAAAGGGATCTCTCAACTTTTCTTTTATTTTAAAGATCATATCTTTTCATTTTCTCTTCTCACCTCCTCTATCCAAATTACGATGATAAACTCTAGTATCGTCTATATACTGTAATTATATCATGTGAATGGAATAACCATCATCAATATTCTTACTCCCCAATTTTATTTTTATAAGTGAAATCAACGTCCATGAGGTTCTAAATTATAACCTTTATGGATGATGGAGTTTTATTCTTCACTTTCTCCTTCATTACTGGTCATGAAACCATTTTAATGGATGAAAAAATCCGAATAAATGTATTTCATCTCATTAGTGTTCTGGAATCTTTACACCCTCATAATATGGAATAATAATACAAAACAAGTTCATTGTATAAAAAACTTCCAAACTAAATCCAAGCGTTTGTTAAAAAAATTTAACAAATGATTCGTCCTCAATTATATAACCTACAATCATTATAAGATAATTTATATCTCTTTAATTTCACTAATAATATATACTAACAACTCTTGATATTTATCCACTTTTCAAATGAACTTCCTTTCATGAGAACAAGTAAACGAATCCAGAAAACCAAGGAAGAAAATGCTTCCAAAACAATAAAATTGAACCTCTTAAACCCATTAAAAGGGCCATGAATGAACCTAATAAGGTTATATTAAATACATTACATGTATTGGAGGTTCTGGAATTATTAATTAATAAATCTAAATTTTATTATTCAGTTCATTTAAATAAACGAAGAACACACTCGAGGAAAAAGATAATGGATTGTTTAACTCAATTTTCATTCTTTGAGTTAAAAATCTACTTAATCAGTTACATTATTCCATGAATATGTGTGAATGGCCTATTATTTTTTTATACTGTATATAAAATTATATTTTTAGGATTTTTAATTTTCACACATAAATATTTCATTTATGTATCATCACCCTAATGACACAATCTTTGTAAGGGATATCTTAACTCAATTTCCATTTATTGAGTTACACATCTATGTCATTAGTTTTGTCTTTCCAATAATATGTGTGAATGGAATCTGATTTTTTTATACTATATATCTACTTATATTTTGTATATTTTTATTTGTCACACATAAATATTTCATTGACTTATCATCACAGTAATGACACAATCTTTGTAAGGGATGCTCTCTCTCATTTTGGTTCAAGAATCTCCCCTAGGTTGTACCCTTTTATTTTGAATTCTTAATGATGGGTTATGTTTTCTCACCTCCCCCATAATGAACTTCTGACATATAAATAATGGAATACCCCTTTACCTCTTGTTAATTCCTCGCAATAACACTCGTTACCATGCCAAAATGTTTTTAAGGGGTTTCTCATCTCACTTTCATTTCCATGAGATTTTCATTGTTCGCCACTTATTTCTTGCATGTGGTATATGTGTACTAACATTTGATATATAATAACATGATTATGTTATATATTCATGTTATTCAATTATTAATTTTATGTTCATTAAGTTCTGGTCATATGATTCGACTGATTACATTGTGGTAAGGGACTTTGTCTTAACTACCCTTTCGTTGTGACTAACTTTGTACTGTGCACCTAAAAATCATTATGTGGTGTACCTACTTCCAATTTGAGATCAATTTTTATTTTAAATTTTATTTATATTAAATATCCATAATATCATTTTGTGGATATTTTTTTTATAAACCGTATACCATTTTACATACGGTGTCTATTTGGAAAGTTATTTTAATTATGGAAATATTGATGAATCTGTATACACTACTCTATACAGATATTGAAAATGCATATTTCTCTTGTATTGAATCAATGTATAAACAATGATTTGGGCATGCAGTGGCGGGTGGGGCCCGCTATAGCCCCTCGATGTTTCGGTAGGTCTCATGAGACAAATTAGTTGGCGACAAACCCTTTGAGTTTGTTTCCAAAAGAATCAAACGAGTTTCTACCAATAGAACTAAACTGTTTTCATGGTATTATGGTTTCATGTGAAAGATACATGAAGTCCAATTAATAAGAATTCTCTTTACTCATTATCAGTTATTATTATTATCCATGAGGTTTTCACTATGAAAAAATCTATGGATGCATTTTCATTCTCATTTTAATAATGGAATTAGTTTTTCATTTATTCATTATGCCATATTGATTGTGTCAGATTGATTATGATTCACTAATTTTTTTACTCATTATTCCTCTTTTTGTAACACTTACTGAGTGTTTGATCTCACCCCTTTCATTTTTTACCTTCCACAAGTGATGAAGATAAGGTCTTTTATTGAGTTCGTTTGGTTGCAGTTTTAAGTTTTGTTATGTATTGTATCTTTTAACCTTTTTCAATGTAATTTGTGTTACATATATGTATCTATTTTCTTCAAGACTAATTAACTGAACGTTCCTTTAGGATTTTAATTCCTTCTAACCATTCCAATATCACATGTAATGCACCGGCTCTAGGCTAGAGGGGTCGGGGTGTTACAGTTGGTATCAGAGGAAGTTTAGTAGGAAACTTGGAAACTAGAGTAGGAAAAATATAGTAGGGAACAAATCCATAAGGTACTATTTGAGGATAAACATACAATAACGTCTTGGTATTTTGGTAAGGAATGGATTATGTGGATATTTTTAAGCAATGCGTCCTTGTCTAGATACGATCAGGTAGAGACGGCTCTGGCACAGATGTATCTAGGGGTAAAACCAGAAAACACCTCTTAGAGCTAGACCCGAACGGGAACTGGTGCATGACAATGGGCCTTGGTGCGGTCTTGGTTACTACACTCCTCGGGGATATTCTTAGGATAATTTACATTTTATTTACTTTCCATTATGAAGGAGGTTAATGTAAATTTTCCCTTAGAGGAACCATGTTTATAATATTATCTATGCATAGAATTTCAATCTATGTTGAGTGCTTTTCTATTTGAGATTCATAAACTAATATAGTGTATCCTATTATTAAAAAATGGAATCTAATGGAAGAATAGAAATCAATACTCATGGGTAAGGAAGAGATCTTCCTACTGAGAAAGTCAACGCAGTCAACATTGGAGCAGATCTGATCATGACCATATTAGGACAACTTACTCAAGTTGTAACGAAAAACCATTCCACACCTATGTTGGATCGATTCATACAGCAGAAGACTTCATATTTCAGTGGGACTACTAATCCAGTGGTAGCTGAGAAATGGATCAAGTCCCTTTAAAATATATTCATGGCATTAAGATGCAATTAAAATGAAAAGGTAGTACTTGCGGTATGTTGTCTCAAGGGAGACTCTGACCAATGGTGGTCCCTGATTCAAAATACCACTGAGGAAGAAGAGATAGATGATATAGAATGGAGAACTTTTAAGGAAATATTCTTCGAAAAATATTTCCCTCATGAACAATGAACTAGAATAAAGAGGAAATTCCTTGTCTTGAAACAAAGGGAGGAATAAATTGTTTCAGAGTATAAGGATACCTTCATAAGGCTATCCAGGTATGTCGTGGATTACGTATGTGACTCGGCGGACAATATTGGCCATTTCTTTGAAGGTATTAAGACAATTCTTCGAAGGGCACTGGCTTCTCAATCATTTTCATCATATGATGAAATTGTATCAAGTGCCATCAAAACAGAGAAGGAATTTTCTAGATCAAATTTTTTCAAAGGAAACCAAGATAAGAAGTGGTAATGTGATAACAATGGAAAAGTAGAAGCACCAAATAAGAGAAAGGGAACGAATAGTTTCCCATTATGTGGGAAATGTGGAAAGAATCATCTCAAGAAATACTTGAAAGGCATGGGAGTCTACTATAAATGTGGAGAAAAGGGTCACTGATCTGGTGAATGCAAGGGGAAGAAACAATTAAATGATATTCAATGCTACAATTGCAGAAAGGTGAGACACTATGTAGATGAGTGTCCTAAGCACCAAGGAAACATGCCTTAGAAAAATACATGAAAGAAAGGGAGAGCCTATGCAATTACAACCATGAAGGATGAAGTTTCTAGTGACGTAGTGGCAGGTACTTTAATTGTTTTCATAAAACTTATACAAAACTTAATTTGATTCTGGATCATCGCATTCATTTATATCCTCTCAGTTTTCAAAGAAAATTAGATATGTCAAATTTTATTTAATAAAGGAGTTGTCAGTCAAAACTCCTAGGGGATGTATCATTGCAACCAAGGCATGTTAGGTAGTCCTTATCCAGACACAAAAACTTGCCCTTATTGTTAACCTTGTAATCATACCAATGACATAATTTGATATAATTCTTGGTATGGATTGGCTGTCAAATTATGATGTGAAGATTTATTGTAAGAACAAGGATGTTACAATTTTTGAAAGTGGTGTAGAATTCCTTGTCTTTAGGGCAGAAACTTCTCCACCAGATTCTTATCTAGAACCACCCCCAGTAGCTCTACTAAATGCAATAATTGGAGAAGAAGATAAACTAATATCTGTGGGTGAGGAAAGAAATATTCAAATTGAATATGTGCACATATTGAAAGAGTACATTGATGTATTTCCTGAGGATTTACCTAGACATCCTCCAGATCAGGAAGTTGAGTTCTCTATTAATTTAATTATTAATTCAAGACCTATATCAAATACTCCCTATATAATGGCCACTGTAGAATTAGTAGAAATAATGAAACAATTAAGGGATTTGAGTAAAAAAGGATTAATTAGACCAAGTGTTTCTCCATGTGGATCCCCAGTCCTCTTTGTCAAGAAGAAAGATGGATCTATGAGGCCTTGCATTGACTACAGGTAAATCAATTCTATTATAATAAAGAATAAGTATCCTCTGCCCCGGAATGATGATTTATTTGACCAACTTCATGGAGCTCAATACTTTTCAAAGATTTAACTCCGATCCGGATATCATCAGTTGCCTATGAGGAAGGAAGATATTCCTAAGACAACATTTCAGACCAGGTATGGGCATTACGAGTTTACAGTGATGCCTTTTGGACTGAAAAATGAACCCTCTGTTTTTTTTGGGTTTGATGAATAGAGTATTCAAGGAATATCTTGATAACTTTGTTGTGGTATTCATAGATGATATCCTCGTATACTCAAAAATCTATGAAAACCATTATAATCACTTGCGGGTTATTCTAAGAACTATAAGAAGAAGTTAATTATATGGGAAGTTTAGAAAATTTGAATTCTAGATTCAATAAGTTTATTTTCTGGGCCATATTGTCTCTAAGTATGGAATCCTAGTTGATCATGTGAAGATAAAGGAAATCTGATATTTCCCCATGCAAACAATCATAACTGAGGTACGTAGTTTTATTGTCTTAGGGGGTTATTATCAACATTTAATTCAGAATTTTTCCCAATTGGCTACTCAACTAACCAAGATCACATGTAAAGGAGTTAAGTTTGTGTGGACAAAAGAGTGTACAGAATGCTTCGATGAATTGAAAAGGAGATTGGTCAATGCTCCAATTTTGACTCTTCCATCTGGATGTGATGGATTTGTAATATACAGTGATGCATCAAAGAATGGACTGGGTTGCGTCCTTATGAAAAATGATAAAATTATTGCTTATCCATTAAGATACTTGAAGGCACATGAGAAAAATTATCTAACTCATGATCTTGAGTTAGCAGCTGTAATATTTGCTCTGAGAAATGGATGCATTATCTCTATGGGGAGATATGTGATATTTATATGAACCACAAGAGTTTGAAATATATTTTCACACAAAAAGAACTCAACGTGAGGCAGAGAAGATGGCTCCCATTACTCAAATATTTCTATTGTTCAATACACTACCATCTAGGAAAGGAGAATAATGTGGATGATGCATTAAGTAGTAAAGATCATGGCCTTCTAACTCAAATGAGGATTTAAAGAGATCATATGTTCATGGATCTACTGAAGATGGATATGGGAATTTTTAATGAAGGGAAAACATCACTCCTCTTTCAAATAATTGTGAAACCATCTTTACTAGAGAAGATAAAAATTTCTCAATCTGATGGTGAAAATCTGCACAAGAAAATTAATGCAGTTAAGGATGGGAGATAGGCTAGCATCATGTATGAAGAAAGAGTTCTTAATTTTGGGAAGAGGTTATGTGTTCCATCAGTACCTAAGCTAAAAAATGAACTATTAGATGATTCTCATAGCTCAAATTTCTCTATACACCTGGGTAGCTTAAAGATGTATAGATATCAGAAGGAATATTTTTGGTGGGATAATATAAAGCGAGAAATTGCTGACTGCGTGTCAGGGTATCTTGTTTTTCAACAAGTTTAGGCGGAGAGACAACATCCCAAAGGAGTGTTGCAACCTCTAGTTATTCCAATGTGTAAGGGGGATAAAATTATGATGGATTTTGTCACAGGACTACCAAGGACACCATAAAGGAATGATGCAATATGGGTAATTTTTTATCGTCTCACTAAAACAGAACATTTCCTTCCATTAAGAGAGGATTTACCACTTGAGCACCAGGAAAGCCTCTATATTAATGAAGTTGTGAGACTTAATATTGAACCTCTATCAAATGTCTCTGATCGAGATCCCCGGTTTACGTAAAAATTTTGGAAAAGTCTCTAGAAGGATTTGAATAAGGAGCTTCATATGAGTGCCGCATATTACCCCCAAACCGATGGAAAATCTGAAAGGATTATTCAAACTCTAGAAGATATGTTTTGTTCTTGTTCTCTTAACTTCCAAGGTATGTGAGATCAATACTTGACTTTGGTGGAATTTTCATAAAACAATGGTTTCCATTATAGTATTCAAATGGCTCCATATAAAGCATTATATGGAAAGAGATGTTGAACTCCAACTTGTTAGGATGAAGTTGGTGAGAGGAAACTTATAGGCCCAGAACTTATTGAAGAGACCACAACAAAGGTGAAGAAAATACAAGCCCATATTAAAGAAGCACAAAGTAGGAAAAAGATTAATGCTGACAGCTGGAGAAAGGACCTGGAAGTTCCAGTGGGAGATCATGTATTTCTGATAGTATCTCCCTAGAAGGGCGTCTTAAGGTTCGGTGAGAAAAGGAAACTGAGCCCCAGGTACATCGGACCATTTGAATGTTTGGGAAGAGTCAAAGTTGTTTCTTACCATTTAGGGAAGCCTCCAATTTTCTCCAGAGTTCATGATGTGTTCCACGTATCATTGTTAAAGAAGTACATTCCAGAACCAATGCATGTACTCACATATGAAGAAATAGAAATAGAACCTGATTTTTCATAATGTGAAAATATTATCTAGATTCTTGACATAGGGGAGAAATTATTTAGAAATAGAACAACTCATCTATTAAAGGTTCTTTGGAGAAAACATAATATGTAGGAATCAGCAATGGAACTAGATGATTTCATGAAGAAGAACCACCCACATCTTTTTGGTGGGCATTATACATAAAATTTCGAGGATGAAATTTCTGAAGGAGGGAATAATATAACACCCCAAAAATTTTATAGTAGGATTCTATTAAATACATTATATTCATCACTATGTTCCTTTGAAACAACACTAGGTTATTTAAAAGATAGTCAAAACCTAGCCATTAAATATAAATTTTCCACTTCTAGGTAATGAATTTCGAAAAATTGTCGTCCAAAGTTATGATCAGTAAGTCATTTGGAGTCTAATAGAACAAACTTGATTTTTCGTTAATAGTAACATACCCTTATGAATAGTAATATGAATAGTAATATGACCCTTATGAATAGTAAATATTATTATTATTTTATTTTCTTAAGGCAATATGATAATGATATCTTAATTAGTTTTTCAATGAGAAATAAACTAATTTCACCTTTAAGATTGTTATTTTTCGAATTAACTATGAATTTATTTCGAAATTGAATTAATACTTTTTATAAAATTAATTTTGAAGAATGGAGTTCATTTTTTAATTCAACACATAAAAAAATGGTTAGGGTAAATTTTTGGGATCTTTCTATGATACATGAATTTTTCATGAATACTAAAAATAAAGTTTTCAGTTTTTGGTAGTTAATGACATCATAATGATGTAATAATTAAATATAAAATTATGGTCTACTTTTGTACAGTAACGTATGACATGGGGTGTCCCAAGTGGATAAAACCATGGTAAAATACCATGGTAAAGCCCGTGGTTTGGCAAAAACCACTAATGAGGTGTCCCATTAAAATTATTAAAAACATTACCTCCCTTTTTCTATAAATACGTATTCATCCATTCATTTGCATTCATTATAAATTCCTCATACTCGAAGATCTGGTGGTTTTACCTCTCTAGAAGTCCTCCCATGGTGTCCTTAATCCCCCCAAAGACCCATACTTCATGATCTGGGAATTATTCTATAAGGTAAGGGAATCCTTCATTCTCTTCTTTAAGTAGACACTTCTTTTATGTTAGCTATTTGAAATTCATTTCTCATATTTTGGGGTTTGATTTTATTTATTATTATTAATTTCCTTTTTATTTCAATATGATGAGTTACCCTTTTTTTTATCATCATTTTATTTTATGAAATTTTAAGCGACGTCGTTAGGCTGCCAAATTTTCATAAGGGATCTCTAAACTTCTCTTTTTATTTTCAAGATCATCTCTTTTTTTTCTCTTCTCACCTCCTCTGTCCAAATGAGCATGATAAACTCCATTATCATCTATATACTGAAATTATATCATGTTAATGGAATAACCATCATCAATATTCTTACTCCCCCCATTTATTTTTATAAGTGAAATCAACGCCCATGAGGTTCCAATTTATAACCTTTGTGGATGATGGAGTTTTGTTCTTAACTTTCACCTTCATTACTGGTCATGAAACCATTTTAATGGTTGAACCAAATCTAAATATATTTATTTCATCTCATTAATGTTCTATAATCTTTACACACTCATAATATGAAATAATAATACAAAACGAGTTCAGTGTATACAAAACTGTCACGCTAAATCCAAGCGTTTATCAAAAACTTTTAACTAATGATTCATCCTCATGTATATAACATATAATCATTATAAGATCATTTATATCTCTTTAATGTAACTAATAATATATATTAACAAATCTGGATATTTATCCACTTTTCAAATGAACTTCCATTCATGAGAGAAAGTAAACAAATCATGAAAACCAAGGAATACAATGCTTCCAAAACAATAAAATTAAACCTCTTAAACCCATTAAAAGGTCCATGAATGAACCTAATAAGGTTATAATAAATCCATTACATGTATTGGAGGTTAGGGAAATATTAATTAATAAAAATATATTTTATTATTCAGGTCATTAAAACAAACTAAAAACACACTCAAGCCAAAAGGTAAGGGATTGCTTAACTCAAATTTCATTCTTTGAGTTAAACATCTGATTCATCTTTTAAATTGTTCCAAAAATATGTGTGAATGACCTATAATTGTATTATACTATATATCCACTTATATTTTGTGGATTTTTATTTTTCATACATAAAACTTTCATTTATTTATCGTTACCCTAATGACACAGTCTTTGTAAGGGATATCATAACTCAATTTCCATTTATGGAGTTACACATCTATGTCACTGGTTTTGTCTTTACAAGAATATCTGTGAATGGAATCTGATTGTTTTATACTATATATCCACTTATATTTTGTGGATTTTTATTTGTCACACATAAACATTTCATTTATTTATCGTCAGAATAATGACAAAATCATTGTAAGGGATCCTCTCTCTTACTTTTGTTCAAGAATCTCCCCTATGTTGTGCCCTTTTATTTTAAATTCCTAATGATGGGGTATGTTTTCTCACCTCCCCTATACTAACCTTATGACATATAAATAATGTAATAACAATTTACCTCTCATTAATCCCTCACAATAACACTCATTACCATGCCAAAATACTTGTAAGGGGTTTCTCATCTCACTTTCATTTCTGTGAGATTTTTATTTTTCGCCACTTATTTCATGTATGTGGTATATGTGTACTTCCATTTTATATAATAAAATTATTATATTATATATTCATTTTATTGAATGATTAATTTGATGTTCATTATGTTCTGATCACATGATTTGACTGATTTCATTGTGGTAAGGGACTTTGTCTCAACTACTGTTTCGTTGTGACTAACTTTGTATTGTGCACCTAAAAACCCTTATGTGGTGTACCTACTACCAATTTGAGATAAAATTTCATTTAAAATTATATTTATATTAAATATACATAATCTCATTTCATGGATATTTTTTTTCTAAACTGTATACCATTTTACATGCGTTGTCTATTTGGAATGTTATTTTAATTATGGAAATATTGAGGAATCCGTATACACTACTCTATACTGATATTGAAAAGGAATATTGCTCTTTTATTGAAAAAATGTATAAAGAATTAATTGGACATGCAGTGGTGGTTGGGGCCCTCCATATCCCCTTGATTCATTGGTAGGTCTCATGAGACAAATTAGTTGGCGACAAACCCTCTTGAGTTTGATTCCAAAACAATCAGACGGGTTTCTACCCATAGAACTAAATCGTTTTCACAGTATTATGGTTACATTTTCCAGATACATGATGTCTAATTAATAAGAATTATCATTATTCATTACCAGTTATTATTTTTATCCATGAGGTTTCCACTATGACAAAATATATGGATGCAGTTTCATTCTCAGTTTAATAATGCAATTAGTTTTTCATTTATTCATTACGCCATATTGATTATCTCAGATTGATTATGATTCACTTATTATTATACTCATGCTTCTACTTTTTGTAACCCTTACTGAGCATTTTATCTCACCTCTTTCATTGTTTACCTTAAATTGGTGATGAAGAGAAGGTCTTTTATTGTGTTCATGTGGTTGTAGTTTTTAGTTTTGTTATGTATTGTATCTTGTAAACTTTTTCAATGTAATTTGTGTTAAATCTATGTATCTAGTTTCTTCAAGACTACTAAAATGATCATTCCTTCAGTATTTTCAATCCTTCTAACCATGAAAATATCACAAGTAATGCACTGGCTCCAGCCTAGAGGGCTCGGGGTGTTACAAACAAGACCCAAGGTCTAACAAAAAATTATGTTATTCCCATATCCCATTCATTACCCTCAGAAATATACCCCACACAAAAGAAAAACATGAGTCAAAAATCAAACATCCATATCATGGATTCATATAACATCTTTAATAACCAAGGTGGCTCAATAGGGCCCCAAGACACATTCAACCAACATCATTCTAAAAAGTTCCCACCAGGATTTCACTATTCATATATATATTCCATATATATATATCTGTAAATCCATTTTATACAAAATTTTCAATACAAAAAATTCCAAATAAATTATAATCAAATATTATAATATTTATAAAACCTAAGGTAACTCCTTTTATTTTATAAAACAACACCTCCCCATATAAAAAAATAATCCAACCCCATTAAACAAGAGGTAACCCAATTTACTAATAAAAATTAGATCAAATCCTCATTAACAAGTTCTTTTATCAATAAAAAAATCAAGGAATTTTATAGGGAATTCAAAATTCATAAAACACCCATTTAAACAATATCACCATTATAAATATGAAATTAAAACCATTTTTCACTTTGAAACCAAAACATGTCATGGAATGCTTTAAAAACTAACAAACATCATCCACACCAAATTAAATAGGTTAAACTAGAATTTGGGAAAACTAAGAATCAATAGAAATAATAATTAAATTCAAATTAAATGGAAATTCCTACCTTAACTAGTGTAATATTTTCGCCTTCGATGAAATAAACTGGAAAGGAATACTTATCTTGTATCACAAACATTTAAAACCAAAATCCCCAATTTATACTAGACCTAGCTAATTAAATTATCCAACCATGAACAATTGGGTTATAGGTTTTGGAAAAAATGTGGGAAATTAAGATAAAGATTATAGAGGATCTCATTCCACTCGAACCAAGTTAATAATCGCTAATAAACAACCATCACTATACTAGGAGGAGATTGTAAAAGGTGGTAGAAATCCATGGGAGGACATTACTTAAGAGGATAAAATGGGGTATCATTGATTGAAATCCCAAAATAAAAAAGAATGGTAAAAGGATAAAATACCCCAAACTAGGAAGGCCACATAGTGTTCTTGCATGATTTTCTAAAATATTCATAGACCATGTATCTACCACTTTATCAAAATCCCCAAGGGATACATAGATTTTTCCCCTAGTTTCCTTACTAATGTGTAGAATGTGTGCTCTCCAATATCCCACAATACTGGGTGCATGATTTCTACTTAATGGTTTACAAACCATTCAACTTGGCATTACACCCCTAAAATATCCTTCAAAAAACCAAAAAAAAATCAACCCAAGACACCCCAAATCCAAGGGGAAAACCCACCAATAAATTAATATAAAAATTAAAATAATGGGGTATCACAAAATTGTAACACCTCTAAAAAATTTATAATTAAATGATAAATGTGACTAACCTTGTTAAAGAGTTTTAATATTGTCTTCAAGATCCTAACAAATTATAACTACATTGTAATACATGTCTATCATGGATTAGTGGTCATAATGGGTGACCTCCTTGGAAATATCATAGGGTTTATTTTAGAGAACATCACATGGAAAGAACCTGTTTTGGCCTATAGGGATAGTTTTATTTCTTATAAGTGACCGTAATGGGTAATATAAAGTGGTTTTTTTGGAAGGGAAACCAAGTTATTAATATATATCCATGTGGTCAATTGGCTTGTTTTATGGCCCTTCAAAGGTATGGTTATGAAAAAATGGTATCAAATCCAATACCCCATTGAAATATCAATGGAATTACATGGGTTTTACATCTGGTTTCTATAAGGTGGTATTTTTCTTTCATGGTATGAAAATTTTTCCACACATGAAAATTTTATACTTAATCTAGTAAATTATATTACTCATGTAAACATGGTGAACCTTTCTTTTCAAGAGCCTACCCAATAATAAATGCATAGTTAAGTGTGTTTTCCTAAGATTAGTGGTTAGGATGGGGGACTTCATAAGACTTTTCCTAGGGTATGTGTGAGGGAGTTCAAATAACAATGAAATGGCATGTTTTTTCCGAGGTCGATAGCTATTAGTTTAATAAGTGACCCAGATGGGTAATAGAATATGACATGATGAAATTGAAACTAAGGCATTATAAGAGACTCAAGGGGTCAGTAATCCAGTTTCCTAGTCTAGGGAAGGATGATTCATTGAACCCAACTAAATCATAATAATATATGTTGAAATATTTGGGAAAACGCTTTATAAGAGTATTCTAAATTTTATTTGAAAAAAAAGAAGAAATATAAATTTCTATTGATAAATTTTTTTTTAAATAAAAAAAATGGAATATTTATTAATTTATAAAACCATGAAACCTTGGAGAGGATGATTAATTATCCAAAAGTTGTTATAAAATCCTAAATGTGCATTCATGATGAAAGCATTAAAAAGAGGAATATTTTCACACTTTTGTAAAAAGATTCAATGTTATAAAAAAATAACCATAGTAAAAATGTAAATTGATTATTTTTTTGGTAAATAAATCCATAAAAAATAAACAAAATACCTCAATAAAACATATAATTATATATATGTACATGCATAAAATAAAATAAATGATATAGATGTGGAGGATAAAGATTCCTTTCTTAAGGAAAGGGTAAAGTTTATTTTTCATACAAGAAACACTTTAACTAAATTATGAACCAAATAAATGTAAAGTGGTTAGAATATATATAAAACCAATGAATAACTAATGGAGAATAAAATAAATTAGTTTTATGAAAGCAATATAATACATCTTTTACTGATTGAAATTTATTCAAATATAAGCTCAATTTTAAAATGATATTGGAAGAGTAAACCCAGACCTTTACTCCTGACTTCAATAAAAGTGATTTAACCTACAATATAATAAACATAAATTTATTAATCAAATATTTAATAACATTATTCATATATATTAAATTTTATATTATTCAATTGTAATCATTCGTTACACATATATTAGTTATTGTTTATTTTCATCATCGAATGTCAATAATATTAATTATTTTATACATGTTTTCTAATTAAAATTTAAATCCCCATATTTAGATACCTTGTTTATAAATAATTTTTTATTAAATTAAGTTAAATATTTATTTTCTAATTACTTTTTTATTCCTTAGTTTAATTGATGGAAAGTATGGGTATGATTTATTGGAATGAAATTCATGGGGAATATTTTTTAGGTAATTTACTAATAACAATGAGTTACTAATTAAAGATAATTAATTTTAATTTCATCATTGAATAAAAATATTTAGCAAATATATTAATCCTTAATAAAATATATTACTAATATTAATTTTTGGATACTTATTCATGGTCAAAAATGGTGGTGTTGGTATAACATTATTCATTTGAGTGGTTGAACCGACCCAAACAAGAACATGTTATACTAGAGGATCAGTAACAGTTTAGAGTTACATAGTAGTAGTATCATTTAATTATAATCATAATAATTCCACAATAAATCATTAAAATATAAAGTGGGGTTTATAAAAAATGTCTAGGGTAAGGTAATTTTAAATTTTATTGAATAACGTAGATACTTACTTCAGGAATTCTCCCCTTCTCGACATAGGTTCCTTTGGAATAACGGATATAGTATTTATTCTTCGAAATTAATCAAAAAATTCCTCTTAAATATTTTATATAATTTAAATGGTCATATATTCAAGATATAAATTAATGGTTCTAGTGGTTTTATATGGGTAGAGGACTTTTTCATGTATAAGTGAGTTTTGAGTGGGATTTCGGAAAATATTCACTTCCATGTTTATATGGTTGTCATTATAAAAGTAAAGTAAATATAAAAGCTGAAAATATTAGATATGGGATAATTTATGGTTTATAATTCCCTCATCCACGCAATTATAGCTATTTTTTTATGATATTTTATGCCTTCACCACTTATTACAACACTTTTTTACCTCATTTTACCTTTACTGTGGTACCTCGATTTTTACCACAGTAACTTACTTTAATGATAAAAATTAAATTTCCCACCTCAAATAATTTTGAAGTTAAAATTAATAATTTATAATCAATTAAATATAATTATAGTTCTATATATGGAAATTTCATCATTAAAATGAAAAAATAAATTATATAAAAAGAATTATTTTTGTGGAAAAATAATTTTTAAAACATTATCTGTAATTAATCATATTTAATATCAGTAACCAATTCAATTTTTGTTAATTTATTTTTTAGAAAAAGAATATTTCACTTGGATTCATTATTCAAAATTCATCGATTGATTTTATTAAGATAAAAAACACAACACTAAAATATTGGCCTTTAAAAAATATAATTTTTAGACATTAAATAACATTAAAATGTCAAGTTAAATTCAATAATTCAGCTTTCAAAATTTTAATTTTACCAATACATTGGTATGAAAAAAATTATTAATTTTATAAATTTATCATTTCATTATTTAATGAAACTAATAAAATATAACGCGTTGTTTTTATAATAAAATACTTTAATTAAATATTATCTTTCCCTTAAACTGTTTCTTATTTTTGTATAGTATTATTTTCATTTTTTTAAAAATTATTACCAAACATCGATATACCTATAGGATACATGCATACCTAATAACTATATATCCAATGAACATATTTACAATTTCCATATATCCAATGAGAATATTTCTAATGACAATATATATAATGTTCATATTTCATTATTTATGTAGTCATACATAGATTCATATACTCTTTCATCTGACTCACTTAGTTCTCTCTTAAAATATTTAGTACATTTCTAATTCTTTGATTTATTTCCCTAGTTTTAATCAATGGTATGATCTTCAATGTAGACCATGAGGATAAGGACTAAATGTTCGTGGTAATGAAATTTAATTTTGGGTTTATTCCTCATGTAATTTTCTTAATAATGTTTTATATTACATTCTCATGATGTATTAATATTTTTTATTGAATTACAATATTTTATCTCAAAAAAAAATTATAATTCATTTCAGTTTAGTGTTGTATGTGTAAAAATCTATTCAACACGACTTGTAGTAAAAGAAAAAATACATAGTCGAATCGGGGGATGTTATAGTTCTGCTAAAAGTCTTATTTTTAAAAGGAATCATATCATTGGGTAGAAGAGTTGTAAATAAAATAAAAATATACCTCCTATAAGATCATAAAATATTTTACCCCTTATCCTAAATATTTTATTTTTATTGATAGTATTTCATCTGTTATTACAAGATAAATATCATTATATAGTAAATTATGGGTGAAAAATATTATAAATCCGGAATTTTATTAAGTTTGTCTGTGATCATATTAAAGAATTTAATCTCTAAAATAATATCCCTAAAGAATGGTGTGTTTAAAGAAAAATATAATGTCATAAAAGTTTTGAAGATTATCGATCAAGGAAAGAAAGCAGGGTTTATTGGTCACTATTGATGTTGTTAGAGGTTTGAGAATAATGAAATTTATTATTGGAATAATATATTAATTCACGGAGAATATTGAATGCCTATATCAAAGGGGGGATAAAGTTTGAGAAGAATCAAGGTTCATAGGAAAAGAAAATTTTGTTCTCCCATAACAGAATTGAATATATTGTGTTGTTCTATATAAATATAAATATGTGTGTTAATTTTAATGTTGAGATTTGGTATAAGACTACCAAAAATAAAAAATATACTATCGAAGAAAAATGACAAAAATTAATTAGAAGAAAAAAAATATGTGATATTTTTTTGGGTACAAAGAAAACAATATTGTTTAAAAAAGTGAATCCAAGAAGAATAGTGAGAATGGTGATACACCAAGGAAGAGATACTTCTACTTTGGTAAAAAAATGCCACATCATAGATCATTCTAATCAAACTGTGAGGTTGAATGATAAAATAATTAAGGTAAATAAATAAATACAATTAATCTAAGAACGAAATATATGTATTGTTTTGGAAGAAGATGAACAAAAAGAATAACTTGAGCAATTTCTAAATAACGGTAAGTCAAAGATGGAAGAAACGTTATGTGGAAGGTGAAAATATTCAAAACACACTCTTAATAAATTAATCAAATGGATACAAAGATATAAGGAGGAGTTGATAAAGTGAAAATTCTATTCATTTCATATTTCATAAAATTTATTGTGAAAATGAGTTTGTATATAAGTATAAAGTTGGGCATGTTCTTAAGGATTGGATGATCATAGAGAAAACATAGTTATGAAATAAAAATAAAATAGAGAAATAAAAAAATAGTGAGTCTTGATTTCCATTTAATTTGCGTAATCCAATTCCACATTAGGGGAAAACTACGAAACATGATAAAACCATTTTTGTCTATAAATTTTCAAATATGAATAATCAAATGAGAAACAACAATGAGGTTTTATCAAAAATCTAAAGCTATAAAGAAAGGGGTATTTGAGTTAATAACATAATATTGTTATTTTTTCTATCGTTGTGAATAAATATTAGACCCAATTTATTCCCAAATATATATATATATATATACATATATACTTTATATATTGGAAATTGAAGTTGAATGTAACCCTCGAGGTTTTAAATCCTATTTCCTTCTTTAAACAATATATCTATTATTTATAAATTTGTTTTTTCTATTATTTAATATTGAGTAAAAAATAAGACTTATAATAAATGAATCAAATTATCATAAATTTTTTACTCACAATGGAATATCATAATAAAAGTACATGAAACCATGTATTACATGAATTATAAAATACAATGGTGGATTACAACCCTTAAAAGTGAATTAATTAAAGTTTTACAATAAATATTAAAGAATAATATTATTATTATATGTAAATCCCCTTGACCATCTACACTCTTGAAAATCTCCCTTAGTATAACAAGACCGATAACGAAAAAAACATCAAGAAATTAGAAAGAACTTTGAAAATTAAAAAAATTAATAATATAGGAATGAGAAGTTTTTCATGTGAAGATGGAATGGGATGAATTTATAGGATGTAATGCGGTTATATAGTCATTATTTATCTTCTATAAACATCATACAGGTTTAGAAGCACTGATATGTATTTAATATACATAAACATTATTTATATATTAAAAATATACATTATCATTATAAATAAATAATTTGTAATAAATATCAAAAATAGAATATAATTAAATAATTCAAACTCACATGTAGAGAATACCATTTCTTCTAAACAAATTAATTTTATGAATTGAATATTCTTGTTCAACTAATTACTTTAAAATAAGGTTTTCGAAAAAATGGATTGATAAAAATAAATGGTTAGTAATGTATAAAAATATATTTCGTGAAAAAATTAAGTAACTACAAGGAACACTAATTATATTATTCTTGGACAATGAAAATTGATTTTTTCAAAACACTGTTTTGTTATATTATATATGTTTTTATTTAAAATCAAATTACCCTTATTTGAAGTAAAATATTTAATGAAATTATATATATATATATATGTTTGTGTGTGTGTAAATATAAGTACATATATATAAAAATTAATTTAAATCCTCAAAATAGTTATTGATTGGATATAAATAATAATAATATAATTTATTATTAAAATCAAATATTTTTCAAAAAATATATAAATTTTATATTTTTAACGCAACAAATTAAAATAATCACTTTTAAACAATAATTATAATAAAATTTTTAAAATTATAAACAAATATATTAAATCTTATTTAATTAATAATGCATATGAAATGGTATTATGAACAATTAATGTTTAAGAACACATTATTCTATAAAAATAGTTCTATTTATATTTTATGTTTTCATTAAAAATTTAAATTTATCATATTTAGATATTGAATTAGATTAGATGCAGTCAAACTCTTTAATCAATATGAAAAAATTATGTTATATTTTCAATTTCATATTTAAGCATATATTAAAGCTTGAGTAAGATTCCAAAAATACTGAGTACTAAAGAGACAATGAAGATCAAGTTGAAATCATCAAAGGAATGTTTCCAATGAAACATCATTCATCCATCGTGAAGAAAATTATTCATTAACCCTAGTCATTTTTGAAAGCAATATAAAGCCATTTTTGGACCCTAAAGGTTAGTGAAGATGATCGTCATATGTAGTTCTGAGAAAATAATTTCGATACCACTTTGAAGTCCCCTTCAAACCACCATCATTTGCAGGTGTGATAATATGTCCCATGTCACTATAACAAACTTTATGAACCCATCTTCTATATGGGATTATGGAGAAGATTTTGTGTCCAATGTAAAGTTTATCCATGAACCACCATGTGGATGTGCATTTTGGGAAAGCAGATATGTAGGATTTCCTATAACTAACCCATTATCACCTCAAATTAAACAAATATGAAAAATATAGAAACTTTTTTGATAGAGACTTATAAATTTGTTAAATTAATAAGTGATCCCAGCCATTAATTATCAAGGAAATCCCATGTAAAATCAATAGTCAATACCCAGAGAGAGAAATACTATAGATTAATGAGGTATCTACTATATAAAGCACCATTTAGAGCTCATCACTTCGTAGAGTCCCTATGTGGGACATTCCTATTAACTAAGTTCATAGAGAGGTCGCTTGTGTGAAATCCATTTTTAGACCCCATTAATTAAATTATTTATACGGGATCACCTCCTTCATGTAGAGCTCCTAATTTGAAAAAAAACTTTTAAGGTGCCCATAATCCACTTCATATGTTGTATAGATCACAAAACATTTGTCTCATCGTTATCAATGCATGAATCATCTATATGGTGTGTAAATGGACCTCTTCCATGTTCCATTTTCACCTAATTTTCCTACTTTGGTCATATCATTCCCAAATACCTTCATGACTTCCTTATTCCAAGGTTAAAATTTGTAAAATGATAAAATAATACATTTAACCAAACCACCTAACTTATATTATTAGACTGTTATTCTTGTTATAGTTACCTTTGTTGAAATTTTATTCCTTTAATTAAAGGAGGATCATGGATTTTCCCCATATAGGTAAAACCCTCGGGGTGATCACAATCATGTATTATCTTGATAATAAGGGTCCCTACCTTGAGAAACCAAGATAGGTCTCTCCTAGTCCAACATTCTCATCCTAGTTCCTAATAACATTAAATCAGTCAAGTGGGATTTCATCATAGGTGTAATCCCCCCCACTATATCCTCATTGATGATTTTATCAACAATAAACAACAATGAGTTAGGTAAATCCATATTCAAGTAGGAAATATTAATGCATAAGCCCCACTCAGGCTCTCCCAATTGTAAAGAAATACTGTAGTAATCCCCTTACGTATTTCCCACATATATATTCTTTCTTCTCCAATGTAAGATGGGGCCCTCCTCTTTATGTATAAGCATCAAACAATCATGAAAAATTTAATTATCACATTTTGATGTTTCACTGATGATAAATAAAAATGTATAATTATTAAATTCATAAGAATCATTCAATCTATAATTTTAACATCCTTCATGACATGATCATCCTAGTCATATAATGAAAAACTGCATGACAATGAACATGTCACATGATGTTAAAATATATGGTAGAATCCAATCATATGTACTTAAACCATGGACTATAAAATACATATGATTTGATTCATAATTAATAAGACACATAGGATTCCTCCATGAGGTTCAAACCTAACATCTCAAGAATAAATGTCCTCTCTCACTGGGAAATATTCCACATGATCATGAATGCCTTCTCATTAGGGAGACAATCCTATGAATCAATCTTCACCGTTTAATAATCATCATGAAATAACCACTCCCTTCCTTGATGGGATATAAATATTGTGATCCCAATCATTCTTATACTAGGGACATATTCCATGAAAACTTTCCTCGTTAGATTATACTCATGATGAAACAATACCCTACTTGGTGGTCTATATCCCCTTTAGCCACACCAACCAAATATCTCATGGGGAAATATTCCCCCTAATCCAAACCCATCCTCATGAGGACATATTCTCATTGAACAAAATGGAAAAGGGATTATCATGTTTAAGTCTCACACTATCCAATTATAAGATCCTTTCACCAAGAATCTTAATCTGGTTGAATTTAAATTTCATAGAAATGATCATGGCCATGAGACCTTAAAAGGAACCGTGATTGTCCTTGTAATACAAGCATAAAAAAGTATGATCTTTCCCATTCACTGATAGTAAAATGCATGGATTATTATTTCTATAATGGTGATACATAGAAAACCCTTTTTTGGTATTTATCCCAATATAAAAACATCCACTATCTGCTAACACGAAGATAAACTCTTAGGCTCCTAGCTATACGACCTTAAATAATATTTTAATTAAAAAACTAAAAAATATGGAGAACTTATAATACATAAATATAATAATATTGATAATTTTTAATGGTAAATCATGATAATAGGGTTAACCAGACCAACGTTGGGATTTGGAAAGGATTCATAAACATATCACAAAACTATAAGAGTGTATCAAAGAATGAAATAATTTACCCAAAATGGTGTGATGAGCCCAGAATCACATACTATTGACCAACATGCTTTCAATTTGTCTTTGGTAAAGTATAAGTTACCATATTCAATTCTAATTAATTTCCACAATACTCCAAACACTAGTTTTGACTCAGGTCAAGGTTTCAATTGGAAAATATTAGTACCCGGCATGAATTCTTTAGCTATAAAGGTGATTGATCAAATGTGTTCTCTCTTTTAATATTACACTAATGGGTCTCTTTTTTCTATTTATTGGTATAACATGACTTAAAATTTATTTAAGAAACTTACATCAATCAAAATACATGGAATCATCACCCAACAAACATACATATTATTTAGGTTTTGTAGATACTTTAGTGAAAATTACTTGAATGATATTATCACCAACACAACATATTCTATGATAAGTAACCAATTCTGTAGTAAGGGAGTACCACCTCAATGATATGATACCAACCATTTAGGCATCCTATGAGATCTGAGAGGTGTTGAGGTCTTATATCCCACCCCTATAGAGGAATACTAAAATAAAGAAAGTGTCACCAATCACTACATCCAATTTTCTAGAGAGTCCATCTCTAGTGAAAGACAACACTAGCCTTACTTACCTTAGGAAGGTTGATATCCTCACCATTGACTCTATTACAATTCAGTATATACCCATGATGAATCCAACAAAAGGTCATCACTAATGATGGAATCACAAATCCTCAACTCTTGATTGGAGGTTTGAGGATGTTTCCTAGAAAACCAAGAACCCTGCCATCCATCCCATGATTCCTAGGAAATATCATTTTAATTAGGGAGGAAGAAGGGGGCAGAACCATAATTTTGTATCTATAGTGTAAAAACTCTAGAATAACTATTAAAATTTATAATAGTGGGTTGTATTCCTACTCATCTCTATAAAATAATCCCATACATTTTGGAAATATTTAAGGACACTATTCAGTACATCCCAGTGATAGATTTATAGTGGGAACATAATCCCACAACCATCTAAGAGGGTTCTCAATGGCATGATATAGTAAGGAAGGAGGAACATGTGTTAGAGCATATTCCCAATACCACTAGAGAATATGGTCAACACTTCTTGGCACCCTGTAAGATGTAAGATCACACTCCATCCCCCACCATCAAGGAATCAAATCCCGAAATTTTGGTTGATACCACCCAAGAGTGGGCACATATCCCACTCTCATTCTGGAGGGTTGCTGGAATATTTTTTGATAGAATAAATCCCATGACTGGGCTCATTCCACTTATCTGTAGATGTCTTTTGATATCTACCAAAAGAATTTAGGGGACATTCAAATATCTGTACTCCCCTGATGACAATAAATGATTATGCACATATCATGGCATCCACCTAGGATAGTATTAGACCAATTTCAATGGAATCAAATAAGTGGCCACATATTCCCACTCCCTATTAGGTGGCCTATTATTATATTTTGGTATAGTATTAGAAGAATTAACACATTCATACATCCATTTATTATGAGTATGATCAACAACATATCTCAATGACTAACAAAATGAAGGTATAAATTCCAATTGGTTCTAAAGGGAATCATCAGCATGTTTTATTGAAAAGAAAAGTATGAGACCGTATTTTTATCTAACATCAAAGTGCTTGTCATATATCTCGGAATATGAAATGGTAACTAATTGGGAATAGTCCCACCAAACAATATCACCACACCTCTCCAAAAACATCGTCCAAAAGGATTCCTCACCAAAGGTGTCCAATAACCAAAAAGCAAGCAATTAACACCCCGAGATTTTATGAGATAGATTATTTTAATTTATTTTATGTATTTTTTTGTACAATACCCAAATATTAGCTTGTTCTATATGCAACACTGTATTAGATTGCAGTATATGAAACACTATTCATGGCTTGTGTTGCACACAATTTCAAGTTCCTTTTATAGAATTAATTTCATGCAACACTAAGTATAGATTTTGTACAATGTATAAATGAAATAAGTTTGGATTATGTTATACAAAACACCAACGTAATATTGAACTACATGAAACACTAACGTGTCTTTTGATACACGTAAGATCGGCCTTCTTCGATAGCTTGTGTCATACACAATATCGAGTTTCACTAAACAACGATATATTATAAAATATTATATAACTAGAAGTTATAAATAGTATTAACCACATTTTAAATTATATATAACATTATCATTCATATTAAACATTTTCTAGAGCCTGATAGAAGAAAAAAAATCAATTTTTGGATAAGAGAGTATTTTTCAAAAAATATAGTTTTACTGCCTTTTAATGGAACACCCATTTTAAATATAGTTTTTGACACTTTTTTAAGTTAAATTTGAAATAATAAACTTATTATTTGGAATTGGGACACAAAAATTTACTTTTTTGAATTTTTAAAATTTTTCTAATAAAATTAAAATTTTTGTGAATAATGATAAATACTGCAGTTTAATTAAATATTTTATTTATTCTAATTTATTTATATAGTTAGATTATCTTTCTAATTGGGTTTAAAGTTTAATTTGATTATATTTTTATCATTTAATGCAATTTTGTTCATTTTATGTAATTTCACTTTTAAATTGGACATAAACACCTGTTAATCTTTGGATAGTCATTACTTCTTAAAAATCAACTTTTTAATTTTGACAATGGGAATTAATTTTAAATGAATTACTACAAATTCTATGTTTTTAATTTGGAAAAATATATTACATATTTTGAATCAGAAGTTCCAAATTTTGTTAATAGATATCTTTAATTTATAGACATTTTGAATAGTAACTTGAGTAATTATTTTATTTACCTTCGTTAAAGGGTAAATCTGGTAAATAAGGGTAAACAAATAATATTATAATAATATTAAAATACCCTAACATATGACCTAATCCTATTGGATAAGATATTTTTAACCATGGGAATATTTGGGTCGATTTAGGGACCCCATAGATTCATGTGGATGTGAAAATCACATTTTATAAGAATTAATTTAATGTAAAGATTATTATAACCTGAACATATATCTTTTAATAAATATATTTTAATATATGGTTATATAATAGATATATATACCTATAAATATTCATTATAAATATAAAAATATTTCATAAATCATGGATTCTTATTTATTATTTTTATACATGAGATAAATATATTTATTTATGACAAAATTCTGATGTAGTGATTTCCTCATTAATGAAAGATTCAAATAAATGAATTTATACATATTAAAATAAATTTAATTGGAAAATTTTAATGCCATAAACGAATTTTATGGATGACATTGACATATTAGGTATGAGTTATTTCCTTTGTTTCGAATTAATCAGGTTTTTATGAATTTTTAAAAAAGTCATGTATGAATAGTGTCCAAAACTGACATAATTCTTAACATAAGACATAAAATAGTTTATTAAATGATATTAAATTCATAAAAATATAATATTCGTCCAAATGGTTAATATAAGTCTAAATATTTCATAAATTACTTTTTTGTGTCGTTTTACATGATTTGGTAATTAAATTAACCCACATTGTGTAAATAACATGATATCATAGTAAGATTAAAAAGGGGTAAAATAAGGGTTAAACCAAAAAGATAAGGATAAAAAAATATTAAAAGATTTTATAAAAATTATTTAAATATGGTTATTAAAAAAATCATCTTATATTTGAATTAAATATTTTTTGGACCATTTTAATTCTAAATTTTTTTATAATAATTTAATATTTTAAGACATTCCTAAAGTACCCCTCTCCTATCTTATAAAAGGGAACCTCCTCCCTCTCTTCTTCTCTCCATTTTTAGCTTTCATGCTCATCCAATCACTACCCATTTATCTTATAAAATTCTCTATTAACATTATAGAGGTTCTTTTCTTCTCAAAAGTCCAACACTATTTCATTAAGAGGACATTTAAAGAAGGTACGTCAAGGAAGAGGTAATCTCCTCTACATATTTATTCAAATTTCTTTCTTCTTCTAATTCATATTCTTTAGTTGTTTCATTATAAAGTAATAACATTAGTATCATTCGTATAATGATATGTTATTTTAAATATTAAAAACCTTATTTCACCTTCTATCCATCCTATGAGAAACAAAATCACCGTGCGTACGTACGTACGTATGACTTACCTTCTCTACGTCGTGGGGTAATTTGTTTTTCACTACCACCTTACTTGGATGGATATAATGGTGGAAATAATCACTATATATGATCATTACAAAATCATAATAATTCTCATATATTATACACCATCTAAGCCAATACCATTCAACAGTTATGGGAATGATATCATTGCTCATGCGTACGTATGGCTTACTGTCTCCACGACATGATGAGATTCATTCTCCGCGTTTATCATTCAAGAATGATAATAAAGTATACATAATAAATAATAATAAAATATATGACCTAATAATGCTTCTGGATTTATTAATATATATATATATATATATATATATATATATCTGTGTGTGTGTGTGTCATTTACTTACATCCATTCAATTTAATAAAGAAACGAAAACAGCATCCATTCATACGTACGGTTTACCGTCTCCATGAACGGTGTATTCCATTTTATTTGTCTATATATTATATAATTATATAATAATTATATATATATATATATAACATATAAATCATGTTTTACATTCTCAAAGTAAATAAATCATGATATAAGTAATAATATCAAGAATAACAATTCAAAACACGACAATAAATTAAACGATCATTACCCAAAACACTGCTTTATAATGGAATTGATAAATGTACAGTTAATATAAATTCGTAAGTGACTCATATATGATATCACAAATATTATTATGGTTCTGTTACAGGTTAATAATATGTTTAAACCCACTATACAGGGGTTTCAGGCACATATAATAGAAATCCGACCTAATGTAAGGGATAAATGTGCAAATCTCATTTTTATCTGAGATTGTGTATACGTATGTATTTACGGGGGTATATTAAATATAAATTTCCATGTTTTATAATAATATTCTCATTAAATGTTTAATATTTCAATATGTATGTTTAAATTCATGTTTACCAATTTTTACTTTTATTACATGGTTTGTATGAAATCTTTTTTACATTCACCATACGAGGTACTTTTTGACATTTCTAGCAAAAGTACGAGAAGAATCATTTTTTTAAATTATACAGCATGAAAGGGTTATTACATATTCATAAAACATTATTTCAATGGATATTTATTTATAGTATTTCCTGTTTATTTTAAATTAAATTCTTTTCTTTTAAAATTGGATGACATTTTGAGAAAATAAAATGTTTTTGAAGAAGAAAGGATATTTTTTTCAGGAATTACATTCATGTGTTTTATCAAAATTATTTTCCATATAAGATTACATAGGGTTATTTTTATATACCTATTATTACTATGATTTTATTGTGTGTATGAATGAATCATATTTTTATGGATTATTTTATGGTGGAATGATATTTAAGAAACCCATTTTATTTCAGGGGTTATGCTATGATGAATGGTTTATGTTTTGTGGCACATGTAATAATGATTTCATTATGAGATGGTTGGGACCTATATCTCCCTTAAATGCCTTGGGTAAATATTTATATCACATGATATAGACATGACTGAAATACAAGTAAATCTAGTTCTGAAATACATGGTTGGAACGGCAAGTAAACATGGTTTAGTAATGGAATTTTTCCACTATAATGGTCTTGGAAACAATGCATTGGTAACTATGGAAAAAAATTTATGTGCTTTTTAGTTTTCCGCAATTACATGATTTATTCCAATGATATCATATCGTGGTTAATGTCTCATTATGATATGTGCCTTACCTGCTGCTAATATTTATTTCAGGACTCAAGATTTTGATGTTAAAACTTTATGTTCAGGTATTTATGTTCAAATGTTTATGGTTTTTTTATGGTTTCCATGTTTACCCATTCGGAGTATTTAAGCTCACCCTTTATATGTTTTATTTTCCCCAGGATATAAGCAATGGTTTCAGGTCGGAATAAAAGGGGAATATATTTATGGGAGTGTTTTGGATATTTCACCCTGGTTAGAAGATTCTGTCCTGAGTTTCCAAAGACACTAAACTAATACGATCTTTGGGCTTCTTTTTCTATCATGTATTAAGTATTCCATTTCATAAATGTAATTTCCATGTACATAAATCTTGGGTATCTAAAATTTTTATTAGAGCTAAGGTTTATTCAGCCTTTGGAATCTAGGATGTGAAAACTTCACTATGATCCCTAGAGATATTTCTTAGGTAGGTTAATGGATGTCTATAAGGGTAAGTCTAACTATAGATCACAATCATAGAATTATGGTAATGATCATGCATAACCTATGATTAAACCTAAGATGTTAGAGATTTAAAGTACTACCCTGTGATTTTATGTTTTTTTAGTATGATTTTTTCCCCTCACACTATACTTTTTGGGTTTTAGAAAATGGCTGAAAATAATAGGATTCATGTTAATGGAGAATATGATGGACAATGGAATGATATTATTCATGAGAAACCAAATGAAATGGTATTTAAAAGAATAAACATCATTATTATACTTAATCATCAATCTCATATTATGATAAATAATATCCACTTTTTGGAGTTTCTTAAAGCAGCTAATAAAAGAAAGATGGAGTTTCGTGGGGATCATAGAGGAAAGAAAGTTCAATGTCCTCTTGTGAATCATCTAGGAATAGATATAAAGGAGAATATTTAAAAGGAACTAGAAGATGATTTGGGTGAGGAAAAGAAGGACACAAATCTAATAATTTCAAAGGAAAATAATTTATCAATACAATGGACAAGGATAATGGTATTACTAAGACATCAAAATGGTTAAAAGCTATAAATGTGGAATGTATAGGATTTACGAAAATCAATGCTCTAAGAGAAAATATCATGAAGAAAATTAGCATGGTCATATGGGTAGTATTATGTTGATGATAATGAATAGACTACAAATGATATATGAGATGGAAGAAGTGTTGAGGAATAAAAATATGGAGCTTGGTCAATGGTTTAAGAAGGTAGTGGAATTATTACCCATTTATCAAGAGTAATGTTGTATAAGTAAATTAATGGTACTATGGAGGATTGTTAAACTATTTTTTTCTTAAGTATTTGAATGTATATTTTGAATGGTACTAGTAACCATTAAATCTTATTCAGATATTTTTAGAAAGCCATGATATGCGCATAATGAAGGGATAAAAAGATAATGAGATTTTTGATAGTATTAATGAGCTCATGACTGATATAAGGTCAATGTGATATCATGGTATGAGTATATAAAATTTTTGGAATTTTGGTATGTGGAAAGATTAAACTTTTGACAGCTTTCTTGTTTTCAATAAGGTTCTATGGTAATTCAGGTTTCAAGATATTACATGATTAAATTATTCAAAATTTTGGAAAGTTATAGCCAAGAACTTCCAAATGATATATGGGAGACAAATGTAAAGTCTATTTAGTTCACATCCTTCTAAATTTTTATATTTTAAATTTTTTCAAGGATTGTAATATCCATTTATGGATATTATAAGTTATATTTCGATTTAAGTTTTTATACTCATGTATTTTCTCACTATAGGTGGACTTATGCAAATTTGATAACTTATTATAGCCTTTTTGTTGAGATAGACAGAATGAACAATCATTTTATATCATGATCTGATAACACTTCAAGAATGAAAATTTAAGCTTCATTTCTTTAAAAAAAAAAGATGACGTGGAAATTTTTTAGGGAACGATCAACAGTACTGAAATCATGTAAGTATTTCTTCTCCTAAAAAATAATTATTCAACATTAAGAAGAGGATCTTAAAACCCAAAAATGTTATCCTAGTAACTTATTATTTGATAAATCAGATAGTCCCTTAAATCATCATTTATCTATGGCTTTCTATTAGTTAACTTTCTCCAAACCATGTTCTATATCACTATGCATCAGAACATGGTGGTTAGATTTCTCTTCCATATCAATGTTTTCACTCCCATATATTTTAATCTATGTGGAAACCCATTGATGAGTTAATTTTGGTAACCATTATGTTTCTAAAATATCTTTTTAAAATTAAGTTTTATTATTCCTCTATACAATGTGGGTTTCTATGAAAGAAACCTTTAAGTAGTAAACCATTTATAACCCCGAAAAATTTTGAGGGTGAAATTCATTTTAAGGAGGGTTGAATGTAACACACCCTGATTTTATGAGATATTTTGTTTTAATTTCTTTGATGTATTTTTTTGTACCCTAAATCAAGATTATCATTCATTATAAGCAACATTTTATTAGCTTTCAATATATGCAACACTATTCTTGACTTTTGTTGCACACAATTTCAATTTCCTTTAATATAAGACATTTCACGCAACACTGAGTATAGATTTTTTTCAATGTATAAATGAAATAACTTTTGATTCTATTGTAAAAAACATAAAAAGTATATTTTACGACATTCAACACTGATGTGGCTTGCGTTACATGCAAAAGTGACCTTCTTTGATAGCTTGCGTTGTATGCAATACTGAGCTTCACTAAACAACGATATATTCTTAAAATATTATATAACATGCCATTATGAATGATATTAACCACATTTTGAATTTTATATAACATTTTAATTCATCTTACACATTTTATGGAAGATGATATGAGAACAAAATCAATTTTTCAAATTAAATTAGTGTTTTCAAAAAATCCTTTTTTACCGTCACTTAATAGAGCACCCTTTTTAAATATAGTTTTTGACATTTTTATAAGTTAAATATAATACAATAAAAATATTATTTGGAATAAGGACATAAAAATTTATTTTTTTAAAAAAAAATTATATTTTTCTAATAAATTTAAAATTTTAATGAATAGTTAAAAATACTACATTTTAATTCGAAACTGCCTTTTTATCTAATTTTATTATATAGTTACATTATATTATTATTTGGTTTTAAAGTTTAATTGGATTATATTTTTTTCATTTAATCCAATGTTGGCCATTTGAAGTAATTTCTCTTTTAAATTGGACATAAACACATGTCAATCTAATGATAGTTATTACTTATTAAAAACATGCTTTTTGGTTTCGAAAATAGGAATTAATTTTAAATTAATTACTAAAAATTATGTGTTTTGAATTTGGGAAAATGGATTCCATATTTTGATTCAAAATTTCCAAACTTTTTGAATATATACCTTTTTTTTAGACATTATGAATAGCAACATCAGTAATTATATTATTTACCATAGCAAAAGGGTAAATATGGTAAATAAGGGTAGAAAATAATATTATAATGATATTAAACTACCCAAACCTATGTACTAATCCTATTGGATGATCTATTTCTGAACATGGTCATCTTTTGGTCTATTTTTGGACCCCATGGATATATTGGATTTGAAAATGACATTTTATAAGAATTAATTTAAAGTAAAGATAATTATAACCTAAACATATATATTACTAAATCTATTTTAATATAGGGTTATATAACTTATATCTAGGTATATAAATATTAATTAGAAATATAAAAATATTTCTTAAAACATGGTATTTTATTTATAATTTTTATTCATTATATAAATATATTTATTTATTACACAATTATGATGTAGTGATGGCCTCATTAATGAAAGAATCAAATAAATGAAATTATAAATATTAAAATAAATTTAATTCGAACATTTTGATGCCATAAATTAATTTTATGGATAAAATTGACATATTATGGATTATTTAGTCCCTTTGGTTCGAAGGAATAAGGTTTTTATGATATTTTTAAAAAAAACCAGTATAAATAATTTCCAAAATTGACATTATTCATAACTTAACACATAAAATAGTTTATCAAATGATAATAAATTAATAAAAATCTAAAATTCTTCCAAATGGTTGATATAATTAAAGCAATGTCAAAAATAACTTTTTGGGGTCTTTTTACATGATATGGTAATTACAATAACCCCCAATGTGTAAATAACATTATATCACGGTAAGATTAAAAAGGGATAAAATAAGGGTTAAACCAAAAAGAAGGATAACAATTATTAAAAACTTATCTAAAAATTATTTTATGATGGTTATTTGAACTAAAATATAATTATATTATAATTAAATAAGTTTTGGACCATTTTAAATTGAAATTTTATTTATAATAAATTTATATTTTAAAACATTCCTAAAGTGCCCCTCTTCTCTCTTATAAAAGGGAACCTCCTCCCTCTCATCTTTACTTTATTATGAGCCTTAAATCTCATCAAAACCCTTACCATTTCTATTATAATCATTCCTAGTAACATTATAGTTGTTTTTGTCTTCTCGAAAGACCAACTCTTGTTCCCTAAGAGTAAATTTAAAGGAGGCACGTTGAGGAAGAGGTAATAACTTCTACTGATTCATTCAAATTTATTTCATCTTCTACTTCCTTTTATTTAGTTATTTCATTATAAATTAATAACATCAGTATAAATCATATAATAATATATTATTAGAAATATTAATCAACCCTATTTCACCTTCTATACATCCTACAAAAAATGAAATCATTGTGTGTGTGTGTGTACAGCTTACCGTTTCCACACCGTTGTGTAATCTTTTTTTCACCACCACCTTACTTGGATGGGTATAATGGTGGAAATAATAACTATATATGATAATTATCACATGATACTAATTATTATATATTATACACCATCAAATCCAATACCATTCAACAATTATGAGACTGATATCGTTGCTCGTGCGTATGTATGGCATACTATCTCAACGACATGATGAGATTCATTCTCCACATTAACCACAAAATAATGATTATAAGGTATATATAATAAATAATAAAAAACATGACTTAATAATCCAACTATATTTATGTATATATATTTTTCATTTATCTACTTCCATTCAATTTAATAGGGAAACAAAAACATTGTTCATGCATATGTATGGCTTACCGTCTCCATGAACGGTGTATACCATTTCATTTATCTATCTATTTTATAAATTTAAATATTGCATATATATATAACATTCAAATCATTTTTTAAATTATAGAAGTAATTAAATCATTATATAAGTAATAATATAAAGAATAAAATTTGAAAAGATGAAAGATAAATAAAATGATCATAACCCAAAACGTTGCTTTAACATGGAATTGGAAAATGAACTGGTAATATAAAGTTGTAAGTGAATCATATATGATATCATAAATCTTATTACGGTTATTTTACAAGTTAATAATATTTTTAAACCCACTATATCATGGTTTCAAACACATACCGAAGAAATCAAACCTAAGGTAATGGATAAATTTTCAAATCACTTTTTTATCTGAGATTGTGTATACGTTAGTATTTACTAGGGTATATTTAATATCTATTACCAAGTTTTCTAAGAATATTATCATTAAATTTTTATTATTATTATATGTATATTTAATTTCATTTTTACCCATTTTTACTTTTACATTATAGTCTGGGATAAATCTTTCTTACGTTTACCATATGAGGGGATTTTTTGAATTTTCGGGAAAAAGTACGAGAAGATTGTATTTTTTATCTTATATGGAATGAATGGGTTTTTGAATATTCATAATTACTTATTTAAATGAATAATAATTTATAGTATTTCATGTTTATTTTCAAATAATTTTTTTTTTAAATTTTCATGGCATTTTCAGAAAAGAAAACATTTTTGAAGAAGAGAGGATATTTTCCTCAAGAATTAAGTTCATTTGTTTTATTAAAATTATTTTCAATATAGGATGAAATAGGGTTATGTTTCTATCCATATTATTACTATGATTTAATTTTCTTTTATGAAAAAATAATCTTTTTATGGATTATGTAATTATGGAATGATATTTAAGAAACCCGTTTTATTTCATGGGTTATTCTATGATGAATGATTTATGTTTTGGGGCACATGTAACAATGATTTCATTATGATATGGGTGGGGCCTATATATCCAACCAATTAATTGGGTAAAGATTTATATCTCATGAGATAGAAATGAATGGAGCAGAAAGTAAATATGGTTCGGTAATACATGGCCCGAACGATAAGTAAAAACTGTTCAGTAAATGATTTTGTCCACTCTGATTGTCTTGGAAAAAATGCCTTGGATATTATGTAAATCATGTTATGTACTTATTAGTTTTTTAAAATTACATGTTTTATTAAAATTCTTTCCAATCATGATTAATTTAGCTTTATGATTCATTGCTTACTTACTGCTAATATTTATTTCATGGCTCAAGATTTTGATGTTTAATCATTATGTTCATGTTTTTACGTTCAAATGTTTATAGTTTGTTTTATGTTCTCTATTTTCACCCATAATGAGAATTTGAGGTCATACTTTCTATGTTTTATTTTCCTCATTATATAAATAAATGTTTTATGTAGGAAAAAAATAGAAAGATCTTTAAAAGAGATGTTTAAAATCTTTCACCATGATTAGTAGATTTTGTTCTGAGTTTCTAAAGACACTTAACTAATACAATCTTTGGGTGTATTTTTGTGTCTTGTATTAGGTATTCTGCAAAATATATGTAATTTCCATGTACGTCAGGAATGGGTCACTACAATTCTCATATCCATACATTGAAAAACACTGATATTCTCAAGTCCTAGAAACACATGTTTATAATGGCATAAAATTTAACTAAACTATAACCATAAAGGTAGAGTGGCTACATACATGGAGGTACTACCCATTATATTTTTATCATTACTTCTAAAGTCCCTAACTAGATAACATTCCAAGATTGTCCTCCGAATTAAAACAAAAAGGACAATCATGGGAACCCTTCCTAGGATTCTAACTATGAAATAACTCCTTATAGTGTGAAGATCAATAGGTAAAGAGGTACATCAATTTATATCTCATTGAATAGTAACTGCAAAGGACCCCGTTATAGAATCAAAACCCATGGCCATAGAATTCAACCCCATGGAAGCCATTTCAAGGGTCCTCTAAATAATTGCATTTCAACAACAAAAAGAAGGACCTCCACTAGTAAATTTCACTCTGAGAATGACCTCGTATTGAGTGGAACTCAAAGGAACAAGTGAGGATACACCACAACATCCACACTAACATGTGATATTTCATCATCTTCATTAAGTGGTATGGGGAGATAGTCATTCTTAGTTCCTCCATTGGTATAACCATATTTTTTCATGTTCTAAGGGGATCTTAAAAGACTTCCAAATCATGACAAATTGTTTTAAAGGAATCCACTTTGGCCTAATTAGGTAGAGAAGTTTTCAATTTATGATGATGAAGAGTCCAAGGATATATTGAATGAATTTTCCAAGGAAAATATACCCATCATGTTATGAACCATTTACAGACCCCAATACAACATCTTAAATGTGTTAAAGGAGGTTTCCATGCCTTTATTATGCTAAAATATATGGTAAACTCACTTTCATCTAAAATACATGTATTTTTAATATCATGAGTACACCATCCATCTCAAAAAGATAATAAATAACTATCAATAATTGATAATTATGATTTTATGGTAGAGTATAACCCAATATCATAGAAGCATTGTAAGATCCATAAGTATGCTTGTATCCATTTTCTGAAGGTTATTCAAAAAATTATTATGGATTCCCCATCACATATATATATATATATATATCTCAGTATGGTTTAAGTGTGGATTATTTCTTATTACTTCATTTTAGGTTATTATAGTCCCCCAATGAATAAAGTGTTCGATTTCATTATTGAAGAAGAAGTCTCAGGCTTGAATCCTATATATACTAGTTATTCTATCAAACAAAATCCAACCACCTCAAATAATAGAAGAAGTGTGACCAAAGATAATGATTTATTACGGGACCCAATTTCTGTGCTTTGGAAATAATCTCATGATATTCTTAACTGGTAAGGGAGAAGTCCCTAACCTCATGAAAACCCTCAGTGTTTAATAGAACACATTCAAAACATATATTCCACCCATACTACACCAAGTGAAATAATTTCATGTTAGAAATACTATATTGGAAATATTTATAACATCCAAAAAATAATATACCCAATGTATAGGTTTGGGGTAATATTTACCACCTCCAACACCCCAGGGGTCATTGAATCCTTATAGGAACAAAGCATTGATAGAAATAGGATCAAGTTAACCCCAATCCATTAAAGTTGGGATAATTTTTACTCACTTCTCTACTTCTACTAATAAAATCTTTTTTTTACAAGTTGTGAGGTATCCTCTAGAAACCAGTTCCCTTGCCATTCCTATTGTTATATAAAATAAACCCTATATTATAAGGTATGACTAGTAATGATGGTTAGGGATTACCTTAAGATCATAATCCATATATTGATCCTAAGTAAGTACCAATCTGGAAAGATTGAACCCCATATCGGTTTGAAGCTGAAGTGTCCATCTAAGAGATAAAATATAAATAAGTGTCTTGATTAGCATCTTAAGTAGGTCACGTGGGATGAAGATATACCATATTACTTACGTAGTTGTTAATATTTGGTTCCTACTACCTGAAATGCATATTTTAATTTTATCAATGCCAATATGATAGAGTAAACAGGTCATGACATAGACCGAGATGGACAATATGAGGAATTATTTTCATGAAACATAGTTCTCCCTAAAACACTTTAGGAATGAATCTTCACATGAAATTCATTATTAAAATGAACCCTGGAAACTCAAAATGTTCATTTTCTACCCAATTAACATTATTTAGCTAAAGATAAATAGAAATCCATGGCTATATTCTACTTTCCACCAAAATAGGTTTCGATTATATCTACTGAAGATAATTTTGCATAGTACGTGGATGATATAGAAGATCTAAAATGTATCTATGTTGAGTTACATAGTGGAATTAATCCCATTGAGTAAAACATTGAATCAATGGTGAATGTATCTTCTCCCTTTGATCCAATTTAGTACGATGGGGTTACCCTGCCCATAAGATCATTGTCTAGTCATAAAATTAGCAATGGTTATAAAAAAAGTTTATTTCAACCCCAAAACTAAGGATGGCTAGGAGTTTACTCCATCATGAAAATATCTTACCTCTTTTATTGGATAGTCACCCTCGTCTATCTCAAATTGTATATTACCAATCGGTATATGGTGGGTGTCCACATCAGTCATTTCTAGCATCCTAATTTCATGTCTCATCTCAAAAAAAGTTATTGCCGAAGCTCCTCAAATCCATTCAATACCTAATTTATTGAGTAAAATCCCCATAAGGATGATATGACCCTATAGATTTTAAGAGAAACCTAGGTCATTAATGAGTTCATGTAACTCTTTACTCATCGAACATCAGATAATATATATGATACAACATTGGACACATTTTTTGTCTTGGGGTATCATTTTGATGGAGAAACATGATCCGTAAGAGGAATTGAATCTCATATGTTTTGTCAAAACCCTTGAGGGGCTAAAATTTTTCTAGTATATGAATTTTCCATCATGATGTATTATATGATGGGAGGATCCTCCTTATCAATTCATATACTAATTAAGCACTATATTAAGGAAAAAACAATTCTTAATCTATCCAATTACATGTATTATTAAAATTATAGAGTTTTGGATTTCATGTAATGATATAAGGGTTTGACATGGAAACTTAATATTAATTTACCACATGAGTAACTACTGATGATTTGACAATAAAATCAATAGGACGCGTTGTAGACACTATACAAAATCTTAAAATACCCTTGTAAATATTTTAGTTTACAATCATGTCATAATGAATAGAGGATTTCATTCGGTAAACCAAATCAAAATCTCGTCTCACTGCTATTACTTTAAAGAAAGAGGTCAAGTAAACTAGAAACTTTAATTTTCAAATATAAACCAGCATCAGTAAATGCTAAAGCCCCAAGGAAATATCAATATTACCCAATTACACCTATATAGAGGAACAAAATAAGAACACTACCCAAGTCAAAAGGTGTGGAAAGATCGTGGTCACCCACTATATGAGGGATAAAGAAGAGAAATCTACTCTTTTTGAAATGAAAAAGTCTCATGTAATTTAATCTTATCCATGAAATAAATTTACTCAAAATTCTTGAGGTTAAGAAACTCAATGAAGTAGACAGCAATGATCATCTATATCATTTCTATTATCACCATATTTTGACCAAAAAAGTAAATATTGCCTCATTTGTATTGACATTATACAGTTAAAGTTGATTCTATATAGGTGTGGTTTCACAAACCTCTAGTATAGGTTTCCAATGTTTCCACTAACCATCCAAGGGTAAATGGTGATTGGGATGTAATACCATCTAGGAATTAAGGAAACTTATAAAATGACCCATACATTTCATACATATATATTAAATCTTTTTAGATGAATATTAAATACATAAGAAAAATATCTACAACAGAATCATACAGGTTAAGTAAATTTGGAAATAAGTATACATAAAAAGTGTTTAATAACTGTAGTACATCACGTCTCATTAAGATATTCATAAAAATAAACCTTCTTATACATATCATTCTTAGTACCTTTATACATAACCTGTTGAAAAGGAAATATATGAAACTGTGAGAATGGATTCTCATTAAAGGTAAAAAGGGGAGACATGAATGATCACGTGAGTATAACATGAGTGTGAGGTAATGAGAAAATGCGAATAATATTATAAAATCATACCATTCTTATCATAGATCATAATCATGGGTCTTATAATAAATTAGATATGTTCATAAGACATGAATCATAAAGGAATCAAAAAACATGATCCATGAGAGCATAACACATGCATAATACATGATTTTGTGGCATACACATAATTATAGAAAATAATTTACTTAGTAGTCAATGATTACAATCAATACCATCATAGAGAACTCGGTTCACACACCAAAACATCATAGTAGTCAATTCTTAACCACAATATTATCATCCTGGATAGAGTCCCTTGGAAAATATGGTTGAATCGTCATTCCTTTCATTTTTATCTCATGATATATCCATCATTACCCAAAAAATTGGAGGACTCTATTATTTTGGACCCACCCTTAACATAATGAAAATCACACATGTGGGTCCTATAAGACTATAAAATAATCATCATATCATCAAAAAGAAAAAAAACAGTGGTAATTAATATTTCATCATGGAATAACCCATTTGAAATAAATGGGTTTCATAAAAATTTCATCAATTCATCATAGTATTACCTAAGGAAAAGGTTTGGGTTTCATAAAAATCTTGTTATCATAAATATAAACTATCAAGCGAAATAAAAATTATTGTACCCTTGGATCATATCCCCCATAAATAATAAATAAATTTTATTAATAGAAATTCCATAAAATATCATTATAACATTATTGAAGAAAATACCCTTTCAAATTTGAAAATTAATTTTTAATTACTATAAATTTAGAAAATATTGGTAAAATTATTTTCTGTTAAAATATACATAGAAAATTATAATTGAATATTTGTAATATTAGTCAGTCATGATATTGGTAAATTCAATTCATGTAATATAAGTTAAAGGAATATATTCCTTTCATATTTACAAAAAAAAGTGATAAATTACATTCAGAAAACAACAAGATGATTCTTATAAAACATTTCTAAAAAATTCAAATCATGTGTAAAAAATATTTCCAAAACATATTGTATAATATAAAAAATATTCCTGAATACATTTTTAGAAAAAATTTCAATGGAAGAAAAACAATTCTCAACTGAAGAGATAAATAAAGGTAAACCACTTTAAAAATGTTATTTCAGTGTCTAGAGTACTTAAAGAGAGACAAATTAAAGGAAAAAATTTATCCTCAACAAATAACTATAGTTGAAGAAAATCCATGAGTATATTGAGAGGTATATCATAATATTTCATCATTAGAAACCTCATCATCAATAGTCCCAAATTATATTGTAATATAAAACTCTTACCACATTGGTAACATTTGAATCGTAATTCCCACAAAATAATAACCTCAAATTAAACTTTAACTTTTGTGAATATAAGAATAATAATGACATAACATGAAATATTTTAGAGTATACACCTCATAAAATTAGTTATATGCATGTCATGACATCTGTTGTAAAGAAGATAATTCGAGATTATAGAAAATTATATCAAGTTCCACTTGCTTCAAAGGCAATCGATCCTCATGTATAATAAATTTACATTTATTATAATTCAATAAAATAATCAGTTAAAAATTATAATATCATATTTTTTCTATTAATTTCATTTTATCACCCATTTGATAATAATTCCTTAGTTAAATCATTATTTTCAGGTGTTAACAACTTTATTTTTCATAACTGTTTCAATTCAATGCTTCTGATCCTTGAATATTGATCGTGGTTTCATTAGCTCCAAAATTTCAATAACGATGGAAATATCATATATATTCATTATATATATATTTATATATATTAATCCATAAAATTCAGAGACATAAAAATAAAATACACCATTCATGGAGATATTAATCTACTAGAAATTAGACCTATACAAAGATAACTATACCAATTCTTTTTTAAAACCTTTGGTATCGGGTACCTATACAAATGGATCGGCCAAAACTATTGTTATAGGTATCATAGAGAGACCTTATTCTAATTGTTTTGGAAAAACCATTGTCACAGGCCCTATCTATACCAAATTTTTTTCCAAAACTATTGGTATAGATTCCATAAAAATACCACATACAAAAGGTTTTAAAAAACCATTGATATAGGTCATAGCTATACTAATTGTTTGTCCAAAACCATTGGTATATATTCCATAATAAGACCCCTTACTAGTAGTTCTAGAAGAACCATTGGTATAGGTCTTAGCTATACAAATTTTTTTTACAAAAATGTTGTTTTGAATTTTATAATAATACTCTATATTTTTTATTTTGTAAAAACCATTGGTATTGGTCCCCAAACTCCAAATACCTATACCAATTGTTTGGGAAACCATTGCTATAGGTGTTCATATTTTTTATTAATTATTTTGTCAAAAAAAATTGAATACAATAAAATTAAATGAATTTTTTTTATACATACATATATATATATATATATCATATTTTGTTCATAAAATTTATTTTAGGTTATTTGGTAGGTTTTTGAGATATAAGGCGTAGGTTTTGGGATCAAATGTATCCAAGATTTTTTATTTTATATCACCAATACCAAGAAATTTCAAAAAACATTATTCTAGTACTATTCTAATAAAAGATAGGCCAAAGGTTGTCCAAACAATTTTTATATTCTATATCAATGGTTTGGGGGCCTATTCCAATGGTTCAAAACCGTTAGTATAAACTTTTTTCCCCATAGTGGAAGGTCGTACGTACACATGAAGGTTGTTATCAATTTTTGGCAGATGGTGTGAAAGATAATTAAATAATAATTCAAATTTAAAGAATCATTATTATATAATATACATCATATACATTAATTAAATTTACCCTTATTAAAATCTATGTAAAATGAAAATGAACAAAAAAATCACATCGCTTCGTAGAGGGGGTATTCCACGCATACGCACAAGCGAAGTTATTATTTTCCAGTGGAATAAAATTAAAGAAGGTTGAAATGATATTATAACTAAAAAATAAGAACTATGTAATAATTATAATATATTAATATTAAACTCACCATAATAAACATCCATTAAATATGGTTTTGGAAAATGAATTGTGTTGATATTTGGAGAAATAATGTTGTACATACACACAAGTAATAACATCACTTCGCATTTGATTAGAAAGGGACTGAAAATTGTTATTTCCTAAAAATAATAATACTTTAGTATATTTTGGATACTAATGATATTATTTTATGATAAATACCATAGATTTATAGGAGGTAAATAAGAATTAAAAAGAAAGTGATTGATTAAGGAAAATATTTCTTCTTTGAACGAACTCCCTTATACCTCCTCTAAAAGAGAATAGGTTCTATCTTTTGGTTTTAACAAAACCTCAATAATGTGGATAAGGATGTTTATATGGTATTTTGGTAGTGAATGGTCAAGATTGATGGCGCAAAGTGTTATAAAAAAGATGAAAGAAGGGTGATCGTTTATAATGCAGGAAGAGGACATGGTTGGAATTTCTTAAAATATTAAAGTATAATAATGTCATTATTAATAAAAATGATTCCAAATAGCCATGAATTTGAATAAAATTGTATTCCATCTAAATTAAATAATCAAGTTAAATTTATATTTGTTTTGGTTTCATTTAAAACCGGGTCGTTTTGATTGACCCCTTTATCAATTATGTTTTACCTTAACCACGGTAAGAACTAATTTAATGATAATGGGTTCAAAATGTTTTCAAAAGTGGAAAAGTGACTCATAAATAGACCATGGATTATTTGATCAACCATATTCTATTCACATGGATTTTGGTAATATTTTTATGATTTTTAAACCATTTAATAGAATATTATATATAATAATATATCATTAAGGTCAATATTGGAACTATTTATTTAATTTGAATTTAAATACTCGTAGAACAGTTTAATATTTGAGTATAATTATTTTTAATATGACTAATATTTTTAATTTATTTAAAAACATGTCTAACACTAAGAAACACTCAAATTATATTTTTTTTTTAAAATTTTCAAAGTCAATTGTTTTATTTTTTAGAAATGAATTAATAAAGTATTAGCATTCAATAATCGATTAAGGTGTATATTTCCTCTCTAAAAATATTAAATAAATTAAAATCAGGAAGATAATTTCACTATTCATATTATTTCCATTAATATTTTATAAAAATATACATTTTCCCCATGTGGACAAAAAAGTAATATTTATAACTAATTAAATACCATTCAGTAACTTTTTATTCATTAAATAATAAATAGGCCATTTTCAGTAAAAAGTGTCTCTTAAAAAATTAAATTTCAATATTTTGGTGATATCAGTAGAATTTACTTCTTCAAATAAGAATTTTATGAATATTGGTGACCTTAACATTTAGTTTTCACCACGATTACCCAAAATTTCTAATTACTGACGTTATAAATTTTACCATTGTTACTATTCATAACCCCTAAAAATAAACATGACCATTTTACCAAATTTTAACGACATTTTCTAAATATGAAATCTATTTTATTAAATTAAATAAAAATAAATGGTATAAATTAATTTCAAAATAATTTTTCAAAATGTTTTGAAACCCTGTTTCAGAAAAATATTCTTTTTATACATAAAAATGGATTTATTATTATCTCATGAATTGTAAAAAACTTAGATGAATGTTAATATTATGTTTGCTTTTATAAAATATTGGTTTCATTAAAATCATTCACCAATAGTGATTAACTTGATTTTTTAAGATAAAAATACATTTCATGTATATAAACAATTTTTTATATAAAACACATCTTTTAATTTCAAGTGATTTATTTTTTTTCTAATCAATTAACAACCATAGAATTTGTTTTGCACATGTTTAAAAAATAAATTTTCATATATCAGTTAATCTTATTCATAACCTCCAATTTAATAGTTATGATATAATTGTATACTATTTTACAGTTCATTTAGACTAGGTGTAGCATGTATAGCTAGCTATCGAAAAAATTTATTTGATGATGAATATTTCATTAAATATTAGGGTGTTACATTATAAAACCATTAAAATGAATTTATTCCTCATTATTTCATAACTATGGTACAAGAAAATTTGGATATCCCTATTTTATCACAATCTTGGGTTATCATGTAGCTTCATCAAATTTCTGATTTCTTAAAAGAACATTATCTAGGTGAGTAGTCTGGTTCCCTAGAACCTAATCTCTACAATCCATGATTTTTACTGGTTGTCCAATATATTAAAGATCATGGTCTAGTAGTAAAACCACTGAGTTCAGTACTTATAAAGGATTAGGTATTCACTTCATCAAGATAGTTACAGTTAACACATTATGACCAAGAGATAGGCTTGGTTCAAGAACCAAACCCTAAGCTATCATCCCAACTCGATCAAGAATCAAGAAAGGGACAATATACCTAGGTTTTAAAATACCCTTATTTAAGAATATCATAAGCATATTCCATTGATGAATTTATATAAAAACCATCTCATGAACTTAAAATTCAGGATCACACTGATGATTTTCTACACAAACTTCATATCAACTCTGAGCTACATTGATGTGTTGTTAAATGGATTTTAATTTCTCTTCAATTTACTTAGCTATCTCAGGTCCTAATAGATATATTAATCTAAATTCATCCCAATAATTTTGGAGTTATATACTTATTTCTATATAGGTCATCATAAGGTGTTTGCTGAATGCTAGAGTGAAATTTATTGATGTAAGAAAACTCATCTCTAGGATCATTTTGATCCCAACCGCCATTAAAATATGTAGAAAAATATATCAACATATCTTCTAGGTTTTAAAGAGTTCACTCATACTGAACATATTTTGATCATGATACATTGTATTAAAACTCTACTTCGCATCCAGATCATACAAAAATACTTCTCCATAACTTAAAGGTAAAACTCAGATCTCGAATAGATACTAAAGAATGTGGTACTCCATGCAACCTTACCACTTTATTAATTTATATTCCTCCAATATGATTAATAGGGAAGTCTTGTATGATGGAGAAGAAGTGCGATGACTTTATAGGGAGATCGATTATATCCCAAATACCACTATGTCTCTTAATTTTTTTTGGAGTCTGACAATAAAGTTAGTGTGAAATTTTAACATTTCCATTATAGTATGGGTAATGGTTATAAATCCCATTATACTTCATATCTCCATACCTTAATTTATTAACATACTATGAATCTTGATGTTAGGTTTGATTGGTTAATAGAAGATGGTCTAAATAGGGGTCAATAGAGTAGATTAAAAAAATTTAACTAATAAATTGATTAATTAAATTTAGGATCAATGTTAATTATTAATGTTAATTTGGAGTGCAAAAAGATAATAACACAGTGATGTTCATTATATTAGTTCATACCAATGTGTTCCTAATATACTTTTATACCTATCTACTCGGTGAGAGATACATGTGCACTAAAAATTATTTTTAAGGGGGAATCATAACCCTATTACAAAATCCATTTCAAGTGGAGGTTAACCACAACACTAACTTTTGTATGGGGAGTCACAACCCTTATAATGCAACTTTTGACAATGGGAGTCACAATATGAATAGTAAAAAAATTTGATACAGGGATTTACAAACCTTACACTCAAAATTTAGAGTCCAAGAGTCACAACTTGAAGAAAAAACAATAAAAAATAATGCTTCTGTGTGTAAAATCATAAACAAAAAAATAGAGTATAAATGAGAGATTAGAAATAGTGTTACATGCTCATAAACCATAGAATAGAACATAAATAATTAAATCGGAAGAATTAGTTATTAAGATTTGGCTTGACATGTCATTTCAAGGAAATTTTAGTCAAATAAAAATTAAATCATAACTTGAGAGAACGTCTATGTAATGAAACTAAGTGTCATAAAACATTGAAAATTCACAATAGGTTCAAAAGTTCACAATGTAACGAAAATGTTAGCCTGTGGTTTTCTTTGGTATTGATATCTAGATAATAACCTATAAGAGAGAATTATATATATATATATATATGCAGATAATAAATATTTAGTTGTTGCACTAGCTATGCTTCCTTCAAAATTCAAAACGAATTTAGTTAAGAGCTTTCATAAATATCTGGACACACAAAAAATCACAGCATCTTTGCCTCTTTGATTCCTGTAGAATATATCTTGAATAAAATAATTTAAAATAAATGAATAGTTATTTATATAATATCTTTAAAAAAATAATATCATTGAATGATTTGAACCCTATTTAAATTAATTCAAACCTATTATAAACATAGAAAAATAGTTCCTAAAAACTAATAGCACAATCCATAAGTAAATTAAAATATTTAAATTTAAATAAACTTGTATCCTATAAATTTATGGAAAAATATGTTGAAATAATTTATTATTTTTTATCATTATGTATTTCACTAGAATCCTCAAAACTCTTTGATCATAATCCTGATATTTAATGTGAATTTATCCAATAGAAAAAACATTCAAAAATAATCCATATAAATACACAACAAATCGATGCTCATTATCAAAGCACAAAGCAATATCAGCAAAGTAGGGTAAGAAAAGTCATGTACTATATGAATAAAAACATATCCTAGGGTGTGAACAATAATTTAGGGTACGAACAATAATGTATGGTATAAATAGAATTATATTGTAAGTAATGAATAGTAACATAGTGTCATCGAACCAAACATTGAACAATTTTAAAAGTAGGGTATGAATAGTAACATAGCACAGATAATGAATTGTTCTATAGGGTTTCTAAACCATACTTTTCACTATTTTATAAGTAAGGTTTCTAACCGATAATTTTTACTGTTGTAGAGGTATGGTGGTCAAACCATACTTTTTGAAATACTGTACTATAAACATTAACAAATTTCAATGAATTTTTAAAGCCTTTTAATAGAAGAATCAGCCTTTGTTTAAAAAAGAAATATTTGTAGAAAACTTATTAAATTTATAAAGAAAACTTGAATTGAATACAACAGACTTGTACATCCCCTAAAATCATTGAAAAATAAAAGCAAAAACATTCTAGATAACTGCTACTAGGAAACTATAATTCAGAACTTCAGATGAATAAATGAACATCAAATGATCATTTTACACTTTTGTGTAAAATAAATACAGTAACTTTTTTAAAATAGAAGGCTTTATAGTTTCTAAATCTATAGCAAAAATATCATTGAATTTTTAGAGTACTAAAAATGAATTTTCAAAATTCCACATAAACTAATGAAGATTAGATTAATATCTTATCTATCCAAATTTATAATAATCTGAAATATAAACACATTTTATATTAATAAATCATCAAAATACAAAAAAAAATTAAAAAAACACATATAAATGAAAAAAGACATGCACACCAAAGAATAATCACCCCATGTAATCAAACAAAAGAAAACTTGCAGAATAAAATGAATATCCCCCTTTTTGTTTGATTATAAAAACAAAACTTTAAGACCATTTAAAACAAAGTTTTTTCTCCCCGTTTTTGTAAATAAAAAAAAGAGAAAACATAAAAACTCCCCCCCAAACAAATACAGAAATAAAAAGTTAAAATTACAACATTACAAGATCAAATTTTATTTTTTCAAATTGATAAGAGTTTAAAGGATTTGTAAAACTATCTTATAGATGGTTTTTAGAACATATAACTTCTAAAAAAATTATCACCCTTGTTCACATAATCTCTAATAAAATGAAATGAAAGATCAATATTATTTGTTCTATAATGTTGTAAGAGGTTTTTAGAAATAGAAATTGTAGATGTATCATCACAATAAATATTGAGTTTTTCAATAAAAACGCGAAAATCACATAAGGTTTTCTTAATCCATAAAAATTGAGCCCATATAATAACATTAGAGATATACTCAGCTTCTGTAGTAGATAAAGAAACATATATTTATTTTTTAGATGACCATGAAATCTATCTTTTTCTCAAAAAATTATATATACATGATTTGATTTTTCGATCAATTCTACAGCCTCCAAGTCAAAGTTAGAAATTGATTTTAAATCAAAAATATATATTTTGGACAAAATAAACCATAATAAACAATTCCATTAACATATCTAATTATTATTTTCAAACAATAGTATGAATATCTTTAGGATCTTCTTTAACTCATGCACATAATCAAACATTAAAAATGATATTGGGTCTAGTTAAAGTTAAATAAAAAAACAACATATCATTCCTCTATAAAATTTAAATTCAAAATATTTAGTAGATGCATCAATTTAAAATTTAACATTGGTACCCATATGATTTTTCATATATTTATAGGAATTGAGACCAAATCATTTAACTAACTCTTTAGCATGCTAAGATTTATTAAAAAAATCCATCATTTCATTGTAAACTTTTAAGCCCAAGAAAGAATATTCATTCTCTAATTAAACTCATATCAAAATCAGAATCCACCAACGTAGAAAATTCATTATATATAATTTCACTAGATTTTCCAAAAAATGTATCATCAACATAAATTAGTAGAATTAAAATATCACCAGAAGTTATTTTAACAAAAATATTTAAACCAGCATTTCCTTTCTTAAAAACATTATTTAAAAAAACAAAGTATTTCATACCAAATATGAGGTTCTTGATTAATACTATACAAAGCATTAGATAATATAAAAATATGATTATGAAAATTTTCAATTTCAAAACCATAGGGTCGAGAAACAAAAATTCTTCAATTATAAAACTATTTAAGAAATCACTTTCTTACATCCATTTATGTAATTTAAAACCTTGAAAACATGAAAAAGAAAATAAAATTATAATTGCCTCTAACTAAGAAAATGGATAAAAATAATCTTGAAAATTTGTACCTTATTCTTTAGAATGACCTTGAGAAACATTTCATGATTTGTTTTTAACAATTTGTCTCGATTCATCCAGCTTTTATCTAAAGATCCACTTAGTTGTAATTACCAGTTAATATTTAGGAAATTAAATTAAGGACAAAAAATTATATCTAACAAATTGATTTAATTCATCTTACATAGAAACAATATAGTCTTCATCTTTCAAAGCATTATTACCATTATAAGGAACAAAATCAATAATAAAAGCAAAATTGGCATAGTATTTTAAAATAAAATTTATAATGTTCAGAGCAGAATCAACCTCTCCAATTACATTTTCAATATAATTATATTTGTGAATCTACCAAGATTTTGGATCATGTTTCAAATTTGTATTCTCCACTTCAATTTATATATTCTTATCTTGAGGAATTTTCTTACCGAAATTAAATTCTCTAAATTCATCATCATACCATTAGAATCAGAATTTAATTTCACATTATTTTCATCAAACCTAACAAGAAAAAATTATTCAATAACTATAGATATTTTATTACCAACTCTATAATCTTTAATTTTATTATAATAACCAATAAAAATAAATTCATCTCTCTTAGTATCAAATTTATCTAAATTATCCTTTTAATTTAAAATAAAAATATTACAACCAAAAACTCTAAAGTAACCAAGATTAATATTTTTAATTTTAAAAAATTCTTATGGAGTTTTCTTTAAAAAAATTATAATAATAATTCTATATTAAATAAATAATTCAGAAAAAATGACATCATCCCAAAAATATCTAGGAAAATAATATTCATTTAACAAAGTTCAGGCCATTTGAGTAAGAGATTTATTTTTTTTACAATATTTTTTGTTGTGGTGTTCTAGGATCATAACAATTATGAAAAAAAACATTCTTTTCAAAAATATTTTTAAAATCTAAATCATAAAATTTACCTCCTTTATCACTATGAATATAAATAATCATAGAATATTTTTCATTTTTAACTAATTTTAAAAAAGTAGTAAACCTAGAAAAGGTATCATTTTTATGACTTAGAAAGCATACCCATATAAATCTACTATAATCATCAACAATAACGAAAGTATATTTCATTCTAGTAAGACTTTAAATTTGAGTGGGGACAAATAAATTAATCTGTAGTAGCTATAAAGAGCAATTTTTACTTATTTTATTAATGGATCTAAAGGAAATTTTGTTTTGATTCCCTTTCTTCCAAGTGTCACAATCAAGAAGATGTTCTTTCTTCTACGAAGGCAGATGTAACACATTATCATATTTTGAGATCTTATGTAACATTATGATATTTACATGACCTAAATGTCTATGCCAAAGGATTATATCATTCTACACTGCATTCAATCACTTAACATGTTGAATAGTTTTTTTAGAAAAATCTATAGTATAAATATTATCATTTTCATTAGCGTAAAATAATAAAGAATCATGTTTAAAAACTAAAAACTTATGATTTTTAAATTTAAGTTCCATTACATTATCAAATAATAATGATATACTAATTAAATAGTGTTTTAGACCTTTAAAATATAATACATTAGATATAAAGGTATAATTTAAAATACAAAATTTACCAAAACCTTTTACTCTCCCTTTGGAATTATCTCCAAAATTAACAGTACCTCCATCACAAGTGTTGTAAGGGGTAAATATTGAAGGGTCTCTAGTCATATGATAAGATAATCCACTATCAAAGTAACATATTTCATTCTTGATAAATCCAAGCAATTTTTTCCAATAAAAATCCATTACTGGACAATTTTGGTACCCAAGTTACATTGTACCCAATACGATTAGAAATCAAATTCTTAGGTACCCATATATAATTTAAACATGTACTATAAGGTACTCTAGATAGTAAAAAATTATAAATATTAGTTTTTATTAATACCAAATATAGTTTCAATCGATGTGAAAAATCAAAATAATAGTGACCATTCACGCCCCATTTAAAACAAATAACAATTGAAGTACAATCATTATTACTTATAAGAAAATTAGTTTTATACATTTGGGGTAATCTACTTTTATAACCAAAACCATATTTATTTTTATCAATTTTTCTCAAATACATCATCTCATTATATCTATTAAAACCTTGAGAAAAATAAAGATACACATTTTTTAATACATGCAACATTATTTTTCAAATTTTCATTCAAATCTTGAAAAGATTGTAAATTTTAATAAACTTTTTAATGATATGAAGAAGTAGTGATAATTATTTTTTTCATTCTGTTATAAATGTATTCTATTTTCATAAACATGTTTTTGATAGTTCTCTTTAAGCTTATTATATAAATCAACATATTTGAAAATATAATTTCAAAATATTTCAATTTATTTATATAACTAAAAATATTCACTTTATCATAATCATAATTAGAATAAAAATTTCCAGAATAAAAATAAGAATCACTAACCTTATCTAGTGATTCCATGAATCCAAAGTTCACATATTCCCTTTCATTTCATGATTATTCACTAGAATCAGATTCCTCATTAAAACTCCAATTGGTGTTCAATGCCTTTTTCCTTATTTTTTTATTTTTCTTTATTAATTTGTTTTGTAAAATTTGGCTTGATATGACGTTTCTTCATGAACTCATAAATGGTTACATCTAAACCATTGAAATTTGTAACACCTTTCTTATCTTCTATATATTTTTTCTTTTTAGGGTTTTTTTAATATATTATTGAATCATTTATTTTGCATTCTTTTATAAAATAATTAAAAAATCTGTGGTATATATTTACTTTCACAATCATATGGATCATAATCAAAAGATTTAGTAGAAACAACATTCACATATTTAAAAGCTACACTTTTTCTTTTTGTATTTTCTTCATCATCTATGCTTTTCAATTCTAGTTTATATTGCAGTAGTGGCCAAATAAATCCATCGAGTGTGTACTTTTTGAAATTATTTCCTTCATCAATGGAAACTTTTTTCTTATTCCATTTCTATGGTATGGCTCAATGGACTCATTAAGCAAGTACATGGTTTTTCAGAGCATCTCTAAGTGAATTTATTCCATTCATAATTCTGGTGAATCTATGGAACATTTCATTTACTATAGCATCTTCACCCATATTTAAGTCTTGAAACTCAACATGAAGCATTTTGAGCTTAGTTTGGATTAGGTTTTCAGAGACAAGGTGGGTGACTTGTAGAATCTTCCAAATTCCATGAGTTGTCTTCAAAGAACACACATGACTAAAAACATTTCTATTAATTGTGCAATAATAAATATTAGTAACTTTTTTATTTAAAACATATCAATTAGCGTCATTTCTGGTAAGATTATCTGGGTCATCTTCAGGTTGTGTGTACTATGTTGACATGATATACCAGTTCTCTATGCTCAATTGTTTGAGGTAAGCCTCTATTGGGGATCTCTAGTAGTCATAATCATTTCCATCAAAGTGAGGTGTCTTTTGAGTAATCCCAGCATCATTTAGGTTTAGTCCTTTCATCTTTTAAGATTTTAATCCTTAGACTGTATGGTCTAGTAAAAGGATTTCACAATTAAATAAAAATGCATACTCTATAAAAGTGTTGGCTAAATTTGAGAAGGAAAAACCAATGATACCAATGTTGGGTATTGAGAAAGAGAATGAAAGAGATAATGTAACACCATGACCCCAGTTTCCTAGATCCAGTGCATTTATTTATTACATTGTAATTATTACAAGAATATCATATCCGGAAAGAATGAATAGTTTAGTAGTTTTTTAAAACAAGATACCAACATAAGTTCAATATTACAACCTGAAATGAAATACTTAATCACAATTCCATTGGAAACATCTATGACACGAAGGTTATCCTTGCAATTCATTCATAATATTCATCTTCACAACCTAGGAAAAACAAAACATAACAAAATGGGTGAGCTCATATGCACAGTAAGGGTATGTAATATAGTGGATGTTATCATAAAAAAATAAACACTAGGCATAGTGAACAACTAAAAATACATGACTCAAAAAATATACATGAGAATAATATTTAAGGAATGAAAGATGATTTAATAAGGCCATTTGAATGATCCTAAGAGAATAAAACATAAACATTGATATTATAATTGTCAAATAAGCACATTTTTTGACATTTAATAACAACATAATTAAAGAATGTATAATTCCAGACATCTAAAACATATTGTCAAGGCCTAGGCCAAGATGTTTTAAAATACTAGGGTAAGGCCTTGAACAAGAACCAATTATTTTTTGTCTCATGATACCTATAAAGAAATAAAGGTTATATAGTGGTCCCCACCCATAACTTTCTAAATCCAATGTATTCCTCATATGAAAGGGGATAAACATGTACATACAAAATAACTTTCTCAAATCTGCACACATAAACACTAACCATTCTGGGTAGTATGGTGAATTGTATCATGATAGCACATCCATAGTAAAAATAGTCATAAATAATTTAATAAATTTTTTGAAAATAATAAACATAAGATATTTACCTCAATAAGACATAAAATTTTATATAGGTGTTCAAATAGACAAAAATAATTTAACAAAATCATCCATGAATTTTGGAGTGAAATACACTTTTACTTTGAAAAGAAGAGTTTTTTTTGGAAAAAGTTTTTCATAAAACCAGAAATGAAATAAAGTTGTTTTTACATGATTAAATGAGTCTTTTTAGAAAAATAATTTTTTCTTAAAATAAATTATATGGTTCCCTTGAAAATAAGTGTAAATTTGAGAAGTTCCTTTGAATCGGGCTTGTTTATCAGGAAGAATTGAGAAATATATTTATAAAGTATCTAACTCCCAATAAAATAAAAATGGATTATGATTCCTATACATATATATAACATTAAAATAGAATTTATGAGTAGTAAATTATAATAATTAAAAATTGGATTTTTATTAAAAGATAAAAAGAGTAACCTGAATGAAAATAGAGATTCGGGTAAAAACCATTACCATATTCCCAAATGAGTTATGCACTTGAACTTAACATCCTAGTTAATCAAATTAAATAAACTAATTAATTCATTAATAATATTATATAGATTTAATTTATTTATTATAATTTTATTTTGTTCATTTAAGGTCGTTTTTATGAGTAATATGATTGAATTCAATCATATAGGAGTGTTTGTTTCCTTGATTTCATGATTGGTTTTCTTGGTTATAAGTAATGATGTTCATTAATAATTCATATATTTCTCCAAAATTATAATTTAATGTTTTTAATGAGAATATAAAAGATTAAATGTTTATATATATCATTTGGTTATATATTATGAGGATGAATCACTTGATAATGCATTTAATGATAATCATTTAGATTATTACAGTGGTTAGTGATCACTCCAAACTCATTTTATTTTTTTGCTATGTATTATGAAAATATGTTACTTCCATAACATAAAAAGGGTTATATTATAAATTTTTTCAATATTTATCAAACATTAAAATGGTTTCATGAACATCTTTGAATAATAATTTGAAGAAAAAAACTTCATCGTCCACAAAGGTCGTAAATTGGCACCTCCTGGATAGTGATTTCATTTATAAAATAAAAGAGGGAGAGTAAGGATATTAATATTGATTATTAAATTAACATGATATAATTATAGTACATAGATGATACTGGAGTTATCATGATCAATTAGACATAGTAGGTTAGTAGAGAATAAGAAAATAATACAAATTTAATTGAAATTAAATGAAAATGGAAGATGATTTACCCCTTAAAATAACCTCATTGAGAACCTCCTAAAAGAAAAAGATTTTGGACTTTTGAATTGATCGAAAGCTCATGTACATTGGGAGGTAATAGGAAAGAGTATTTGGGAATAAATTTTACAATATTAATTTTTTAGAAGAGTGAAGAGAAGAGGGAGTGAGCTCTGGCTTTTATAGTGGATGAGAGGGGTGATTTTTTAATATCTTATTCATTATTTTATTATATTTTCAAGATAAGAAATAGTGTTGATTCTTGTGAAAAAAATTGTAATAATTTCATGATGTTCAAACCAATGGAAATTTATATCATCCATGTATCAAGCATGATGAATAAATTTATTTATATGGTATATTTCATAAATTATCAAATTTCACTATTCAACAAAAATTCTAGTTTTTCAGAAAAATCACAAAAATTCACCCTAACCATTTTTCAATGTTTAAAATTCAATAATGAACTCCATTATATCAAAATAAATTTTTAAATAAGATAAATTTTATTGTTAATTAAAATCATAATTTTATTGAAAAAGCATATTTTAAATTTAAAAATTATCATATAATACTTTCAAAAATTAACTGAAGTATCATAAAATTATCGTAATATAATGGGAAAAATATTAATTTCAAAATATTTTTTTTTGAAAAAGAATTTTACAAATTTATTATTTTAAAATTTGAATTAAATATTTTGTACTCACAAAAATATCAACACAAAATTATAAATTTTTAAAATATTCACTCTCATTTATATAGTGCCTAAATTTTATTTATACATACATGGGTGATGTTACTATTCATAAGGGTAAGTTACTATTAATAATTGTATGTTACTATTCAACAAAAATGTATGTTCATCCTGTCACACTCTAAATATCATACTGATCCCCACCATGTTTGTCAGCATTTCGAATTTCAAATCTTAGGAGTGGGAAAATTATGTTTAATAGTTATGTAATAATTAAAATGTTTTGTTTCACATAAACATAGTTTTTCATGAATTATATTCTATATTAAATGTATTTATAAAACCTTTGGGTGTTACATTCTTCCCACCTTAAAATAATTTCGTCCTCAAAATTTCCAAAATGTTACCTCATAAAAATATTTGGGTATGTCTTTATCAAAATTTCCCCAAACTCCCACGTTTCCTCTTCAATTTTATGATTTTTTCAAAGTTACTTTACCAGTCTAGTTGACTGGTTCATCAACAAGTGCTCTTTAGTGTCCAAAATTTGGATAGGCTCTTCATAGTAAGATAAGTCAAAATCTAATTCAATAACTTTAAAATTGAGTACATGTGTTCGGTCAGGAATGTTCTTTCTCAATAATGCGACATGGAATATATAGTAAACCCTATAAAGGCTTGGAATAATTTCAAAACGATAAGCCACGGCTCAAATTCACACAAGGATTCCAAATTTCTAATGTTCTTGGGGCTCAGTTTACATTTCTTCCAAAATATTATAACATCCATCCATGTAGATACATTCAGAAAAAGTGATCACCCACTTGAAATTTTAAATACTTCCTTCGATTATCAGAATAGATCTTTTTCCTTATTTGAGATGCTTTGATGTGTGTTTGAATATTTTTTACTTTTTTTGTTGTTTCTTTCACAAGCTCTGGGCCTTCAAGCTTCCTCTCACCAAAATCATACCAACATGTTGCTGTACAACATCTCCTTCCATACAATGATTCATATGGTTCCATTTTAACACAAGAATAGAAACTATTGTTGTGGAAAAACTCCAAAAAATGGTAAATACCGATACCATAGACCTTGAGAATCATGTTATAATGATATCAATATGTATTTTAATGTTTGGATCATCCTTTCTAATTGACCATCATTTTGAGGATGATAAACAGTACTCAAATAAAGCTCGGTATCCAAATCTTTCTGGAGACATTCCTGGAAATTTTATTTAAATCAGGGATCATGATTAGATATATTTGAGAGGGGTTCTTCGTGAATTTACACAACATAATTGATATAGATATGTGAAATATTCCCCAGTGGAAAATCTTCCCTTATAACAAGGAAATGTGCATATTTGGTAAGTCAATCCACAATTACTCATATTGTATAATTCCTTCTGAGAGTTTTTGTTAATCTAGTGAAAAAATACAAGGTTATGTCATAACATTTTAATTTGGGAATAGTTAGAGGTTTCATGAAACCTCTTGGATGTTTTCTTTCAGCCTTTACATGTTGATAGAAGAAACATCTTGATAAATAATCAGTAATGTCACGCTTCATGTTGTCCCACCAGAAATTTTCTTTCAAATCTCTATACATCATTGTGCTACCAGGATGTATATAGAAATTCACACTATAGGAATCATCTGAAAACTCCCTTTTACCTCAGATATAGAGGGAACACCTAGCCTTCTCCCAAATTTTGTAATTTTATCCTCACACACAAAGTCATACAACTTCCCATCATTCATACTATTAATTTTCTTTTGAAGATTCTCATCATCAGACTGAGATGTTTTAATCATTTATAATAAATATGGTTGGAAAACCCATTGAAAAAGTAATTATGTTTCACCTTATTTGATAATTACTATATAGATATTTACTAGATCCAAAATCATGTGATCCTTCTAAATTCTAATTTCTTTTTATAACTCTATGATCCTTCCTATTAAATGCATAAGCTACCTTGTTTTCCTTTCTTGGGTGGTAGTGTATGGAAAAATTATAATCCTTTTGTATCTTGAGCCATCACCTTTTCCCCATGTTTAGTTCATTATATGAGAAGATGTACTTTAATATATTGTGATTTGTATATATCTCACATCTTTCTATATATTGATAATGTCACCATATCATCAAAGAAAATATTATAGCTGCTAACTCAAGTCAAGACTTATATAGTTCTATTCATGAAGTTTTAACTACCTTGATGCATAGGAAATAACTCTATCATTCTATATAATGATGCATCCAAGTCATTTTTTAGGAATCACAATAAGAAAAAAAACAACAATTTCCCAATGGCAGAATAAAGATTGGGAATTCACGAATATCATTGTCAGTTCTTCAAAATATTCTTCACATTCTTTTTTCCATCCGAACATAACCCCTTTAGGAGTAAGTTTAGTTAGCAGGCTAGCTAATCAGGTGAAGTTCTAAATGAAATGTCGATAATAGCCTACTAAAAAAATAAAACTACGTACCTTGGTTATTTTCATTGGTGTTGTCAATTCTTGAACTACCTTTGTCTTCACAGGATCCACTAAAATCACATCCTTTGGGACAATATGGATAGGAAAAGAAACTATTTGAATCCATAATTCACACTTGGAAAACTTCTTATGTAACACATTTATTCTAAGAGACTTTAGAATAATGCGAAAGTGATTCTCATGATATTTATATATTTTAGTTTATACCAAGATATCATCAATAAGTACCAAAGTGAAGTCATAAAGATATACCTTGAAAACTATATTCATTATATCGATGAAAATAAAGGCTCAATTACTCAGCCCAAAATGCATTATATTAAACTCGTAATACCAATACCTAATTCAAAATGTTGTCTTTAGAATATCCCCCTTCTTTAAATGAAATTGATGATATCCAGATCGTAGTCAAATCATTAAAAAATAATGGGATATGTGAAGATGATCAAATAAATCATCAATGCGAGGAATAAGATACTTGTTTATTGTGGTAATTGCATTGATCTCTCTATATCTAATGTTCAGCCTCATAGATCCACATTTATTTTTACGAAAATAACAGAAGATACCCATGGAGAAAAACTAGGGAGGATAAATCCTTTATCACTAAATTCCTCCAGTTGTTTCTTTAGTTATACTAATTCCATTGTGGCCATTCTATAAGGGGTCCTTGATACAGGTCTAGAACCACAAATTAAATTAATATAGAACACAACTTCCCACTCTAGAGGATTTCCCAGTAAATACTATGAAAATACATCAACATATTCTTTCAAAATAGGTGCATCATTAATTTGAATATTTCTTCCCTCACCTATACATGTTGAATTATTTTCTTCCCTATAAATTGAATTTATTAGAGATAATTAGGGGGGATCTAGGTAATAATCTGAGGGTGATGTTTCTGATATAAAGATAATAGATTCTACACCTTCCTCAAAAATAATAATTTCCTTCTTCTTACAATAAATTTTCACATCATATTTTGAAATTCAGTCCATGCCAAGGATTATTTCAAAGTCAACCATAAATATGATGATAAAATTAATAGATGAATCACATTTATATGTCATAATGGGAACTGTCTAACACATCATTGTTGCAATGAGACTTCCTTTATAGGTTTTGAGTAACAAATCCCTTGTTAATGAGAATTAGAAATAACTATTTCTTTTAAACAAGGAATATTTAGAGGAATGTGATCATCCAGAATCAAATAAGTCATTGTCCATACTTGAGGAAACAATTATAGTACTTATCACCATATAATTAGGAACTTTGACTTCAACTGCTATGATCGCATAAACTTGGACTTGATTCATTGTATTTCTCTAGAGAGTGTTTCCTTGACACTTAGAAAAGTCATTGTCATAATGTCCAATCACATTGAAATTGTAGAATTGAACATTGGTAGCTTCTTTCTTTCCCTTCCAATAACAATATTGGTGTCCTCTTTCTCCATATTTGTAACAAAATCCATTTCCTTTTAAGTAGAATTTAGGGTGTTTCTTTCCACAAGTATCACATGTTGGAAAACTCCAATTTTTATTTTTCCTTTTATATATTATTTACTCCACCAACCTCCTCTTCTCGTGATTTCCTTTAAAGTCATAATAATTATATAATTTTTTTTATCTTGATTTCACATGGCATTATATCATCATATAATGAGAATCTTCGACAAACCAATGCCCTTCAGAGTAACAGTTTTTATCCATCAAAGAATCAATAAATCTTTCCCCTTTGATTATGTATGTAGTCCGTGTCAAGAATTTACAATCTTGTAAAATTATCTTCATACTCTAAAAAATAGTCTTCATCTATTTGTTTCAAACTCAATAATTTCCTCTCCACATATCTTGCTGTTCTCGAGGTAAATTTTTTCTAATAATATTTATTTAAAGTCCCTATATTAAATTTATTCTATTTTTTCCTCCTCCCTTGTGTTTGAATTAATGAACCCCAATGATCTTCATATTATGATATACGATAAACTACTATGACAACATTCCCCCTTTCGTTACATCCCAAAGAGAGAAATATCTTCCCTATGAACTTATTCTTCTATCTACTATGAATGGGTTTAGAGTCCCATTAAATTGTGGAGGATATTGTAAAACCCTAGGTAAATAAAGAATATGACATTTTTATATTTATCCATATTTTTGAATAAAATATTAATATTACTTTAAAGGGAATGTTATGCTCGATGGCCAACCCAATGCGCGACAACGAGTTCCTTTGAAATCTTACGTTGCACTCTAATAATAAAATAATATTATTTTAAATGGTAGTTAACGCCTAGCCATTGTAATGGTCGGAAATAATGGAACTAACTACAAAATTATAATATTTGTTTGTCAAATATTTTTACTTTCATCCAATAAATTTTAGAGGCGTAAAATGCAAATGAATCCAATTTTAAGCATAAATCTTATAATATTCACTAAAAGGTCAAACTATCACCTTTTGATGGAGAACGCTCTTTAAATATAGTTTTGGTCACTCATATACATTTCATTGTACCAAATAACATTCTTCTTTAGAATCGGGATATCAAAATTTACTTTGTGTAAATTTTTTGTATTTTTCTGATAAAGTTCATTGTTTAATGAATGGTGAAAAATGTTGGATTTTAATTCAAAACCTCTTTTTAATCTAATTTATTTATATGATTAGTTTATATTTTGAATTGGTTTTAAAGTGAAATTAGAATATATTTTTACCATTTAATCAAATAGTGGTCATTGTGATTAATTTCACTTTGAAATTGGACTTAAACTAGTGTCAATCTTTTGATATATATTGTTTCATAAAAACACGCTATTTGTTCTGACAGTGGGAATTAATTATTAAATTAATTAATGTAAATTATATGTTTTTAATTTTTTAAAATAGACATTATTTTTGAATTCGGAATATCAAATATATATTAGCGTGAATTTTTGGTATTTTTCTGAAAAACATCAATTTTTGATGAATAGTGAAACCACTAAGTGGTACTTAAAGAAACTGATTTTTCATTTAAATGAAACTTCACCACTTCTGTGATTTGATTTTAAACAATCCTACATAAATTTATTTCATTAGGAAGTAAAATTTTGTTCAATGAGATTAAAATAATTTTTGTTGAACAGTAACTTTTATGTTTTATTAATCGCAATTAGAGGTAATTAGTGTAATTTAAGGTAAAAATAATGTTTTAATAATATGAAATGACCTTGACACATGTCCTAACCTTATTTTATGTGTTATGGCCGACCAAGAAAATCCATGGGTCAACTTGGGGACCCCATGGAGCCACTTTGGTAGGAAAATGACATTAAAAACTTTTTATTTAATGTTAAAATAAAAATGTCACAAACATGTGTTGTTTTACTAAGACAAATTTTAAATGAGCTTATAAAAGTCATATTTTTTACTATAAATATTCATTATAAATCTAAAAATATTTTCTACATCATGATATTTTTTTATAATTTTTAGACATTAAATAATTTAAATTATTTATGACATCATGATGATGCAGTGATTACCTCATTATTTAACGATTTAAATAAAATGAAAAGATAATGTAAAATATAAGACCTAAACTTGTAAAAAACCTATTGGATGGGTGGATTTAGAAACCTTATCACCGTTTCCTAGAAATATATTCTTTTGGGACCTTTAAAATCCAAAAATCATTTTATAATAAAGTAATATTTTATAACTTTCCAAGAGTGCCCCTCCTCTTCTCTTATAAAAGGGCCCCACCTCTACCACATTACCCACACCTCTAAAGCCTTTGGCTCATCCAACCCATTCCAATTTCATCTCTACACATCCCTATCTTCATCATTGATACCTCACCTTTGGGCATAATCCTTTCCAAGGAAGCCTTTGATCTCAAATCAAGAAGAGTTACCCGATTTTAAGGTAATGTCTTCACTTGTGTTATTTTGTTTTATTTTTCTTCTCCAACCATCTAAACTCTTTTTATTCTTTTATTTTGTAACAAAACCAGTATCTTAAATATACTAGGATGTTTTATGTGAATTATTCAAGCTACACTTACACACACCTTCTTCTAATGGTTAAAGAACATATTGTTTCTGTGGTTGGAGAATTTCTGCCTCACGAAACGATGATTGTTCAATCTTCTTTTAACACATTTAATGGTGGCCATTATGATGTCACAATATTTTATATATGGTATATATGGTATTTATGTTTTCTATATGATTCTGAATTTTATATTTAAAACATTCCTTTATGATTTTCATGTTGTGAAAATGTGATAATTTCATACGAGGAAGTTCGGACTACCACCACCTCAAGTGATGTGACTCGTTCATGCAATACATGGAATGTATAAAGAATGAAATTAATGAACATATGTGACATATATAAAATATATATTATAATTTAATTATAATATATATATCTCTTAATTATTTTTAATTCCATTAATATGACAAAGAAATGAAAGTAGCGTTCATGCGTACGTACGGCCTACCGTCTCCATGAACGGTGCATTTCATTTATTTTTATCTCCAAATGTTATGGAGTTTTATAAAATGAATATGTACTGGATATATATGATATTTATATCATTAATACTATTCTGGAGATGATTTACTTATAACTACATGGACAATCATTTTCAAACAAGTTCATTTTTGACTCATGTACCAAACATCGACAAAAACGTCTGATATGAAATCACATTATTAACCAATTAACATAACATTATAATATGTGATATGAACTGAATAAAATGTTTTAAAAGAAGTACTTAAGAAATTATAAATTTAGAAATGTTTATTATTCAGGAATATAAAGAAACGAACAAGACAAGTCAGACTTGAGGTAAGGGATCCAACCTCTCTCGATCTTTTTAAGTACTCTCTTTTATGTCATTTCTTATAAGCTCATCATTATTATGATTGGGGATGTTCTATTATCTTAATAATACTGTAAATTATTTTTTCATATTACTAGAGACCCTATTTGATCTCATAAATCCATTTTTTGAAGTTTTAAGTGGCGTCATTAGGCTGCCGGGTTTTTGTAAGGGATTTTTCATCTCACTTTTATTCCTGTGAGATTTATGCTACATTTTCCACCATTTTCCTTTTAGTGGTGTATGTAATTCCCATTATTCTACTCTTGGTGTATTGTAATTTCTTTTATGGGTATTTACATCAATGTTTTATTGTCCTTGTTTCATGGGGTGTACGTTTCGGAAGTTACCCAATTCGGTAAGGAAACCTTTAACCCTCCTCATTTTAAAAGACTTCATTTTTAGGTATTTTAATATTATTATGATGGGATATGTTCTTATATATCCTTATTTATATAATTTTTATGTCCAAGTGATGAGATACCCCTTTTTATCTCTCATCAAGTCATTTTATGAATTTTGAAGTGACGCTGTTAGGCTGTCAAATTTTTGCAATGGAACTTCTTAACCCAATTTTGATTCTTTGGGATAAACTTGTACTCCTTGAATATGTCGTTATATGAATATGTGTGAATAACCTATTATTGTTTTACACTTAATATACAATTATATTTTTTTTATTCTTTTTTCACACATAATTATGTTATTGAATAATCCTTAATTTAAGGATACCATCTTTATAATGGATTTCATCTCAATTTACATTTCCATTGAGACTTAATTGTTTTTATTCACCAATTCACTCTTATATGGTGTGTATACTGTCCTTCGACAAATTATATCATGAATCCCTTTATTCTCATGATATTATAAAGTTCGGATTAAATGTTATTCTGTAATTATTTGTATTCAAGAGTCTCTCATTTTGTTAAAAACTCTTTAATAAAAATATCATTTTAAATGTTTTAAAGATTCATTATTCTAAATCTTTATCATTAATGTCCATGTTTTAAAAATGGTTTTCAGTATTTATTTATATGGACATTAATTTTTTAAAATTATAATTCCATTAAAAGCTTCAATGTGGTATGGGACACTTTGATTCAAAAATCTCTTTTAAATGATTTTTGAAAATGGATTGATTAATTCAATATCTTGGAATTACTTATTGTGATTGAAAATGAAATGTTGTTGTTGAAATGTTTATATTTTCAATATTTTATGTGTAATGATGGTACTTGGACATTTTACGGGTGGTTATGTGATAAACCATATGACGGGTGGTGCCATGAATACCAGGACGGGTGGTTACGTTATAACCTCTAATGCATTGGGTATGGAAGTTAGCTGTATGGGTATTCCATTAAGTGATATGTGTGGAAGTTTACTATATGGTTATTCCATTTAAGTATGTTTATGTACCAAGTTACCTTTACATGTTATTTGTTCTTTATATGGGTTTTATGGTAATGTTTTGGTTACAAAAGTGTAATTAATGGTCTTTTATTCAGTGAAGAGTATTTTCTATTTCAAAAAGGTGAAAAGTATTACTTTGGAAAAGTACTCATGTGGTAACTAGACATGACTCTTGTGTTCAAGAGTTTCTTTTGTGAAAAAAATGGAAGCTAAGTAGATGTGTCTACTTTGTAATCTTTGAGATGTAATAGTTATGTTCTAATTCTCTAAAACCCTAAACCTGAAAAGATCCTCAATGTGAATTATTCATTTAATTCAATAATAAGTAATGTTTAAGGCCGGGGTCTTATAGATATATTCACATAACAAAGTATGACATTACTCCTCTAAGTTGTGGATCAAGATTCTCCATACATGTAAGGTTATTGTTCATAACCTGATTCAACTATCCCAGTATAGTGATAATCACCTTACCACTAGTCGCACCTCCAGTACCAATATAATTATCCTTCATTAGAGGACAATTCATGCATGGGATACATGAAATCATTCCATTTATATTCCCTACACTAAGAATAATTTCTAAATGATGCCATAAAATATATTTGGTTATGAATCATATTACCTAATATCAACTTACAGAATAATTATCATAAGTTAAAATCTAATTCATAACTAATCCGATAATCATAAATATAGTTTCATTGAGGAAAAAATTACTTTTAAATCTGTTATAATGGCATGTAAATAAGATGTGAATTATCCTAAACATATGCCCCCAAAGTTTAAAACTTGGCGTATAGTATGTCCCATTATTATGTACGAGGTTATCGTAGGTCAATCCCGAAACACCTTTTTTCAGTTTTTACTATTAGGTTTATCTATGTCAAAACCACGTCTACTTATTATATCCATACAGAGATTTATTTTATAAGAATATCCACATAATATCTTCCTTATCAAAACATTATTATGTTCTTTTATGTTTATATTAAAAGTATATCTTAGGGTTTTGTTCCCTAATATAAATTTTGTGAAACTAGTTTCCAAGTTTCCTACTAAGCTTCCATTAATAACAATAGTAACTCTATGACCCCATTTTCTTAGATTTAGTGCATTATCTTATTACATTGTCATGATTAGAATAAAATTGTAACCTGAAAAAATGAATAGTTTTTTAATTTTGGAAAAACATATACAAACATAAGTTCAGTATAAAAACTTTTAAATGAAATATATAATGTAATTTATATTGGAAATATCAATAAATCCTATGTTATCCCTATAGTACTTTCATAAAATTCATCTTCACAACTGAGGGAAAATAAAACATAATAAAAGTGGTGAGATCAGATTCACAATAAGGTTTATTAATATAGTGTAAGTTATCATGAAATATAAACACTAGGCATAGGGAACAAGTACAAACACATGCCTTTCAAAATAAACATGAGAATAATATGGAAGGAATGAAATCAGATTAAATAAGGACATATAAAAGATCATTAGAAAATGATACATAACCATTAATATTATACTAGTCAAATAAAAAAAAATTATCAATTCATAATACCATAATTAGGGAATTAATAATGCCAGACATCTGAATAATATTCTCCAGGTATCAGTCAAGACGTCTAAAAATATTAGGTTAAGGCCTCGGCCAAGGCCCAAATCTGTTTTTCCTCATGAGACATACCGATTGATTGAGGATATAAAGCAAGACCCACCAGTCACTTTCTATGTCCAATGAATTCCTCGTATGAAAGTGTCTAAACATGAACATATTAAATAACTTTCCCCAATATGTACACATAAACACTATCCAATCTAAGTAGTATGGTGAATGGTATAAAGATAGCACATCCATATTAAAACTGATCATAACCCATTTAATAAAATATGGATGATTATAACCATAGGATATAAACCTCAATAAAATATTTAATTCAATATAGGGGTTGAAATAGGAATAAATACTCTAATAAAATCATTGAGGAATTTTTTAGATAAATACACTTTTACTTTGAAAATAATAGTTATTTTTGGAAAAATATTTGCATAAACCCAAAAACTAACTAATTTATTTTTTATATTATGAAATTATTGTTTTTAGAAAAATAATTGTGCCTTAAAACATATTCTATAGTGCCCTTGAAAATAGGTATGTATTTGAGAAGTTCCCTTGAATCGGGCTTGTTTATTATGAAGAACTGAGAAAGATCAATATAAAACATTTAAATCACCAAAAAATATTCAAGCATTATAATTCTCAAAAATATATATATAACTAAAACATAATTTAGGAGGAGTAAATTAGAATAATTAATAATTTAATTGGGACTAATAGAGACAAATAGTTACCTGAAAGAAAATGGAGGTTTTGGTAGAAAACCGTTAACTTAAGTCCAAATGAGTTCTACAGTTGTACTTAACATCCGAGATAATTAAATTAAATCAATTAATTAATTAATTCATAACCAAATATAAATTTATTTTATTTATTATAATTTTAAAAGGTTAATCTATGTAATTTTGGATGAGTTATTTGATTGAATTCCACTGTTATGTAGTTTTTGCTTCATTGATTTCAGGAGCGGTTTGCTTGATTATAAGTAATGGAGTTAATTAAAAATTTGTATAATTATCCATAATTATAATTGAATGTCATTATTTGAATAAAAATTTGTATATAGTTATTTATATAATTTGGTTACATATTATGAGGATGAATCATTAGATATTACATTTAATGTTAATCGTTCGGAATATTATGGCTGTTATTGATCACAATGAACTCATATTATTTTATCGGTTAGTATAATATAAATATTTTATTTCCAGAACATCAATAACGGTTATGTTAAAAATATTAAAATCTCAATCAACCATTAAAAAATTTTCATTCACAGTTTTGAAGAATAATTTGAAGACCGAAACATCATCACCCATGAAGGTTGTAAATTGTCACCTCTTGGACGATGATTTTGTTTATAAAATTAAAGAGGGAGAGTAAAGATATTGATAATATTTATTACATTAATATGATATAATTAAAGTATATAAATGATATTGGAGTTATCATGATCAATTGTAGTGAGGAGTTTATGATATAATAAAAAAAAGATAAATTGGAATGAATGTAAATGAAAAAAGGAAGAGGACTTACCTCATGGAAAAACCTCCTTGAGAACCTCCTTAAAGGAATGGTTTTTAGTATTTTGGAAAGACTAAGGGCTCTTTGACGTGAGGAGAAACTATGAATGTGTATTTGGGTAGAAAATTTAGAAGCGTAAAGGCTTACAATATTGAAGAGAAGAGGGAGTGTGGGGTGGCTTTTATTGTGGGGAGAGGGGTGATTTTTTATATCTTTTTCATTGTTTTATTATTTTGATCAAGATAATAAATAGTATTGATTATTGTACCCAAAAATAGTTATATGTGCTTGTGATTTCTAACCAATCTACATTTACATCAGTCATGACTCAACCATTATGCATAAATTTATTCATTTTGTATATTTCTTAAATTATAAAATTTCACTATTCACCAAAAATTCAATAATTTTAGAAAAAACCAAATAATTAACCCTTACCATTTTTTTATGTTTAGAATTTAAAATTGAACTCCATTTTATCATAATAATTTTCTAAATTATAGAAATTTTATTTTTAAATAAAATAATTATTCACTTGTAAAAATAGATTTAAAATTTATAACTGGTTTTGTAATGCATTCAAAAATTAAATAAGGTCTCAAAAAACAATCCTAAAATCATAGGAAAAAATATTTTTTTAGAAATACATATTATGAAAATTAAATTTATTAATTTATTAATTTAAAATTATACAAATATACCAACACTTAATTAATAAATTTTGAAATATCCACTATCATTTATATGGTGCCTAAATTTTCTATATACTTAAATGGGTGAGGTTACAATTCATAAGTGTACATTACTATTAATAAGGGTAAGTAACTATTAATAAGGGTAAATTATTATTCACCAAAAAATGTAAGTTGATCCTATCATACTCTAAATATCTTTCTGATTGCAAACGTGTATGTTAATTTTTATAAATTTGAATCTCAGAAGTGGAAAAATTATGTTTAACTACTATGTTATAATTGCAAAGTGTTTTTCATAGAGACTCAGTGTTACCTGTATGACATTCTATATTAAATGTATTTGTAAAACCTTGGGTTGTTACAACTAAACTATTTTTAAGAATGTTTTCCTATGAAACCAATTTTTAGGTCGGATAGGATAATGGAAGATGGTCTATAGGGGGTGAATTTACTAGATTAAAAAATATAAACAAATAAATTGATTGATTAAATTAATTATCAAAGTTAGTTATTAAGGTTATGTAGTAGTAAAAAAGTAAATTACACAAGGATATTTTTTATAATAGTTCGGTCCAAAGTGGGATAACTCTAGTCTTATACCTCTATACTCATGAAGAGATGTGTGTGTACTAAAAATGATTTTTATGGGGGGCGTGACCCAATAAGAAAATCTTTTTATCAAAGAGGGATAACTATAAAACAGACTTTTGTATGGTTATTCACAACACTTACAACCTGACTTTAGACACTGGGAGTCACATCCTAAATAGTCTTGACATTAGATACGGGGAATAACAACCCTTAGATCCAAACATTACACTCTCGGAGTCACAACCTGAGGAAAAACAATAAAAAATAATGATTTTGTGTGTAAAAGCATAAAAAGAAAAACATAGTGTATGTGAGAAATTAGAAATAGTTCTACAGAATCAGAAACCAGACAAGATAAGATAAACAACTAAAGAATAGGTACTGGTTCTTGATATTTGGATTGGAACATCTCTTCAATTCAATTGAGGTCGAAGTAGAATTAATTCGGCACTTGAGAGAATGTCCAGGTAATGAAACAAAGTGTCCCAGGACATCGCAAATGCACAACATGTTCATAAGTTCACAACATTTCTAACTTGTTAGAAAGTTCTTTCATTGTGTATTTATATAGTTTTAATAACATATAAGCGAGAATAATTTATATATATATATATAGAATAAATATTTAGCAGTTTCAGTAGCTACGCTTTCTTCAAATATTCAAAATAAATTGAGTCAGGATCTTTCATTAATATCTCGGGAAAAAAATCATAGTATCGTTTCCACATTAATTCCTGTAGAATAAATATTAAATAAAGTAAATCAATATAATTGACCAAATCTTCCAATAATATCTTCAGAATAATAATTTCACTGGTTGATTTAAAGAATCGATTTAAATCCATTAAATCCTCTTTGAAACACAGTCAAAACAATTTATGAAAACTACCTACACAATCCATGAGTAAATTCAAATATTTTAATTTAAATAAACATGTATCCTCTAATTTTATGGGAAAATATGTTGAACTAGTTTATAAATATTTCTTTTAAAATATTTCACTAAAACCATCAAAGACTATTCAATCACAATCCATAGATTTAATGTGAATTTATCCAGCATAAAAACCATTGAAAATAATTCATATAAATATGCATCATATCTATTTTCATCGTAAAATAACAAATCGGTTCTAGAAAAGTAGGGTATGAACAATAATGTAGGGTATCAACAATAACGTACCGTATGGAATGAATAGTAATGTCGGTTATGAAAAGTAATGTATGGTATAAATAGTAATTTATGGTATGAATAGTAACATAGAATAGGGAATGAATAGTGACGTAGGGTTTCTAAACTATACTTTTCACTATTGAAAATTTTGGGAATGAATGGTAACATAGCGTACAGAATGAATAGTAATATAGTTTTGGTAAACCATAATTTGTAAAAAATAGTATAGCATACTTTAAAAAAATAAAAGAATTTTTAAGGGCTCTTAAAAGTATAATCATCCTCTGGTAAAAAGGACTTATTTATAGAAAAACTTATTATCCTTCCAACGAATGAAGAATCAATTAAAAGTGACTTCTATATCTCCTGAAATCATTGAACAACAAAAAAACACGTTCTGAAAAACTGCTACTGGGAAACTATATTCCATAACTTTAGAAGAATAAATGAACATGGAAAGACCCTTTTTAGACTTCAATGTAAACTAATGAAATAAATATTTTTTTTTATTTCTATAAAATTATGTTTCTTTAAAATCTGATATAAGAATAACATGCAAAAAATTAAATACTGTAACTTTTTTAAAATGGAATACTGTATTGTTTCTAAAATAGCAGCATTAACTTCATTGAATTTTTAGTGCACCTAAAATCATTTTTAGACTTCCTAAGAAAGTAATGAATTTTATATAAATGAATTATCTATATAATGTGATAATAATCACGCAGATACATACATTATGGTTTAATATATCCTCAATATACATAAAATACATTGAAAAAACACATGTAGAAAATGAAACATGCACGTGCATAAACAATCTCCCCATGTAATCAAAAAACATACACATGCACAAAAACATGATACATACTCAAAAATATCTCACTTTGTTCCATAAAACTATAAATACTATTTTAGATATCAATTAAACTTTTCACTTCCTACATGAATAGATAATGATGAACTATGAGCCTCATCTCATAGCTCCTTATTTAGATTAGGTATGGATGGAACTCATACATGGTTCCTGATCTATATCATTCTATCATAATCAAGTTTAACCTTAGGAACATTTCCCACTTTCTTACGTATCTCTACATCTTCCTTATTTACCTCTTTAATATTCACTTGGATAAATGGTTGAGCACATATTTTAGGAAGAAAATATTTATCCCCTTCCTTATGATTTCAATATTATTCCTTTGAAAATCCAAAAATATTATATCTTTTTTATCCATATCATAGATAAGGTATCATGATCCTTTTAACATAGATAATCTACCACCTTGTTTGATTTCCCAAGTTTCAAATGTATTCCATAGCCATAATATTTAATCATCTCCAACTATATTATATGGATCATATTCAACTCTTTCTATGTGGAAATACACTTTAAATGTTTATGAATATTATATATAACACACATTTCTCTGTAATTATAATTTTTCCATATATTTAATTAAAAAATTACATCAACTAAATACAAATCATAAGTTAGGTATTTTTTATCATGAAAATTCTATTCATTTGTGCCATAATCTTTCACTATATCATTCTGCATGAGAACATATCTCGGCCCTTTCTTTGATACATCACTATAGATTACAATCCATTATACAATATAAGGTAACGTATGTATTGGTGGACTGGATAAAATTATCTTCTATTCCTTCAAATTTTCGTCACATTTATCTATCCAAAGGAACTTAAATTTCATCCTATGAAACATGGTGAGTAGGTTATATTGTTTTTAAAAATTCTCCAAAAAACATTGATAATATCTAACCAAACTAATAAAAATATAGATCTTAGTCATAATGGTTGGTCTAGGACAACATTAAATAACTTTTATCATTGAATTTTATAATAATATGCCATCACATTAGATTATATGGCCCAATAATGAAACATTTTGAAGGAAAAATTCCCACTTAGTAAATTTTTCATAAATATTCTATTTCCTTAGAGTCTTCAATGCAATTCTGAAATGATCTTTATAATCTTCATTTCTCTTTGATTATATGATAATTTAATCTATAAAGACTACCAAAAAATTATCAAGGTAATATATAAAGATATTATTTATTAAATACATGATGCTAAAGGGGTATTAGTGAGACTAAATTTCATCCCAATAAATTCATAATTTCCTTAACTTGTATAGAATGTCGTCTTGGGAATATATACATTCTGGACCCTCAAACGATTATATCTAGAATGAAGTTTGATATTTAAAAATCATTAAGATATATAAAGTTGATCAAAAAAGTCAAAAATACATGGTATAGTACACCTGTTCTTTATTGTGACCTTATAAAGTTCTCGATAATCAATACAGAGTCACATTGACCCATATTTCATCTGAAAAAATATGGCATGAGCACCCCAAGGTGACTAACTTGTCCAAATTATTCCCTTATCAAGATTCTCTTAGAGTTCTTCATCAATTCCTACAAATCAATCAGGGTCATTTTATATAGATTATTTGAAATAGGTGTATCACCAAGTATGAATTCTATTGCGAACTCAACTCCATGATTTTGTGGAAGACCATAAAATTATTCCTGAATAAAATCAATACACTCTCGTGAAATAATAATATCATTGATATTCATTTTATCCCTAAATATTAGATTTAAAAATTCTTTTTGAATAAGAATAAAGACCCATATAATGGATTATATTTCCATCATAAGTTCATATTATTCATCATGCTAAAATAAAATCATAGGTTCATTAAAAATATCAATCATGACTTTACTTATTTGATAGTTGATGTGGTATTTATTTAATGAAAGAAAATCCATATCCAAAATAACATCAAATTAAACTAGTGTGAGAATATCAATATTTATAGGAAGAACTTTCCCAAAAACGTCAATTGGAGAAGAATCATAGACCTGAGATGTGATCATTATACCATTAAGGGTTTTCACTTAAAATTTAAAATTTAATCATTAGGGTGGAATTTGGATACACATAGAAACTTATTCATATATATAAATTTTGAATAACCTGATTCAAATAAAAAAATTAGTAGTTCAAGATTTAATGGTATGTGTTCCTTTCAATAAGTCATTATTATAACCATCATCAGAAATAGTGATTTCACTATATTTAATTTTGTATCTTGCATTAATAGGTTATTGACATCTATCATCATCATTATCCTTAAAATTTAAGCACTGGTTATCATAATTTATAGACTCCTAATATTTTAACCACTATAGTGTGGATGTTTATTATAAATAGATTTATATATATTTTCATCATTAGGTAGATTCTTCCCATAACATAAAATTTAAATTTCATGATGACTATCCATTCCTAACACAAAACATTTTCTAGTCCTCTTAACAAAATTTTCATAAATATTCCTTAAAAATTCAACCATAAATGAAAGATCATCTTCTTCTTTGTAATATTTTAAAAGTTTCCTTTGAATTCCATTTTTATTTTCTTATTAAAACCATGGGATTGATTGGTAACTCTAAGTTATATTTCCACCTTAATAGCATATAGAATGATTTATCCACAGATATTAAAGTCCCTTATGGAAAAATATTTTTTTGGAATTGGTTTTAACACTCTATAAAATTGATCAATATTACTAACAGGTTGGATGAAATGACTAGGACCATACCTAGAAGGTCTTGTAAAAATTTCCTCATAGGCACAAAAGGATTCATCATCCTTCTAATTTAGCTCAAGTATTTCCTTCTCTATTTTTATTTTAATACTATAAAAAAATTAATTATTTAAAACTAATTTATTAAACCCATCCCACTACATAGAGTAAATTTCTTCATATTACCTCATATTATTGATAAGTGTCCGCCATTTATTCACTTATCCTTCCAAATAATAGACAACCAAATTAACTTTTCCATGCCTCAAACACTATATAATGGAAAATATATTTTCAATCATATGGATCCATTTCTCAATAATTAGGGGATCAGAAAGAACCACTAAAATAAGGTGGACGTTGGATTGTAAAGGACTCAATAGAATGTTTTTACCTACAGTTATTATTTGGATGTTCTGTATGATTCATATCTTGGGAAATTTGTGTGATTATACTGATAATATTTTTTTCCCATCACCCATATATATGGTTTCATTGAAGTGAAATCATTTCATTGTCCATCATATTCACCATTTTGATGAATCATTTGAATTGAATTAATTAAACAAATCCAAAAACAATATTGTGAGAAACAATAATCATAGTAGGAAACCAAAGAAATAATGAAAAATAATTTAATGGATTCCTAAATATAGAAACCTAATTTTAAATAACTAACACCATAGGTTTAACCTATGTCATCTATGGTCATTACCAAAACAATAGGATATTATACTATACATATAATTATCACCATAGTTCTTGTTAATGTTTTATCATCCTTGTTTCTAAAGGTTAACTATGAATCTTTTTAACACCAACTAAAATGACCAATATTTTTCATAAATAGATCATACATATTTTAGATTAACATTCAATAAATAAAATAATAATCCATTCTATTATCATATAGCCCTAACATCTTCAAACACTTGGATACATGAACAACTAGATGAAAAGTGAACTTAATATTCTCCAACTAAAAACTTTAAAATTAGTACACTTCTTAGACATATAATTCTCATAACATTTCATTAATACCTGGTTAATGTGATAAATAAGAAATGGTTATCTCTGATACTCAGTAAGGGTAAACAAAAGAGATATCAATGATCATTTGACCATAAAATGAGAATAAGTGTATAATATCTTGAGCATAACATTTGAAAATAATACCTCGTATATCATAGATCCTAATCTTGAGTCATGGAATAAATATTGTAAATTTATATTTCACGAATCATAAATGAATCAAAGAACATGACCCATGAGATAATAACATATTAATAAGACATGAGTTTGTGGAAAATAAATATTTTAATAAAATAATTTACAGAGTATTCAAGGCTTACTATCAAGACTATTGTAGTGGAATGGGTTTATTCCCTAAAACATTATGGTAGTCATGGTTCACTCCCAATACTATCATAGTGAATAGAGTCCCTTGCTGAAATAGGTTCATGTCCCACTACAATAGTGTTTATATTATGAGATATCAATCATTACCCAATGCATTGCAGAAATATATAATTCCATGCCCACATATAAAATAATAAAAATAATATATACGTGTTCAAAATATCATAAAATATTCATCATGTCATAACCCATGAAAAAGAAATTGAGTTTCAAAAATATTTCATCATGGCATAATATATTTCAGAAATAAAATAATTTGTAATGATAAACCCTTACCTCGACTTCCACTTGATTTGAAATAACTCTAACCTACTCTATAAAAAATTTAAATTTATTATAATTTTATACCATAATAATTTTCATACTCATAATTTCATATATTATCATTTATAATATTTTAACACTCAATTATCAATAATTCATTATTAAAATTATTGATGCCGTGTGATAATTGTTCTGTTTATCATGAGTATTTCAGTTCAGTAGTTCTACTCCCTATACTTTTATAATACTTATTTAGTCTCAATAATATTAGTAATTATTAAATATAATATTTATTAATTATATATATTTGTATTCATCCATAAAATTTAGGGATATAAAAATGAATTACATAATTCATGGAGACGGAGTGTCATACATATGTGTGAATGTTGTTTTTCACTTTTTGAAAGATAGAATAAGATAAAAGTAAATAATAACTCAACATTATTGAATCATTATTGTTTTATATAAATAATTTATAATAATTAAATAAATTATTATTACCATTCATGTAAACTGAAAACTAAAAAAATATATTAAATCGCTTCATGGAGTGCAAGTCCACACATACGCACGAGCAAAATTATTATTCTCGAACAAATTAAGGGGTAAGAATATAGATGTCATATTATAATTTTAAATGTATAATAATGTCATAATTATCATATATAAACATTAATCTGGTCATAATAACCATCCTTGAAATATGGTGGTGGGAAATGAATTTTAACACAATGTGGAGACGGTAAGCCATACATACGCACGTGCAATACTTTAACTTCTCATTTGATGGAAAATAGGGTGGATGATGGTAATTTTATAATAATAATAACATTAAAGTATATGTCAATTTAAAAAATTATAATTTTTGATAAAGATCATTTAATAATAAGAGATAAAGAATAATTAAAAAAAGTGATTGGTTAAGGAAATTACATCTTATTTGAAAGAACATATTCATATTGCCTCTTAATAATCAAAAGGTTGGTCATTTAGGAATAAAATAACTTAAAAAATGTGTATAAGTAATTTTAAAATGGATTTTGGAAGCGTATGGTTGAGCTATATTGCTCAAATATTTCAAAAGAAGAGGAAACATGGGTGTCCTTTTATGAGAGAGGGAGAGGACAAACATGGGATTTCTTAAAAGATTAAATTATAATAAAGTAAATCTTAAGAAAAATGAATGAAAATAACAATTAATTTGAACTAAAAGTGTAAAGGTATGAAATAACTTAATCCAATTAAATTTATATAGGTTTCAGTTGAATTTTTAACCTTATCTTTTTTATTAATCCATTTGTGATTTATTTTTAACCTGAACCATGGAAAAAACTATTTTAATTATAAATGTTTAAGAGTTTCATTATAAATGGAAAAGTGACTCATAAATTTATTATGAGTGTTTTGTTACACCATATTCCATTCACAAGGATAAATATAAAATACTAATTATTTTTAAATAATTTAATAAAATATTACTTAATATAAAATATCATTAATGTCAATTATAAAACTACTCATTTAATTTGACTTTAAAGACACCAAAACAAATATATAATTAGAATATAATAATTTAAAATATCTCTAATATTTTTTATTTATCTAGAATGTTTATGGAACACTATAAATCACGAAAATTATATTATTTTTAATATTTTTAATATCATTTATTTTATTTTTCAATTAATTCAATAAATACTTATTAGCATTGCTCATGAAATTAAGATAATTATTTTATCACTAAATATTATAAATAAATTACAATAATTAATATAATATCATTATTCATATAATAGAATTTAATATTTGTTCACAATTTTTTTTTCCACCATGTGAAAACTTAAGTTATGCTTAAAATTAAAAGAGTGACATTTTGAAACATTCTTTTCTTTAAATATTATATTCATTATTTTCATTGAAAAGTGTCTCTTAAATAATTTATTTCCAATACGTAGGTTATAGGGGTATAAATAACTTAATAAAATAGTAATTTAGATGAAAAATCGTGTCCTTAACACTTAGTTTTAACCAAGATTAACCTGATTTACCCTTTATTGAGGTCATAAATTTTATAATGGTTACTTTTGATAATGCCTCAAAATAAAAGGGACCTATTTGCAAAATTAGAATATCACAATTCAAAATATGGATTCAAAATTATCAAATTAAATACCTACAAATGGTAGAAATTAATTTTAGAATATGTTCAGAAAATATGATGGAAATCACTTTTAGAAGAATACATTTTTTAAGAATAAAACTGGATTTATTCTTATCTCATGCATAGTAAAAAATTAAATTAATGTTAAAAATTTGATCTAATATATAATATATAAATTTCATTAATATTATTCACTTGTAGTGAAAATTTTAATTTATTAAGATAAAAATACATTTTACATATAAAAACAGTTTTTTAGGCTACGTACCAACTAAATCTATACTTGTGGAGACAACTAGAAGTCAATTTCTTCAGTGAGACCAACAAAAAAATTAATCCACCCATAAATTTTCCAGGATTTATTTGAATCCAGTTGTCTTGAATGATCATTTGGTTGGTGTAAATAATCCCAATAAATGTATACATGTTGGTATAACATCTTTACCTATCACACCATTGAAAAATACTCTCAAATTCAACTTAGCCACATGAATCACCAGTACTAAAACTCTCGACCTCAAATCTTATAGAAAATGAATCACCCCACATTGGAAAGCATCATAAAATGGTGAATAATTATGATTTATTAAAGTAATTGTTCATTATTCCAACCAATATTATTAAACTACATGCACTTAAACTCTTTTAATATATTTTTGTAAGAGATTTTCATGGTCATTTGGAGCTCTAAAGAGCACAATCTGGAAGTTATTGGGGTTCAAGAATATCATTCAAAGATTGCCTCAATAAATGTCACATGATTATATCAATCACATAGTAGGATAGATTGATTCTAATCTGAGTACACATAAAACCCCTATATATTTCCAGAAACCTTGAAAAATTTTATATTCATCAAGCTTTAATTGATAATGATTCTGGGATCAATCTTATCTTAGACGACAACCTTTGATGTGTGGGTTATAATGAGGGTGATATGTCTCCCTAAATATTGACCATTCATGGATATGAAAAAAGTGAGAAAATTGATCTCAAAATAATCAAACAAAGACTATTATATGAGGATCTAATATCTAAATTTAAATTTAGGGTGTTTTTATATGACACAGCATTTAATGTTCTGTTTTTAAGACCATTTGTCCATAAGAATGTGGAAGTACAATCATTATACAATTTTCACCTAAAGCATCCCTTTTATAATTAAATTATAGTACTAGGTAGTGATCATTACCCCTTTGAGTATTTTTAATCCTAGTATGTTTATTCATGTTATTATCAAAGATAAGTAAAATAACCAATGGCGAGTGATGTCATTTGGATTGTCACTCCTAACTGTTTTGGAACAAGTCTGGCAATCCCAGGGAGTATAATCATTTAGGATTACATATTTACAATCTACCTTATTAATTAAATGAACAAAATATTTAGGATCTAATTGGGTTCAAAGAATTCACTTTCCCTCATTTATATAATGGTAGGTGTGTCAGCTAAGGTGATTTATTCAGACTATGATCGCTGATTAGAATGGGAAAATAACACCATGTTAAAAAATTATATAAATTGTGATTAATTTACATAATTTTTAGTTTTCTTTGGGATATACCCATATCATCTAATAAATTTCAATATATAAAATTTTTTCTACCCCTAATGACGGAAATGAGAAAGGAAATGATATCGATGATTTACCTTATTGTGATGTCCCTCATCGATACCCTCAAGATCTTGAGACAAATCCTTATCATTCATAGGAGATGTGAATATCCCCATAAAACATCCTAGACAAAAAATAACCCTTCATTATCAACATATGATAATGAAAGAATATAGAATGATATATAATAGGACTGTAGAGATTCCTTCTATTATTTGAGGAAGGAAAGTCCTTTGTCATCACTGTGCTCAAGAATGTAAAACTCATTAAAAAGTAGGATCTACAAATTGCACTGGTCCTCACTGTTATAAATCCTAAGGATTGGGTGGAGTTTATTTCCATACTAAAAATTCATTTATATGTATTTAAAAAGAACTAAAATAAAATAATATGATTTAATCTTATGGTTTCCACACATAAATTAGGCCTTCTAGATGAGAACCATCGGTGGAAAAATGACATACGAATATCACATCCAACTCTTTACCTTAATATAAATTCTAATACTAGAAATGCTTTAAATTCAAATTTATCCAATAAGTACAATATCTTAATTGATTATAAAACTTCATCATTGTCAATAAGGATAATGGTAATATTTGAGTTTGCATCATCTTTATATACTTCAACTTGTATCAATTAAAATATGAGAGTGATCCATGTGATGATTTGATTTGTGTCCCTATTCATCAAGGATAGGTACTCTGGTTATAAAAAATCAAATGGACCCATAAAATGATGAATCCATTACTTTTAGGGAACCCAGGGTGATATATTACTATAAATTAATTCCATTTGGTTTAAAGAACACTCGTGTTTCATATCAATGAAAAAAGAAATGAATATTTAATTTCTTCTTAGAGAAAACCATGGAATTCAATATCGATGTTTTAGTTGTAAAATTCAATAAGTTTTGTCATAATTTATATTAACATGAGTCAATATTGATAAATCTTTAGTAGTGACACCTAAAATTGAATCCCTTCAAGTTCACGTTTGATGCGACTTTGGGAAAATTTCCCAACATCGTGGTATACCAACCAAATATCAAAGTCAACTACAAGAATAATGAGAATATATTTAATATAACTCCACCTAAAAACCTCATGTAATTGAGAGGACACCTGGGAAATCCTACCAAAAATCTATTTCTTAATATCCAATATTACTTATAAATTCTTACCCTTCACTATGATTAATGAAAAAAGGGGTTTCCCACTACTGGGATAAGGAATTATTGAGATCCTTTTATGCACTCATGTGGTACCTCTAAAATTTTATATTTATAATTCAATCCATAAAAATAAATTCACTTATCTTATATGTGGAAATTTTAGAGCATCATTTGGGGTGTTACCAGCCCAAAAAAATGGTGCAGAGAAACAAAAAATCTAATATTATCTCAGTCAAACATTTTTGGACACCAAAAATATATAGTCAAACATTGAAAAGATAGAATACCAAAAATTAAAAAAATTATAATTTTTTATTTATAACATACCTTCCCAAAAATAAAATCCAAGTATGTAGAGGGTAGTTTCTTTATAAGTTTATATTTATAATTACATCATCTTATACATAATAAAACAGCCACTCTATTTAAAACTTCAAATAGTGATCGAAAATATCAGGGATCATCTAAAAATCCATAGGATTACCTTGTTAAAATACATAAGAAAATGTGTGATATTGAAATCCTAGTATGGTAATAAATGTAGAAATAAATCATAACATGAGAGTTTTAAGGTAAAACAGAAAATCATGAAGAGAATGATCATAATCAAGAAAACATGGAATACATAAATGAAAGTATAAGACCATGGAATCAATAGTATGTGGAAACATCATAATGAATAACATCATAAGAAAATTTCAATTATTACCACTAAAATAATAAAATATTCATTGACCACTGTTCTTATCACCATATGTATAGGCTAACCTCAATCATAAGATATAGTGATTAGGCTCACTGCTCATGCAGTATACAAGGAATATTATGAGACATTAACATTACCCAATATAAAGGAGGTCCATAAAGGATTCACCAATCACATTATAATATTTACATGAATCTTTTTTCTACAAGATAAAGTAACCCATACATAGGTCACAAGTATGATCAAACCAATGATAATGAATTGGGTTTTAGAATTCATATTTCAAGCATAAGTGAATGATAAATCATAATGTTTACTATGATAATAAGGAATTAAATCATTTTTAACATTAATAATTATAAACTAAATATAGTACTTGATCATGGAGTTCAAATGTAGAAAATTTATGTGAAGTATCAAAGAGAATAATAAATAAAACATACCACTTTGGTGAAGATTTAAGAAAAATTAAAGGATATTTTTAAAAAAAGAAAGAGCATAGTATTTTCTATAAAACTAGAATTGAACCAATATGGTTCACCATAAAATAATTTTGGTTTTTATATGTTGTACAGTTTAAAAAATTATAATGGTGACACTTTAGATGAGACAAGAAATAAGAATGTTCCCATAAACTGGGTTTACTAAAAAGCAGTATTTTCAAATGGATATAAAAACATGTAATACCATAGTAATGAAATGAATATATATATATATATATATATTCACATGGAATATTCGAGAAAAATATATGAATTTCTTGTGAAAAAAGATTAAATAAAAATAAAAAAAAAGAGAACATGTAACCGAGCAGTGACGAGTGTATTATGGAAGATCCCTATTATGGTTAATAGAACCATTGTTGAAATCCCACAACAAAATATAAGATCCTAAAACCTTATTTTTAAATATGGAAAATTTAAATATTGATATTACCCTACTAGGATCAATGCATCACTGAGAAGGGGAGGGGTGAATCAGTGCTTTATTTTCTGTTTAATTTTACTTCCTCTTGAAAAACCCATCACCTCCTATTAGAGATTTATCACTTTATTGGAAGAAAAAAAATCTCACATACATTGTAAAACAAGAATTTAAAAGGTTCTATACTCAACAAGAGTACCTATATCCTTGGTATGGTATTGTATGTAAAATATAAAATACCAAAAAATAGAATAGAAAACAATCCTTTTGGGTGGAAAAAACATGAGAAATACACCCTTACACTTGTATAACAATATGATCAATACAAAAATACATGTGATTCAAGTAGAATAAAATGATTTAATAAAATATTATGTAATAAGTTAACAAACATTCACCTATTTCATCAACAAAATTCTTCACTTTTCTAACCAATAAAAGGTTAGAAATTATTTGTACTATTTAATGATACTCTGTCTTATACCCAAGTCTGATAACTCAGTATGGAAATATTTGTCTACCGAATAAGAGATAAAACATTTCTGAACCACTTTTATCTAAGTCTAGAAATCCTAGTTTAATTTCTCAGACTGATCCAGTAAACACTGAATACGATCTTCCTTCTTCTTCTTTTGTCCGAAAAAATTTCTAAATAATGATTCATCCAGAAAATTCTTCTCACCCTAAATTCAAAGATTCTCTCTCCTCATCCACATGTGAAAAGTGTTTAGGTTCCTCATAAATTAATATTTTCTTACTACCTTTTATAGTTTCCCCAAAAATGGTTTAGGTTAAAATCCATGAATTTTCCCTAATTAACAAAAATTCTTTTATCTTTGGATTTCATTCTAATTTTGAATACATATTTAATATCATCAATGCTTCTCAAATCTTCTATATTCTTCTCAAACATTCTCAAATATTATTAAAGCATCATCCCACTTCAAACTCTCTAATAATTCATTAGTCATATTATGATTTATTAATTATGATGATTATATATATACGAATGTAGATTATTCATTAAATTAATATGTACCAACTGATCATATGGAAAATAGCTGACTTATCATAATGAAGCACCATTCCAACGGAAAAAAAACTAATCATTCTGATTCTTCGTACCAACTGTAAGACATATACTTTGAAATAATTTTTCTAAACAATTTTTTGCTACCTTTTTTTACTTTATTTTCTATTATTTTTCCATAAACATAGTCACAACTTCTAAATACATTAGCACCCCTTGACAAAACGTTATTTCTAACATTAAACCTTATTGAAAAAGACCTTCATCGAACTCCTTTTTTTCTTTTCTTAAGATAGACGAACCCACATCCAATGAAGTCCAGTGTCTCATGACTTTTAATAATGTCAAATAGTGCCTCATATATAGCTACCTATCTGAATTTGATGGATTAGTGTCACCTTAATTCTAATAGTAGGTCCCATAAACTATCTGATGACTCTTAAACCATTTTCTAAAAACAAACAACATTTATTCATTATCTCTTATCCTGGTTAAAACAAAGAAATTCATCCAGATGAAAATGGTTGAATGTATTGTTGACCGTCATCCAGTTAATCAATATCTACCTTTATTACCTTCATCAGTCCTAATAGACTTTGTTTATTTTTATTTTTCATATCTTTTAAAAACTCCCAATAAAAAAATGATGCCTTCAATTGATCGGTGTAATAAAACAACCAATGAACCAATATCAATTGAATCTTACTTCCTATCTAAATTACGATTCACAAAAACATTCACCACTAACCATATCTGTTCATTGAATATTTGTATCTGGTGGATTATTGGTCTGACTATAAACTATTATATTCACTTTATCATGTTTTAAACCAAAAATTATATCCTTCAAACAATTCTTTGTCTGATGATCTCACACTGATGAACTATGGTTGGAAAGATTTCACTTCACAAAATTTCTTCTCCTAAGTAATCCTTCTTATGATCATGAATTCCTTATGACTTCAAAAAAATAATGATTGGTATAGAATCATCTGAATTTTTGAAATTATTTAAACATCCCAGCCTTCAAGAAATTATTTCTTTCCAACAAAAACTCAGATTGATTGGCATAAATTGTCCACCCCCCTTCTTTCATAAGTCTTGCATTATAAGTTTCTTAAATAACTTATAATTTATGGGAACTCCAGGTTCAAAGAATCATCATCAGATTCTATTGGAGCCACTCATAACCTGATACACTTTTTTATGATCAAAACATTCATCCTATACCCAATTGGACTCCAATGAATCTTTTCTCCAAGAAAATTTCTTCATAATAAAATGGTATGTAGTAAGAATTTTTTTTATATTCTGGTTATAAATTTTTGTTTGATCACCAAATTTTACAATGTGAGGTGATTTAAATACTTTGTCAAAAAAAGACAATACTTTTATATTAAACATCTTCCATCTTCCAAAAACAATTTCCAGCCAACTTAGTCCCAAAAATATCCCCCTTTGAATTTTTTTCATCAAATATTAATAAATCACTATACTTTGTTACATTAAGAAATGGATTACTTATCAAAAATTCTAAGCCTTCATCAGCTAACTCATTGTACGAAATAAGAATCATTGATAGAAAAACCATTTTTTCCAAAAGTAGTGAATAATGAAACATATTCATCTTTTCTTTACATATTTCATCATTTTTTCAACTTACCTATAAATAATTTTTTCTTAAAACAACTCCAAAAAATTGTTAGAATAGTTGACACACTTACATATTGAGTTCATAGCTTACCCCCATCTCTCCCAAAAAATATTATTACTTAAAAGTTTTATCCCGTATTAATGGATAGATTTATGAAAAAATTATCCACCATGAAAAAACTATCCAAATATTATATGAGAGAGGGGATAGAAAAACATACCTCAACATTGAAGAGAAAGAGGTTGGATTAGCATGTTAAAAATTAGTTTGAAAAAATATTCCTTCTATAAAGGATTTGTGAATATGTCAACAACTTGTTCTGATGTAAGAACATACTTCATATTTGATTCATTCTTCTCCCCACACACTTTGATGAAGTGGTATTTGATATCAATATGTTCTAAATGATAATTTTGTACCATATTCCATTTAAAGTTGTTTTCACTTTGATTATCACAACCCAAGAGCAAGGGAAACTTTACATCAACTAGTAAGTCTTCCAACTAAGTATTCATCCACATATGTTGTGTAGTAGCTTGAGTGGTAAAAATATACACAAATTCATTCATGGAAATGGTTACTAATTTTTATTTATTTTCATTCCAACTAAAACAACTTTTTTCCAAAAATAAAACACCATAAGATTTGGATCTAAAATAATAAACATTGCATGCACAATCTTTATCTGAATAACCAAACAGGTCAACACTTTCTAAGCTATCAGACCTAATTATGAGGTTTTTTATGACATCGATATATCTTAGAATTATTTTTGTAATGCCCTGACCCAATTTAACCAGAGTCGGTGCATTATTTTAATACATTGGAATGATTACAAGCAATCAAGTACCGAAGGACCGATCAGTTTAGCAGTTTTGGAAAATAGATTACATACATTAACATTACATTACCATTTTAAACATTAAACATAGCATAGATAGTTCTTTGAGAATTCCATTTTTCCTAGTAGCTTAAACCTGCATGTCAATCATAATACACTTCTTAGAATCCTGGGAAAATAAAACATAAGAAATGGGTGAGCTCAGATGCTCAGTAAGGGTAAATAATTTAGCGGAATCTATAAAATTTTTAAGGTAAGATGTGTAATAAAAACAACAGCCTTTTAAATACAAACTTGAACATAATATGGTAAAAATAAATGAAACATTTCCATTTAAACATGCACATTGATATTCTACTAGTCGAATAATCACATGTAATAACTAATTCCATAATGAGGGAATGCCTAACGTCGGACATCATTACCACACAGTCAAGGCCTCGTGCCAACACTACAAAGAAAATTTTTGTCAAGGCCTCATGAAAAGACACTAGTTTGTCTCATTAGACCTACCGATGTATCAAGGAGTTATAGTGGGCTCCACCCGTCACTTACTAAGTCCACTGCATTCCTCATCTGAATAGTTGCAACATAACATAAACATTCGTATTTAAACTAGCATTCGAAATGTCAATACATCAACCATAAAACATGAATGGTATAAAAATAGAACATCCACAGTCAAACGTATCATAACTCAGTCAATAAAATAAGGAATATTGTATTATAATAAATCAACCTCAATCAAAAATAATATCCAGTAGAGGATGCTGACATAGTTGAAAATGATGAGTAAAACTTTTTGAGAGAAATACCCTTTTTATAAAATCATTTAAAAGTCAAAAATTTATAAAGGAAGTAATTTAAATAGATTTTTGAATAAATGTTTCCCATACCACTTTGAAACTTTTGAAAAGAATTATCATTTCAAAACATTCATGTCCATATAAATAAATCATTAAAATCATTTTGAAAACATGGACATTAATTAAAAAAAATTAGAAAGATAAAACATTAAAACATTTAAAATTATGATCTTGATGAAGATTACCTTTCAAAAATCCTTAAAATATTCATTTTGAAATCATTTTTATGAAAAAATGTCAGGGATGAAAAAAATGTCCCAGTAAATTCTTCCACATAAACAATCTCGGATAATAATGAGATTGAGGAATTAACCCTTACCAATTTGGTAACTTACGAAACATATACCCCATGAAAGAGGTATCATACAATGAATATGTAAATACACATATATTAAAGTTTATTGAACAAAAATACAATTATGGGAAGTACATACACCACACAAAAGGTAATAGTGGCAATATGGTACGAATCTCACGGGAATAAGAAGTGAGATGAAAATCCCTTACCTTGCACTTTCCTTTAGCCGATGGTACGTTTAGCCTCATGTATGAAGACTATAGTATGTTATTGAATTATACCAGAACCATATTAATATTTATGATATCATACATTATTCCTTTATGATTTTATACTACCCATTTAATAATAATTTCCATGTTATATTAATATTTCGGGTAATAATCGCTTTCTTTATCGTAAGTGTTTTAACTTGTTACTCTTGATTGTATCACTTAGATCTTGAATTAAATACTTCCAGAATATAAAACATGATTTATTTATCATATATATTTATAATATAAAAATTTATAATAGACGTATATATATATATGAAATGGAAAACACCATTTATGGAGACGGTAGTCCGTACGTACGCATAAACGTTGTTTCTGTTTTCATATAATATTGAACGGAAGTAAGTGAAAAAGATATATGTAAGTACATAAATACTTGTATATATAAATATATATATACATCCAGTAGCATTATTATGTCATATATTACATACTTATTAGTAATATATATTTTTATAATCATCGATGAAGGGTGAACTTGGAAATGAATCTCATCGTGTCGTGGAGACGGTAATCTGTACGTACACACGAGCGAAAATATCATTCTTTTGATATTAATATAATATATAATTTAATGTTATATAAAATATACAGAATCCTTATCATGTTATATTTACTATTTACATCAAGTACACATCATTATTATACCCATTCAAATAATAATGTATTGAATAACAATTACACCACAACGTGGAGACGGTAAGCCGTACGTATGCACGTATGGTGACATGTCATTGAAAGGGTGGATAGAATAATAAATTTGGTTGCACCATAATTATAATAACATCCTAGTATATAGGATATACTGGCGTTATTATTTTAGAATGGAAATAATAAAGAAAGAATCAGTTGAAGAAGAAAGGAACTTGAAAGATGGTGGTGAAAACATTACCTCTTCTTCGGGTTATTCCTTTTTTATTTGATCAAAAGGGCTCCTTAGGATGGCTTTATGGTCAAACTAAGGCCTCTAGGTTGAATTTAGGGAAGTTCAGAGAGTATTTGGGTAGGGTTTGGCCAAACGAAAAGGCTTTGACGGTGTGAAGAATTGGTTAGAAGTTGGGTCCTTTTATAAGGGGGGGAGGGGCTCTTTAGGAAACATTTAAATTATTAATTTATAATAAATTCATATATTATTTATAATGGATCCAAAGTGTATTAAAAAAAGTATAGAGTGGGTTTGGGTATAAATCATATCAACCAATAGATTTTAGACAGGTTTGGGTCATTATATTTACCCTATCTTTTAGTTTTAACTCTTAGTTAATTAGATTGACATTTACCATGTCACTTTGTATTTTTATATTATATAGCTAATAAACATACTATAGAGATTCAAGCGACCCCAAGTGGTACATTAATGATACACCTATCATGATACAAGTCGTTTGGCTGAACCTTATAATTTTAGGAATTTAATATCAATTAATAATATAATATTTGTTTTAAAAACTCTTTTATGTCAATTTTGACACTAATTGGAATTTGTTTTTTGTGAAAATCATAACAGATTTATTACTTCAAAAAAACATAATTAAATCAATACTAACATGTCATAGTAACCTATATAATTATTTTAATTCATTAAAAGTCTCAAATTATATTTATTTGGATATTTATAATATCAATTATTTTAGTATTTCACTAATAAGGTAATTACTGCATCATCATTATGTCATAAATAAATTAAAATATTTAATGTCTAAAAATTATAAATAAAATACCATTATGTAGGAAGTCTTTTTATATTTCTAATTAATATTTACAATATAATTTATCTTATGCATAACTCTATAATAAAAATGTTTTAGTAATTAAGCTTTAATTTTAACTCTTTTAACTCTTCTTTGAATTAAATAATAATAAATGTCCTAATCTAATCCAAGTGGACCTAAATGATAATATTTTATTCCTATGATTGTTTTTTATCTATATACACTTCTTCAATAGAATTAGGACATGTTTTAGGTTAATATTAATATCACTTTTACCCTCAATTACCCTGTTTACTTTTAACCGTGGTAAATAAAAGTAAAAAGTTATTATTCACCAAAAATTATTTTTATCTCATTGAACCACATTTTACTCCTTGATATTAACAGTGTCTCTCGGGTTTTCGAAATTCAGCTCACAGAAACGGTAAAATTATGTTTTATGTGAATTTGTAAAAGCTCTTAGGAGGTGGGTAAAAGACGGTGAAAAGTTCAATAAAATTTTTATATATCTAAAATTATTATAAACCGACTCCAATAAATTACATTGAACTAATATAGGTATTTTTTATCTATTTTTACATTAAATAATTTAAATAAAATAAATAATTATTTAAATAAAAATTCAGTTTTAAACTATAACTTAGTGTTTTTCACTATTCATCAAAAAATACAAGTTTTCAGAAAAATACCAAAAATTTACCCTAAGATAATTTTGATATTACAAATTCAATAATGAAGTATATTTTACCAAATTAAAAACATTGAAGTTTCATTTATTAATTTAAAATTAATTCCCACTGTCAAAACAAAAGGCTTGTTTTTAAGAAACAATAACTATCAAAATATTGACACTTGTTTATGTCAGGTTTAAATGTGAAATTATGTCCAATGACCAAAATTGGATTAAATTGTAAAAATATATTCTAAATATAATTTAAAAAAATCAAATTAATAATTTATCATTACTAATTATTTCGACTAAAAAAGATGTTTTTAATTAAAATTTAGTAATCTTCACTATTCATCAAAATATGAAAGTTATCAGAAAAGTACCAAAAATTTACCATAAGCTAATTTTGATATTCCAAATCCAAAAATTAAGTCCATTTTGAAAGATAAGATTTATAAAATTTCAAAAAGTGGGTATTACTATTCATAACGGCTAGTTTGATTGGTTGTGGTGTGTGTTAGAAATTGAAGTTGCATACAACGCACGCTATTGTATAGAAACGTACCATGGAAGCTTGGGGTGTTACATTCTCCCCTCCTTTAATAAATTGCATCTTCGCAATTTACGCTTGGTATTGGAAACTTGGGGTTGACATTTCAAAATATCTTTGTTGAAACCCCACATTGAAAAATGGATTAATGAGGCCTCTATTTAAAATAAAGAGTGGTAAGTATGAAGGTTACCGAAAATAACACATACTAGGGTTCCATGTAGGAAAAAATGGATATGAAAGAGAAATATAACCATCAATATTTCATGGAGAGCGGTAGAGGACATGGATATTAAAAGTCCAACAACCACAAAGCCATAAATTTGTGATGATCTAAGTTACTATCTAGGAAAACGTTTTTATTCTAAGTCCCTTTTATTAATGTAGAGGAATTTATTTATGAGATTAGATAAAATCATAATGATATATACTTACTTTATAATTAGAGTTTTATCCATTATTAAATTTCTACCACAAACTCATCTTTCACTCCAAAACATAATACAACTCAAAAATACTCTATTTATCCTAATCGTATAGGTTTCCAAATATAATAAATTTATAATTCACATATCAGACCCTTTTAAAAAAAGAAACTACATTATACAATCCAGTGAATTCACGTAGTCCAGTGGTAGGCGATAAATCCCAATCGCACTATGGTTCTGGGTTCGATTCCCATAACTTTGTCCGACGCGACGGGTTGTCACACAGTCTATGTGTTGTCCTTTTATAAAAATCCAAAAATAACCTTTCAAACATAATCCATTCTAACCTTTAGACTTATCCAAAATACTACTATCCAAACTCCCAGTCCAAAATTTACAAGGAAGTTAAACATAATGAAGATCCTTTTTTCAATGTAATAACATGTGAACGCCTTCCTCATATATTCTTTTACAACACCGTAACATCCTAAATTCCCAAAATCAACCATCTCTGATTCCAAAATCACTACCTCATTATCAGGACCATATTAAGGATTACCTTTCCTTAAACCATTTATTTTCCAAAAAAATGTAACTTACTATTAAGTCACTTATCATAGAACCATATAATCTCAAATCCTCACTAAAATAGTACTACAGTGCAATCCTTAGTTATCTCCATAATTCATGTAACCAGTATACTATTGATACAACACTCAAATAAAATAATTCTATAATAATAACATAAGAACACTAGTAATTCCTCTTCTTCTGAGGTAGTATCATAATTTGATTGTTATCCAATAGCATCATTTGGTGCGTACTCTGATGATTTGGAAATTGGTTTGTGTAGTGTCCCAACTCCTTGAAGATGAAGCATTGTGCATCTGAAAACTTTTTCTTACCCTTGCAATCACGTACATGGTGTCCTTTTTCTCCACACTTATAACAAGATACCATTCCCTTCATGCATTTACCAAGGTGATTCATTCCACATTTATCACATATTGGAAAATCCTTCTTTCCTTTATTCCCTGTATCCATATTTCATTCTATCATCCCTTTCTTCTCTGGCTTCCCTTCAAAGCCATATAATTCAGAGAGTTCTTTACTGATCTTTTGATACTATTTATTCATATGATTATAATACATGGAAGACTATTTCCTTTATAAATGTTGTCTTAATACCATGAATGATATTACCCTTCTTACTCTTTGGATCATACATATTGCGGGAGGTCTCATTCCTTCTTCTAGACTCCATTTCTAAACAATGGCATACACTAAGTCAGTTTATGAATCACAATTCATAATTCCAAACATGTAAAATACCTAACATAAATTGAATAGTTTATGGATATAATCCACAATAACAAAAAATGTTTTATTTGTGGAGGTATATACTCATAAACCCTTCATACCGGTTTGTAAACAAAATGAGAATTATCCTAAGAATATCCCCCGTGAGTGTCATAACTAAGAGTGAAGCAAGGACCATTGTCGTGCACCAGTTCCCATTCTAGTCTAGCTCAAAGCAGTGTCTTCGGGTTTTACCTCTAGGTACATCTTTTCTATATCCACCTCTACCTGCTCATATCCAGATAGGGATGTATTGCTCGGGAAAGTCACAAAATCTCTACAATACCCAAATTCTAGGAAGTTCTTCTATAATAATCCTCAATGTCTATCTTAGGGTAATGTGCTCAAATCAGAGTTTATCTAAATCTAGTTTCCAAGGTTATTTCTAAACTTCCTCTAATACCGACTGTAACTCCCCGACCCAATTTACCCAAAGTCGGTGCATTATTTTAATAAATTGGCATGATTACAATGAATCAAGTCCTGAAGGACTGGTCGGTTTAGAAGTCATGGAAAATAGATTACATACATTAACTTTAAATTACAATTTGAAACATAAACAATAGCATAGATAGTTCTTTGAGAATTCTATTTTTTCATGTATCTTAACCCTGCATATCAATCATAATACACTTCCTGGAATCCTGGGAAAATAAAACATAAGAAATGTGTGAGCTCAGATGCTCAGTAAGGGTAAATAATTTAGCGGACGCAATAAACTTTTTAAGGCAAGATGTGTTATAAAAACAACAGCCTTTTAAACATAAACATGAACATAATATGGTAAAAATAAATAAAATATTACCATTTAAACATGCACATTGATATTCTACTAGTTTAATAATCGCATGTTATAACTAATTTCATAATGAGGGAATGCCTAACGTCATACATCATTTCCACATAGTCAAGGCCTCATGAAAAGAGTACAAATAAAAGTTTTTGTCAAGGCCTCGTGCCAAGACACTAGTTTGTCTCATGAGACCTACTGATGCATCGAGGAGCTATAGCGGGCTCCACCCGTCACTTACTAAGTCCACTGCATTCCTCATATGAATAGTTGAAACATAACATAAACATTCATATTAAAACTAACATAAGAAATGTCAATACATTAACCATAAATCATGAATGGTATAAAAATAGAACATCCATAGTCAAACATATCATAACTCATTCAATACAATAAGGATTATTGTATTATAATAAATCAACCTCAATCAAAAATAATATCCAGTAGAGGATGCTGACATAGTTGAAAATGATGAGTAAAACTTTTTGGGAGAAGTATCATTTTTGTAAAATCATTTAAAAGTCACACATTTATAAAGGAAGTAATTTAAAATATATTTTTGAATCAAAGTGTCCCATACCAATTTGAAACTTTTGAAAATAATTATCATTTCAGAACATTCGTGTCCATATAAATAAATCATTAAAACCATTTTGAAAACATGGACATTAATTAAAAAGATTTAGAAAGATAAAAATTTAAAAAATTTAAAATTCTGATCTTGATAAAGAGTACCTTTCAAAAATCCTTAAAATATTCATTTTGAAATCATTTTTATGAAAAATGGTCATGGATGAAAAGAATTTCCCAGTAAATACTTACCCATAAACAATCTCGGATAATAATGAGGTTGAGGAATTAACCCTTACCAATTTGGTAACTTACAAAACGTATACCCCATAAAAAAGGTATAATAAAATGAATATGTAAATACACATAAATTAATGTGTATTACACAAATAATACAATTATGGGTAGTAAATACACCACACAAAAGGTAATAGTGGCAATATGGTATGAATCTAACGGGAATAAGGAGTGAGATGAAAACCCCTTACCTTGCACTTTCCTTTAGTCGAGGGTACGTTTAGCCTCTTGCTTGAAGACTATTGTATGTTATTGAATTATAGCAGAACCATATTAATATTTATGATATAATACATTATTCCTTTATGACTTTATACTACCCATTTGATTATAATTTCCATGTTATGTTAACATTTTGGGTAATGATCGCTTTCTTTATCGTACGTGTCTTAACTTGTTACTCTTGATTGTATCACTTAGATCATGATTTAAATACTTCCATAATATAAAACATGATTTATTTATCATATATATTTAGACTATAATAATTTATAATCGACGTATATATATATGTGAAATGGAAAACACTGTTTATGGAGACGGTAGTCCGTACGTACGCATAAACGTTGTTTCCGTTTTCATATAGTATTGAACGGAAGTAAGTGAATAAGATATATGTAAGTACAAAAATACTTATATATATAAATATATATATCTCTAGTAGCATTATTATGTCATATATTACATACTTATTAGTAATTTATATTTTTATAATCGTTGATGAAGGGTGAACTTGGAAATGATTCTCATCGGGTCGTGGAGACGGTAATCCGTACGTACACACGAGTGAAAATATCATTCTTTTGATATTAATATAATATATAATTGGATGGTATATAATATATACAGAATCCTTATCATGTTATATTTTTTATTTACATCAAATACACATCATTATTATACCCATCCAAATAATAATGTATTGAATAACAATTACACCACAACGTGGATACGGTAAGTTGTACGTACGCACATATGGTGACATGTCATTCAAAGGGTGGATAGAATAATGAATTTGGTTGCACCATAATTATAATAACATCATAGTATATAGGAGATACTGGAGTCATTTTTTTAGAATAAAAATAATAAAGAAAGAATAAGTTGAACAAAAAAGAAACTTGAAAGAGGGTGGTGAAAACATTACATCTTCTTCGGGTTCTTCCTTTTTGATTTGATCAAAAGGGCTCCTTAGGATGGCTTTATGATCAAAATAAAGCCTCTAGGTTTAAGTGAGGGAATTTTATAGAGTATTTGGGCAGGGGTTTTCCGAACCAAAAGGCTTTTAAGGTGTGAATAATTGGTTATAATTTGGGTCCTTTTATAAGGGGGAGGGGCTCTTTACGAAAAAATTAAAGTATTAATTTATAATAAATTCATATTCGGTTTATAATGGATCCAAAGTGGATTATTTAAAGTATAAGGTGGGTTTGGGTCGAAATCCTTTCAACCAATAGATTTTAGACTGGTTTATGTCATTATATTAAGTCTATCTTTTAGTTTTAACTCTTAGTTAATTAGATTGACTTTTACCATGTCACTTTGTATTTTTATATTATATAGTTAATAAACATACTATATACATCTAAGAGACCCCAAGTGGTCCATTAATGATACACCTATCATGATACAAGTCCTTTGGCCGAACCATAGATTTTTTGGAATTTAATATCAATTAATAATATAATATTTGTTTTAAAAACTCTTTTATGTCAATTTTGACACTATTTGGTATTTGATTTTTTTTTAAATCATTACAGAATTATTACTTCGAACAAACATAATTAAATAAATACTAGCATGTCATAGTAACCTATAAAATTTTAGGAATTCATTAAAAGTCTCAAATTATATTTATTTGGATATTTATAATATCAATTATTTTAATATTTCACTAATAAGGTAATTATTGCATCATCATTGTGTCATAAATAAATTAAACTATTTAATGTATAAAAATTATTAATAAAATACCATTATGTAGAAAATCTTTTTATATTTCTAATGAATATTTACAATCGAATGTATCTTATGTAAAACCGTATATTAAAAATGTTTTAGTAATTAAACTTGGATTTTAACTCTTTTAACTCTTCTTTGAAGTAAATAATAATAAATGTCCTAATCTAATCCAAGTGGACCTAAATGATAATATTTTATTCCTAAGGTTGTTTTTGGTCGAGATACATCTGTCCAATAGAATTAGGACACGTGTTAGGTTAATAGTAATATCATTTTTACCCTTAATTACACTATTTACTTTTAACCGTGGTAAATAAAAGTAAAAAGTTACTATTCACCAAAAATTATTTTTATCTCATTGAACCAAATTTTACTCCTTGATATTAACCGTATCTCTCGGATTTTCGAAATTCAACTCACAGAAGCGGTAAAATTAAGTTTTATGTGAATTTGCAAAAGCTCCTAGGAGGTGGGTAGAAGACTGTGAAAAGTTCAATAAAATTTTTATATATCTAAAATTATTATAAACCTACTCTAATGAATTACATTTAATTTATATAGGTATTATGTATCTATTTTTACATTAAATAATTTAAACAAAATAAATAATTATTTAAATAAAAAATCGGTTTTAAACTATAACTCAGTGTTTTTCTCTATTCATCAAAAATTAAAAGTTTTCAAAAAAATACCAAAAATTTACCCTAAGCTAAATTTGATATTCCAAATTCAATAATGAAGTATATTTTACCAAATTAAAAACATAGAAGTTGCATTTTTTAATTTAAAATTAATTCCCGCTGTCAAAACAAAAAAAACGTGTTTTTAAGAAACAACAACTATCAAAAGATTGACACTTGTTTATGTCTGTTCTAAATGTGAAATTATGTCCAATGACCAACATTGGATTAAATTGTAAAAATATATTCTAAATAAAATTTAAAACCACTCAAATTCATAATTTATCACTATTAATTATTTCGATTAAAAAAGTTTTTTTAATTAAAATTAAGTAATCTTCACTAGTCATCAAAATATGAAAGTTATCAGAAAAGTACCAAAAATACACCGTAAGCTAATTTAGATATTCCAATTCCAAAAAATGAAGTCCATTTTGAATGATAAGATGTATAAAATTTCAAAAAGTGGGTATTACTATTCATAACGGCTAGTTTGATTGGTTGTGGTGTGTGTTAGAACTCGAAGATGCGTACAACGCACGCTACTGTATAGAAACATACCATGGAAGCTTGGGGTGTTAAAATTTTTCTAGGGAATGTATGTGATTATTTTAAAGAAATCTTAAATCTTACACATAAGGTAACTCTGTAAATGATTTCTGGTATTGAGCCACTCAAATACAATAAACCTCCGATCAACATCCCAAACTCTTCAAATCCAAAATCATTACCTTCACTATATTTATTCAAGTTGTTTCCCATTGATATTAGGGTGGAAACTGGATTCTAATTTTCTATCCAAAACATCTTAAGATGTTCCATAGCAATCTTTTCTTGAGAAATAAATATGTGATAATTCTTTTATGATATTTGTAACCCTGTAAATTATTTCATTTCACCCACCATGTAAATATCAAACAAATTTTTAATCTCATCAAAAAATCATTCACAAGAACTTCCATAATTCTCAGATAAGATAATTTCATCAAAAAATAACAATGATGGAAAATTCCAGACTTTCTTTAACATAAAAATCACTATCAACTCTTCCATTTTAAAAACTCATCGTTTTTAAATAGGTATCCAATTTTTAATACCAATCCCACTGAGCCTGATTTAGCCTATACAAGTATTTCTTAAAATTATATACAAAACATTCATCCTTGACAACAATAAAGATACATGGTTATTCTATATAAACTTCCTCATCAATTTAACTATTCAAAAATGTTGATTTCACATCCATTTGAATTTTTTTACACAATTTTTTAAAAGTAGATATAAAGATTATTATTGTTTCTAACCTTTCCAATGGAGAAAAAGTCTCATCAAAATCAATGAATTCAATCTATGAGTAACCTTTTCTTTATAACTACGATTTTTTTCTTATAACTTCACAAACTTTATTCCACTTGTTATGGAAAACCCACTCGGTACCAATAACATTATTTTCCTTCGGTTTAGGTAAAGGATTCCAAGAATCATTTTTACTATCTGATCCAACTCTTCATAAATAGCCTAAATCCTTTTTGGATGCTCAAAAGCTTCATTCACATATTTTGGCTCAACTTTTGAATATAAATAATTATGTGTAATATATTTTAATTTTCTTCTTTTATGAACATTTTGATGTTGATCACCAATAATGTTTTGATCTTCCACTTGTTTCCACATCCTGGAATGCTATTTTTTAAGTTCTTCCCCATAAATAGAAATAACTGGGTATGGTTCTTCTTCTTGAGTAGGATTACAATTGTTTTCATCCTTGTAAAAAAATATGAAAAAAATTATTTCATCCTATTCATCTTCCTTATTTGAAAATTTGTTTTTATCATCATCCCAAAATCTTTTAATAACTTTCACATTAATTTAATCAACTAATCGTCCTATTTATTTTTGAAAACATATATATATTCTCCGTTCAAGAGGATATCCAATAAAAATTCCATATTCAACTCCCTACTCAAAATTTTCAAGGTTTTGAAATTTCTTATTCATGATGAATGGATTCCAAAAAACTTTTTCATGTTTCAAACATTGCGATTTGCAATAAAACATTTCATATGGAGTGAAATATGAAATTTTCTTATAGAAACACTAGTTTTGAATATAAAGATCATGTTCTGTTCTTAACTCTAAAATTAAAGATAGATACCATGATAAAGTAACATTTTTCATCCCATTTCAACAAAACTTATATATTTCCTTTCAGAAATAGCATTTTTATAAAGAGTTTTTCATGTACTAAACTCATGCTGAATTCCCTGTTTCTCAAAATAACATTGAAAATATTTATTTTTGTATTCACCTATATTGTCTATTCATATCTTATTTACTAAATAAACACATTCTTTATCACATTTTCTCATAAAAAATTTAAATATTTTTAGAGATTCTAAGTTATGTTTCTTATACATAAGAAAAGTAGTGAGATTAAATTCATCAATGAATGTAATTAACTATTTATATCCTCGAGTTAATTTTTGGATCATTGGACCACAAATATCAAAATGAATAAGATCTAGGGGTTGTTTTGAAAAACAAATAACTTTATTATGCACAGAGTTTGTAATCTTTCTAATATGAAAAATTGTGAGACAACAATCTCTTATTATTGACATATCATTAATTCCAGGGACATTATCTCTCTTTGATAACTTTCTCATGTTTCTTTGACTCATTTTTCATAACCTTTTATTCCAAAACTAATTATCTTCCACCACGTATATGTAATAATATGTTTGAACTGCATAAACTTATAATAAGCTTAATTTTATATGTTGGCCTCTTGTAAATATCTATTCATATTCCCATTTTTCACAAAATAAAATCCATAAAATAAAATTTTCACCTTCAGAAAAAATTTATAAAACACTTAACATGTTTTGTTTCAACCCACAACCAAACAAATATTTCTTATACATAAAAGTTTCTTCCCCAATGATAGTATATCCAACACCATTGATACATAGAGATTCATCATTACCAAATGGCAATATTCCTTCTTAAAATCTTTCAAATTCTTTAATAATTTTATATATCCTACCATGTGATAAGAACACCCATTATCCCATAACCAAGGTCGTTATCCTTTGGTATATTTGAGAGAAGCTTCTACAACATGATCTTTTTCATGCCCTTCATCTTTCCTCACATTCGGATTAAAATAATTTTTAAAAACATTTATTGTTTTAGTAACAAAATAATACATCCTTTTTTTAAGATGTATTGTTTGTTCACATCTTTCGAAAAAAGTTTCATTAGGTTGGAAACTATTTTCAACATTTACACTAATCTTCTCAGGTTTTTTCAAAGCATAATTCTCAGAATTCTTCCATTGAGAGGACTGACTCCCCCTCGAACTTTTCCTTCTATAATTTGTGTAATATTAGTAATGTTATTGATTAGACCAAAAAAAATATTTTATATATGTCTAAATTGACCACAATACCAGCAGTAATCATAGAAATATTTGTTTCCTCTATAAATTCCATACTTTCTAGAGTTGTAAGCATGTTTCTTAGAAACATTCTTATCTTTATTATCAGAACTTTATTTATAAGGACCTGACCTTATAAAATTACATAATATTGAATTAAATGAATAATTCACATTGAGGATCTTTTCAGGTTCAGAGTTTTATAGAATTAGCCCATAACAATTACATAACAACATGAATATTACAAGTAGACACTACTACTCAGTATCCATTTTTTCATAAAATAAAAAATCTTACAATGAAAGATGTCTAGTTCCATATTATAGACAGTATGACTTTTCCTTGATCACATACTTGGCCTTATTCATCTTTAAGTCATGTGGAGAAAATTTCAAAAACATTGGATGAGCATAAAAAGCTCAGTAAGGGTTATAAAATAAGGAAGTAAAACATTATCCCATCAATAAATACAATTGAAATACTATACTTTTCAATCATAACATACCTTACAAAATCATAATATTTATGAATAACACACACAAATCATAAATCATAAAGGTTACTTTTGGAATCCATATCAAACTTACATTGTAGATATCAAAGCTACATAGGTAGTTACACTTTGAATACCCATCACAATATATTCCCTAAATCTCTTAGGAGAAACATCTAGTTTACCTCCGTCACGTTCCCCAATGCATTAGAGATCTATCTTGGGCTCCCCCGCCCTAGGTTTATCATGGAACCACCCGTATACGTAAACAATTCCCAATAACCATAACATAATCATTACACATAACACATTAATAAAGTAAAGATTACATTTCCACATTCCAATATATCAAATCAAGATATTGAAATAAACAATGCTTTATCAAATCATTTTCAAAACCATTTAAAAATAGATTTTTGAATGAATGTGTCCCATACCACATTGAAGATTTTAAATGAATTATCATTTGAAAACATTAATTTACATATAAATAAATCATAAAACACACTTTGAAAACATGTACATTATTGAGAATTATTTAGAAGAATAAATCTTTAAAACATTTAAAACGATATTTTAGTTTAAGAGTTTTTTAACAAAAAGAGAGACGCGTGAATACAAATAATTGAGAAATAACATTTAATCATAACAGTATAATATCATGAGAATAAAGGGATTCATGATTAATATTTCAAAGGATAGTATATACACCATATAAGATTGAATTGAGGCACAACAACAATGAAGTCTCATGGAATGTAAATTGAGACGAAATCCCTTCTAAAAACGGTACCCTTAGATTAAGGATAAATCAATTACATAATAATGTGTGACAAATAATATTACACTCAATATAATTGGATATTTAGTGTAAATAAATCATAGGAAATTTTCACATGTTCTTTTGAAGACAAAACCAATGACTTGAATGTTTAACTCAATGAATGGAAATTGAGTAAAAATTACGCTTATCAAGTTCATATTGATGAAATGAGAATTTATCAATGGAGTGATAATGTGTATCAAAAGTATATCCACACAAATGGGAGTGTAAATTACAACATAAATAAATAAATAGTGATTCCTCACATAATCATAGCATGACATAATTAAGAATTATAAGATTAACCCATGGAATTGAAATTTGGTTAAAAGGTTCCCTTACTAATTTGGTAACTTATGAAACATACAACACATGAAATAAGGATGAAACAATGAATATGTAAATACTAATAAATGAAAGAATATTACACAAATAGTATAATTAGGGGAAGTACATGCACCACACAAAAGGAAATAGTGGCAAATATAGCATCAATCTCAAGAGAATAAAAAGTGAATTACCCTATCTATCTTTCATAAGTGGCTCCATGGGGTCCCAAAATAGACCCAAAGATGACCATGGTCGTCCTTTACTCATATAATAATGTTAGGACATGTTTTAAAGTAATTTTTAATTATTAAAACATTCTTTTTATCTTTAATTTCTCTATTTATCTTTAACCGCGGTAAATAAAAGTCAAAAGTTAGTATTCACCAAAAATTATTTTCATCTTATTGAACCAAATTTTACTTCTGGATAACAACGGTGTATGTTTTATTTTTAAAATTCAATTCACAGAAGTGGTAAAATTACATTTAAATGAAAAAGTCAGTTCTTTTAACTTCTACTAAGTGATTTCACTATTCATCAAAAATTGATGTTTTTCAGAAAAATACCAAAAATTCAGCCTAAGATTTATTTGATATTCCAAATTAAAAAAATGATGTATTTTTTGAAAAATTAAAAACATATAAGTGGCATTAATTAATTTAAAATCAATTCCCCTTGTTAAAACAAATAGCGTGTTTTTAAGAAACAATAACTATCAAAAGATTGACACTTGTTTATGTCCAATTTCAAAGTGAAATTAATTCCAATGACCAACATTGGATTAAATGGTAAAAATATATTATAATTACACTTTAAAACCAATTAAAAAAATAATCTTACTATATAAATAAATTAGATTAAAACATAGTTTTGAATTAAAATACTATATTTTTTACTATTCATTATAAAATAAACTTTATCAGAAAAATTCCAAAAAATTACAAAAAGTAAATTTTGATGTCCCCATTCTAAATAATAATTTTATTTTGTAAAATAGAACATATAAAAGTGACCAAAACTATATTTAAATAGGATTCTCCATCAAAAGGTCGTAAATCCACCTTTTAAAGAATATTAGAGTATTTATGCTTAAAATTAGATTCATTCACATTTTAGGCCTCTAAAATTTATTGGATAAATGTAAAAAAATTTAACAAACATGTATATTCATATTTTTTTTAGTTCTATTAATTCCCACCAACACAACATCTACACGTTAACTATCATTAAAAATAAAAATATTATATTATTAGTGTGCACCGTAAGATTTCAAATAAACCCATTGTTGCGTATAGGGTACACCATAAACATAGCATCCCCTTTAGAGTAAAATTAACACTTAATCCACAAATATTAATAAATATTAAAATGTCATCTTCTTTATTTACCCGGGATGTTACATCCTTCCCCCTTTTGGAAATTGCATCCCCGCAATTTTAAAAATGGGCTCGGAAACATCATTGAAAATCCCACAACATAAAAACAGTCAATAAAACTATCAATTTAAAAAAAGGAGAGAAGTAAGAAGGTTAACTGAGACAACAGATACTAATATTCCATGAAAACATGGATATGTAAGAGAAACTTACTCTCATAGATCAATAGAGAGTGATAGAGAACTTGATCATGGAAAGTTAACCACTATAATAATATAAATTTGTGGTTGGGGAAAAGTCTGATGATAAAAGAGGGATTATAACATCTTTTCACTTCAAGATCCTTTTCATAAAGTTGAAGAATATTATTAATAACATGACTAATATCTTTAGAAAATATAATTACTCGTCATGTAGAGTGTCATCCTTTAATAAAATTCTACCACAAACTCGTCTTTTCTCCAAATGATGAGTATTCAAACTGACTTGGTCACATTAAAATCCCTAGAATCAGCTTCTAGATAAAAACATGATCCAAAAAATATGAACCATATATTTCCCCTATCTTTCTACATTAACAAAAACCAAAATTGGTTAGTACATGATCAGATAATCCCGAAAAAGATAATTCTTTATTAAAAGAAGTACTACTCTTAATCTCCAAAATTCAACCAAAAGTACCCAAAGTTCAAGAAAGACCATTCAATATACAATTGTCCTTAAAGTTATTCAAAATAATCCAAAAATAAGATTAAAACCCAAAAATCAGAAGGATTTTATCACATAGTCTTCCACGGTAAATCTTAACATTTATCTCCAAATAAAATTGACTACTCTTAATGTCTAATAATGAAGTGTAATTAACCAATTCATATATTCTCTATGATAGGTTAATAATTTCAATAAAAAACACATATCATCATATGTCAATAATAAAAACATAGATTCTCCCCAAAAAATTCCACCATTACTCATCAGATGAAAATATAATTATTCCTTGAATAACATTTTCATATATCAAACATCAGGGTTAAACATTCTATAAAAATTCTCCTACTATACTTCCCATTATCAAAAAAGCCTTAATACTTTTAATCATTTCACCATCCTAAAATCTACCATAACTCTTGAATACCTTATATGTTTACTTCTTACTCATTAAACATTCATCATGATCCATTAACCATTCCTTTTCAACTTATTCTAAAATACTTCTTTCCTACAAAAAATCATGAATCATATCCTAAGATTCAATAATATCAAAAAATCTGTTAAGAAATAATCCATAACTTTCATTGGTCATTATCAGTTTCTTCATCCTCAATCAGAATGGCTTTAGGTATTGGTAAAAATATTTGTAAGATCTTGGTGATCCCATTCCCGAAACTCTTTCGTAGGACATGTGTTTGTATAATTACCATACACACCACATTTAAAACTTTCAATTGATCCCTCATAAAGAACTTCTTTCCTTTTCCTAGATTCAAATGGATGATTCCTTTTTCCATGGCAGGTTCTTGCTTTATGACCTTCATTTCCACATCTATAGCATTTTACTGTCCCTTCAAAACATTTTCCTAGGTGTTTCTTTCCACATCCTTGACACGTAGGTTTTTTAACATACATACCATTATGATTATTACCTGAAATTCCATGGGGATTTGTTTCTTTCATATATGATTCCTTATAAAAATCACCAAGTTTCAGGTTGTCAATAATAACTCCAGACAGCTGGTAGAGAATAACCACAAGAGTTCTCATTAGATATCTCATTTCATTCAGTTTCTCATTCATAAAACCGTCACAGTTTTCTTCACATCCACTGTTACTTAGGTTCCTTCTAGATCTAACCATTTATTAAAACCAAAAAGGTCAGTGTGAGTATATCAGTATAATCATCATATAATATATTACGAGGAGGGTAAAAACTAAGATATACTTATTCAAGTTTTCTTAAACCCATTTACATTATCAAAAAAAATATGTCTTTTTCTAAAATACTAAATATTATGTTTATGTCACTTATACTTAAAAAAATACCCTAACCTCTAAAGTTATCTAAACCAAACTCTGATACCAGCTATAATGACCTGACCTTATAAAATTACATAATATTGAATTAAATGAATAATTCACATTGAGGATCTTTTCAGGTTTAATGTTTTAGAGAATTAGGCCATAACTATTACATAACAACTTGAATATTACAAGTAGACACTACTACTCAGTATCTATTTTTTCATAAAATAAAAACTCTTAAAAAGAAAGATAGCGAGTTCCATATTTTAGACAACATGACTTTTCCTTGATCCCATCCTTAACCCTATTCATCTTTAAGTCCTATGGAAAAAAATCAAAAAACATGGGATGAGCATAAAAAGCTCAGTAAGGGATATAAAATAAGGAATGAAAACATTATCCCATCAATAAATACAATTAAAATACTATACTTTTCAATCATAACATACCTTAAAAAATCATAAGATTTATGAATAACAAACGCAAATCATAAATCATAAGGGTTACTTATGGAATCCCTATAAAACATAAATAGTAGCTATCACATCTACATAGGGAGTTACACTTGGAATACCAATCACAGTATATTCCCTAGATCTCTTATAAGAAACATCAAGTTTACCTCTGCCATGTTACCAAATGCATTGGAGAGCTATCTCAGGTTCACCCGCCCTTGGTTTATCACAGAATCACCCGTATACGTAATCAATTCCCAATAACCATAACATAATCATAACACATTACACATGTATAAAGGAAAGATAACATTTCCACATTCCAATATATCAAATCATGATTTGAAATAAACAATGCTTTATCAAATCATTTCCAAAACCATTTATAAAGAGATTTTTTAATCAAAGTTTCCCATACCACTTTGATGATTTTAAATTAATTATCATTTTAAAACATTAATTTACATATAAATAAATCATAAAACACATTTTGATAACATGTAAATTCATGAGAATTTTTTATAATAATAAATGTTTAAAACATTTAAATTGATATTTTAGTTTAAGAGTTTTTTTACAAAAAGATAGATGCTTGAATACAAATAATTGGGGAATAACATTTAATCATAACTTTATAATATCATTAGAATAAAGGGATTCAAGATATAATATTCCAAAGGACAGTATATGCACCATATAAGATTGTATTGGTGCACAACAACAATGAAGTCTCAATGGAACGTAAATTGAGACGAAATCCCTTATAAAAATTTTATCCTTAGATTAAGGATAAATCAATTACATAATAATGTGTGAAAAATAACATTACACTAAATATAATTGGATATTCAGTGTAAATAAATCATAGTAAATTCACACATGTTCTTTTTAAGATGGAACCAATGACTTGAATGTTTAAATCAATGAATGGAAATTGAGTTAAAATTACTTTTATAAAGTACATATTGATGACATGAGAATTTATCAATTGAGTGATTATTTGTATAAAAAGTATATAAACACAAAGGGGAGTTAAAATTACAAAATAAATAAATAAATAGTGATTCCAAACATAATCATAGCATGACATAATTAAGAATTATAAGATTAACCCAAGGAATTGAAATTGGGTTAAAAGGTTCTCTTATAGATTTGGTAACTTACGAATCATTCAACCAATGAAAGAAGGATCATAAAATGAAGATGTAAATACTCATAAATGAAATTATATTACACAAAGAGTACAATCATGGGTAGTACATACACCACACAAAAGGAAATAGTGGCAAATATAGCATGAATCTCACAGGAATAAAAAGTGAGATGAAACCCTTTACCAAGTTGTAATCAACTGAGTCGTATTACCAAAAGTTAATAACCATCAAATTAATCAATAAATACAATGAATATAATGAGAATCATGATAATATATATCAAATGGTAGTACACAATACACCACATGCAATAAATAAGTGGCGAACAATGGAAATATCACGGAATTAAAAGTGAGATAAGAATCCCTTACCTCGTGTCCGAAATGACTCGTTTGTTCCTTCTTCTTCTTGAAAAATAAAATAAAGTTAATTTCTACTTTCTTAAAAACCTTTTATAAGTTTATTTCTCTTTTTATATCACTTATTACCACGTTATAAACATTATGTAATCTTTTAAGTTAATAACGTTTGTTTTGTCGATAATTGGTTCTTAAGTCAAAAATGGACTTCTAATAATTACAAATTGTTCACATAGTCAAAAGTTCATTATATAAAGAATAATATTCATTATTTATATATAATAAATATCATATATATCCAGTATATATATATTTATAATAGTACATTTCATTTGGAGTTACGAAATGAAATGCATCATTCATGGAGACTGTAAGTTGTACGTACGCATGAACGCTACTTTCATTTCTATATCTTATTTTAATTGAATTAAAAAATAATGATACATAAGTATATTATAATTAGAATATAATATCATATATAATATCATTAACTATATCCTTTATACTTCCTACATATGGTATTAATGATCCATATCACTTTGAGGGGGCGGTTGGAGATATTTGAACAGTCATTGTTTCGGGAGGCGTTAGTTTTCCATCCACGGAAACATTATGTTCTTCATCCATTGGATGGTGGTTTGGGTAAGTGTAGTGAGAATCCTTATCATAAAAAAATCCTAGTATATTTAAGATACAGTTTTTGTTACAAACGAAAGGAATAAAAAGAGTTTAGGGTTGTAGAAGTAAAATAAAAGAAAACAATTTAAGATAAACTGTTACTTTTAATTTGGGTAACTCTCTTTGGTTTCAACTGAAGGACTTTTTAAAGTGACTTATGCCTAATTTAAGTCTTCTAGGAGGATTATGGGGATGTAGGGAGCTTAATTGGTCATATTTTTGATGATCCAAAAGGCTTGAGAGGTATGAGTAATTGTTTAGAAGTGGTCTCCTTTTATAAGTGAGAGGGGGGCTCTTTTGGAAAGTGTGATAATATTATTTTATTATATAATGATATTCAGTTTTTAAAGGACCAAAAATAATTAAAGTTGAAGATAATATGACTCAAGGTATAAATAAATTCATCCAATAAAAATTGGACAGGTTTTGGATATTATTTTAATATTTATAATCTTATTGTTTTAAATCTTTTATTAATGAGGTAAATACTACATCATTAGTGTGTCATAATTAATTTAATTTATGTGATGTCTAAAAATTATACAAAAAATATCATGATGTATGAAATCATTTTATCTTTCCAATTAATATTTATATTCAAAAATATAATTTATATAACATCATAAAAAATTTAATTTACTAAAATATTTTTGTTTATGTCATTTTTTCCTTTACATTAAATTAATTAATCTAAAGTGTCATTATCTTTAATAAGTGGCTCCATGGGGTCCTAAAATAGACCCAAATATGTCCATGGTCGGCCATTACTCATCCAATATTGTTAGAACATGTGTTAAGATAATTTTGAATTATTACAATATTCTTTTTACCTTAAATTGCCTTATTTATCTTTAATCGCGGTAAATAAAAGTCAAAAATCACTATTCATCAAAAATTATTTTTATCTTATGGAACCACATTTTACTTCTTGATAACAACCATTTATGTCGGATTTTCATAATTCAATTCACATAAGCGTTAAAATTTCAGTTAAATGAAAAAGTCAGTTTTTTAAACTACTACTAAGTGATTTTACTATTCATCAAAAATTGAAGTTTTTCAGAAAAATACAAAACATTTAGCCTAATATTTATTTGATATTCTGAATTCAAAAGTAATGTATATTTTTCTAAATTAAAAACATATAAGTGACATTAATTAATTTAAAATTAATTCCCGTTGTTAAAACAAATAGTGTGTTTTTAAGAAACAATAACTATCAAAAGATTGACACTTGTTTATGTCCAATTTCAAAGTGAAATTAATTCCAATGACCAAAATTGGATTAAATTTTAAAAAAATATTGTAATTAAACTTTAAAACCAATTAAAAATATAATATAACTATATAAATAAATTAGATGAAATCACAGTTTTGAATTAAAATACAATATTTTCACTATTCATTAGATAATTAACTTTATCAGAAAAAATCCAAAAATTTACAAAGTAAATTTTGATGTCCTCATTATAAAGAATATTTTTATTTTTTCAAATAGAACATATAAAAGTGATCAAAACTATTTTTGAAGAGGTTTCTCCATCAAAAGGTGGTAAATCGACCTTTTAAAGAATATTAGAGTATTTAGGCTTAAGATTAGATTCATTCACATTTAATCACCTAAAATTTATTGAAAAAATGTAAAAACATTTAAAAAACATGTATATTCATATTTTTGTTAGTTCTCTTCATTCCCACCAATACAATGGCTACACGTTAACTACCATTAAAAATAATAATATTATATTATTAGTGTGCAACGTAAGATTTCAAAGAAACTGATTGTTGTGTATCGGGTACGCCATCAAACATAGCATCCCCTTTAGAGTAAAATTAATACTTAATCCAAAAATAATAATAAATATTAAAATGTAATGTTATTTATCTACCTAGGATGTTACAATATTGGCCACCAACCTTTCTATTATCAATCATAATCTTCTTTTTCAACTCAATTTTCTTTTCATCCTTAACGGATCGAGATGTTTTACAAAATTTTTCGAAATAAAACTTTTTAAATACTTCCATATTATATACTTTTTTGGTTCTAACCAAATACATAACATTCTCATGTTTCTTCTTCTCAAAACCAATATCAACATTCTTCTCAACCTTTGATGGTAACATTTGATCCTTCTCAGTATTCACCTTCCTGGATATTTCACCAAATTCAGAGAGAGAATTTTTAAAACTTGTAACCATCTTCTCAAATTTAAAAAAATATTAGAAAAGTTCCAACTATTATTAGTTTTACTTCAACATTACTTTTAGGATTTCATTATGATTCTTTTATTTCTAACTATATTTCTTCAAATCATAAATATCCTCAGTAGATTAAATTTCTCATTAGGAAAAAACTATAGATTGTTTGTTGCGGAATTTTCATTTTTCAATTTCTTGATTTCTTTATAAATACATACAATTTTTCTCATAAATTCTTTAAAATTTTCTTTCGGATAAATTCTAATTTATTTTTTTGTCTATAGAACTACTATTTTAAAAATAATTATTATTAACTAATGAAATGAAAGTATTCTCTTCAACATTCTCAGTAGACTTTTGTGATTCATCTTTAATGTATTATTATTCATCATATTTAGAAAAAAATCATCCTTTTTGATTTATATAACTCTTTATCTTTCCCTATGGAATGATATTTGTCTTTATCACCCTGTTTCTTCCAAGACCTTCTTAGCCATCTTTTATCTTCACTATTATCCTATTATTTATGTGTTTGAATAATTTTAGATTCAAAATTCCCAAAATCTCCACATTCAAAACATTTCAATGTATCCTTTCATTTATATTTAGTTATACCACTTTTACTATTTTTTTAAAAAAGGATAAAAATTCAATAATATTTTTATAAACCTCATTTTCATAATCGAAATATACAAAATATTCTTCAAGAATATTCTTAGTATTTTCTTTCTTGGTTTCCTTGAAATATCATTGACAATAAAATTGTGTTTTTCCATTCATAACCTTATCTCTTCCATTTTCATAAGTAATGAGGGTACTATGAAAATCATCCAAGGATAATGTTTCAGAAACTCTATCTTCCAATGAGGAAACTTTGGCATCAATCTTTTTAGTAATATTTCTAACGATATTTTCAGCAATAGGAAAATCTTCCCGCTTTTCACCGAGACATATAATAGTGCTAAAAATGTCATTAACCCTGGTAAATAAGTCACCAAAAGATTTATACTCACCCATTTTTAGATCGTTATACTTCACCATCAGGATTTATAGATTTTCCTTCTTTAATTTTGTATATACTTCATAAATGTTATTTTTCTTATCCTAGATACCTTTGGTGGTGAAAAAACATTTCACTCTTAGAAACTCACTTTCATAATGTGAGGAATGTAATGTATTATTAACTCTATTTTCATTCTAAAGATTATTTATGTAAATATATTTAAGAGAAATGTTTTCATTAATCATAGGAAATGTGTCTATTACAGCTTCAAAAACATCATACCCAATACACATAGAATAAAGCAACATTATATATTTCTATCTATTGTAGTTATTTCCATCAAAGACTAGAATCACATTATTGTTTATAAAATTCATATTCTCCATCAAAAATACACTTAAAAAATTTAGTAAAGAGAAAAGAAAGTGAACCTTGGTTCTTATACCACTTGACATTTCCTCGCCATGATCAATGTATCACCGAGAGGGGGAGGGGTGAATCAGTGATAACATTTTCCTTTAAGTTTTCTTTCATTTGATACAATCATCACCTCCTGTAAAATATTTATCACTTTTCTGAAAATAAAACAATCACTCAACCAAAAGAACATAAGAATATAAATGTTTCACTACTCAAAAAGAGTAGATACGTCCTTGGTATGGTGTTGAAAAAATCAAATACCACCAAATCCTCCAAAAAACAATCCTTTTGTGGGGATATAACAAGTAGGATATATCCTTAAAATTTTACATCACTATGATCTATACCATAATTAAATTTATTGACATAGAATTAAATTATGTAACAAAATATTGTGTGACAAGTTAAGAGACTTTCCCCAATTACTTCAAAATAATTATTCAATTTACTAACCAGTAAAGGGGAGGGACTTCACTATAATTCATAATGAAACTCAGTATGATTCTCTAATCTATTTCATAAATCTGATTTATCAGTCTAGAATAAAAATTCTACTATAAAAATAGTAAAAACAATTCTCAACTTTATCTATCTTAGTCTGAAAATCCTATTATGATTACTATGTATCATCAAGTAACCACAGAATAGGAAATTCCTTCTTCTTCTTCTGTTGGAAAAAATTTAATAAGAATTCTTAATCTAAAAACTTATTTTCATTAGAACTTTATAGATTCCCTATATTTATCCACATGTGAAAATTTTATGTGTCTATAATAACATACAATGTACTTCTTTCCTTTTATAGGTGCACCAAAATCATTTAGGATGGAATATGAAAAGTTTTCCCACATGAAAAAATTTCCTTATCTTCTTATTTCAATTCCATTTTGAATAAATATTTGACTAATTCAATTCTTATCAAATATTTTTAATTCATCCCAAACCTTCATGAATCATCTCACAAATTTAGCTCACTTCAAACTCTAGAGGAATTCATTAGTTTGAATCTAATTTTCATTATAATTTTTTCATTATGATTAGGAAATATGTATGACATAAAAGTATTAATTACAATTCTCTGAACCAATTGGTGATATGGAAAAAAAATTACCTCTCATAACAAATCTCAGTACAAAATAGAAATAACTAATAATTCTAATGCTCTATTCTGACTGTTAGACATAGACATTGAAACCATTATGCTAAAAACATTATTGCAAATTTGTTAGAATTTCTTTTCCTTTATTTTTGAATAAAAGTGGTCAAAAAATTTACATATTTCATAACCCCTTGAAAAAACATTAACCCCTAATTCAAACCCTCTTGAAAAAAAACTTTCAAATAACACCTTTTGTTCTTTTCTTTAGACCAATGATAAGGTATCTGATGAATTCCATCTTCTGATGAATTTTAATAGTGCCATTCTACGCTTCATGGATCGTTATATGTCTCACTCTGATGTGTTGGTGTCACCTTTATCCTCATAGTCGACTCCACATATTATCCGGTGACTCTTAACCCATTTGATGAAAATAAACAATAGTTTCTATTTATCTCTTATCTCAATTAAAACAAAACAATTCAGGGTGATAAAATGGTTTCTTACATTGTTGATATCATTCCATTTGATAATTAAATGACTTTATTAAATGATTATATCCCAAAATACTCTTCTTCTCTTTTTTCAATTGTCCTAACAACTCCCAATAAAAATAATTCTAACTCTGGTTGATTGGGGGCATACAGAATCTAACAGAACGGTATCAACAACAATTGGTTTCCTCTCCTGATTACAGTGCACACAAACTTTCACCATTCACTAACACCATTACCTGAATATTTTTATCTTGTGGATTATTAGTCTAACAGAAAACTAGCATCTTCATCCACTCACGTTTCAAAAAAAACTACATATGCTTCAAAAATTTATGTGTCTAATGTTCTAGCACAGACAAATTGAGAACAGAAATCTTTGTCTTCACAAAAATTATTCTCCAAAAAAATTATTCTTTCAATCAATAACTCCCCATGATTTTAAGAATATTTAATATCGGAATTTCCTTATCTAAGTTATATTTAAAATTATTATAACTTTTAGTATTCTAAAAGAATTCTATTAAAACCAAACCTCATCTCGATTGGCAGCACTAGTTATACCCTTTTCTTTTATAAGTCTTGAATTACAAGTTTCTTACATAACAAATGATTTATGATATCTCCAAGATCTAAAAATCATCATAAGATTCCCTAATATTAACTCAGAAACTGATAAAAATCCTCATTAGGATCGAAACATTCAGTCAAAACCCAAGGTTAATCTGATAATCCTTTTCTCCTAGCAAAAATCTTTACAATCCTATTGAATTTCTTAATAATTTTGTGTTTTATCTTCAGATTAAAATTGTGAGTTCGATAACTAACTTCTAAAAAGTGTGGTGTTTCCTTTCTTTGACAAAAAAATACAACAATTTCAACCCAAAAATATTACAGCTTCAAAAAACAACTTCTATCCAACTTGGTCTAAACAAATATGATGTTCACTTGAGGTAACGCTTAATTTTGTTTCCTCTTTAATAGGATAACATTGGTATGAAGGGAAATTATAGAAGAGGAGAGGAAACCTTTAATTAAATGGATGTAAATTATTTTTAACATAGTTTTAGTATAAAAAATGATTATATGTGACCAGTAAAAAATATCTGAATCAAAATTTTTCTACGATTATTGAAATAGGGTATACAAAATTAAATTGAAGACAAAACTCAAGTAGAATCATTATAACTAAATATACTAGATTATGTTATGAAAGACCTTTATATTTTAGAGAATAAATAATTCATATCCCACATAGAGGAAAAATGTGAATGGAAGTGAAGATTCCAATTTATAAAATAATCTATTATAGTATAAGTCAAGAGGGGTAATCGAAATACTATAAAAATGAAGATTTGTGTATAATTTCAAATCATGCCTCAATGAAGGGTGACTGAGACAGAACTCTTACCTCATGTCTAAAATCAGATTGCACTTGTAATTAATAACTTGGATGATTAAACTTTGTTCATTTGATATATATTGAATAATATTATTCATCTATATTAAATATTAAAAGATTCATCTATTATATTTTTCTAATTACTTTTAATATAGTTTTTTCTTTTATCGGTTACTCTGGGTTGTTTGGTTGGTTTTTTGTAATAATTTATATTTTTTAATTGTGGTGAAATCAATTGTAAAATAACTAAATGATACCATACTTTTTGAGGATTATTTAATTTATTATTCCATTAGAAAATTATTCATATAGTTGGAAATATAACCCCATAAATAGATTCAGGTACCTCGATAAGTCCATTTAAGGTGGTAAAAGTTACTACGCCCTTTTCTTTCAATCAAAAATATAGAACACCAAATCTAATTATTCCAGAATATTAATAGTGATAAAAATAGAGTATTAGTTTATTAAATAAAAATTTTAAACCTTCCATTTAAGGTGGTGATGGAAAATTGAACATGTCAATCATGGAGGTGGTAAACTACACACACATGATGGTGCTTTATTTTTTTCTTAAAGATTTTGGAGGAAAATATAAAATGGATATTCCATTAGAATAATAACACTTAAACAAAGTAACAATGTTTTTGTTATCAAATATTCATATATAGTGGATATTTTATCGATGTAGAAGTAGAAAATGAATAGAGAAGTTGGATTGAGAGTATTACCCATCCCTTAGAAGTTCTTCCTAGGGTAACTCCCTAAGACTCCCTAGCATGATATTTTACTAAGAACAATGATTTAAAAGAGTGTGGAGGGTTTTTAAGAGATTTTAGGGAATAATTTTTGTTGACCCTAGGATTCAAAATGGATGGGTATATGGGAGGAGGTGGTATCATATTATAAGTGAATAAAATGGTAATTTGGTAAATACTCATTTTTCCTTAATAATATCACTACATTATTCAAGGTTAAAGGATCTAGGAATAATCAATAATGGTGCGGTAATTCCTCCACTATCTGATATAAATATATTTTTCATATCTTTTAACCTTTTCATTACATCAAACCACATTTACCATCATTTACCCTTATCATGGTAACTCCACTTTCACCCTTGTAAATGAATTTTAAGGGGAAAATTTTAATTAAAATTATTTAAAAAAATTAACATTAAAATTTTAAATATCTTAATCATTTTATTAGATAAATTTTACAACATTTAATGTAATTAATTTTAGTATGAGCGCACATAATCCATAAGAAACATTTTTTAGAAAATGATAATTTAAAATTTATGTGTTGCATAATATTACCAAAAAATTATTTTTATGAAATAAAATAGATGACTGTAAAAAAATATATAGATTTAAACTCAATACAATACTAAATTTTACCAAAATGACATTTAATTTAATGAAAAGACTAAAAATATTTTTTATTTGAATTAAAATATTATTTTTGATTCATATGTTTAAAAAGTTTTAAAATATATCTTCAAAATGCATAAAATTTTCCCTTAAATTAATATTTTTTCATGTAAATTTTTTAATAAAATTATAAGTCTCACTTATATTCTTATAAGGTACTTAAAGTCATCATTTTGGTAAAACTGTATTTTTTACAATTCATCTAACAATCAATTGGTTTAGAAAAATATAAAAAATTAATCTCGACAACATTTTCACTTTATTAATATAAAAATGGAATTAATTTCATAATATTAACTTTTTATAAGTGATAAATATTAATTTTTTAAATAATTAATGTATAATGTATTAAAAACAGTTTTTTTATATTTATAACTAATGTTCTAAAATGTAAAATATGGGTTTGTAAATTAAAGAAAAACTTTATAAAGATTTAAAATTCAATTATAAATTACATATTTGGTCTTATAAAAATGTTTCATAAATATAAAATTCATATTTATATACTAACAATGTCACAAAACTCATTTTATTTATAAAAACTGCATTTTTTCACTATTCATCTAAAACTCAATATTTTTTAAAAAACAAAAAAATAATATTAAATTAATATTGAAATTATAAATAAAAAAATTAATTTTATTTTTTAAAATTAAATTTCAAAAAAAATTATTTTAATTTTTAAGTAAAATTATAAAATTCAATGAAAATTTGTTTTATAGTAAAATAAATTTTCAAAATACAAGTTGTTCTTATTTTTTATTTCTATAAAATGATAATAAAGATATAATTAATCAATAAATATTATTTTTTAGATCATAATTTAACAATAATATAATTATTTTTCATTAATTAAAAGTGAGGCACATAAAAATATAGATTCATAATTCAGTTACTCCTATTCATGCCTACTAATTAAAGGACTGGGTTTTAATAGTCTAAAAATGTCATTGTTTCATTTTGAATCTATATTTCATGTCAAGATATCAAATACATTTTACTTAATTAGGTGAAAACATACATTAAAATCTCTAGTTCTAAAATCCACCATAAATAAATTGCATACTCCTAATTTAGAAAACATATGATTGGATTAATTTCTATTGGGATCTCCTAATTAACAATACATTGGTAGTTGATCATGGGTTTATTGAAGTTATGATGTGATATTTATCTATACCAAGTAAGTGAAATCTTACATTACATAAGACGTATAAAATCTAGAGAGGGAAATCACTATCTACCTCAATAGTAGTCATCGCATAGGCTTTCCCTTGTTCCCATGATTTAGGAGTTGGTTGATGCTAATAGCATACTTTCAGCCATCAATCAGTGTATTAGGTTTCATAATGACATAATTCCTCACATATAAAACACTGAATTACTAGTGGATCCTTAGTAATAACATTATATTCATTCACTATATCCTTATTTTTTATTGACAGCTTATTTCCTGATTCACTCATTTCCCATAACTAAGGAAACTTCCAATCCCCTTGAGTTAATTCCCTTGTTTTTTCTTCCTATATTTTTTACATGAAAGATTCTGAATATTATTTCCCTAATCATCTTCACCACTAGACTTCCTACGAGGCTCCATCCTTCTCTTCTTTGATACACTTAGGATATCAACTATCATTATATTATTCATCACGTTTCGTGATGGTTGGTTTAGTATAATCACTATATTCCTCATTTTATCCCCAATTCTAATGGATTTTTCATTTAGTTAACCATTTCATTTCCCCTCACACTCAAGGTTCTTTCTAGTTATATATATCACTAAACTAAAAACTATTAACATGTGTGATGAACATTTAACATCATAGGGGTATTATTATATTAAATAACATAAAAGGGGTTCAATATAAAAACATTTTACCGTTTAACACTATCACGTTAGTCTTTAATTCCTTTATTCCAAACAATATCATGATTAGTTTATCTTAGGTATTTTTAAGTTTGTTTATCTTATACTTATCAACATAGTCCCTCAAAGTAACTAGAAATCAATAATCTATAGTTGGTTGTAATGAGAAAATAATTAATCAAGTCACATCCCAAGAGAGTGTCAAATCTAGTGTGCACTTAGGTATCTTTTTCATTTATAAGGTGATGATCGAGTTAATACAAAATCTACCATTTTCAAGCATACTTCCCATAGGTAAATTTGTGCCAAATACGGAATCCAATTATAATATCTAGATAGGTTTTTCCTTCATTTATAATAAAATCATGAATTAAATAATTAAAAATTAAAAAAATCAGGATGTTATATTATACTTAGTCTTATCCCCTAGGGATTTTACTAATTTTATCTCATCATAATCTCCCAAAATACGTATAACTATATCAAATACAAAAAAAATGTAACATTATCCTTGAACACATTTTAATTTTTGATTTATAACATATATTACCAACAACACAATCCAATCATCTATAGGTCTAGTGTCTTTGGAAGATCGGATTCATAAATAAATAATCTAAAACATAAAAAAATAACCTGTTTATTTAAAAAACTACATAGTGACCCTAACTCCAATTGATCTTATAAAACCTCATAGTATATGATGGGAAAAATACATATATAAAATGATCATCTAGAAATCCCAGTAATAGAATAAACATGAAAATAAAGCATAGCATGAGAGTCAAGAGGAATAACATGATATCATAAAGAGAATGACCATAATCATAAAAATATTGAATAAATAAATGAAATCATAATATTAGGGAATAATAAGCCTTTTGAAACATCATAAATCATGAAATCATAAGCATATGTCAAAGATCACCACCAAGACAACATAGTATAGGTAAACTAAAATCATAATTATTGTATGATCTTGATGACTACCATCATAAAAAATGTGTTCTTATATTGATCGCATGTGAACCATACCTATAATCATAAAAATGTGTTCTTATTGTAAGGAGTGTTTTCATATACTAAGTTATGCTCGAGTCAGGTCATATGCACCTTGTTGGAGTTGTTACTCTTAGGTATATCTGTGTCAGAACCGCATTCATCTGTGTTCCCAGACATTGATGTGTTTCTATGAAACAACTCACTCATTCCTTTACCAAAATTCTAGGAAATTTTCTTAAACATTAACTCATAATTATACTTATACTTAGATACATCCATAGAAATGTCCTGAGGGATATCACTAAAGTTTTCTCATCCTAGTTTCTAAAGGTTGAATAAACCTTTTCTTTGATACCAACTATAACAACCCAATATTAATGAACATAGACATTATTTCATTTTTATGGAATACTTAAAACATTAAAAAAAGATATGCACAAAGATTTAATTATTTTAGTGCCTTCATAAACTTCTAAAAAACATATTCTAACTCCATGAAATATCTTCAATGTTTCACACGAAGATCTCCACCCCCCCCCCCCCCACTAGTAATTTTATTTAAAATCTTTTTTAATAGCCTAAGTAATGGAAAGATAAGAAAGGGGTGATCTCAAATGCTCAGTGTGTATAAATAAATAAATACTTAAGCATAACATTAACATAAGGGTAAAAGAATGTTATTATATCTTTGGACGACCATACCCTGCATATCCAAGATCGTCGACATGAATCTTGGTAAAAATATTCGTAGCTAATTAGACATGAATTATAATATAATCAGTAAAAAATCCATAAAAGCATAATATATGAATTAGACATGAAATTTTTCATACAAATCAACGTATATCATCATGAACCTGTATAAGTAGAAACAGGTTGAATCATTAAGTTAAGGACATGAAATCAGGCCCATGCATGGAATTAAGGACATGCAACTCGGTCCATACATAATCTTATGAATATAAAATTAGGTTTATGCATAACATTGTGAACAGGTGATCAGGTTAACTTATAAATTCATGGACATTCAATTAGGTCAATGCATAACATTTTGAACATGTAATCAGGTTCACATATAACATTTTTTACACATAATAAGGTTCACTCATAACATTATGAACATGTAATAAAGTTCACACATAAACTTATGGATTTGAAACTAGGTCCACACATAACATTGTTAACATATAATCAAGTTCATTCATAACATTGTGAACAAACAATAAGGTCTATTAAACACAGTGTGAACATGTAATCAGCTTAACATATAAACTTATGGAAATGAAACTAGGTCCATAAATAATATTTTTAACATGTAATCATGTTTATCCATTACATTAGGAGCACACAATAAGGTTCATTGTTAAAATTGTGAACATGTAATCATGTTCACGCATAAACTTATGAACATAAGACTAGGTCCATTCACAAAATAGTGAACATGTAATCAGATTCACACAAAACATTGACACTCATGAGTCATCCATCGTTACCTAATGAATTGGGGGGAGATATAGGTCTCACCCATAAAATATTACATTTTCCATAAGATTATAAACAATCATCATATCATAACCCATGAAATAAAATGGGTATCATAAAAATTTCATCATATCCTTACATATGTAAATGATATATGTCACATAATAATTTCATCAAAGTATTACCCATGAAAATAATTTGGTTTAAAAATAACATAACCCATGGATGAGAAACTGGAATCATATGAATAATTTTATAAAAACGTAAACTATTCACGAATGAATATGAATGAAACCTTTGGTTTATTTCCGAAATGGAAATTAGTAACATCAACAGCTGTCATCTTGGATGGAAAATAATTTTGAAATATCTTTTAAAAAAATTCTTGAGGAATATACCCTTTCATATTTGAAAAGGGTTCTTTAAAATAGAAAATCATTTGAAATCTATTTTCCTTAAAAATAAATTGAAAACATAGAAAGATGGCTTGAAATCATTTTGATGACCTTTTTCCGTGAAAACTTATAACATAATATTGAAAAAATTTAAAAACTAGTTTTCATGAAAATTATTTAAAAACAAACAAAAGAATCCTTTATATCATTAAAATACTTTTCTTTGAAATCATCCTTTTGAAAACATATAACGTAATCTTTAAAAATCATTTAAAACATTTTTTTATAAAAAAAATATTCTGAAAATACTTTTTATTTTAAAACCATTTTAAAATCAACAAATTTCTGAATATTGGGAAAATGTTTTATTTAAAAATAATATTGTAAACTTATAAGGAGTATTCAAATAAATTAAGTTCTTAATTAAGAGGGAATGTGAAAATGAGCCTTAGCCCAGTTTTTGATGTATCCTTAAGTGCATCCATGAGACCTAGTTTCAAAACCAGATAGAGGCATATTTCTGAGGGGGTTATAGTAGTGTTGTAGTAGGTAATATAGAAGGAACTATAGTGGTATTGTAGAAGATTGTACACTATGCGGTACTGTAGTAGGAATGTACACTGTGCAGGTAATATAGAAGAACTATACACTCTGCAGTACTACATCAAGCAATGTAGTAGTTACGGTAGCAGGTACTGTTTCATACTGTAGCAGCTGGAACTATTCACCTTGAGCCATTGGTTTGGGCTTGGAGTATTTAAGGCTTTCGGGCCACCCAGGCCTTCGAGTCAGTAGGTCTTTCGGGCCAACATTAAGGCCTCTAGGCCACCTCAAGGCCTTCAGGCCACATGCAGTTTCCTCATACAGACTCTACAAAAAGGGAGCAGCCTCAGAAGAGGATTCAGAGGAGGTGAACTCACCAAAGTAGAACCAAATGGATTGTCTTAATGAGAGGGTATGTATATGCCATTAGGAACAGCCTATGCTTGTTTGAGAAGCCAAGGTAGATGACCATGCAAAGGTGGAGAACTACTATCACGATGCAGGTGTTGGGGAGGGTCACTTCTTTGTAGATACTCTGGTTGAATTCCCTAATACCTTCAGGTCATGTAATCTCTTAAGCCTACGAGCCTTGTAATCTCTGATCCTACGGGCCTTGTAAGGGTTCCCCATTATCCCTCTAAAGGAGGGTTATCAAAAATCAATACAAAAAGAAGGCCTTCAGGCCATTCGGGCTAATGGAGGAGGAAAGTCTATACAGGTCGAACATTCCTTTCGGACCTTAAAAGTTAAGAAAACTGATTCGATCGTAAAATAAAAAGTAGATTCCTCTTAAAACCATTTTTTTAAGTTATTACGTGGGTAATAATTTTCATTAATCATGATAGGATAATATTAAAAAAATTATTTTTTTAGAAAACATGGTTTTGAAAAACATAGATTTCTGAGAGAAAGGAAAAAAATTCATATTTTCATAAAAACATTTTATTAATTATTTTATGTACCAAATAGTGGGAAAATGATAAAATTAATAGGATATAACATTCATATACTTGGTTTTTAAAAATTCATTATATTTTTTGTGAGATTGATCATAATATTTCATCAATGTAAGCGTAATCATAAACAATATCGACAAACGATGATATTGATGCCAAAAATAGTTACCACTTTGATAACATTAAATCATAATAATATGGGAATAATAACATTAAATTAAGAATTAAATATCATAAAAATAAGTATATTCATGATATTACATGTCAAAATGCAGTATATACAGCTCAAAGAAAAATATTTGTGAATAACAAGGCATGTGTCTCAAAGAATGGAAAATTGAGACAATAATTACATTACAGATTTGGTAACTTTTGAAACAAAACCCCTATGAAAGAAAGATAATAAAATTTATATGTAAGTATCCTTAAATTTAAATATAATAATCATATAATATTTCTATGGTAATTATACAAACCAAACAAATTAAATGAGTGACGAATAAGTCATGTATCTCATGGAAATAAAGAGTAAGATGAAACTCTCTTACCTAAAGTCTTGAATTTCGTCATACAAAATCAAAGAAATTTTATAATTAATATAAATTTATTATAAATATAATAAATAAACAAATTAGCATATATAATACCATATAATATTTGGTTATGACTTTATATTATTTATTTATTAACAACTCCATGTTAATGTTACATTTCGAAAAAATATCCAATTTATTTTTCATATATGTTTTGACTTGTTATTCATTATCCTCTAACTTAGATCGAAATTTATGTACACAAATAATTTTAAACAAGGTATAAATATAATATATATTTATTATATATGTATTTATAATAATAAATATAGTATAAAATTATTAAATGGAATACACCATTCGTAGAGGCGGTGGGTCGTACGTATACATGAATGCTATTTCTGTTTTGTTGACATGATAAAGGAAATAAATTAAATTTAATATATGTATATATATATATATATTATAATTAAATTAGAATTATTATTTCATATATATCATATAATTTTACTAAACACATCCTTAATACATTCCATGTAAGTATTGGACGAATCACATCGCTTTGAGGACATGGTAGTCCACACTTCCCAAATGAAATTACTTTAAGTACACAAAATGGAAATATTAAAAGTATGTGTTATATTATAATTAATGAAGAATAAATTCATCATGAATATTACATATAACATATATAAATATATTTTTCAGAATAATTCATAACAATTATGTGTGTTAAAGGAAAAAATAACAACAACGTTTTGTGATGTGGTAGTTCACCATACACAAGAACGGTAAGTTCATTACCCATTATGTAGAATTGTGTGTAACTGGAGGTTAAATACTTAAAATAAAAGAATATAAGTATATGTATTATTCTGGTGTTATTATATAATCATATAATAATAACAATTGAGGTGGTTTATAATTAAAATAAAACTAAAGATCTTGAGGAATGATGTTACCTCTTATTTAGGAAATTCCTTTTGGTTTTCACCAAAGGGATTACTTGGATGGATTTCTTCCCAATGTGTGGATACTGAGTATTTTTTAGGGATATTGAGGATATATATGGGTAGATATTAGTTCTTTAAAAGTGTCTTGATATGTTTGAGGAAGTGGGAGAGGTGAGTATATTTTTATAGTGGAGGGAAATGACATACTTGGTATTTTTTAAAAGAATTGTGTGTTCCCCAAGTATTACTCATTCCCCAACTATCAAAATTTACCATTATGAGAACTTAGAGGTGGAGTTGACGAAATATGTCCATTAAATCAGTTTTAAACAAGTTTACAGGTCATTTTAACCCTTAATATTACGGTTTAGTCCCTTATTAATCTTAATTTTACCTTAATCGACGTAACTAATTTTAATTACATTCAATAATATTTTTGGTCAAAAACTAATTTGACCATATTAGATATTAGAAATTATTCTTATTAATAATATGGAATCTATATTTCAAAATTTCAATCAAATAATTTTCAGAAATTAATTTAAATTTAATATCGTAGAAGGGACAATAATGTGGGTTTTTAAAGTAAAAACGTTCAAGAGTTTGCTAACTTTTTATATTAAATTTTATAGTGAAATTGATTCCATTGACCGAAATTGGATTAATTGATAAAAAAATTCTAATGAAACATTAAAACAATTTATAAATATATTTTTTGATTATAAATAAATTAGATGAAAGAAGCATTTTTGTATTAAAATTCATTATTTTTTACTATTCATTAAAAATAAAACTTCACAAAAAATACCAAAAACTCGCCATAACATAATTTTTATGTTTATATTTAAAAAATTAAATTTATTTTCACATATACAATTTATAAAAGTTCCAAAATTTATATTTAAAATAGGTTCTTCATTAAAATAGAGTAAAACTGCTTTTCTAAAAATATAGGTTTTTATGTATAATATTTTCTATGTTCTCATATTATGCCTATAAAATAAATTTGTTGAATAAAAAATATTTTACTAAATATATAATATCTAAATTTAATTAATTTCCTTCACTAATATTAATTAATTTAACTACCTAAGATAAATCACCTTTTCACATAAAAATAGTCTTTTATAAAATCATTCCCTTTGTATTCATTTGGTTTCTATAGTCACATCTAATTAATAGGAAACCAACGAATTAAATTGTATAATTTTATACTTTAGTAAATCCTTTAATATTAAATTTAATATTTAGGTTATATATTATAATATCATGTAATAATATTTTTAATAATATATTATTGCTTGGTAAAACTCGGTCTTGTGTGTTACGCAAGCCATCGAAGAAAGTGAGTATTGCATGCAACAAAAGCTAACCTCATTGTTTTGTATAAAGTAAGATAAAATTTACAATGGTAATAGGGAATGATTAACTTGGGGTTTCATATAACATAATCAAAACATGTTCCTTTAATAAAAAAAATATTTTCCGTGTTACGTGAAATGAAAAAAATATCAAAAATATTAAATTAATTGAAAAATATATTTTTAAAAAAATATTGTGGTGTTACAATTAAAATCAAGTTATTTATAAAAACTGGATTTTCACTATTCACCTAAAAATAATTTTTTTCCAAGACACCCAAAATATCAATCAAAACTATTATTTAAATTCTAAATCATGAAGTTTATTTTTTCAAATTAAATTCCAATAATTTTATATTTTAATATTTAAATAAAATTCTCCAATAAAATTAAAAACTACTTTATATTTTTTAAATCCTCATTTAACAATAATTTACTTAGTTTTATTTAATAAAAATTACAATGCACAAAAAAATTGAATCTTAACAACAATATTGAATTATGTAAATTTTTATAAAATAAACACTATATAGAAAAATATATTGATATTTTTTATAATTACGTTACTGATATTCAAAAATACTAATTTAGTGCATAGGTGTTAACTATTTAAAAATATCATAGTTTATTTTTTGTTCATCTTTTTATGCCAAGCCACCAATAATACTTTACATTGGTTCTGGTTTTTAGAGAGAATAACTATTTGGAATTGATCTTTATGGTCCAGAAGATGATGCATTTTCTCCAGCATCACAAGCTTTATTTGATCACGCATATTGACCTTCTCAAAATATCATCTTTTTTCAAATGGTGACCAGACTCCTAGAAAATCATAAAGTCACCTTGTAACTATTTGACATATGTTTCAATCCTTAAAAATTAGTCAAGGGGAAAGAATTAGAAGAATTTTTTGGGGAACACCTGACTCTTGAGATCATGTCGTTAAATATAGATCCCATTGATGAGTACTTTTTACCAATATCAAATAAATATAAGGAATATGAGATATAATTTAATGATTAGTCTCAAAGACCTATGGGTATTAAAATAGAGAATTTGAAATATAATCAGGTTATATTTGGAATTATATTCATTTCTCCATCCAAGGAATACTTTCCCAATACCATTATAATTTTAAATATATGCACAAAATACGAGGTATAATATTTATCCCTCATCTTTAGTGTGTCGTTAAACTAGAATATATTAGTGTCTCGCCAAAAAATTAAAGGTTGTTTGGTGATATTAATAAAATAAATCAATGTATAATATACCATCAAGAATGAGGATTTAAACCCTCTGCTTGATTATGTTCAAGAATTTATGGAAGAGTTCTGCTATGTACCGACTCTAAAGTATTATCTGTTCATGTAAATTTTATATCAATTCTATAGTTAATATAGATACTACCATGGAAGAACTAGACTAGGATGATATGTTCACCCATATCATGCATCATGGGATGGTTTCTGTAATCATCATTCATATCAATTCATAAATTACTCACTACATGACATTAAACAGCATATTCATGATCTATGTCATAAGACCTTAAATTACATGACATATAGATCTAAGAATCAAAACCTTAAACTGTTTTCCCCCAAAATTCCATTATATAAGACATTAAACTTCTTGAAATATTTTCTTATTGCATGACATTAAACTGTGTGGCATCTACGTCCTTGTTACATGATCTTGAACTACGTGACATTTTGTCCAATCTATAAGGTCTTAAACTAATTAGAGAAAACCAATCCATGAGACCCATATTTCATACATATAATTCGTATTAAAAAAACAATCCCCTGTGTTTCTAGAATATAATCCTAGTTTTTTATTCTTCTCATTCATAGTGGGTCTTCCCCTAATAGATTACATGATAATGACTATGTTTTAAAATTCCAATTTATGTTATGTTCTATTCTAGGGTTTGGGTATCCCCTATCCTTGGAAGCTTTCTTAAAACCCCAAATAAAAACCATATATTTCTTTTTCACATGAGCCTATTCTATAAAAATATCTATGCATATTGGCCTTAACTACATGACTGTAAACTCCCTGACACATATCTACTAATCATACATTGTTAAAATTAAGGGTTAATAATTACCCCTATAAGGAATTATTATATGATTTTGGGACCTTCTAATTACCTCTCATTTATTACATCAAGAAATACTCATGTGAGATTATAGGTTTTGATTCATTATCGTGATTAGTGAAATAGGGACACAATGTATTAAAAATAATGGATCCAATTTCATCTTGGTCACATTACATTAAACTACACAGTATTTGATCTATCATCTATGACCTTAAATAGCTCAAAGTGTCCTACCTTATATAGAATAAATCCCATACACATAGATCTGTGTAGGAATTCACTACCATGAAGACCCCTATTTTTATGAAATATTTTTACAATACATGAACAATGTGTTTATTGATTCATGTTATCAAAGGATATGTATGGACACCAAGATCTCTGATCCTATACCTGGCCAAAAATTATATCAAAAAAATTACCCTTCTTTCCATAGTGTATGGGCCTCCACATTCACAAAAGGTTTTCTCAAGTGCACTAAATTAAGGTGTAACACAATCATCTTCCCATGCATGTGATTTTTATCTTTGTAAAAGGGGTTTCTTGATCATAATTACATGTAGCTTGATTTTTGTTACAAATGGATACATAGAGATTCATGAATCACTTATCATTTTCCCAACCACAAATCTTAATAAAATCCATGATCTGTCTTGTTATTCAAATACCATAATTAACATCAGATTTCCCCTTAAGAGTCTTAGCATTGAGACAAGTCCATCTTGTTTTGTGTATGATCAAATCATAGAAAATCATCTGGATAAAGGCGTTTTCACATAATGATAAATTGTATGGAATGAGTTACATCCAATAAGAACATAAACTACTTAGAGTACCCTTCCAATCATGACATAATCTTCTTATTCTAAAATTAGATCCATGTGATGACTTCTCTAGAACAGGGATCCCTATTCATGATCTCATAGTGAAATGAAAATTTCCCACCGATATATTAGATAGATTTATATATCGGCCTCTAGGATATATTCTTCCATAAACTTTTGTTGAGATATAATACCCATATATGCAAGATCTCACCGCACCTGAAAGTGATCTTTTATTCAGGGATTCTAAAAACATGGTTTCATTCAACCATATATCATTGTCATAGTTCACCTAACCTATGATCCGAACAATACTCATCCATATAACAACTATTTTTTCCTTGAATATTATTCCTTTAGGATATGTAGGGACAACATGGTCTCTTATCCGAGCCTCAACAACAAATTCCACTTACACCAGTTGATCCCTGATGATGATACTTTTCACCATTCACGTTAGGTTTTCTTGTTTTCTTCTAACACCTAAGTTCCTACATATTAAATCTTTGTCACTAATATTTGATCCAGATTAGTGCATGGGATTCCAATAAGAACTACATGTGTCTTCATTCATATTCCTATAGGATCTGTATTGTGTAAGAACTGGGTTCTTCCTCTAAGTATGGATCTTTCCTTTTCAGTTTATACTTTTAAAAATTGGGGGAAGGAGGTCAAGGGATGGATAGAGTCCTGTTACAAGACATGAATGGGGACTAAAAATCGTGTACTTTTATGTGTATGCTATGTATGGATGGATACATAGCATGTAATACCAGTACATAACCATGTAATGACCTGGATAGGATTTGGACATACACGACATGTAGTGTCAAATACGTTTTGTGTACATTTTTTTTATTATTAGGTCGGGTGATAGAGTCTCTTTTTGGACAGACATAAACAACTCCTTTTTGACGTATGACGTGCCTTGAAAATATGAACGAGGGCTTGGATCCTAATTTGTCATATGATCTTTGATACGAGCATTGTTAGAACTATTGGAATACTCATAGTGAGTACAAGATTTCCCCTGATCCTTTCTTCCTGATTTCGTATCACTATTGAGTTATCAAAGGTTGAGTATTTTTTCTCATTTTGTAGATCTACTCCATTCTAGGTTGAATCAAAGATCAAAGTTGGATGAGAAGAGTCGTACAAGTAAAATGTTTGTGGTATTGTGACTTTGTTTATTATCAAGTTGATTATATACGCCAGAGTGTCATGCATCCATTTTCAGGTGTTGCCTAATTGAGTATTGACCTGTGTTGTTACCTAATGTTGATTAGGTAATTGATTAAATGGTTATAAGTCATGTTTGATATTTTTTCCATGATTTAGGGCCACCACGGGGGTTCTTATTCCCTTAGATGACCAATGTCTAGCCGTTTGGCCTTGGATGCCCATGAACATGACTTTGAATTCCTTTTATGGGTTATTTGGAATGGAATTGGTCAATTGAATGATTTTCCCATGTGTGTTACATTCTTTTTAGCCATGTAATATCATAGGTTACATGTGTTATTGTTATTCTGAAATGATTATACACTATGCTTGTCCTGGATACATAATGAAATGATTATATACTGGTTTTTGACATTGGCACATGTTCAAATGATTATACACTGTGTTTTAAACCATATTGACTGCTGAAATGTTTATATAGCTAGTTTTGATCCAGTTTGATGTTATGTTCTACCATGGTTATATAGTTTTGGTTAAACACTCCATGATTGATACTTTAATTCCACATTAGAATGTTAGGAATGGACTTAGTTATAAATTGAATAATTAAATTAAATTACCAATGACATGTCTTCCAAGAAAAAGCATGAGCTTGGATTTTATCTTCACCCATACCTGATGGAATTGTCTTCTAAGACATTTGTTGTGCTTACTTTTGAGAACATGTTGTTTATTACTTTCACTATTGTAAACTACCTATTATATATATATATATATATATTCATTAAAATATAGACACATATCATTGGTGGTATTCTACTATGATTTAGTCTCACACCCAGGTTGGGTCATGCATTTGGGCCCAAATAGATTATAAGATTGCTGGTGTTGATCCGGGAAAGTGTCGTTCTACTGTTACTTGATTTGTTATTTAGGAGCAGGAGAGTACGGGACTGAGCTATTCCTTATGATGGTTCTTAATTTCCTTTGTTATTTTAAGACTTTGGAACATATATTCTGGATTTATGTAGTGTACATGTTTTGTCTATTTTCATAGAACATAACATGTTGCATCATCTATTGTATAAAATGATGTTTGGTTTCTTATCATTATTTCATTGATAGCTTCAGTTTTATGGTAGTTACTGCTTCCACTATTGTATGTTATTATTCTGTTGTGTTACACTCTACTAATGAGGTTATAGTTTCCCCAATATCACACCCAAGGACCTCACTGCTAGTTAGAAGCCTCTAGTATTTGGGAAAATTTTCTTGAAATCATGTGGCCAACTGGGTATGGAGTACCAATTCAATGGAATCCAAATATGGGATATTAAAAAATGGTATCAGAGGAGTTTTCTTTTTTAGTATGTATTACTATGGTGACATGATAAAGGGATAGAAAAGAAATGGATTTTGTTAGTTAGTTTTCCTCAGAAGTAGTTACCCCGTGTACAGGGAAAATCTAAATTACCTCAAATTGAATTCTGATTTTTGGATTTTTAACTATTACAGTTGATTCCATTTCACTATTGCGTGATGCACTAGTAATTATGATATTATTATTGATATCATTGTGGTTTGTTTTGTTGAAACCCAATGAGAAGAGGGTATGTCATCTCATGCATCATATAGGCACTTATTAGAAGTCACATGTAATGTGTTTTTTCCATTCCATTTAGAGGGTATTACTAGTTTCATGTTGTTGTGATATATGTTGTTCCAGATATGAATTTTATTGTAATATATATTGTGAATGGTATGTCTATTGTTGTGATAAGTTTATTGGTATGTATCACGGTTGAATTCGACGGACACCAAACTTTGGTTCTTGAGGATCTTGGGCCCTCTTGGATCATAATTTTGCGGATCATGTTTCAGGCATGGAATATAGATTATCATGTTATGTTCTATATGTGGTTCCAAGATTTTATTAGTTGGGATTATGTTCCTGCACGGATCGGAATTTTTCACACCATTGTTTTATTTTTAAAAAAACAGGAGTTATGTGGATGTTTCTGAGGCCTACTTTTCGGAAACTCCGAAAACACAGTGTGTGGACCTATGGAAACATTCCATGTGTTCTTCATTTTGAGAAGAAAATAACTTTTTCAAGTATACTCTGTGTGCTATGAATACATGTCATGTGGTAGATTGTTCTATCTCGGACCATGTGAGAGAAAACACAGGTTGTTGAGTTTTGATCAGAACAGGACATGTACCTTATGTACACCCTGTGTAGTTTTACATAGGCAGACTTGTATGGATCTGGAAATTTAAAATTACATGGCTAGGAGGGAATAATTTATTACACAATGTGGTTAACCCTAACACACCATGTACCTAGGACATTTAAACGAACAAGGAAGGTGGGGGTACACGCCCAAGTTAGAGCTTAAGTATACACACTGTTTATTTTCCTTACATGGTGTGTACTCTTATTTTGTTTACATTTTAGGATTTTCAAATCATGTTTAGTTCTTGCACACTTGAACTGCATACCGTGATGGATAATCTTATACTGAGGTGTATGTTCTGGACTTTTCAGTGAAATCCCACTATGAGGAACACCGGTAGTATGTCGAAAGGGTGGTGATGGAAATACCCTAGAGGTAGTAGGCCATAGAATACAAGTGGATCCCCTAGTAGTTCCAGCTAAGGCATTGAAGGGTTTTTCTATATGCAGGTGCTAATACACAATTATGTGACAACTTCAGGCACTTTATGCATACTTTCTGAGGAGAACCTCAACCTAACACTTCTATGGATGAGATGACTAGAGTGTTCCAACCGCAACATGATCCAAAATTTTAGAGGGATGGGGGAACTTAGGTTTTAGATCCATGGTTAGAGGTTTTGGTATCAATATTTTAGCATTTAGAGATTTCTCCTATGTGGAGAGTCAATCTCATGACTTCTATGTTGTGTTATTCTTCTAATAGATGGTGGGATTTGGTTACTCCAACAGGAAATCATCAAGATATTCCTTAGGAAGACTTCCAGAGAGTATTCTATGAATATTTCAATCCTGAGATGTTGAGGGACAACAAATCCCAGTAGTTCATGAATTTGGAGTAGGGTGCTCTACCATTTATGGATTAGTCAGCTCATTTTACTTAGCTCCACAGCTTCGCACCTATTATGATGGGTGACGATCTTTCACAAGCTATGCAATTAGAGGTTGGTCTCACGTATGACATTCGATCATAGGTTGATATCATTCATCTGACTAATATATTTTCAATAGTGAACTAGAAAATTATTATTGAGTGAAATCCAATAGAATCTAGAGGTGTGAGCCAGGTTGGTTCGGCACCGAGATTTGGTATTATCTCGACAGGTAGAAGAAAGCATCGTTTGAAGCTTACTCACAGCGAATATAGTAGTCAGAACGTTGCCTCAAGTATATAGGTTAGGTTCTACCATTGCGGAAAATTTTTTCACACAAAACCATTCTACTCAATGGACCCAGTTGAATACCAAGCTTGTGAAAATATAGGCCATCTATAGTTCTTCTGTAGGACGTTTCCAATGGCGACTAGTGAGAGAAGATCTGTATATACTTTACATTTCGGAGTAAAGAAAATAGGTACTCCCCAATCGGGGAAATAGAATATTCCAGGCCTCTTAGACCAAGGTGTTTGTTTTGGATGAGGTAGCCAGACTCTAGGTTTTCAAATATAGTAGAGTGGATCAGCTCAGGGTAGCCAGGTTGTATTGTTGGCCCGCGGTTCAGCCTGGACTTTTACAATATAGAAACCCCATCTAGAGCTGGATCCCAAAATTTCTATTATCATAGATACAATTCTAATCTCCCCAATTATAGCTTCTGAACTTTTTGATATAGGGGTTTGAAATAGTTTCATATTTATAAATGTTATGAAAAGCCTTGGGAGCTCTATTTTCACCATCATCATCCGGATTTTTATTAAGAGGGGGGGTAGAAATGAATCTGGGGGAGCAAGGCTATGGGGGTCAAATGTGGGGAAGCCCAAGGGCATCCCCTTGGATAATGTTACTCCCTATAAGAGTCAATCCATGAAGGTCATATATAAAGAGATTCTCCAGTCCATGAATCTTGAAGGGGGCCAGGTAGTATTCTGGATTGTTACCCTCCATCCACATGTGGGATACATTAATATTATTTTCATGGAGGTCATGGAATTTTTGAATGACGTACTCAATAGACCACATGGTGTAACCAAGACCCTTGAGGGCATTGTGAACAGGGAGTCTGTTTCTGCCTCTGTGAGGATGACCCCCATTTGTTGGAATATCGAGAGGCCCATGATCATGGTGTTTGCCTCTACTAAAAGTAAAAATCTATGGACCAACCGAGTGGAGAAGACTAGTATAACCGAGCCATTGGAGTTGTGGATAATTCCCCCTCCTCGCATGAGCCCCGTGACACAGGATCCATCAATGTTAAGTTTGAGGCCTCGTAGTAGGGGATTCCAATTGACCCATCTTCTAACGAAGTTACTGCGAATGGGAGCATGTCCATGAGGGTAGGGTAAGATTTTTTGCAGGGTGGGGGCCTCCCTTCCGATGTTCACAGCCCTATCTAGATAAAGTAGGTGGTTTTTAGTCCAGATCGTGATCGCCCGGGTAGAAGAGGACACACTATCATGAAGAATTTTGTTCCTGGCATGCCATATGCACCAACAGCCTGCACTCAGAACCCGAGAGTGCGCTTTTTCCTCTAACCTCTGAGCCCCCAATCCATGTAACCAGTGCGCAAGGAAGGGATCCTCTACCAAGGCTGGAATCTAGATACCGTTAAAGTCACCAAAACCTGTCCAGATGGCTTCACCCAGTTTCTCTTGAAAAATAGATGATCAATACAATCCTCCTTATGCTCCTTGTATCAGACACAGTGGGAGGCCATACACATGCCACAACACTTGATGTTCTCATCCGTGGGTAAGTCTCTATTGTGAATCCTCCATGTGAGGAAGTTGAACTTTATTGGGATGGCTCGATCCCACAACACACCATTCCAATCATCCACCTCTGCATGCGGGTGGGATACTACACAGTAATCCTTGGATTTAAAGTATCCAGAATGGGATGGGGCAAAAACACATTGATTTGGGGACAAAGAAATTGCGATGAGGTGTGACATGTATATTTTTTCCCTATTCGGAACTGCATTGGTGAAGGATGGATATTTGTTGGCCTCCTTGTAGAAGATTCTTGTGGAAGGAAATATTGGGTAACTGATGTACTCCCCATAGTAGTTATCATGCCAGAAAAAAATCTCTCATGTTCTGACGATCCAGAGAGAGTGGTCCCTAAGTAGGGACATGAGGGGAATGATCCCACGCCAGAAGGGGGAGGCGTGACTGTCCCTATCAACCCCTTACCTTTCGTGATAGAGGTTCATGGGTTGTCCCCAGAGGGATCGTTTTTTCAGCACCTCCCAAGCCATTTTCGCATGCATGCATGATAGGGCATCAGAGAGACTTCAGAAATTAATACCACCATCATTGAAAGTCCATGATAACTAACTTCAGGAGGACCAATGCCTCCTTCCCTCGGCATGGGGATCTGATACGTACCCTACAATAATTCTATCCATGCACCAGATAACCCCCTTGGGGACCTTGATTGCAGATGGGGCATGGATTGGGGTAGTCAGGAGAACACTGTTGATCAAGGAGATCCTATATCCAAAGGAAAGGTATCGATTGTTCCAATTGTGAGACACTGCAATGAGTTCCCCCTTGAGATTGTTGGGTGTTTCTTTATTTGGGATCCCTATGTCTTAGAGATGAAAATCTTTGAGGTCATCCTTGGAATGGATTGGATGGTATCTTTTAAAGACTTTTGTGATTTCAATCATTGTAGGGTGAGTTTCATGTCACCAGGGGTGGATTGTTTATACAAAAGGGAGAGTGGTATTTCCAAGAAAGATGAGTTGGACCCGAGTATCATGGGTTAAGTGGGATTATAGAACCAATTTCCAGTTTATATTTGTAAGACCAGAAAATATGTCATATGGATTTTCCTCCAATGGTTGATCATTTCTTGGAAATCTTCTCGGAGGAACTTTCAGGTTTACCTCAAGTAAGAGAGGTAGAGTTCTCTATTTATCTAGTACTAATAGTTTCATTGGTATGCATTCCTCCTTATAAGATGGCTATGATGGAGTTAAAAGATCTCAAGAGGTTAATAAAGGATATAGAGGCTAAGGGTTTCATCTGACCCAGTACTTCTCCTTTGGGTTCTCCCATCCTTTTTTGTAAAAAAGGAAAATGTTACCCTCAAACTAAGAATGGATTATCAAAAATTGAACCAGATAATGGTTAAAAGTTGATATCCCTTTCCACCGATAAATGACCTATTTGATCAGCTTCAAGGATATCAAGTGTTCTCAAAGATTGACATGAGATCATTTTATCACCAGGTTCTTGTTTGACATGCAGACATACCTCGTAAAACCTTTCATAGAAATTATGAGCTTTATGAGTATCTTCTTATTTATTTTAGTCTTATGAACACACCAGAGGTTTTCATGGCGTTGATGAACCAAGTGTTTCGTCCATAATTGGATTCTTTTGCGGTGCTTTTCATGACTGAAATCTTGGTGTATTGTCAAAATTGACACAATCATGCCAACTATCTTGAGATCACTCTGAATACAGTGAGAGAGCATCAGTTATATGATAAGATCATAGAGTGAAACTTTTGGAGGGGTTAGATTCACTTTATGGGTCACAAAATCTCAGATATAGAAGTATCTGTGGACTTAGATAAGGTGAAAGACGTAGTTACCTGGGAGCAGTCCAAGAATGTATTTGAGGTGCAGAGTATTCAAGGGATGGATGGTTACTACAAGAATTTCAATCAAGAAATATCATGATTATTAGTTATAAGGATGGGCTTAACAAAGAAGGGTGTGAAGTATGTATGGTGAGATTCTTGCAAGATGAACTTTTAGGAGATGAAAGGTAGATTAACATCAGAACTGATATTGATTTTTTTAGAGCCAAGTATGAGGTATATTGTGTACTGTGACGCATCAGGTATAAGGCTGGGGGAAGTGATTATGCAAGGGGATCAGTCCTTGCGTACGAGTCTCAGATGTTGAGACAACATGAGAAGAACTAACAGACACACGATCTTGAGTTATTCGCGGTTGTTCATGCCTTACAGTATGGGAGACATTACTCGTTGGGGAGAATTAAGTGGTGTACACAAACCACAAAAGTATCAAGTACATAATTAATCAACATGATTTAAATTTAATGTGGTGAAGGTGGGTGGAATACCTTAAGTATTTTGACTTTTATCCTGCCAACATACCTGGAAAAATCAATGCATTGGTCGATCCACTAATCAAGAGGACTCAAATATAGGCAATGTAGCAAGCCAGTAGTGTGTGTCACCTAATGGTGTTATTCTCTAAGATGCATCTAGAGGTTCACGATAGGTAGGGGAATACTTTTCATACATCCTTAGTTGTTACCTCTACCTTACTAGACAGAGTGAAGATGAGGCAGTAATCAGATTCCAAAGGCCATGTTCGATGAGAGAGTATGTTAAGAGAGTACCCTCCTCCTGGTTGGACGATAAGAGAGGATGATGTTTTGTCATTAAATGGTCATGTATGGGTGTCAGCGAACATGTGCGAGAAGTTGATGTAGGATTTTCATGCTTCAGTTTGGGTGGTGCATTCTAGTGTCACCAAGATGTATCGGGATTTACATCCTCAGTACTCGTGTCCAAGTATGAAGGGAGATTTTTCGAGTTTTGTCATGAGATTTTCCACCTATCAATAGGTCAAGGTGGAAAACCAATGACCAGAAAAACTTTTACATCAGCAACCCATTCCTGGGTGGAAATGGAATGATGTAGCGATTGATTTTGTGACGGGTTTACTGTGGTCTCCCCGATGTAATGATAAATTATGGGTTGTGGTTTCTAGTCTTATGAAGGATGAACATTTCTTACCTATCATGGAAACATTCAATGTTGATGTTCTTTGTAGGTTCTACATAAGGGAGATTGTAAGACTACATGAGATTACACATTCCATCATTTTAGATATGGACACTCATTTACATATTGTTTCTATAAATGGATAAAGGGGGATTTCGGTACACAGATGATTCTGAGCACAACTTACCACACTCAAACAAATGGCCAGTTAGAGTGCATGAATCAGGTACTGAACAAAATTATAGGGGCATGTATCCAAGATTTTGGGGGTTTCAGGGAGACACTCATACCACTTGTTGATTTCTACTACAAAAATAGCTTCCAGAGTACTATTCATATGGCAACATACAATGCTTTGTATAGTAGGCCATGCTGATCACCCTTGCATTGGATGGAGGTAGGAGAGGCAGCAATGATGGGACCTCATCTTATCGATGAAACCACTGAGTCAGTTCGGTTGGTTCAGAAGCAGAAGGATACTACAATGTTTTGTCAGAAAGCATATGTTGATTGTCACAAACGACCGTTGGATTTTGTGGTCAGGGATTAATTTTTCTTACATGTCGCACCGAGGATGGGACATTAGAGAATAAGGAGGTTGGGTAAGCTTTCACCAATAGGTGTTGGTCCGTTTGAGATTCTAGAGAGGGTCAGGATGGATTCGTATCTATTGCATTTACCTCATAAGTATAGGGATATTCATGACATCTTTAATATTTTTCAATAGAGACATTGCATTTTGGGTCTGTGTCACACATTTCAGCCTGAGGAAGTGGAGTTTCATGAAGATGTGTCCTTGGAAGATCATCTCATTCGTATTGTGGATCGTAGCATGAAGGTTCTCCATGGATGATCTATTCCTTTGGTACGGGTTCTATGGTAGGACAGTTGAGTGTAGGATGAGACTTAGGAGAGGGAGCTCAACATATGATCACAGTGGTTGGAGTTGTTTCCAGATTGTTCTTCATCACACATAGAATGGAAATTTTTGGGATGAATTACTTTAAGGGGGAATTTTTAAAAAACCTGATTCTTCTTTTAAGGTAAGGATCTTTCTATTTCAGTTTATAAATATAAAAATGGGGGGAAAGTGGTCAAGGTATGGTTGTAGGACTATTACATTATGTGGCTGGAGATTATATGCCATGTACTTTTATGTACACACTGTGTATAGATGGCTACACTCTATGTAATCACAATACACTACCATATAATGACCTGGACATGATTTATACGGACACCGTATGTAGTCTCAAGTACACACTTGTTAATTTTTTTTAATTATTAATTGGGTTAATAGCATTGTTTTTGCAGACAAAAAAAATGACTCCTATTAGACGTACGAAGCGATCTGAAAACCTGAATGAGGTTTTGGGTCCAGATTCATTGTACTCTCTCCAATTCAAACACTGTCAGATCCTTTTGTGTAGAGACCCAAAGCTTGACATACATTGACATTACATTACATTAGCGTAATACTTAGTACTTAACAAAAACACACACACAAGGATCGTAATAGTTTAGTGTCTTTGGAAACTCAGAATATAATCTTCTAATCCTGGTGAAAGATCTTCAACATCTCCCATAAAGATCTTCCTTTTTTTAATACCTAAAACCTTTATTTATATCCTAGGGAAAAGAAAACATAAAAGGGTGAGCTCAAATTCTCAGTAAGGGTAAACAAAAGAAATATCAATCACATCATATACATAAGCACATAACTTTTGTAAATCTTAACCTGTAAAAGAGATCATAATTTCATAACCTGGGATAACTCGTGGCAGTGAAATGTAATCACAATAATCATAACTTAAAACATTAAACTTTGTGCCATACACACATAATCATAGAGAATCATTTCTTGTTAGTCAAGACTCATTTCCAAGACTATCTTAGTGGACAAAGTCCCTTTCTGAACCGAGTCACCCTCGTTTCAGTCCTGTTTCACTGAACCGGTATAACCTACCATTCTAGCCATCTCTATCTCATGAGATATAAAATCTTTACCTAATGAATTGGAATGAGATTTAGGTCCCACCCATCTCATAATGATACCATTCTTATGTGTGCCACAAAATCATAAATCATACCTCATTTCATAACCCATGTAATACAAATGGGAATCTTAAGCATCATGACATCATAAAACAATTCATATAAGATAAAGGAATTCATAAAAATAATTCCATCACAACATAATCAAATCAATGTAATAATATGGATAAAAACAGAACCCTTTATTATCTTAGATGGAAAATAATTTTGATAAAACACTTGAACTCCATTCTTGAGGAAAATATCATTTCTTCTTCAAAAACATTTTTCCTTTCTTAACATGTCATACAACTTTAAACTAAAAGAAGTTGATTAAAGATAAACTTGAAAACTTGTAAAGGAAGCGGCTTGTAAATAATGTTTCAAAAATCCATTCATGCTGTATAAGTTAAAAAAAACATTCTTCTCGTACTTTTGTCGGAAAAGTCAAAAAGTACCTCATACGAAAAATAACAAAAGATTCCTTTCATATCTTTTACTAAAAACTCACCAAATGGTAAAATAGGTTTTAAACAATTTTATGTGGATGTAAATAATATTACATATTGAGAAAACATGGATGTGGATGCTAAAATACACCCCAGTAACTTTCAAAGTATAAACAATCTCGGATAAAAATGAGATTGTGATATTTCCCTTACCTTAGGTCCGATTTGCTTCGTAAGTGTCCGAACCTCCTGTATAATGATTTAAATAATGTCATTGACTTATTACATAATCATATTCATTGTTATGATATCATATATGGTTCACTAATGACTTTATATTACCCGTTCTTTTGTAAATTCCATGTTAAATTGCGTTTTGGGTAAAATTGTTTCATTTGTCGTCCGTGTTTTGACATGTAATTTTTCATATGATTACTTAGATCATGATTAATTAAATCCAGAATATAAAACATGATTTATATATATATATATTTAGAATATACATATATATAATAAATCAGTAAATGGAATGAAATACACCGTTCATGGAGACGGTAGGCCGTACGTACGCATGAACGCTATTTTCGTTTCCTTATTGAGTTGAACGGAATTAAGTAGATGACATACATATATATACACATAAATCCAGTATCATTATTATGTCATATATTTCATGATTACTTATTATATATACTTTATAATCATTCATGAATGGTTAAAGTGGAGAATGAATCTCATCGCATCGTGGAGACGGTAGTCCGTATGTACGCACGAGCGATGATATAGTTCTCATGATCGTGGGACTATATTGGAGTGTATGTATACTATTTAAGAATCAATATCACTTTAAAATAATAATATATAGTTATTATTTACACCATTATACCCATCCAAGTAAGGTGGTGGTGGAAAATAGATTTCACCACGGCGTGGAGATGGTATTCCGTACGTACGCACGCGCGGTGATTTCATTTTCCGTAGAATGGATAGATGGTGAAATAGGATAGTTTCATACTAATAATAAAATATCAGTATATGAGTGATACTGATGTTATTACTTCATAATGAAACAACCTAAGAAGAAGAAGTGGAAGAAGAAATAAAGGTGAAAGAATCGGTAACGGAAATTACCTCTTCTTTGAAGCGCCTCTTTGAGACCTCCTCTTAGAGCACTAAAATTGGTCTTTGAGGAAGACAAGAACCTCTAGGATGTTGCTAGGGAAGTGGAGAAGAGAATTTGGCAGGGTTTGGACGAGCTTGAAGGCTCAAAGTTGTGTGAGGAAGAGAGGGAGGGGGTGCCCTTTTATAAGGGAGGAGAGGGGCACCTTTGGAATAACTAAATATATTATTTTATTATAAAGTCAAGTTCAGTTTTAAATAGCTCAAAATTGATTTATTTCTAGTATAAGGTTGGGATGGGTCGAAATCATCTCATCCAATAGAATTTAGACAAGTTCAGGTTCCTATTTTAACCTTATCATTTAGATATAACATTAAGTTAAATAATTTTACTTTTACCGTGTCTTCTTGTGTTCTTATACTATAAGGTTAATAAACTTACTATAAGAAGCCAAACGACCACCAAATTGTTTATTATTAATATATATAACCTCATCTAAGTCATTTGGCCGAACCTTAGATTTTTAGGAATAAAATAACAATTAATAATATAATATTTGTTTTAAAAACTATTTTATGTCAATTTTGACACTATTTAGTAATTGATTTTTGTGAAAATCATAAAAGAATGATAAGTTCAAAAAAGGTTAATTAAATCAATAATAACATGTCATATTAACCGATAAAATTAGTGTAATTCATAAAAAGTATTAGATTACATTTATTTTGGTATTTATAACGTCAATTATGTCAATATTTCATTAATAAGATAATTAGTGCATCATCATTGTGTCATAAATAAATTAAATTATATGATGTCTAAAAATTACAAATAAAATACCATTATGTAGGAAATCTTTTTATCTTTATAATGAATATTTAAAATCGAATTTATCTTATATATAACTCTATATTAAAAATGTTTTAGTAAATAAACTTTGATTTTAACTCTTTTAACCCTTCTTTAAATATATTAATAATAAATGTCCTAATCTAATCCAAGTGGGCCTAAATGGTCATATTTTATTCCTAAGTTTTTTTTGGTCGAATTAAACGTATCCAATAGAATTAGGACATGTGTCAGGGTAATAATAATATCATTTTTACCCTTAATTACCATATTTACTTTTAACCGTGGTAAATAAAAGCAAAAAGTTACTATTCACCAACACTTATTTTCATCTCATTGAACCACATTTTACTTACTGACATCAACCATGTATCTTGAATTTTTGAAATTCCACTCACAGAAGTGGTAAAATTAAGTTTTATGAAAAATTCAGTTTTTTTTAACTACCACTTAGTGGTTTCACTATTCATCAAAAATTGAAAGTTTTCAGAAAAATACCAAAAATTAGACCTAAGATATATTTGATATTATGAATTCAAAAATGATGTCTATTTTATCAAATTCAAAACATATCAGTTGCATTAATTAATTTAAAAATTAATTCCCATCGTCAAAACAAATAGCGTGTTCTTAAGAGATAATAACAATCAAAAGATTGACACTTGTTTATGACTGGTTTAAATGTGAAATTACATCCAATGACCAACATTGTATTAAATTGTAAAAATATATTCTAAATATAATTTAAAACCACTCAAATTAATAATTTATCACTATTAATTATTTTGATTAAAAAGTTGTTTTTAATTATAATTTAGTAATTTTCACTATTCATCAGAATATGAAAGTTATCCGAAAGGTACCAAAATTTCTCCTTTGGCTAAATTCGATACTCCGAATCCAAAAATGAAGTCCATTTTGAGAGCTAAAATTTCTTAAATTTGAAAAGGTGGTTATTACTATTCATAATAGCTAGTTTTAATAATATTTTAATAGCATATCGTTGTTTAGTGAAACTCGGTATTGCGTACTACACACTCTATCGAGGAAGGTCGCGATTGCGTATAATACAAGGAAAGTCAAGGATGCGTGTTGAGCAAGCTCCTTTTGGTGTAGCGTACAACACAAGACATTAATGAAATTAAAAAGAATATTTTTATAAAATCTCGGGGTGTTACATTCTACCCCCCTTAAAATGAATTTCGCCCTCGAAATTCGTCGGGGTTATAAATGGTTTACTATTTGAAAGTTTCTTTGATAGAAACCCACATTGTAAAAAGGAATACGAAAACTAATCTTTAAAAACAAAAGTATGAAACGTAACGGTTACCCAAATAAACTAATCAATGGGTTTCCACATAGGTGAAAATATGGATATGGAAGAGAAATCTAACCATCATGTTCTGATGGATAGTGGTAGAGAACATGGCTATGGAAAAGCTAGCAATCACAAAGCCATAAATTTGTGACGATCTAAGGTACCATCTGATTCATCAGATATAAGAGAACTAAGACAACATTTTTGGTTTTCAAGATCATTTCCCTAAAGTTGATGAAATTGGAATTAGAAGAAATACTTTCGTGATTTTGGTATAGTCTCACCGTTTGTCGTTCTTTGGACAATTTCCACTTCATATCTTAAAGAAATGAAGTTGAATTTTTCATTCCTGATGTGTTAGCAGATCATGTGATAAAATGATGGGTCATTCCATCTCTTTCAAACACAAGTTTAGCAAAAGTTATAAGTCCATCTTATGGTTAATCGTATATGGTTCCAAAAATGAACTTATACATCATATATCATACCGCTTAATAAAATAAAACTAGTTTCTACTAACCAAGGACTTCCTGTAGGCCAGTGGTAGGTGATAAAGGCCAGTCGCACTTCAGTTGTGGGTTCGATTCCCACAGCCTTTTCTGACGCGATGGGTTGTCGCCTGTCCTGCAGGTTTTCCTTTTTCTAAAACTACATTACTATAACATCCCATCAATATTATCAAATAAAAGTTATATCCTTAAACAATACTAACTTATGTCCAACATAATCCATTCCAATCTTTAGGCTTATCTAAAATACTTCGGTCCACTCTCATAACATAGTGAAAACGATTACCAGGGATTTAATACCATCGTTGATCCCCATATATAATAAGATATGTTTTTTTAGTCACATTCCAAACATTCAAAGTCTTTAATCATGTATTCTCTTGAATACCCATTGAAACCTAGTGAAAACATGAATGCAGTTAAAAGTTAACACTTTCCACATACCAAAATCCTCAAAATTCTATATACTCAAACCATGATATCACTTAGTCCTTATATCAATCATGAGCTCATGAATACTGTCAAATATTTCATTTTCTTGTTTTCCCTTCATTATGCACATCTCATTCTTTTTCCAAAAATATCTCAATCACTTTCTATGGTTACTGGTACCATAAAATTATTGAAAACCACAATAGACCAATACATAAATATTTCAATATGCCACGATACTATATACAACAATATTTCGGAATCCCATTACATAAACACTTAATCATTCCACCACATCATTGTCATATTCAACACCGCCAATAGTGATCGCATGTGACCGCCCTTTGTCCTTTTCCTTAATTGGTTTCTCTTGTTGACCATCACTAACCCTTGGATTAGGGCATTTATTAGCATAATGCCCCATTTCCTTGCACTTGAAGCATTGAAGTGTTGGTGGTGCGTTCTCTGTAGTGTTTGTTTTATTCACATCATTGGAAACCCTTTTTCCATTACTTCAACACTCAGCTGCTTGATGACCTTCTTTTCCACACTTAAAAAATTTTCTAGTCCCTTTAAGACAATTTCCACCATGCTTCTTTCCACACTTTGTGCATAAGGAAACATGCATCTTCTTTTCACCATTATTATGAGATTTCTCCTTGAAATCCATTTCTCGTTTCTTGTCAAAACCATGAGATGGATATGTAACACCAACTTCCATTTCTACCTTGAGAGCACAACGCACAACTTCTTCATAGCTACTGATTTCTCTTATAGCTAATGCCCTTCGAAGACTTGGTTTTAAGCCACTGAAAAATCGATCAACTTTACTTTCAGGTTGGATGATAATGCCCGATGCATACCTTGCAAGTCTTGTAAAATTCGCTTCTTATATACCAACAGATTCATCATCCTTCTTCTTCAGCTCAAGAAACTCCTTTTCCATCTTTGTTCGATGAATACGAGTGAAGTACTTACTGAAAAACAAGTTCTTGAACTTGTCCCATTCCATGGACTCAATTTCAACTCTTGGCCTCGTATTCTTGATAAGATTCCACCCTTGATAAGCTTCACCTTCCAAACGATATACTGCTAAGATGACTTTATCATGTTCAGAACATTGAAGAACTGAAAATATCTTTTCAGTGGTAACGATCCATTGTTCAGCAACAAGTGGATCGGAAGTCCCACTGAAATAAGGTGGACGTTGCCTCATGAAGGACTCAATAGAAAATTGTTCCCTTCTCTGCTCATTTGGAAGTCCAGAATGATTCATAGCTTGTGTAAGTATAGCAATAAGATTTTTCACTCCATCTCCCATAACATTTGTTTGTTCAGGAGGACAATCATTGCATTGTCCATTGCATTTATCAACACGGTTCCTTCGGGTTCCAGCCATCATCTAAAAACCAAAAAGAATAGTGTGAGAGGCAAAAATCATAATAAAGGGGGAGTAACTTCAATATCTAACATCTTTGGTTTAATCTAATATCGTTACCATAGTTCTAGGAATATATCCTATACGTATACTTATCCTTAGGGACATCCCTAGACATACCTTAGAAATATCTCTAGGGATCTCACTAACGCTTTCGCATCCTAGTTTCCAAAGGTTGACTAAACCTTTCCTATGATACCAACTGTAGAGACCCGAAGCTTGACGTACATTGACATTACATTACATTTGCGGAATACTTAGTACTTAACAAAAACACACACACAAGGATCATAATAGTTTAGTGTTTTGGAAACTCGGAATATAATATTCTAATCCTGGTAAAAGGTCTTCAACATCTCCCATAAAGATCTTCCTTTTTTTACCTAAAACCTTTCTTTATATCCTGGGGAAAAGAAAACATAAAAGGGTGAGCTCAAATGCTCAGTAAGGGTAAACAAAAGAAATATCAATCACATCATATACATAAGAACATAACTTTTGGAAATCTTAACCTGTAAAAGAGATCATAATTTCATAACCTGGGATAACTCATGGCAATGAAATGTAATAACAATAATCATAACTTAAAACATTATTCTGTGTGGCATACACACATAATCATAGAGAATCATTTCTTGTAAGTCAAGACTCATTGCCAAGACTATCTTAGTGGACAAAGTCCCTTTCTGAACCGAGTCACCCTCGTTTCAGTCCTGTTTCACTGAACCGATATAACCTACCATTCCATCCATGTCTATCTCATGAGATATAAAATCTTTACCCAATTCATTGGAGGGAGATATAGGTCTCACCCATCTCATAATGATATCATTCTTATGTGTGCCACAAAATCATAAATCATACCTCATTTCATAACCCATGTAATACAAATGGGAATCTTAAACATCATGACATCATAAAACAATTCATATAAGATAAAGGAATTCATAAAAATAATTCCATCACAAAATAATCAAATCAATGTAATAATAGGGATAAAAACAGAACCCTTTATTATCTTAGATGGAAAATAATTTTGATAAAACACTTGAACTCCATTCTTGAGGAAAATATCCTTTCTTCTTCAAAAACATTTTTCCTATCTTAACATGTCATACAACTTTAAACTAAAAGAAGTTGATTAAAGATAAACATGAAATCTTGTAAAGTAATCTACTTGTAAATAATGTTTCAAAAATCCTTTCATGCCTTATAAGTTAAAAAAACATTCTTCTCGTGCTTTTTTCAGAAAAGTCAAAAAGTACCTCGTACGAAAAATAACAAAAGATTCCTTTCATATCTTTTACTAAAAACTCACCAAATGGTAAAATAGGTTTTAAACAATTTTAGGTGGATGTAAATAATATTAAATATTGAGGAAACATGGATGTGGATGCTAAAATACACCCCAGTAACTTTCAAAGTATAAACAATCTCGGATAAAAATGAGATTGTGATATTTCCCTTACCTTAGGACTGATTTGCTTCGTAAGTGTCCGAACCTCCTGTATAATGATTTAAATAATGTCATTGACTTATTACATAATCATATTAATTGTTATGATATCATATATGGTTCACTTATGACTTTATATTACCTGTTCTTTTGTAAATTCCATGTTAAAGAGCGTTTTGGGTAAAATTGTTTCATTTGTCGTCCGTGTTTTGACTTGTAATTATTCATATGATTACTTAGATCATGATTACTTAATTCCAGAATATAAAACATGATTTATATATATATATATATATATATATATATATATTCAGAATATACATATATATAATAAATCAGTAAATGGAAAGAAATACACCGTTCATGGAGACGGTAGGCCATACGTACGCATGAACGTTGTTTTCGTTTCCTTATTGAGTTGAACGGAAATAAGTAGATGACATACATATATATACACATAAATCCAGTATCATTATTATGTAATATATTTCATGATTACTTATTATATATACTTTATAATCATTCATGAATGGTTAAATTGGAGAATGGATCTCATCGCATCGTGGAGACGGTAGTCCGTACGTACGCACGAGCGATGATATCGTTCTCATGATCATGGTACTGTATTGGAGTGTATGTATACTATTTCAGAATCAATATCACTTTAAAATAATAATATATAGTTATTATTTACACCATTATACCCATCCAAGTAAGGTGGTGGTGGAAAATAGATTTCACCACGGCGTGGAGACGGTATTCCGTACGTACGCACGCGCGGTGATTTAATTTTACGTAGGATGGATTGATGGTGAAATAGGATTGTTTCATACTTATAATAACATATCAGTATATGAGTGATACTGATATTATTACTTCATAATCCAACAACCCAAGAAGAAGAAGTGGAAGAAGAAATAAAGGTGAAAGAATCGGTAATGGAAATTAACTCTTCTTTGAAGCGCCTCTTTGAGACATCCTCTTAGGGCACTAAAATTGGTCTTTGAGGAAGAACATAACCTCTAGGATGTTTCTAGGGAAGTGGAGAAGAGAATTTCTCATGGGTTGGCCGATCTTGAAGGCTCAAAGTTGTGTGAGGAAGAGAGGGAGGGGGTTCCCTTTTATAAGGGAGGAGAGGGGCACCTTTGGAATAACTAAAAATATTATTTTATTATAAAGTCAAGTTCGGTTTTAAATAGCTCCAAATTGATTTATTTCTAGAATAAGGTGGGGATGGGTAGAAATCCTCTCATCCAATAGAATTTAGACAAGTTTAGGTTCCTATTTTAACCTTATCATTTAGATATAACATTTAGTTAAATAATTTTACTTTTACCGTGTCTTCTTGTGTTCTTATACTATAAGGTTCATAAACTTACTATAAGAAGCCAAAAGAACACCAAATTGTTTATTATTAATATATATAACATTATCTAATTCATTTGGCCGATCCTTAGATTTTTAGGAATAAAATAACAATTAATAATATAATATTTTGTTTAAAAACTATTTTATGTCAATTTTGACACTATTTAGTAATTGATTTTTGTGAAAATCATAATAGAATGATAAGTTCGAAAAACGTTTATTAAATCAATACTACCATGTCATATTAACCTATAAAATTAGTTTAATTCATAAAAAGTCTTAAAGTACATTTATTTTGGTATTTATAACGTCAATTATGTGAATATTTCATTAATAAGATAATTACTACATCATCTTTGTGTCATAAATAAATTAAATTATTTGATGTCTAAAAATTAAAAATAAAATAACATTATGTAGGAAATCTTTTTATCTTTATAATTAATATTTACAATCGAATTTTTCTTATTTATAACCCTATATTAAAAATGTTTTAGTAAATAAACTTTGATTTTAACTCTTTTAACCCTTCTTTAAATAAATTAATAATAAATGTCCTAATCTAATCCAAGTGGGCCTAAATGGTCATATTGTATTCCTAAGTTTTTTTTTGGTCGAATAACACTTATCCAATAGAATTAGGACATGTTTTAGGGTAATAATAATATCATTTTTACCCTTAATTACCCTATTTACTTTTAACCGTGGTAAATAAAAGTAAAAAGTTACTATTCACCAAAACTAATTTTCATCTCATTGAACCACATTTTACTAACTGGAATCAACCGTGTCTCTCGGATTTTTGAAATTCCACTCACAGAAGAGGTATAATTAAGTTTTATGAAAAATTCAGTTTTTTTTACTACCACTTAGTGGTTTCACTATTCATCAAAAATTGAAAGTTTTCAGAAAAATACCAAAAATTAGGCCTAAGCTATATTTGATATTATGAATTCAAAAATTATGTATATTTTATCAAATTCAAAACATATAAGTTGCATTAATTAATTTAAAAATTAATTCACATCGTCAAAACAAATAGCGTGTTCTTAAGAGATAATAACTATCAAAAGATTCACACTTGTTTATGACTGGTTTAAATGTGAAATCACATCCAATGACCAACATTTTATTAAATTGTAAAAATATATTCTAAATATACTTTAAAACCACTCAAATTAATAATTTATCACTATTAATTATTTCGATTAAAAAAATTGTTTTTAATTATAATTTAGTAATTTTCACTATTCACCAGAATATGAAAGTTATCTGAAAAGTACCAAAATTTCTCCTTAGGCTAAATTCGATACTCAGAATACAAAAATGAAGTCCATTTTGAGAGATAAAATTTCTTAAATTTTAAAATGTGGTTATTACTATTCATAATAGCTAGTTTTAATAATATTTTAATAGCATATCGTTGTTTAGTGAAACTTGGTATTGCGTACTACACAAGCTATCGAGGAAGGTCGTGATTGCGTGTAATACAAGGCAAGTCAAGGATGTGTGTTGAGCAAGATCCTTTTGGTGTAGCGTACAACACAAGACATTAATGAAATTAAAAAGAATATTTTTCATAAAATCTTGGGGTGTTACATTTTGAATCCTATTAGTGAGTACTCAATTACACTTAAGCCTTTATTCCTAATTTCATCTCTCAATTGAGTTATAAAAGGATGAGATTTTTTCTCTTTTTATAGATCTACTTTTTTCTAGGTCGAATCAAACCCTAATGTTGGATGAGAAGAGTCGTAAGAGTATGAGGTAGGTGGTCTTGCTCCTTTTTTTGATTTTCAAGTTGATTATATATGATAGAGTGTTGCACGTCCATTTTTCTATTTCCCCTAATTGATTATTGAACTATGTTGTTAACTAATGTTGATTAGGTAATTGATTAAATGATTATAAATCCTGTTTGAGATATTTTTCCTTGATTGAGGGAAACCCCATGGGTGTGCCTTCCCTTGGAAGGCCAATGTTTATCCATTTGGTGTATACTGCCTATTGGAATGACTTTGAATTCTTTGTATGGGTTATAAAGAATTAAATAGGGTAATTGAATGATTTTCCCACATGAGTTATATTGTTTTTATCCATGTAATAGTGTATGTTACATGTGTTGTTTTTATGATAAAATTCTTATACACCGAGCTTGGACCTGATACTTTCTTAAATTCTTATATATAGGGTTTTGAAGCAAGAACATGCTGAAATTCATATACACTGGGTTTCAACCCTTATTGACTGCTGAGATGCTTATATAGGTGGTTTTGATCCAGTTGGATGTTATGTTATGCCAGGGTTATATAGTTTTGGATAAACACTCCAGGAGTGATACTTGAATTCCACTTTAGGATTTCAGGACCAGACACAGATATAAATTGAATAATGAAAATAAATAACCAGTGGCATATCTACCAAGATAAACACAACTTGGATTTAGTCTTCACTCATACTCGGTTGCATTTTCTTCTGAGACATCTGTTGTGCTTACATTTGAGTACCTATTGTTTACTTCTTTCACTATTGTACACTAATTGTTATATATAAATATCGAAATAGATATTTTTCAGTTTTCTACTTGGATTTAGTCTCACTCCCTGTTTGGGTCATGCTTTTGGTCCCAAACAGATTATATGATTATAGGTGTTGATCAGGGAAATCTCCCTTCTACTGGTACATGACTTTCTGTTTAAGAGTATAAGATCATGGGACCGAGATGAGTCTTTTGATGATTGATAGATTCCTTTATTCTTTTTTTCTTTTGGAACATATATTATGGATTTATGAAATGTACCTATTTTGGATGTTTTATTAAAACAGAACTTGTTGCATCGTATTTTATATGAAATGATATATGGTTTCTAATGAGTCTTATGCTATTAGTTTCAGTTTTATGGTAGTTACTTCTTACTTTGTTGTATATAATTGTTCCATTGTGATACACTCTGCCAATGAGTGAATAGTTTCCCCACAATCACAACTTAGGCCCTCACTTTTAGTTGGAATCCTCTAGTGTTTGGGGAAAAGCGCTTGAGGTCATGTGACCAACCAGGTACGGAGCACCAGTTCAGTGGAATCTAGATCTTGGTCGTCACATTGTGACACTGAAATCTCTTATCCTTGGGATGACCCAAAATTATAATAAAACCCCAACTTATCTAAATATTTTATTTGAGGTTTTCACACCTCAATCGATATTTAAGAAAAGTTGTTCTTTTTTTTCAAAAGTCATCCAAACGAAAATAATCCATCCTATGGTTGTATATCAAAAAACCGGTGCTATAAAAAAATCCCCCTAGTTTTTAATGGTTATATCTTAGCATAAATCCCACTCCTTCAACATCATTTCCTCCATGATATCAATACTAAGATGAAACTATTTTATTCTATACATGAGTTAGTTCTGTCTGAAATTGTTTATACATTGTTCCTCTTCACATAACCGTAAAATACCAAAAATATAATTCCATTTCACATGAATTTAATCTACATGACATATGATCCACCCTTCATGATAATAAACTTATTATAAAAATCTATGTCCTACGACCCAAATATCCTATATAAGATCTTGATTCATGAATAATAACATGACATATGTGTAGGTTCCGGGCACATTTGGATCATTCGATGGGAATTTACCAATGTGAATTTTTTCTATAATCAATGATCAATTAGTGATCTTAAACGATGATAAATATTTTAATCCACATAATTAAATCAAATAAATAGAAAAAGAACAATTGCACCAGAACTGAGAGATAGATCAACACATATTGTTTATAAATAATTTAATTAGATAAATAATTACCTGTAAGAAATTATTTATTTATTGATGTTCTAATTGATAAATCTATAGTGCTTTATCATTTTTATGTAGAAACCAAGAATAGATTTTCTCTAGCGGTGATCCATATGTGTTCCATGAATCTATGAATATTGCTGAAGGAGACATTGAGTTATACCATGTAGGATCCTTATGCTTTCATCGTTCACCATTGATCACCTCTAGAAACACATCCAAATTTTTCTTCTTGATCCAGTGGATGGACACTACTCTTCAATATTGAGAGTTTTCTTTGAGAATAGATTTCTCTAGGCTAGAGTTTTTTTCTCCAAATTCGTTGTGCACAACCGAATCAGCAAATGAGAAAGTAACATGATTGGGTATTTGTATATCTAGGGATAAAATAAAATTATTTCACAAGTTACATTATTATTTATTTAATCCTAGAAAAATAACCTTTCAAATAATAATATAATTATTATTATTTATCCACATGTTCTTAACTTGTGAATTAAAATTAAATATTATTTAATTAAATAATATTTAATATTATAATTTCTCACTAGACTATTACAATCAGTCCTCTATTCCTCCAAAATATTTATCAGGCCTTGAATAATGTATAATTATTTATTAAATAAATAGAACTACATTATTTTCCATTTAATAAAAAATATTATATTCACTAAATAGATAATAAATATTTAATAAATTTTCCTCTCACAATATATTCTCTCGAATGACTAGTGATGGAATAAATTGAATCAAGTATACATGCATAATTATTCAACCACATATGGGAATAATATTTATTCAACCAATTAAATAATAAATTATAATATATTATTTAATTGAGATTATGGATACGTTTAGTGTGTGACCCTATAGGCCTCTTTTTCAGTGGCATTATGTGAATCAACCTAAAGTACAAGGTTAGGGTCTAGAAACACACCAAAGAAACCATAGAAAAAGAAGTTAATGCCGTAATGATATTTCACCATATACAAATTCTTACAATTTAATATAATCCCCTTATCTATGTATCTCTAATCAAGAAGGTTTCATCCCAGTGTCATCAGCATATGTGCTCGATATCTCTTTTTTGAATTTTGGGGAAAAAAATCCCTATAAAATACCAGGGCTATGGATTTATTTAGCTTATATAATTTTCATAAAATGTCCTAAGATATTAACTTTTATTAATGAACTAATGGATAAATACTTTCTCACATTATACAATAATGGAATATTACTGGTGACACACCCATCATATCCTACTTTTCTGTGAACATTTGTTGTCATAGTTCTCATCAATACATCTGAGTGTGTGACTTGTAATACTCATTAATATTAATCTTAAAGTATAAGGACCAATATACTGGTTTGTATATAGTAACATCCAATGAAACATGGATATATTGATTTCTTACCGGCGGGTCTCATTCTCATAATTTCCATACTGAACATTACTATGGGCGAACACCATGAGAAAGTGCCGTAAAGTACTATGATTCTCCAACCATAAGAGCCTGAATCATTTTTCTCCCTTAAATGACATCATTTGGTTATAGAATATATATTAAAGAATAGTGTCATATCACTTCTAGGGTCTCAATAGGGTGGAGAACTACTTTGACCTTTTAGTGTGACAACTACTCTTAGGACATTATCACATAATAAGTTATGAAGAAGAACAATCATCATGTGATAAGAAGCTTATTAATATTCAAAAACCATGAATACAAGTATATCATAATTGAAAAAGAAGATGGTTCTACAGAACCAACTCCAAAATACTACAACATTCACTAGATCCAAATGCTAACGAACTTCAGTTCACTCGCTCTCACATGATATTCATGATTCTCCTGAGATAAGTCTTTAGTAAATGGGTCTTCCAAGTTCTATTCCTTGGGTAATATGGCCATTGTATCTTCAAACCTCGGATAAAAATCCCTCAAGAGGTGATGCTTCCAGATTACATTCTTTGTCTATTGGTGTGAACTTGGATCTTTTGCAAGATCCATCACTACAATATTATCATAATACAATGTGATATGGTATTTAGTTCTAGGTACCACATCAAGATCTTATATGATGTTTAGAAACCAAATGGATTCCTTGGCTACATCATAAGATACTATATATTCAGACTCCTCTATATAATCATCAACCACTGGTTGCTTTGAACTCTTCCAGCTCACATTTCCTCCATTGAGACTGAAAACATATCAAGATTGTGATTTCAGATCATTTTGACCTGTATGAAAATCATCATCAGTATAACCCCTAATGACCAGCTCGGCATCTCCTCCATAAACTAAGATGATATCCATAGCTCTTTTTATATAATTAAGTATAGCCTTAATAATAGTCCAATATTTTTCTCCTAGATCTGCTTGATATCTACCTACAATGACCAGTGTGTTGGTAACACCAAGACTAGTACATAACATGGCATATAATATTGATTCTATGACCAAAGAATTTGGGACGTTACTCATTAAATCTTTACCTTTTTTTACTTTAAGGACACATTTTCATTGAAATATGTAAACCATGTAACACTAAAACTAGTCCCCTCTTGGATTGTTCCATACTAAATATCTTTAGTATCAAGTAATTATATGTACTTTGACATAGTCCAAGTATCCTCTTGGATACATCACAAATTATTTTGATCCCTATAATGTAGGATGCTTCTACTAATTCTTTCATGGAGGAACACTTGTTCAACCAATCCATAACAAATTTTATGAATGGTATTTAATTTATTAAAAGTAATATGTCATCAACATATACTACTAGGATAATAAATTCATTCCCATGAAACATTTTTTAAACACATGGATCACATTTACTCTTAATGAAGCCAAATTCTATTATGGCCTCATCGAATCAAATCATCCATGACCTAGATGCTTACTTCAATCCATAAATGGATCTATTCAACTTAAAAATATTCTTGGAATCACCTAGAGTCCCAAACCCTTCTATTTATGTCATATAGACATCTTCTTGAAGGTTCCAATTAAAAAATTTTGTTTTAACATCCATCTTCTAAATATCATAATCATGGTAATCTGCTATAACAAGTACAATTTTGATGTATTTAAACTCGGAAACTAGTGAAAATTTCTTATTAAGGTCAATTCCTTAAAGTTATTTAAATCCTTTAGCCACTATCATTGACTTATAGGTACCCACTTTACCTTTCATTCCGTTTCTTCACTTGAATACAAATTTTCGTCCAACCGGATTAACATAAACTAGTGCATCGACCAGAACCCAAACATAGATCTAATACGTGGATTATATTTCCAAATTCATAACTTCTATCATTTTTTTTCTTTTGATATCTCTACTACCTCCATGTAGAAGATAGGATCAACATTGTCATCTAATAATGATCCATTATACTCAGTGACCATAAAACCATATCTCTCTAGCCCCCTTACCTCTTTTACACTCCTACATAGTACTTTTGATTCAAGAACTAATTATTCCATTAGAAACTATAGAACACATTCCAGTTCCAACTCATATGTATCTTAAGCATAAACTTCCTAAAATTCAATCTTTCTCATACTATCCTTTATAAGGATGAGATCCCTCTCAAAAAAGAAGGCTTGTCTGGTGACATTCACTTTATTGTCTCGGGGGTTTTATAGGTAGTATCCATTTATTTCATTGGGATATCCTATAAAGTTACACCTCATTCCCAAAGGTTCTTGTTTGTTTCTTGAGAAATCCTTAACCAAAACCTTGCAACTCCATACATGTGTATGTGACAAAATAGGTTTCTTTTCACTCTATAACTCAAAGGGAATTCCATTTTCTGCTTTAGTTTGTACTCTATTTAATGTGTATGTTGCGGTTTGAAATTCATATCCCCAAAAAGGCATTGAAAGATCTACATGACTTTTCATTGACCCTACCATGTCCAACAAGGTATGGTTCCTTCATTCACTAACACCATTCAACAATAGTGTATAAGGTGGAGTGGTTTGAGAACGAATCTGAAACTCCTGTAGAAATTCGATGAAATCTTGGTTAAGATATTCACCATATTGATTTGATCAAAGTTTATTTATCTTTTTAACAATATAATTATCTAATTTGTTATTTAATTCCTTGAATTTCCCAAAGGACTAAAACTTATACCTCATCAAGTACATATATCCATATCTACTCAAGTCATCATTAAAAGTTAGGAAGTTAGAATATCCACTTCTAGATTCTACTGGAAATAGTCCACACACATTAGTGTGTACAAATCCAAAAATATCTATGGACCTTTCACCCTTTCCACCAAATGGTGTTTTGGTCATTTTTTCTTGTAAATAAGTATGAAATTTATCAAGTGGTTTAAGATCAAAAGAGTCTAAATAACCATCTTGATAGCGCTTTGTCCAACACTTCTAATTTACATGACCAAGATTGTGATGCCAATGATGGATGTTATATGAGTCATGTGAACTTCATTCGTTATCAAATTACAACACTTGGTTTTTATAATTTAATACATACAGACTATAATTTAAATATTCCCCACAATAACATATGTTTTACTTATAAAAGAAACAACTTTTATTTCTGATCTTGAAAATAGTCCCATATGTATCTAAACATGATACAGAAATTGTGTTTTTGGTAACCGTAGGTAAAAAATAAGAAACATGAAAAACCAAATTCATTCTCATTGGAAATGAAATATAATAGTCTTCAAAGGAAAGAGTAGTCAGCCTTATAATATTGGTAGCTCACAAATCCACATCTCATCAAGAAATTTCCTAAAATATAATTGGTTCTTTCACATGGATATGTATGTGGGAAACAGAAGATATATTAAATTCCCAATGTGCAGAAATGGAAATATTTCACTTGATAACAAATGCACCATTAGCTTCCAATATTTTTGGGTGAAGTTCCTCTTCCAGTGCCAAGATTTCTACAAAAAAACAACCTTCCTCCTTTTCCTTTCCCTGCCTTTTGATCTTCCCCTTCTTGGAAGGATGATGTTCGAGCGATTTAGACTAGTTATATGTATTGGTCCCCTTTTCCTTGTTCTTCATTTTCTTATACACCCAAAGGATTGTGGGTTTGTCATGCCTCATGTCCATATACACTAGCAGAATCATGGACAAAAGTTCTAATAAAATCTTCTCATTATTTCTCATTTTAAAATTTATAACAAAACAAGAGAAGGTCTTGGGAAGTGATGAATGTATGAGATATATATGAAACTCATCAACGAATTTAATCCCAAGGATTTACAATAATTTAATGTATTCAATAATCTGGACTACATGGGGCTCATCTGGAACTTATTATCTAGCCTTAGTGGTAAATAGATCATTACAGATCTCATACCTCTCTTGTTTATCCTTCTATTAATAGAGATCTCTAAGGTGGGACATCATACAATATGAATTAATTTACTTATGTTGCATTAAAATATCATTATACATGGATGATAGCATCAGAAATAAACATCTATAGCATCGTTCAGATATTTCTTATAGGGATATCATTCTTCACCACTTTCCTCATTTCCAGGAATAACTGGTAAAGGTTTTTCTAACACATAAAATTTCCTTTCATGCCAAAGGATGACCCATAGGAGACTTTTACACTCTTGAAAATTAGTACTGGTGAGAAGTTTTGCATTATCAACTATGAATATCAATGATAAGTTTGATTTCATTTTTAATGTTGTTTTTACAAAATAGATAAGCAGAATTATACTGCTTTATCTGATAAAATTTAGACAAATAAATACATATTATACTTATGAGTCCCCCACTATTTTATTTAACCCCAATAGCCCTCACCATTTGCTTCAGAATATCTTGTCTCTTGGACATCCTAGTGGAGATGACCCATATTATCATTCTGATTACCCCAACTCTAGTTTGTCAACCAACTTGAATGGTTTTAGATAGGCATTCAAAATTTTAACTTGATTAACTCATAGTTCCTTGATCTATAGAGTGGACTCCTCAGTCTGGAAATAATTAATTTATATTTCCTCCACTTTTGCCTCTCAATTACACAAATTCTTTCTTTATTAGTCAACCATTGATCTAAACCAAGTTAATTCAACCCAAAATCTCGTGTTAGAATTACCAAATAATTGAAAGCACCCCAACTTTAATCGGTCAATCACTTTGAACTATGTTTTGATTCTAACCAATTTAGACTTTTTTTTATTGAGGGATTTTATCCTTTTATGTATAAATTTCGAATTATTATATTTATTACATGCTTGTTAATATTAAGAGGGATTACATAAGTGATTAACTGTGTATTATATAACATTAATTCATAATCCAATTTATTTTTTTCAATCTTTCATGCTTGTTAATTCATTAATTATGGGATCATGATAACACATCAATAATGAAATGACAATGAAACTGAAAAAAATGGTATGATCATGAGCTTATACTAATGGTTAGTTTATCTAGTGGTTGATAAATTAACCATTGACCTAGGAGAGAAACACCTTGAACCAATTGAGTTTAATATTTCTAGATTTCCACCTATCTACCTTTGTATCTACTTAGATTGGTTTCGCCTCAGCATATAACCTGAACTACCTCCACTAGCTTAAGATCTCTATCCATTACATATGATTTTACTCACGTATAGGTGAGGGGTAAAACGGGATTTACATAAAATAAATCATGGGCATATAGGCCCTACATATTAATAAGAAGATAAGGCATGCATGACAACAATTTAATTTAATAATGAATTAAATGAAACCAATCACATAAGAAAGGTCTGGTCTAGCTCACAATCATCAACATGCATGCAACGTGTTTTATATTTAATAAAACTAGAATTCAATTATTTAATCGTTTGTATTTAAGATTAATCAAACTCGAATCAATTAATTATTATCCTTAATTAATAAACACTTTTATATTAATTTTTATCTTAATTTACTTGAGATTATCATCCCATAAAATTTTAAACAAATTAAATAAATTAATTTAAAATTAACCATATACATAAATTTACCTTTGAGGAAACAGGGTATATACCATTCCAAATCTAAAAAACATGTATTATAATCATGTACTATTTTACTCTTGTGACATATGGCATACATTACCTATCTGGTACTTTCATAACATGTACTTAATGGATGATTACAAAAATTACATTATTTTTTAGTCATGTGTTATGCATTAATGTATGTTGAGTAACAACTAATAATATGACTCATACATGATATAAAGAACATGAATGTTACACATATATTAATTAATCACTTAAATATTTATGTATATTAAAATCTATCACATTGAATGTCCTATATTTATGATAAAACGCAAGTACAAGTATCAAGCTATATTCTCTAGGTCCCCTGGATTTGGAAAAAGTTTGAGCATCTATATTTCTCCTCTCATTCCAATTTAGTTGATCCATACGAGACATGTGAATATTTATTTTTAGGGTATTTGATCCCTATGTAAATTTGAAATACTCATTCAAAATTTCCCCATTTGTGATCATTATCACATTGAGTCATCTCATTTCACATCTGAAAGGAATAGAAATTATTTTATTATGATTATATTTATTATTATGGAATTATGTGAGTTATTCCCTAGAGGAAACCATGTTCCACTGAAAAATGGATGATCTATAGCATTATGGGGATGGTATTTATACCTATATCCATCTTTGAGACATGCCTAAGAGAAAATCATTCGGATTTAAGTGTTTAGGGACCATGATTAACTTTATACATTCTAAATTAAATGTTAAAAGGTATTTAGGTTACCTTACTATTGTTTTTTAGGGTTTCATAGATTATTATGAATTGATAATCAAATTGAAAAATGAATCTAAGGATTAAAAGCTGATTAAGAACAAAATATATTTTCATTCATCAAGGAGAAGAAAGAGGAACATCCATAGGTTCAAGTCTCCATTCCTAATTAAAAAATATAATAATATTCAATTTATATAGAATCATATTTGAGTAATTGGTTGTCGAGATTCATTAATTTCATTTTAATTTTTATCAAGCTCATTAATATTTAATTAATTAGTAAAATTACCATCATTTTCCTCAACAATAACGTTATTTTCTCTAGTTTAAACTTCATTAAGTATAATGAGGTTCTCTTCCAACTCCCTTTTATCAATTTCCTGTTTCAACTGAATAAGATACACCTAAATATCTACTTTATCAGCCTATTATTTTTGTTCAATTTTTACCTCTAAATTATGGGACTTGGCATGGGATTCTACTATTCAAAAACTAGAAAATTATGCGGTTAATATTTCCCTAAAAAGGATTTTCCAAAAATCCTCTTCCAAATCTCATAAATGAAGAACATGATTTATGAAATTATATATTTTGTGGTAACCAATCCCAAAAAACCAGAGTGTTATGAACATACGATAAATCTTTTAAATCTTCCCTAATAAGTCTTTCAAATGTGTTTGAGAAACTAGCCTATAAATGTCCCTCTATATATATTTCTAATTAACATGAAAGCCATAAAGTGTTTTTTTTAATTAATAATCTCTCCCAAAAGTAAAAATATATAAAGGGAAAAACCCACTCAGTATGTTCTTATTCTGAACACCTCTTGAATGAGTCAACCACATACCAATTGATGTCCCTATAATCTCCATTATTTGAGATTCCAAGAGAGAAATATTTTGAATTTTGGTATCCTATAAGATGATTTATGAAATAGAAACCCATGGTATATTTTTTAAAAACACACGAAAATTAACTGTATCATTTGAGAAGTTGATACGTACTCCTATTTTCTCGATTATTGATCACCATGACCTTTAATTCCCTATTGGTGGGAGCTACATATAGATCTTATGATACCCTAAGATTTAAGAATATATTTTACCTTAAATAAACATTATATCAACAGTATCTTTCACACAATATACTGAACTAAAACAAAAAACCCTGAAATTTTTCAATATTAAATATGACCATTAAAACAAAGTCATTTAATTACATAGCATAAATTGATGTAACCATATAAAAAATAAATAGAAGAAATGTAACTTGGAAGAATAATCCTTCATTATAGGTACCATTTTTCTTACCATAAAAGGGTGGTTTCTTTAGTAGGGTTTTTCTTATACTAAACCTAATATGGAATCATGAAATTATTGTTTTAGAATACTAATATATATGAAACATTCATGCTCATGCAAGTTTCCAGAATATCTACATTATTTGAACCACCAGCTGAAACTACAAAAAGATATTATCTGATGCATAGGTCTTATATAGATATCATAAGGGGATATGTACATATAAATTATGATTATATCAATATGTAATAAAATATTTATATTTATAGTTATATAATTAATTTTTATACATTCTAAAAAACCTTTTATTCTCAATTAACTTCTTACATAAGAAATTAATTTTCCAAAAATTGGAATTTTATTTTAAGGAACAAAGTTTATTATTAAATTAAAATACAAATATATATTTATCATATATATAATAATTTAACAATATATTAATTATAAATTTATAGGAAAAATAATAGTTAATATACCAAAATTCATATACCTACAAAAATAGTTCTTCTTTATATTTTATGATTTTAAATAATAATAAAATTTGTAAATTTTAGGTTGTGAATTTGAAAAAAAATATATAATATTTTTTTCATTTATCATGGAAATTTTTTTATAATCTAAATTTTTTTAAATTTTCAAAAAAGATAGATTTTTAGGTTAATAGTGAAAAAATATCATTTTTATAAATTACATGATTGTTATGACATTATTAGTATATAAGTTTGAATTGGAAATTCATAGAACCGTTTTCTAAGATCAAATATGTATTTTATAAGTGAATAAATAATTTTAAGATAATAAAAAATTTATAAACACATATTTGAAATTTTAGAACCGAAGTTAAATTTTTCAAAAAATTGTTTTTAATACATTATACATTTAGTATTTTAAAATTGATCTTCACCACTTTTTTAAAAATAATATAATAGAATTTAATTGGAATTTAGAATCTATTGGTACAAATTATTTAATATTAATCATCTTATTTTCAAGAATACAGAACAAATTAATTTGGTAAAAAATAGTTACCTCAAAAAATCCAAAAGGGTAAAAAGGGTTTAACTAAGAGTTAAATTCCATTAAAATGTCTAAAACATCTATGGGTATGTGTGTTTGAGGAATTGATTTACCTTATACCCACCCTCCCCCATTATTTTCCAATTTCAGAGCTACATTCCTTCATATTTACTTAACGTTATTAAACTTTTTTGGGTATTTGAAAAAATGTCATCTCTTTTCAATTATAAATAGAGCACACACTCATCTTCCCACTTAGCCTCACTACAAAACACACTTAGTTCATCCAAGATACTATGCTAAAATATAATAATCATTCATATCCACCTTAAATAGGTTTTTGTCTTCTCAATAGTTCATCCCTCTAAGAAGTATCCCCCTTTTCAAAGGAAATAACTTGAGAAGTGATGTATTAATTTCAAACTTCTCCTTTCCCATTTTTATATACATATGTACACTTCTTCTTCCTATAATTATATTACACAATCATTAAATGATAAAATAAATATCATTAATGTACTATAATGTATTTATAGTGATTTTAAAATATTTAACAAACCTTCCCATTCCCTTTAATAAAAATAAAAATGTGAATCACGCATATGTACGGACTACCACCTCCACAAAGAAATGTGTTTTTTTATCACCACCTAAAATAGATGGTAAAAATGGGTAAATAAATAATAATTAATTATATATATATATATTGTACTTATTTCATTAAATTACATACCATTTTATTTTTTTCTTCCTCCCTTTGAAAAATGAAATCGCCATCCATGTGTATGTTCAGACTACCGCCTTCATGAAATGATACATTATATTTCTCAATACCATATTCATGGAGGGTTTTAGTTTATATTTTATGTGTATATATGATATATATTAGTAACATATATCACTAATATTTTCATTTTTGTATAACACAAAAATTAACAATATTTTTATGGTGATCTATATATATCGATAAATATCTAAAAAACTAGTTCAACGCCATTTTTGTATTCAGGAAACGTGACTAAAACTAACATGAAAAGGAACTATATAATTATTTGTCTTTATAATATACATAATATAGTAAATTTAATTTTTTAAAAATAAATAAATTTTGTAAAGTATAGTGGGTCTAAAATTATTTTACAAACCATGTTTAAAATGATTTCCATTATTGACACCCAATGTTGGAAAGAAATAATAAAAATATGAAACATGAATAAAATTGTAATTAATGAAGATTAAAATAGGAAATTTATATGAATAAGGTTATAAAATAGTTAATTAATATTTTATATTTATTATACATAACGTTAAATTAGTTTCTTGGAAATCAATGTTAAAGGTAATAGATTTTGTAACTCGAACATATTCCTTTGGGTTATACAACTTTTTCTTGAATATATTTCCAATATGTTTACTAAATTCATTGAAGTTGTAGTTATAATTATGTTCCCTATTATATATCTGTTGAAAATGGGTTTTTAATTCAAATCCACTTCTATGAAGTTTTTTCATTTCAATTTTTTTAAGAAAAAAATTGATACTTTTTTAAAAGAGATTCATAACAATGGATTTTACATCGATGATTTCAAAATCTTATCAAAAAATATATTATATCGTTTGGTTTTAATTATAATAATATGATATATATCCAATATAGTTTTTTTATGGTTCACTATATATTGTAATTTAATTTTGTGATTAATTTCTATTGTCAAATTTTTCATAACAATCGATTCAATCCATGATGTTATTGTAAATCATTTGGATGTTTTATAAAACCCATTTTTATTTTTTGGGGGTTATTTATGAAAACATATTTATTTCTTAGTCAAACATTTAAGTATTAATGAATTATGGGTGGAGTCCTAAATCACCCTTTAATGCACCCATTAAGAGTTTATTTTTCATGATATATGTATTCATTAGTATATTTTTATTGCTCATATGCATGGGAACTTATGGAGTGGCTCATAAAAGTAATTTTTCAAATGATAATGTTTCTACCATATTTGAAGGATGTTATTAATTAGGATATTATTATATCGTAATTCAAGGTTTAGGTTAAATTCATTTAAGCCATTTGATAGATATTATGCCTCTATGTTGATCTTATGTGGCTTTAAGTTCTCATGTTATGAACTTTAAAGCTCAATTATGTCATATGTTTATCACTCATGATATAATGATATTCACTTTATGATTTTTTATTCACTTATACTTTTGAACTCATTCTTGATGAAATGTTTATTCATCCCTAAATGGGTCTTTGAACTCAACCCTTTATTATGTTTTTATTCCCCAGTTTTTGAAGATGAGTCTTACTGATGAGTTGTTTATAAGATGATATAGTATGGTTCCTTTAAGTATAAATAATCATGATTTTCATAAAATAAGATTATTATATAGCTACTCTCAAAAATAATTAAACTAATAAGTCCTTAGGATATTATTATTTATTGAATTCAATGTATAAATGATGGAAATTATGTAAAATAATTCATGTTTAGCTTGTCTCACTATATCTATTATAATAGAAAGTATGTAAATTATATGTTTATGGAACTAGGATTGGGAATGTGGGTATATAGCTCTCCATATGGTATTAGAGTGAATGTTTAATTATTTTTAGAGATTAATCCAATTTTCATTCGTGTTAAGTTTAGATAACCATGGTATAAACCCTAGAATTTAATATAAGAATAGGATGATATCCTAAAATATTGGTTATGTCTTTAATAGATGGTTTTCTTAGAAATACATCACTTCATGGATACTATAATTGCATGAAGGTTAAAAGAAAAATGAACATAAGGGGAGTAACTCTAAAAAGGGTGTATTGGGTATTGCAACTCGTGTATGAAAAAGAGGCCAAAATGCACACCAAGTTTGATACTCTTAGGTTATATTATTTTATTGATCATATTCTCTGTATAAAACACTATAAAAATTTAATTTCTTAGTTACACTGAGGTATTAAACTGATAAGTATAAGGTAATCTAACTTAAAGTAACCTTGGTTGAACCAAGATTGTTATAGTATGAACCAAGTGATAAAAAATTTAAAAGAAAGTATCATAGGATGAAATGAAGTTTTCAGGGGAGAAATATCATAGGCTTAATCATTTATATCAAGATTATCATTTGATCTGATTTTATTGGAAATTATCGTAACCTCTTTTGTCAGAGTATTCGGTTAGAAAGTGGACAAGGAAAATAATGTTATGAAAGGTATGTCCCAATGAACTTATAAAAATTATATTTGGGATTAAATAAATTACTATTATTAGAAAGGATAATTGTGAGGATATCTCAGTAGAGCATATCTCATAGATCCCTTATATTCTTCTATTAGTAAAAGGCAATTAAATTTTCAAGGACACGATTTATTTAGTTGGAAAATACAACACCTATATAGTTTATAATATAAAATATATTTAATAGATATAATATCAATACCATGTTTCACTCACTATAACAAACAAAAATGAATAATATTGACATATTTTGAATATTTAATATGACTATTAAAATATAGTCATAAAATTAAGTAGTATAAATTGAAGTACCCCTATCACAAAATCAATAGAATTAATGGAATTTAGAAGAAGAAAACATTATTACTAATAAAATTTGTCTGATATTATAATGTATGTATCTTTTATAGGGTTTTATCGAGACCAATACCATTCCGAACAAGAGAAATTATTGTTTGAGAGAAATAATTTACATGAAAAGTTCATGTTTATTGAGATTGCTACAAGATCCATCTTGGCTGAACAGCCACTTAAAGCAGAAAAAAAATATGATACTTAGTTATTATTTTGATATAATAATTGATTATATAATTAAAAATTAGGATTATATAAAAATATAATAAAATATTTATATGTATAGATATATTCTGAATTTTTAAACTTTTTGAGAGGTTGTTTTTTCTTAATTCACTTTCTGATTAAAAGTATATTTTCCTTATATTTGAATTTTATTCAAAATAACTATGTTAATTATGATTTAATAATGAAAATATATATTTTTCACATAAATAATAATTTAAAACTTGAATAATTAGTAATTTATAGGAAAAAATAATAGTTAATATACCAAAAGTCATTTTCCTATAAAGAATATTTTTTCTCTATGTTTTATATCTTAAAATAAAAATAAATTTTTTAAATTTTAGGATAGGAATTTTAAAAAATTTACTTCATTTTTTAATTATTTTTTAAATATTATCCTAATATTATATATTTTAATTTTTCTATAAATAATAATTTGTATGTGAATTGTGAAAAATATTTTTTTTACAAATAACATGACTTTTATGACCTATTGGTATATGATTATGAATTAAAATTAAAGAAATAATTTTATAAGTTCAAATACATATTTTATAAGTGGATTTATAATTTTAAAAAAAATTATTTAATTTATAAACCCATATTTTTCATTTTTATAATTTAAGTTATATTTTTTAAAAAAAATAAAACATTATGCATTTAATATTTTAAAACTAATTTTATATCAATTATCAAAAATTAAGATAAAAAATTTTATTATTAATTCTCAATAATTAGGTCTAAATTATGTGATAATTCCCATTTTATTTTCAATCATAAATAATAAATGACTTTTGTAAAAACTAGTTATCCTAGTATAAATCAAAAGGGGTAAAGCTAGTTTAACCAATAGGGAAGGACCGAAAACATGTTAAAAAATGTTCAAGAATGTTTATTGAGTACTTTATCAACATTATTCATTCCCCCTCCTTAATTAAACAATTTTGGAGTTACTTTCCTTCTATGTGACTTCCCTTTATCAAAAAATTTTGGGTATTTACAAAAATATTATTTGTTTTCACTAATAAAAGGGGAACTCCACTCCTCACTTCCCATCACATAAAAATACCCTTATTTTATCTCAAAATATTACTTAAAATCACCTAAAAATTCCAATAAACATTCAATAGTTTATATTTTTCTCAAAATACTACCCCATAAAGTATTAACCCTCTTTGCAAAGGACATAATCCAAGAAGTTAGGTATGAATTTCAAACCACTAATTTCTCATTTATATTTTTAATATCCACTAATTATTCCTCAAATTAAATTACAACATCTTAAAATTATAAAATCAGTATCATTTTTATACTTTAAGGTTATTATAATTATTTTAAAATAATTCACCACTTTTCCCATTTCTTTTTAAAAAAAGAAAGTGTGAAACGTGCGTACGTTTTTACTACCACCTCCATAAACAAGTGTGTTTCATTTTACTTCTCCAACATAATTATATAGTGAAAATGGTTATTAAATAAATATTTGTGATATATATCATATTTAATTCTTTTTAAATGATAATTCATGTTACTTTTTTATTTTTTTCCATTAAAAATGAAATTATCATCCATGTATCTATGCAAACCACCGCCTCTATGAAAGGATGCATTCTGTTTTTCACTAACACCCTCATGGATGGTTTTATTTTACATTTTGTGATTATATAAGATATATATATATATATATAATAAATTTCATTAATATATTTCTATACAGAAAAAAACAAAAAATAATAACCATTATATTGTAACCAATCAAAATCGGTAAATAACATGAAACTATTTCAACACCAATTTCCTCTTTACAAAACATTATTAAAACTCCCATGTAATGTAATTGTAAAAATTTTTGTATTTAGAAACATTATTTCCAGTACCTATAATTTTATTAATATGATTAACATTGGTATAATAAGGAAGATCAATCCCTCTTTTAGGAACCAAGTTCAAGATGGCCATGATTGTTAACACCTGATGTCGAAAAGTGGTTATAAAAATATGACATGAGAGGAGAATTATTATTAATGATGATTATTAAATGAAATTAATATGAATATGGATTTAAAATAAGTAACTAAGATATATTTATTTGTGATACATGAGGTTAAAGAACTTTTGTGGAAATTAATGGTAAAGGTAAGTGATCTGGTAACTTAAACTTCTTCATTTGATTTATATGTCTTATTCTTGAATTTTTTTACCCTATGTTTACTAATTTAATTTATTTTAAATTTTAAATGATGTTTTATATTATAAATATGGGTAAAAAGAGTTTTAAATTCAATTAAACTTCCACAAAGTGTTTAATTTTTTCTTTTTTTTATGAAAAAAAAATGAATGTTTTTGAAAAGTGTCTCATAACTATAACTCTTACATTGATGATTTGATAAAAAAATCAAGAAACATATTTATTTATTTTTTTCATTATCAAAAAATGATCTATATCCAATGGATTTATGTTTCATGGTTCCCCTATAATTTTTTTTAATATGTGATTATTTTGGGTGATTGATTTTTCAGTATCAATAAATATATTTAATGATGTTAGTTTAGGCCAATTAGTTGTTTTATGAAACCCATTTTTTCCATGGGTACTTTATGAAAAGTGATTAATTTATAACCTTCACACATAAGTATAGATGAATAATTGGTGGGTCCTATATCACCCTTCAATGAATTGATTAAGAGTTTATATTTCAGAAGAGAGGTATTCATGAGTATATTTTAGTTTCCCATAAGAATAAGAACTGATGGTGTAGATCAAGAAAGAAAACTTTCCCCGTACAAATGTTTGTTACACAATTGAAGGATGTCATTAGTTATGATTTTATTCTACCATGAAATAAGTTCTATGTCAAATTAATCTAATCCATATTATTTATATTATACTTCCATATTGATCTTTTGTGTCTTTAAGTTATTATGACGTGTGCATTGAATTTCACTTATGTATTATTATTATCACTCATGATGTTATGATATTTCCATTATGATTATTTCATTCACTATTTATTATTATAACTTCCATTATGATGTGTTTACTCATTCCTTCATTGGAATTTGTGTTTACCCGTTCTTATGTTTTCATTCCTTATATTTTAAGGATGGGTCTTACTGATGAGATTTCTATAATATAGTATAGTACATTGAATTTAATGAGAAATGATCATTATTTTCATAAAATAATATTATAATGTTTATATTCCACAAATACAGTGAACCTATCTATTCTTGGGATATTATTTTTTATGTAATGAAATGTATAAATCATGTTAAATATGTAAAATAATTCTTATTTAGCTTGGGTCACAATAGCTGGTATCAAAGAAAGTATATAAAGTATGTGTTTATGGAATTTATCCTAAGTTTGTGTCTGTATAGGTAAATATAGATCTAATCATTTTATTTCTTGTGATAGATAATGGGATTTTAATTCTATTTATAGAGGAATTGTACCCTCTGATGTAACAATAGGCCTAAAGGGTATCTTTAGCCTATTAACATAGACGGTTGTGTATAGAAATCAACATGGGTTAGCATTATCATAAAGGATAGTCATAAAAATCTGAAAAACTGACCTTCTTCCCAAGATACATTCATATTATCATGATTAATAGTGAAATATTTGACAAATTCTAGGATCTCTATTAGGTTTTCCAATGGATTGGAATGCATGGGGATGATGCTTATGGTACATTGATCAGAAACTGATTATAATTATCCATGAGCTAAAATTATCTTCGCCACTCCTACCTAAATACCTTCAATTAAAATTTTAAATATTCACATAATGGTATTTACTAAGAATTGAATAAGAATAACCCCAGTTTTATTACTAAAAAAGAATTTTTCAGAACATGTTTTTCATTACCGTTTGTGAACTAATTTTAAAATTAAATCTTCTAATACATATTCTATATTTTGAATCATATTAATTAATATAATTTAATATGTTCAACATAATTTTTTTATTATTAATAATAACCATGATGAAGATTTTCCAGTACTATAAGAGAGGTAAAATACTGTTAAAACGATGGTGTAATGATTTAAAATATCTCTAAAACATTTTTTTATCTAATTTTATGAGTTTTTATAGAATATATATATATTTAATAAGTTAAATAATTTGTTTTTTAATATTATATTAAATTTGGAAACCCAAGGTCGACTTTAGTGAAGATAAGCTATGTTTTATTCAAATTATCGATGCATTTAATTTCATTGTTGGAGTATTCCTTTAAGATTTATCATTTTCCAAAATTATTTAAAAAAAATTATTATTTAAGAAAATTAATGTTTTCAAACCAAATTATTTTTTGATTTCAAGGTTAAATTATTTTTAATCTTAAATGATTTATTTTATTAAAAAATGTCTTTCATGTGTTTTGTGTTATTATATAAAAAGTAATTTATGCCACCATTAGAAATGGAATATGACAAATTGGATTAAATATTTTCAATAATCAAGTAAAAATTTGGTTATAAGTCCTCTTTTATTTTTGGTCATATAATTATGTTATCATGGTAAAAATTTATGTTATCATGATTACGATTAAAATGAGTTTAAATTGTTTGAACTAAGAGAGCATGATTAAAATGTGTACAGATCTTCTCTGAATGTGATTGGTAGATTTTTTTACCATATAACGTATTATATTTTATTTTTTTGTGTAATGGTTCCACTTTACATGATTATGATATGTATATATTATTAAATCTTTAAAGTAATTATGTGTGTGTCATTCACCTAACTTATAAAAGGGAACATTTTATCCTTCCTTACTGACAAAGTATGAAAATTTTATAACAAAAAATAACTACAATAATAATATCATACACTCCTTCCAAATTTTGTATAGTGTTTTATTTCCAAAATACCATTCTCTCAAGGCATAATTTGTAAGCCAAAAGAGGTTTCTCAATGAATAGGTATTACTATTAACTGAGTACTTAAATGTTTCCTTATAATTATACCTCCTATAAATCTATTATATCAATTTTAAAATAATTAATTCCATATCATAAATATATTAAATTTTTTTTATAATTATGTAAGAACCATTATCCAGCTATTTTACTTCTTATGGTAAACAAACATATCTCATGTGTACATATAGACTACCACCTCTATGAAGCGATGTGTTTCATTTTTAATCATCACTTCACATTGATGGTTATAATAATGAATTTACTGAATATATAATATATTTATAATATTATTATTTTTTTAAGGTGAATTTTTTATTAATTTTCTTTTTTTCCATCCATCAAAAAGTGGTAACATCACTCGTGTGTATGTATGAATTACCATCTCCACATAGTGACATAATTAAAATTTCGTATTTACAATATATGAGTGATTATAAACTTGAATATATGGAAAAATATTATAAATATTTCATGATTAATATGATTTATATTATTGAATCATTAACAAGGTACAATGTCCTCAACCATCAAATCCAAACATGCATGGGAAAATGACTATATTTCACCATAATTTCTATTTTAAATAGGTATTGTTAATAAAATGATAATTATAAATTACATATTAATGATAAATATTTAGTTTTTAATGAATATTTTTTTAATATATGTATAATAAGTCTATTTATTATATAAATGGTTTGAAATTAATTTAAACAAGACAATACATGGGGAAAGTAATTTATGTTTGTATATAATTTTAATGAGGATTTTTTATAATTGAGTTCTTATTGAAGGAAATTATATAAATTTTTTATAATAAAATCATTTAATTTTTTTTTACTCTAGAAATTTTTATAATTTTAATGTTTTTTTACAAATTCCCTCTTTATAGAACTCAAATTGATTAAGAAATGTTTTCACGAAAACCTGACCATATTTCTAATATTTTGGTGGGGAATATTTCTCTTTTGTATCCATGTTCTATAAATTATTTTTAACAATGTTTTAATTACTCTAAAATTATTGAAAAAATTAAATATTATAAAAAAATTACATTCTATATAAAGTTTTAAAATGATACTTCTAATGGTTTTTAAAACTGGGTAATTTTTACCGAAGGTGATGAAAAATATTTGTTTTTAATGATTATGGAATGAATGAAATTTATTATTTTCATATTTAATCAAAACATTGAATCTTACATTACAATTTTCGAGGGTTATTTTCAAATAAATTTTTTCCCTTGATATGTTTTATAACACCCCGACCGTAGAAGCCCGGAGCCGGTGCATTGTTTTTATACATTACCATGATTACAAGGAATCCAATCCTAAAGGACCAGTCAATTTATTAGTCTTTAATAAACTATGTACCTAATAGAACCCATTTTACATTAATAATTGAATCAAAATATGATACATAAAAAATCTAATAAACTTCATCTTTGAAAACACAAAAAATGATCTCTTCTTCACAACCTGGGGAAGGAAAAACAAATGAAAGGGACGAGCTCAAATTTTCATTAAGGTTTTGGAAATACAGCAGAAAATAACATAAACATAAACATTATTCATGGTGAATAAATAAAACACATGCTTATAAAAATAAACTTGAACACATTATGGAAGAAATAAGGTTGAATAAATAATACCATAATAAAACATAATCATGGGTATTCTACTAGTCAAATAACCACATGAACTGTCACGAACAGAATCTAGTCTCCACCAATACTAGAACCAAACCCAGCCAATGACAAGTCCCAAAGGTAATTCCCTATCCCCATGGGCTTGCACAAGATCTTGGGTATCATTAATTTAGGTTTGGGAATGATTTAACTGAGTATGACAGCATAAAACATTAAAAACAATCCAGAATATAAATCTGAAATTTTCGAGTCAAACAAGTCTTAAGAAAAAACCAGAACTTAATACATTGGTTTAAGGACAATAAAATTGGTCCAAATACAAATAAAAAAATATCAATACATCCCCAAGCACTCCACACGGCAAGGGGTCATCACCCACAAGCGATCTTCACAACTGCGCACCAAGGATGTGAACTAACAACCTGAACTGCCATCACCCATAGCATTCCCTTTACTTGAGTCAAGCATAATAAAGTCTACTTACACTCAAGGGGTGTAAGTAGGGTGTGATGATAATCCCAATATGATACCACCCAACGATTCCAAAGATCATTCAATATAATGTAAAAAAAGAAATCAATTTTAACACACAATGAAAAGCTGTGATGAAATTCATGAAATGCAACATTGAATTGAAAACAATTTTCAAGATAAAATTTTCAGAATGTTCACACATTTAAATAGACATGTTAGATACTGTAATGTACTACCAAAAACACCCCAATACAATGGAAAATACCACAAACACAATGAGCAAAAACATGAGAAACACCTCTAGGAACTAGATAGTCTCGGGCACCAAGTACCTCATACCTTGTTGTAAAGTAACCATAGTGAAATCTATTATCGTGCATGACCCACTAGTTGGGAACATACCCATAACCTATTGGTCCCTATTCATCATCCACATAGTTTATTTATAGTTTTCGTTATCCAAATGCTAGGTGAAATTGGGACAAAACTCATCTGGTCCACTAGTCGTACTAGTACACATCTGCCCCACCTAGGTGCTCAGGCTTCCCATTTTGTGCTCAAATAATTTCAGCATTAAAAAAATATCCATTTTCATATAAAACACCATTACTGGTCACATACACCCATTACAATAGCTACACACATTCTATACCATTTAAAACAAAAAACAAAGCACTTTGAGTTTCAATAAAAACAACTTCTCCAAATCTTTCCTTGTTTTGCACCCAAAACTATTTGAAACCCCCACTTTAACACTATGTGCATACTCACATTAGACAAAACAGAATTCATAGAAACTTAAACATTTCTTTAAACCCATTACATGAGTTATAAAATAACCCCCAATAAGCATCACATAGAATTTCCAAATAAAAATTGCATTAAAATTTCACATGCAATAAAAAAACCACAAAACTCATTTTTGCAGTATTAATCAAATAAAATAGGCATGAAAATATCATAAATACATCATGTTAATAACAGATAATTCATGAACATTGGAATCACCTACCAAAGTAATGAAAACCCTTGAATCACCATGCGAAAATAGAGTCGCACCACTGCCGCACCAAGAGGGACTTAGAACAAACCTAAAACCACAATAATTGAACAAGAAACCCCATGGTTAAACCCTAGGTTTGAAACCCTACACCATTTACATTTGTTAATTTAATTAAATGGGAATAATACCAAATCAAATTGAATGAAACCCTAATCAATTTGAAAGAGGAATTAAAAGGACCAACTTACTTGAGGGATCTTGAAGGAATCTCCCCAAATACACCAGAACCTTAAATTAAAAATACCCACAATTTAGGGGTGGTTCAAACAAGGATGATCAGGTCATTTAAGAACAGTAATGGAGTAAAAATAGTAAGAATTGAGAGAGTTATGAAGAAAATATTTTACCTCCTCAAATATGGACGATGTGAGACATCCCATTACGTTCTACACTAAATCGCAATGAACAAGAGGTCCAAAGATGGGGGAAAGAGGTTGAGCGCGTTTTTGGATTCAGTGGTCTTGGGTGATACTTTAAATCACAGAAAAATCCATAAAATTTAATAACTTATTAATGAAACAAATTTTGTTTTTAAAACTGTAAATGTGCCTTCGGGCTGGCCCAATTCCATAAATAAAAACACCAAATAAACCCATATTATGGATTAATAAAGTTTCCAAACTTCAATGGTGGTGTTACTAGGTCAGATGAGCCCATTTAGGAATTGGAATAGAAGAAAAATATTAAAAAATAAAAAAGTTATAAAAGAAACAAAAATTATTTTTAAATATGGAATTGGGCTCACGGTTTGGCCCAATTCACAAAGTCTCACTCATTACTCCATAAAATATTTGAAAGCCCCCAAGAAAAAGCATGAATGAAAAATAAATGAAACATACCTTTAAAATATGTCATGTATGTGAATATTCTCCCCACCCTGAAAACTTTTTGTCCCAAAAATTTAACCCGAAGTTTGATTGAAAAACAGGAACGGATAGTCTTCCTCAAACCATGAATTCTGCTCCCATTTATCATGTGTATCATTACCATGCTTCCAATGAACCAAGACCAAAGGAATAGACATACCACAAACCACCTTCTCCTGAGATTCCACTATTTTCACCGGCCGCCCAAAAATTGACAAGTCAGGCTCTATTTCTAGTTCTTCCTAACTCAGCACATGGGACGGATCCGGGTTGTATTTCTTAAAATGGGAGACATGGAAGACATCATGGATGGACGCCAACTGAGAAGGTAAGTCCAACCTATATGCCACTTTTACAATATGCTCGGTGATTTAAAAAGGTCCAACATATCATGGTGTCACCTTCCCTTACTTCCTTAATCGACGATGACCCAGACTTGGGGCCACTATCAAGAATACCATGTCTCCCACACAAAAATCTAGGCCTCAACGCCTCTGGTTAGCATAAGATTTATGATGAAACTAAGCTATCAACAAGTGTTGCCTAATCAATTTGACCTTCTAAGAAGTCTCATACACAAGGATCAGCCCCAACAGTGAAGTCTCACCTACATCTTCCCAACACTGGGGGGACCGACAACGCCGACCATAGGGCACCTCAAAAGGAGCCATTAAAATTGAGTATTGGTAATTGTTATTATAAAAAAAATCAACCTGCCCCAAATGGAAATCCCAGAAACCTCAAAATTCTAGGACACATGCATGGAGCATGTCCTCTAAAATCATATTCGCTCGCTCTCTCTGACCATCTGTCTGAGGATGGTAAGTCGTGCTCATCTTAATCTCAGACTCCAAGTCCTTCTAAAGGCCTTCCCAGAACCAAGAATTGAAACAGGGGACTCTATCTGAGACAAATTCTAATGGAAACCCATGGAGTCTCACCACCTCTAGAAGATTCAAATGGCCCAACTCATCCACTTTAGCTATATCTATGATCGGAATGAAGTGGGATGATTTGGTTAGACGATCAATCACCACCAAAATGGAATTCCTACCCTAAGTTGTACGAGGTAAGCCAAAAATGAAGTCCATGGTGACCTCGTCCCACTTCTAGGTAGGAATGGGTAATGGATGGAGCATACCGGAGCATCTTTGATGCTCTTCTTTCACCTGTTAGCATGTGGAGCATCTCGACACAAAGTCTTCTATGTCTCGTCTCATGCCAGGCCACCAGAACTGCCGACTGACAACATAATACATCTTGGTGGCCCCCGGATGGACAGCCCACTGATACTGCTGGTTGTCCTCGATCACCACCTTCTGCAGAGATAACGACAAAACTAAATGGACCTTGAAGCACAAGATGACCTTGGGAGATGACGACCAATCCGAGGATGCCTCCACACCATGAAGAAACTTCTTCGACTACTGAAAAAGATCATCACTGGGTTTTTCCCACTGAATCAACTCCAACAGAGAAGGAGTCAACTGGTCGCTCGCCAAGAATTCCCCTCCACCGTGTTCCCTGGTCACCACGTGCATCTTAGAAAAGAGCCCCATCAAAGTCAACACATTACTAGACTACCTCAAATCCTGCACTGGAACTCTTCTTCTCAAATCATAGGCCACCACGTTACCCTTTCATGTGGTATAGACAATGTCAAAGTCGAACCCCTACAAGTACTCGATCCAAGGATGCTGCCTCAAGTTGAGGTCCTTTTGAGAGAATATATAGTCCACGATTTTGTGATCAGAATAGACCACAAACTTCTCCCCAAAGAGTTAGTTACACCAAGTCTTCAAAGCATGCATCACCGCTGCCAACTCCATGTCGTGAGTCAGGCAGTTATTTTCGTGTGGTCAGAGTTGGTGAGAGCCATACGTCACCACGTGTTTATCTTGCATAAGCACGCACCCAAGACTCATACCTAAAGCATCACAATTGACTACATATCCATTTCCAACCTCTAGTAAAATCAACACGGGGGCGGTAGTAAACCGCCTCTTCATCTCCTCGAATGATTCCTAGCATTCTGGACCCCACACAAACATAACCCCTTTCTGGGTGAGCATGATCATCGGTGAAACAATCCAAGAGAAATCCCGAACAAGTCGCCTGTAATAACCAGCCAGGCCAAGGAAACTCTTGATCTCGAACACATTCTGTGGCTTCTCCCATGACATAATTGCACTAATCTTCTCAGAGTCCACTTAAACCCCCTACTCAGAGATCACATGCCCTAGAAATCTCACATCCCTAATCTGTAAAGTGCTCTTTTACAACTTTTCATAGAGGTGGTGATCCCGCAAAGTGCCCAAGATGATCCTCAAGTGATGTTTGTGTTCCTCCTCAGATCCAGAGTATACTATAATGTCATACATTAACACCACAATTAAGTAATCAAGATAATGATGGAAAACATATTCATGAGTTCTATAAAGACCGTTGTAGAATTGGTCAATTGGAAGGGCATGACCTAATACTCAAAGTGGTCGTACCTAGTTCAGAAGGTTGTCTTTGGGATATATGACTCCTTCACCCTGAGCTGATGATAGCCCGAACGCAAGTCTATTTTTGAGAACCACTTTTCACCCTTAAACTAATCAAACAAACCATATATTCTTGGAAAATGGTATTTGTTCTTAATTGTTACCTTATTCAGCTTCCGGTAGTCAATGCACAACCGGAAAGATCCGTCAGCCTTTTTCACGAACAATACAGGAGCGATCCAAGGAGAGATTCTCAGGTGAATGAATCCATTAGATAATAAGTCATACAGTTGTGTGTTTAATTCCCTCAGCTCGGTGGGGGCCATGCGATGAGAGGGAAGAGATATCGGTTCTGTTATCGGAGCCAAATTAATCGAAAACTATGGAGAGATTCTTGTGTGAATGAATCCTTTAGATTATAAGTCATACAGTAGTATCTTTAATTCCCTCAGCTTAGTGGGGGCCATGTGATGACAGGGAAGAGATATCGGTTGTGTTCTCGGTGCAAAATCAATCGAAAACTTCACATCCCGCTTCGGGGGGAAACCTGAGAAATCATCTGGGAATACCTCTGAAAACTCATTCACTACATGAGGTAGTGAACCCTTAAGGGATAGACCAGTGTCCTCTAGAGTGAGTGATGACAACTAGAAGATAAGGCATCCTAACTCTGGGAGTGGAGGTCACGGACGACCCGACGGAGGATCTCATTCTCCACGAAAACCCTAATGACTCCCATCAGGTGCTGTGAAACTCACTCGCCACCTGTAGCAATAAATGTGTGCCTAGAATTGTACTATCCAATCCATTCCAAGTATTATTTAAAACAACCCCATATCTTGAACCATGAGGTCCCACTCCATCTCAACCCCTGACACGGAAAGTGCACATGAGGGGCACCTGAAGCCCTGGTCCTTCTTCTTTCCCAGCGGTGTCACCAACTCCATTGCTAAAGACATCAACTCAGTTGGAAAATTTTTAATTTCTACAAAACGGGAGAAATAAATGAAACAAAGGTTCCAATATCAAAAATATCAGCAGCTATAGAATATTCAATTAGAACAGTACCTCAAACTATCGACGGTCCCTCCTCTGAACCTGCTGCTGCCTGATCCACTACATATAGATGTCCAGTCTCTTCCTAAGGACGACCGATGGTATATTGTTGTGTCCGTAATAGGCTCTTCCTAGAAGATGACCCAAAACTACCACCTTGTCCATCAAATCAATATGTCGCAGTCCTTCATGGCTCTAACTATGCTGGAACTCCTCTTTAAGCCACTGACCCAGCCCCACTCAAGAGTGGACGTTCCACACCACATAAGCGCTGAAAATGACCCATGCCTCCACCGAGGAAACAAGGATTTGAAGGAAGTGGACATGCTTTTTGAATGTTCCTATTCTTCCCACACTGGTGGCACATGACCTATCTCACATCATAAGTTGCATATAAAATCTTCCTGGAAGAGTGTCCTCAACTGCCACCTCCTTTCTTCACATGATCCTCCCGCTTCCTTTTCTTCTCTAAGGAGATGCCACTACCCACTGCTGATACTGAACCAGAGAAACCAAACCTGCCTTTCCTATCAATCTACACCATGGACGCCCGATCAACAGCCACATCATAGGTCCTCAGTTTAAACAAGAACACCTGGGAGTATATATCTAGTTGAAAGCCTTTCTCAAACCACTGGGCCTTCGCCTGCTCATTGGAGATGATTTCTGGAGCATACCAGACCAACTCAGTGAAACGATTGGTGTACTCCATCACAGATATATTCCCCTGAACAAGGTCCATGAACTCTCTGGACCTAACATAAGCCAAGACCTCAGGGCAGTACTCTTCATTGAAGACGACCTTGAAATTTACCTAGCACATCTGCTCATTCTTCCCTATCTGAATCACTGAATATCACCACTTACGGCTACGACACTCCAACAAAAAGGAGGTACACTTCACCCTGATCTCCTTTGGTGTTTATAGGAACTGAGTTTCCTTGGAAGGTACAAGGCTTGTTTTTTTTAAAACTCCCGAGCTTTATCTTTTCTAGGACCTGTCTCTTCTTCCATAGAAGGAATAGGAGAAGGGGTTATTATCTACCATAGATCTTGGACAGCCCATAACATAGCCTCAACTAGACTTTGATCAATCGGTGTGGGAGAACTCTCTCTTGCTTCCTCCCGTGGGTGCGTGGAAGATTTCCGGGAAGGAATGTTACTACAAAATGAAATAATCACAAAACAATAATCAATAACACAATTCTAAAAAAAATATCAAATACATAAAATATAAATAATATAAACACATTACATTAATAATATAAATAACTACTCCACATCCATTCGATGTCAACGTGTGGTCTGCAGCCCACACGTCTCACCTGGAGGTAAAGTCAATCCGTAAATTCCAACGTCCCCTAGTGACTCAAGGTATTCCATGAGAGGTGTGGTCCAGGGACCCTACTCACAACTGAAACCCCATGCCTTGACATTCCTAGCTCATGTCTATCCCGACTCATCCCAAAATAGCAATATAACCCAAAAACATTAACCTCCTTTGATACTATTTTGTCATGAACCGAATCTGGTCGCCACCAATACAGGCACCAAACTCAGCCAGTGACAAGTCCCGAAGGGCATTACCTATCCCAAAGGGTATGTACAAGTTTTTGGGTATCATTAAGTTACGTTTGGGAACAATTTACCCAAGTATGAAATCATAGAACATTAAAAACTATCCGGAATATAAATCTTAAATTTTCGAGTCACACAAGTCTTAAGAAAAAACCATAACATAATACATTGGTTTAAGGACAATAAAAGTGGTCCAAATAAAAATAAAGACAATATTAATACATCCCCAAGGACTCCGTATGATAAGGGGTCATCACCCACAAGCCGTCTCCACAACTCCGCACCAAGGATGGGAACTAACACCATGAACCGCCATCACCCATAGCCTTCCCTTTACCGGAGTCAAGCATAATAAAGTCTAAATAAACCCATGTGGTGTAAGTAGGGTGTGAGGAAAAAACCAATAAAATTCCACCCAATTATTCCAAATATCATGCAATACAATGTAAAAAAGAAATCAGTTTTAATACGCAAAGAAAAGCAGTGATAAAATCCAAGAAATGAACTTTCAATTGAAAACAGTTTTCAAGAAAAACATTTCAGAATGTTCACATATTTAAATAGAAATTTTATCTACTCAAAGTTACATAAAATAATACCTAAATTCATGGGAAAATACCACAAAAACAATGAGCAACAAAATCAGGAACACCCCTAGGCACTAGATAGTCTCAGGCCCCATGTACATCATACCTCGGTGTAAAGTAACCATAGTAAAATCTGTTCTCATGCACGAGCCACTAGTAGAGAACATACCCATAACCTAATGGTCCCCAATAATCATCCACATAATTTATTAAGAGGTTTATTTATCCAAATTCTAGGTGAAACTGGGACAAAACCAATCCGCTCCACTAGTCGTAGTAGCACACATCTGCCCACCTAGGTACTCGGGCTTCCCCATTTGTGCTCAAACAATTTCAGCATTTAAAACATATCCATTTTCAAGTAAAAAACCACTACTAGTCACATACAACTAGTAGATTAGCTACACACATTCTATACCATTTATAACACACCACAAAACACTTTTAGTTTCAATAAAAACAACTTCTCCAAATCTTTCCTTGTTTTGCACCAAAAACTTGTTGAAAACCCCACTTTAACACGATGTGCATAATCACATTAACCAAAATAGAATTAAAAGAACATTAAATATTTCATTAAACCCGTTACATGAGATATAAAACAACCCCCAATAAGAATCACATAGAATAGCCATGTAAAGAACCTAATTCAACACCAAATTGTTACTCTAAAATCATTTTCTAAACAAACATGACCCAAAACCTAATTTTTAGAAACATAAAAAGGATAAGAACATTCAAAAAATTATTTTCAGGCTTAATAAAGTTCAATAAAATCAAATAAATTATTATAGGGCAGCCCTTAATGAACCAAAAAATATTTATATGAAAAACCCCAAATTTCACCTGAAATTCGCATTAAAATTTCACATGCAATAAAAACACCACAAAACTCATTTTTGCAGCATTAATCAAATGAAATAGTCATGGAAATATCATAAATACATCATGATAATAATATATAATTCATGAACATTGGAATCACCTAACAAATTAATGAAAACCCTTGAATCACTGTGCGAAAATTAAGTCGCACCACCGCCGCACCAAGAGGGGCTTAGAACAAACCTAAAACCACTATAATTGACCAATAAAACCAATGTTTAAACCCTAGGTTTGAAACCCTACCCCTTGGTAAATTGGTACCTCTAGAAAATGGGAATAATAACTAATCAAAATTAATGAAACCCTAAGTAATTTGAAAGAGGGATGAAATGGACAAACTTACTTGAGGGATATTGAAGGAATCTTCCCAAATACACCAGAATCTGAAATTGAAAATAGCCACAATTTAAGGGTGGTTCTAAAAAGGATGATGATGTAATTTGGGAAATGTAATGGATGAAAAAGAGTAAGAATTGAGATAGTTATGAAGGAAAGAACTTACCTCCTCAATTCTGGACGATTTGAGACATCCTATACAGTTCAGCACTAAATTGTGACGAACAAGAGATCAAAAGATGGGGGAAAGAGGCTGAAAGTGTGGGTAAGTTTATTGGTCTTGGGTGAGACTTGGAATCATTGAAAAATCATTAAAATTAAATAACTTATTATTTAAACAAATATTGTTTTTAAAACTGGAAATGTGCCTTTGTGCTGGCCCAATTCCTTAAATTAAAACACCAAATAAACAATTATTATGGATTACTAAAGGTTCCAAATTTCAATGGTGGTGTTAATTGGTCAAGGGATCCCATTTATAAATTGCAATGGGTGCAAAATATTAAAAAATTACAATTTTATAAAAGAAATAAATTTTATTTTTAAATATGGAATTGAGCTCACGGTTTAGCCCAATTCACAAACACTCCCTCACTCCTCCATAAAAACATGGGAAACCCCCAAAAAACATAAATGAAAAATAAATGAAACATGACTATAAAATATATCATTTATTTCACATGAACTATCGACACTATTTTCATAAATATGGAAATGAATATGTCGGACATCATACAACATACGTTCAGGGCATTGGCCAAGACATCTAAAAATGATTAAGGCCTCAGCCAAAACCATATATCAAAATGGGAAGGTCCTCGGCCAAGTCCATGTCGATTTGTCTCACTAGAAGTACCGGTGCATTGAGGGGATATAGAGGGCCCCACCCATCACATTATAATTCCAATTAATTCCTCAAATGAGTGGGGATAAACATAAATAGCATATACATTCACATTGAAACTAACATATGAAATGTAAAAAACTTTCTCCGGACATTAAGCTTAAACACTAACCATTCAGAGTAAATTGGGGAATCATTTTAAGATTTCACATCCATAATCAAGCTAATCATAAACCATTCAAAAAAACATGGTGGATTATATCATAGGAGATAAACCTCAATGAAGTAAAAGATTCAACAAAGTATTTTGACATAGATGAAGATACTTTTAAAAGAGACTATTAGAAAATACTTGAAGGAAATAATCCATAAACATTAAAAAGTGTCTTATACCACCTTGAAACATTCAAATCATAACCCCTTAAAATTTCATGACAATACGGGGAAGCTTTATATTATATACCAAAGGGTAGTACATAGACCACAAGAAAGAAATAAGTGGTTAACAAGGCATATATCTCATAAATGTTAATGTGAGATTATAAAATTCCTTTTTTACTTTTGAAATAAGTGTTACTTTTAAAAATCATTTATATTTTCCATGAAATAAGATTATAGACATTAATATCCAAAAAAATAAAATACTAGGACATTGAAATTATATTATAGGCATAAATAATGTTCCACTGAAGTGAAATAGTGTAAAAATTGCTTAAGATTCTTTAGAAATAAAACATTTTATAGTATTTTAAGGCAAGTATCAAGGATAATTTAATGTTGAAAGGCATGTTTATTTTATTAAATATAGAATTGATCCAATATAATTTTTCATTATAAAATTAATGTTTTTATAAAAAATGGTGTCTTGAAACTGATTCTGTTGTGCACGTGAAAATGAGTAAGAATTTGAAAGGATCCCTTGAATCGGGTTTGTTTATCCGGATAACATTTTTGAATGATCCTTTTAAAACTCGTAAATACACATAAAATAAATAATTATTCTGGATTGTAAGAATATATAAGACATTAAAACATAATTTATGAATATTAAATAATAATAAATAATAATTTAATAGAGGTAAGTAGATAACAAGAGTAACCAGGATGAAAATGGAGGTTGAGGTAGAAATCCCTTACCACTTTGTAATCAATCAATTCATATGCCCTAAAATTAATAGTATTAAAATGATACATTTAATACCATGAAGATAAATATATTAATGATATTTTAAATCAACGGGCAGTTTAAATCCACCATACACAAGTATTAGTAGTGAATATGGAAAATCTCACAAAAAATGGAAGTGAGATGAAGAAACCCTTACCTTAAGCCCGATGGTGTTCTTCACTTGATATTAGTGTCAGGTATAACCAAATTAAATTCATTAATTAATATTTCCAAAACCTATTATTTATTTAATATATTTATTATAACCTTATTAGGTTCATTCATTTCCTTTTTGATGGGTTTAAGAGGTTCAATTTTATTGTTTTGAAAGTATTTTCTTCCACGGTTTTCATGATCGGTTTACTTGTATTCAGGAATGGAAGTTTGTTTTAAAAGTGGTAAAACATATAGAATTATTAATATATATTATTATTGAAATTACAGGGATATAAATTATTTTATAATTAATTTGGTTATATACTATGAGGATGACTTGATTGATAAAAGATAATGATAAATGCTTGGATTAACGTGGTGGTTTTGTGTATAATGAACTTGTTTGGAATTATTATTTTATATTATGAGGGTGTAAGGATTACATAACATTAAACATACCGAAAACTCAAAAACTGGATTTTTACTATTCATTGAAAATTCAAATATTTTAGAAAAATCTGAAAAATTAACCCTAAACATTTTTCAATGTGTAGACTTCAAAATTGACCTCTATTTTTTGAAAATATTTTTATAAATATTTTTAATTTAATTTTTAAATAAAATCATAATTTTTTTGAAAAAAACAATATTAAAACTATAACTCATTTTATAACACCTAGAAAAATTAATCAAGGTCTATAGAATTATATTATAACCATAAGAAAATTAAATAATTTTTTTTTTATTACATCTTCTTAAAATAAATTTCCATTTTGAATTATTAAATTAATCATAAAATTTTAATTAAAATATTTAAGACATAAAAAATACCAATACTTATACTATGATCATTTTTTCACTCTTAAGATGCATAAAATGTATTTATACATTTATGGGTAAAGTTTCAATTTTTTAGTTGATTTACTATTCATCACTATTCATTACTATTCATAAGGGTATGTTACTATTCAAAAGGGTATGATATTATTCACCAAAAATTAATTTTGTTTTATCAAACTCTAAATATCTTATTGAATGCAATCGTGTATGTTAGATTTTTGAAATTCAAATCACATATTGGAAAAATTATGTTTACTTAGTTAGGTTATAACAAAGTGTTTTTTTATAGAGGCTCAGTGTTTCATTAATTCTATATTAAATATATTTGTAAATTCATGGTGTGTTACATTTTCTATATTTTTATATTTAAAATTTGATATTATGAAATGAAAAGAGTTTTTTTCTCAAAAATATATTCTATTGATCTTTAATAGAATTTTTCATCGATGATAGAATCCTTAGAAGGCAATTATGCTTTATCGGGTATTTTATTTAATGATGTAATTATTATTTTTTCTCTGCAAGTTTTATGACTATGATGATTATATTTTTAGGAAACTTTTTTTATTTTATATGGGTTATTCTATGATGATATGGTGATTGACTTATGGTCTTGGCACATACATACAAATAGATTATAATTATTTGGTGGGTGGGACTATAATTATATATCCCTCTAATGCCTTGAGTAATCATGATAGAGTTAATAATCTCATAATATATAGTATTTTTGATAAACTTATAATAGATGATGGAGTGAGGTTGATGGAAGTTACTTCTAAGATAATGTTGAAAATAATCGGGTAGGAATTTTTTTTATGGGACATTGTCCACAATGATATTATTGAGATTTAACCTTGATTAAGGATTTGATTTTCTATGATTATTTTTTGGCCAAAAACTTATGTCTTATCCTTATGATATGTTCTCATGGATCATGGTTTATTTTTTATGATTCCACACACATATTACATATGTCATTTTTTATTAAAAATACATATTCTAGGGTTTATGATAAATGATATTTGACTTATCGGGTGTGATTATTTTAAGTTATTACCATGTTAACATGGACTTACTCTTTTCTTACACTCACTTATGATAATTTATAGATATCCCTTACGTTTACAAAAACTGAACATCTAATCTCACTTTTTCTTATGTTTCCTTTCCTTGAGTTATGAAGAATGTTTTTAAGGAGGGTATTTCTAAGAAGTTTTTTATGTGAGAATATAATTTTGGTAGATATTGGAGAAATTTCCTAAAATTTGGTGATTATATATGTATACTTGAAAGTATCTAAACCTGTATGATTCTGGGGAAGGTATTTTTATGAAATTTACTTAATATTCATCTAGAAATAAGTAATATATGTGTATGAAATTATCAGGTCTCCATAGGTGGTATCAAAGTGGGGTTTAATTTTTTTGTTACTAGGATAATGAAAAGAAATGGATAGAATCCTAACGTTTTGGTTAGGTATAGATTATGTGCTTTTCTGAGTAATACATCCCAATCTAGATACTGTAAATGGATGTGGTTTTGGAATAGAGTAATTTAGGGGTAATAACCCCCAAAAAGTTAGTTGAGTATATCTTGGCCACAATTCTGGTGCCTAGTGAATGGCCCCTTACTAGGAACCTATTTCGGCACTCTCTAATTAATTATTTGGTTAATTCATATTTTACTTATAAACCATTACCAAATATTTGAATATATGATGACCATGACTGAACTTGGTTAAACCTAAGTTTTCATAAATTTAAAATAAGGTTTCATGATTCAAACAGCATATGAATGGTTTTTTCCTGATTACATGATTACTCATAATCATTATTATTGCTCACTTTTTTTGGGGTTTTCATCAAAAGATTGACTTAGGAGGAATCGTGTTAACATTTAAGGTGATGAGTAATGAAATGACCATTATAATGAGAAACCAAATGAAATGGGAGATAAGATATTAAATACTATGGATATTCTCACTAAACTCTATCAGGATATGAAAATTAATTTGAATAATGCTGATTTACAAAACGGAAAAAGGAAGGAAGAAAACATTATTTATTCTTTTAAGTGGAAATGTTGAACTTCCTTTAATGGTTCCTCTGATCCTAAAATTTATGAACAATGTACTAGTACTATTGAAAAGATATTTTCTATTTGATAATGTTTGGTTTATGAAAAATTTATCCAAGGAGTATATAATCTAGAAAGTAAAGAAGATCAGTGCTAGAATCTTATCAAGAATATGAGGCATGAAAAGTAAATTGACCCCAAGAAATGGGAAGAGTTTAAGAAGGTATTTTTCAATAATAATTTTCCCCAAAATCGTTACATTAAAATGGAAAGCTAATTCTTATAACTAATGAATATGTATGATGAATCCTTTAGTCCCTTTTAGGATAATTTCACCAGACATAAAATTTATACTTCTGATTATATATTCGATCCTAAAAAAATTACTGATTCTTTAGTTACATGATCCAAGGTCACTAAAAGGAATTTATAATTTAATATTTTAATATTTTTGAATAAAAAAATTAACTTTCTCTCAAGTTGGAATTATAAATTGGAGACTCTTAGTGTTCTTGTGGTTTTTGGGACAAAAAGAGAAAGATATAATTTTGAGGGAATTTAAATAATAAAACCCTCGGAGGAAAGAAAATTAATCTTCATTAATGTTAAAAGTGTGGAATGAATCATGGATACAATTCATTATGGGTCTTGGTAAATATTTTAATTGTGGAAAACAAGACCATTTAGAAAAAGAGTTTTGATATGATCTGTATAGTTTATTCTATAAAATAAATGGTGAAAAAATGAAAACAAAATGTTCCACTCACACTCCAATGAAATAATTTTAAGGACTATGGACATTTCACTAAATTAGCACACAAATATGAGGGTTAATTATGAAAATATGTGTAAAAAACTATAAATCCAAGAGAAAAATATAATACTTGTGTTGTCACAACTCCTGAAGGGGATCGTGACAAAAAATTGGTAAAGGGTACACTTATCATCCTCTTTATAATTGAAGATTTTTTATTTGATTCTAGATCTACCCATTCTTTTGTATCTGAATAAATTTATACGTTTATGACATTACTGCCTTAAAATTTTGATAAAGAGTTAGCATTAAAAACTCTTAATGATAAGATAAATTCAGATCATTTCTATAGTTCCTGTTCGATAATAGTTTGTGGGAATGCACTTCCTAAAAATATTTTGATTCTTCCACTACTTGTATTTGATGTGGTTTTGGGTATATATTGTCTCAATATCTATAAAGTCCATATAAATTCCCAAGGAAGGGAATTAACTTTTGATGTTTTGAATTAACATATGATCATCTTTTAGTGTGATGATGAATAATAACTTTCAATGGAATTCACTTTTGTTTTCTGGGTCATACTACATATTAATGTGGTATATTTATCTGAAATGGTTGGGGAGAAAATCATCATTGAATATATTCATATTTTTTCGGATTATGTTTATGTATTTCCAAAATATTAACCTAGTCTTCCCCTAAATCGTGAATTTAAGTTTTCAATACAACTTACACATTGGTACACCTATTTTAAATACTCTATATTGAAGGACCTTGATTGAGTTGCAAGAATATAAGAAGAAACTCTTGGGGAATATTGATATGGTATTCATATTCCCCAGTGTGTCAGCATGGGGTGCACCTATTTTTTATTAAAAATAAAGATGGTACAATGCATATTTTCATTGATTATCTAGAACTTAACATGATCGCAATCAAGAAAAATTATCCTCTATGCTGTATTGATGATCTATTTGATCAATTATAGGGAGAATATTATTTTTTAAATATTGATCTTTAATATTTATATAATCAATTGATAGTCAAGAAGTAGTATTTACCCAAGATAACCTTTTTTACAGGGTATATGAATTTTGAATTTATAGTGATTCCATTTGGACTTACTAATGTCCCAAGTAACTTCATGAATTTAATGAATAAAATATTTAGAGATTACCTTGAATAATTGTTGGTATTCATTATAGATGATATAATTATATATTCAAATAGAAAGTAAGAGCATGATGATCATTTTATAATTGTGTTAAAGACCTCAAGAAAGGAAAATGTTTATTCTAAATTTATCATCTGTGGGTTTTTTTCAAAAAGTTTCATTATTAGGTCATATAATCTCTAGTGAAGGTATATCAGTAGATCCATCAATGATAGAGGTTATTTAGTGATGTACTAGGCCAAACATGGTCACTAAGATCCTTAGTTTTCTTAGGTTTCCTGGATACCAAAGACACTTCTTGAGAGATTTATCACAAATATATAATACAATAACAAATATAACCTGAAAGAAAGTTAGTTTTACATGGACAGATGAAAGTGAAATGAATTTCAAGAAGTATATGAGAAGTTTCGTTAGTGCACCAGTTATTACACTACCCTATAATGGATAAGGGTTTATGATCTTTAGTGATATATCAAAGAAGTAAAAGGCATGAATCCTTTTTTTGAATGATATGGTGATAACTTATGCCTCATGCCAATTGAAAATTCATAAGAAAAATTTCCTGAATCATGATTTGGAGATGATATTAGTAATTGTTTCACTAATAATGTGGAGGTATTATCTTTATGGTGAAAGATATTTAATATATATTTATCACAAAATATTGAAGTATATATTCACATAGAAATAGTTTAATATACTCTAGAAAAGATAGTTGGAGTTGATAAAACATACTAAATTATCAATACGTTTCCACTTTATAAAATAGAACGAGGTGGTTGATGCTCTGAGTCAAAAAGACAATGAATGTTTATACGTAATGAGGAATGAAATAGATCCAATATTTATAGATATTCAAAATATATATTTTGAAATTTTAAGGAAAGGTGAGAGGTCAAATATTTCTCTGATGAATGATCAACAGTCCATCCATATAATGATTAAAGAGGCACATAAGGAGGATGTGAGGATATAAAAGAAGTTGAAAATTTTTCCTCAGTTAAACAATTAATATGATGGAATTATATGGTTTAGGAACTGATTATGTTTCTTGTAAATACCAAATCTGAATAAGGAGTTATTGGATGATGTTCATTTTTCATCATTCCCTATTTGTTATAAAATTATGAAGAAGTATAGAGATATGATAGATATTTCTTGTAAAGTTACATGAAAATGGATATTATAGAGTACATATATTGACGTGAGGTATGTTAGAAACTTAAGGATAACAGAACAATGTTTAAGTGGATTTTAAAACCATTACCCATACGATAATATAAAATTGAAAATATTATAATGGACTCAACCATATGACCCTCTAAAACATCTAAAGGGAACAATGTAACTTGGTTTTTTTGTAAAAAAGTTATGAAATAAATGAATTTCATTACCATAAAATAATATTTTTTTGATCATTTTTTTACTATGTACATTAAGGAATTTTTACTGTTTTAGGAGTAACAAATTCTGTTATATTTGATTATAATCCTTGGTTTAACGAAAACTTCTAGAGACGTCATTAGTATGATTTAGATACAGAGTTAAGTTTATGTACTGCATATCAACTTCAAAAAAATATTCGGTTAGATAGGACCATTCAAACCCTATAATATATGGTAATATTGTAGAGACCCGAAGCTTGACGTACATTGACATTACATTACATTTGTGGAATACTTAGTACATAACAAAAACACACACACAAGGATCGTAATAGTTTAGTGTCTTTGGAAACTCGGAATATAATCTTATAATCATGGTGAAAGATCTTCAACATCTCCCATAAAGATCTTCCTTTTTTTTTACCTAAAACATTTCTTTCTATCCTGGGGAAAAGTAAACATAAAATGGTGAGCTCAAATGCTCAGTAAGGGTAAACAAAAGAAATATCAATCACATCGTATACACAAGCACATAACTTTTGGAAATCTTAACCTGCAAAAGAGATCATAATTTCATAACATGGGATAAATCATGGTAGTGAAATGTAATCACAATAATCATAACTTAAAACATGAAACTTTGTGGCATACACACATAATCATATAGAATCATTTCTTGTTAGTCAAGACTCATTTCCAAGACTATCTTTGTGGACAAAGTCCCTTTCTGAACCGAGTCACCCTTGTTTCAGTCCTGTTTCAATGAACCGGTATAACCTACCATTCCAGCCATGTCTATCTCATTAGATATAAAATCTTTACCCAATGCATTGGAGGGAGATATAGGTCCCACCCATCTCATAATGATACCATTCTTATGTGTGCCACAAAATCATAAACCATACATCATAGCATAACCCATGTAACAAAAATGGACATCTTTAAACATCGTGACATCATAAAACAATTCATATAAGATAAAAGAATTCATAAAAATATTTCCATCACAACATAATCAAATCCATGTAATAATAGGGATAGAAACAGAACCCTTTATTATCTTATATGGAAAATAATTTCTATAAAACACTTGAACTTCATTCTTGAGGAAAATATCCTTTCTACTTCAAAAACACTTTTCCTTTCTTAACATGTCATACAATTTTAAACTAAAAGAAGTTGATTAAAAATAAACATGAAAACTTGTAAAGGAATCTTTTTGGAAATAATGTTCTAAAAATCCATTCATGCCGTATAAGTTAAAAAAACATTCTTCGTACTTTTGTCAGAAAAGTCAAAAAGTACCTCGTACGAAAAAAGAAAAAAGATTCCTTTCATATCCTTTACTAAAAACACAAAGAAGGGTAAAATTGGATTTAAACAATTCTAGGTGGATGGAAATAATATTACATATTTTGGAAACATGGATGTGGATGATAAAATACACCCTAGTAAATACCAAAGTATAAACAATCTCGGATAAAAATGAGATTGTGATATTTTCCTTACCTTAGGTCCGATTTGCTTCGTAAGTGTCTGAACCTCCTGTATAATGATTTAAATAATGTCATTGACTTATTACATAATATAGATATATATAATAAATCAGTAAATGGAAAGAAATACACCGTTCATGGAGATGGTAGGTCGTACGTACGCATGAACGTTGTTTTCATTTCCTTATTGAGTTGAGCGGAATTAAGTGGATGACATACATATATATACACATAAATCCAGTATCATTATCATGTCATATATTTCATGATTACTTATTGTATATACTTTATAATCATTCATGAATGTTTAAAGTGGAGAATGAATCTCATCGCGTCGTGGAGACGGTAGTCCGTACGTACGCACGAGCGATGATATCGTTCTCATGATCGTGGGACTGTATTGGAGTGTATGTATACTATTTCAGAATCAATATCACTTTAAAATAATAATATATAGTTATTATTTACACCATTATACCCATCCAAGTAAGGTGGTGGTGGAAAATAGATTTCACCGCGACGTGGAGACGGTATTCCGTACGTACGCACGCGCGGTGATTTCGTTTTCTGTAGGATGGATAGATGGTGAACTAGGATTGTTTCATACTTATAATAACATATCAGTATATGAGTGATACTGATGTTATTACTTCATAATGAAACAACCTAATAAGAAGAAGTGTAAGAAGAAATAAAGGTGAAAGAATCGGTAACAGAAATTTCCTCTTCTTTGAAGCGCCTCTTTGAGACCTCCTCTTAGGGCACTAAAATTGGTCTTTGAGGAAGACCAGAACATCTAGGATGTTTCTAGGGAAGTGGAGAAGAGAATTTGTCAGGGTTTGGCCGAGCTTGAAGGCTCAAAGTTGTGTGAGGAAGAGAGGGAGGAGGTGCCCTTTTATAAGGCAGGAGAGGGGCACCTTTGGAATAACTAAAACTATTTTTTTATTATAAAGTCAAGTTCGGTTTTAAATAGCTCCAAATTGATTTATTTTGAGGCTAAGGTGGGGATGGGTCTGAATCCTCTCATACAATATAATTTAGAAAAGTTTAGGTTCCTATTTTAACCTTATCATTTAGATTTAACATTAAGTTAAATAATTTAACTTTTACCGTGTCTTCTTGTGTTCTTACACTATAAGGTTAATAAACTTACTATAAGAAGCCAAAAGAACCCCAAATTGTTTATTATTAATATATATAACCTTATCTAAGTCATTTGGCCAAACCTTAGATTTTTAGTAATAAAATAACAATTAATAATATAATTTTTGTTTTAAAAACTATTTTATGTCAATTTTGACACTATTTAGTAATTGATTTTTTAGAAACTCATACCAGAATGATAAGTTCAAAAAAAGTTAATTAAATCAATACTAACATGTCATATTAACCTATAAAATTAGTGTAATTCATAAAAAGTCTTAAATTACATTTATTTTGGTATTTATAACATCAATTATGTCAATATTTCATTAATAATATAATTACTGCATCATCGTTGTGTCATAAATAAATTAAATTATTTAATGTCTCAAAATTACAAATAAAATACCATTATTTAGAAAATCTTTTTATATTTCTAATGAATATTTATAGTCTAATTTATCTTATTTATAACCCCATATTAAAAATGATTTACTTATTAAACTTTGATTTTAACTATTTTAACCCTTCTTTAAATAAATTAATAATAAATGTCCTAATCTAATCCAAGTGGGCCTAAATGGTCATATTTTATTCCTAAGTTTGTTTTTGGTCGAATTACACTTGTCCAATAGAATTAATACATGTGTTAGGGTAATTATAATATCATTTCTACCCTTAATTACCCTATTTACTTTTAACTGTGGTAAATAAAATTAAAAAGTTATTATTCACCAAAAATTATTTTCATCTCATTGAACCACATTTTACTTACTAACATCAACCGTGTCTCTCGGATTTTTTAAATTCTACTCACAGAAGTGGTAAAATTATGTTTTATGAAAAATTCAGTTTTTTTTAACTACCACTTAGTGGTTTCACTATTCATCAAAAATTGAAAGTTTTCAGAAAAATACCAAAAATTAGGCCTAAGCTTTATTTGATATTATGAATTCAAAAATTATTTCTATTTTACCAAATTCAAAACATATCAGTTGCATTAATTAATTTAAAAATTAATTCCCGTCGTCAAAACAAAAGATGTGTTTTTAAGAGATAATAACTATCAAAAGATTGACACTTGTTTATAACTGGTTTAAATGTGAAATTACATCCAATGACCAACATTGTATTAAATTGTAAGAATATATTCTAAATATACTTTAAAACCAAAAAATTAATAATTTATCACTATTAATTATTTCGATTTAAAAAGTTGTTTTTAATTAAAATTTAGTAATTTCCACTATTCATCAAAATATGAAAGTTATCCAAAAATTACCAAAATTTCACCCTAAGCTAATTTCGATATTCCAAATCAAAAAATGAAGTCCATTTTGAAAAATAAAAATTACAAAATTTCAAAAAGTGGTTATTACTATTCATAACGGCTAGTTTTAATAATATTTTAATAGCATATCGTTGTTTAGTGAAACTCGGTATTCCGTACTACACACGCTATCAAGGAAGGTCGCGATTGCGTGTAATGAAAGGCAAGTCAAGGATACGTGTTGTGTAATCTCCTTTTGGTGTAGCGTACAACACAAGACATTAATGAAATTAAAAAGAATATTTTTCATAAAATCTTAGGGTGTTACATTCTACCCCCCTTAAAATGAATTTTACCCTCGAAATTCGTCGGGGTTTAAATGGTTTACTATTCGAAAGTTTCTTTGATAGAAACCCACATCGTAAAAAGGAATACCAAAACTAATCTTTAAAAACAAAAGTATGAAACTTAACGTTTACCCAAATAAACTAATCACTGGGTTTCCACATAGGTGAAAATATGGATTTGGGAGAGAAATCTAACCATCATGTTCTGATGGAGAGTGGTAGAGAACATGGCTATGGAAAAGCCAGAAATCACAAAGCCATAGATTTGTGATGATCTAGGGTACCATCTGATTCATCAGATATAAGAGCACTAGGACAACATTTTTGGTTTTTAAGATCATTTCCCTAAAGTTGATGAAATTGGAATTAGAAGAAATACTTTCGTGATTTTGGTATAGTCTCACCGTTTGTCGTTCTTTGGACAATTTCCACTTCATTTCTTAATGAAATGAAGTTGAATTTGTCATCCGTGATGTGTTAGCAGATCATGTGATAGAATGATGGGTCATTCCATCTGTCTCAAATAAAAGGTTATAAAAGTTATCAAAAAATACATAAGTCCATCTATAGTGAGATTAATCCTATATAGTTCCTAAAATGAAATTATACTTCATATATCATACCGCTTAATAAAATAAAACTAGTTTCCACTAACCAGGGACTTCCTGTAGACCAGTGGTAGGCAATAAAGGCCAGTCGCACTTCGGTTGTGGGTTCGATTCCTACGACCTTGTCCGACGCGTTGGGTTGTCGCCCGTCCTGCAGGTTGTCCTTTTTCTAAAACTATATTACTATAACATCCCATCAATAATATCGAAAAAAACTTCTATCCTTAAACAATACTAACTTATGCCCAACATAATCCATTATAGTCTTTAGTCTTATCCATAATACTGCAGTCCATTCTCATAATATAGTGATAACGATTACCATGGATTTAATACCATCGTTGATCCCCATATATCATTAGATATGTTTTGTTGGTCACATTCCAAACATTCAAAGGCCTTAATCATGTATTCTCTTGAATACCCATTGAACCTTAGTGAAAACATGAATGCAGTTAATAGTTAACACTTTCCATAAACCAAAATCCTCAAAATTATTTATACTCAAACCACTATATAAATTAGTCCTTATATCAATCATGAGCTCATGAATACAATCAAACATCTCATTATCGTCTTATCCCTTCATTAAGCGCATATAATCTGCATTCCAAAAATATCTGAATAACCTTTCATGGATACTGGTACCATTAATCATACACTTTCAAAACTCAAGGAAAGACAACAGTGTAAAAATACTTAGATGTCTCTTTATTCCATAGTACCATGAGATTACTTATACAACATTACACATGATAAACATGTCATCATTCCACTAAATTCTTAAACCATTGACTGAGCTTCAACAATTGTTTCAACTCACATATCATTTGTAGTCTCTTCATCATCATCAACATAAATACTACCCATATGACCATACTGATTCTCTTCATGAGACTTTCCCTTAGGGCATTAGTTTGCATAATGCCCGTACATTCCACATTTAAAACATTTAACCATTGTTGATGTCGTAGCAATACCATTATCCTCATCCCTAGTGTTAACTGAACATTTTCCTTTGCACTTACTGGCTTTGTGTCCTTCTTTTCCACACTCAAAGCATCTTCCAGTTCCTTTGAAAAATTCTCCTTGATGCCTCTTCCCACATGATTTACATAGGGGAAATTGAACTTTTTTTCCTCTATGATAATCATGAAACTCCATCTTTCTCTTATTAGCCGAGTTAGAAAACTTACCAAATTTTACTTTATTGATCATATTATGAGATTGCTGATTTGGCATAATAATGATTTTTGGACTTCCAAATCCCATTTCATTTGGTTTCTCATGAAGAATATCATTCCATTGTCCATCATATCCTCCATTATCGTGAATCATCTTGTTTCCAGCCATTTTCTAAAACCCAAAAAGAATAGTGTGAGAGGCAAAAATCATGCTAGGGAAAACAACATTATAAAGGGGGATTATCCTCAATATCTAAATTCTTAGGTTAAATTCTATGATCGTTACCGTAGTTCTAGGACTGTATCTTATACGTATACTTATCCTTAGGGACATCCCTATACCTTAGAAATATCTCTAGGGATCTCACTAACGCTTTCGCATCCTAGTTTCCAAAGGTTGACTAAACCTTTCCTCTGATACCAACTGTAGAGACCCGAAGCTTGACGTACATTGACATTACATTACATTTGCGTAATACTTAGTACATAACAAAAACACACACACAAGTATCGTAATAGTTTAGTGTTCTTTGGAAACTCGGAATATAATCTTCTAATCGTGGTAAAAGATCTTCAACATCTCCCATAAAGATCTTCCTTTTTTTTACCTAAAACCATTCTTTATATCTGGGGGAAAATTAAACATAAAAGGGTGAGGTCAAATGCTCAGTAAGGGTAAACAAAAGAAATATCAATCACATAGTATACACAAGCACATAACTTTTGGAAATCTTAACCTGCAAAAGAGATCATAATTTCATAACATGGGATAAATCATGGCAGTGAAATGTAATCACAATAATAATAACTTAAAACATGAAACTTTGTGTCATATACACATAATCATAGAGAATCATTTATTGTTAGTCAAGACTCATTTCCAAGACTATCTTAGTGGACAAAGTCCCTTTATGAACCGAGTCACCCTCGTTTCAGTCCTGTTTCACTGAACCGGTATAACCTACCATTCTAGCCATGTCTATCTCATGAGATATAAAATCTTTTCCCAATGCATTGGAGGGAGATATAGGTCCCTCCCATATCATAATGATTCCATTCTTATGTGTGCCACAAAATCATAAACCATGCATCATAGCATAACCCATGTAATAAAAATGGGAATCTTTAAACATCGTGACATCATAAAACAATTCATATAAGATAAAAGAATTCATAAAAATATTTCCATCACAACATAATCAAATCCATGTAATAATAGGGATAGAAATAGAACCCTTTATTATCTTATATGGAAAATAATTTTTATAAAACACTTGAACTTCATTCTTGAGGAAAATATCCTTTCTACTTCGAAAACACTTTTCCTTTCTTAACATGTCATACAATTTTAAACTAAAAGAAGTTGATTAAAAATAAACATGAAAACTTGTAAAGGAATCTTTTTGGAAATAATGTTTTAAAAATCCATTCATGCCGTATAAGTTAAAAAAAACATTCTTCGTACTTTTGTCGGAAAATTCAAAAAGTACCTCGTATGAAAAACGACAAAAGATTCCTTTCATATCCTTTACAGAAAACTCAACGAAGGGTAAAATTGGATTTAAACAATTCTAGGTGGATGGAAATAATACTACATATTTAGGAAACATGGATGTGGATGATAAAATACACCCCAGTAAATACCAAAGTATAAACAATCTCGGATAAAAATGATATTGTGATATTTCCCTTACCTTAGGTCTGATTTGCTTCATAAGTGTCTGAACCTCCTGTATAATGATTTAAATAATGTCATTGACTTATTACAGAATCATATTCATTGTTATGATATCATATATGGTTCAATTATGACTTTATATTACCCGTTCTTTTGTAAATTCCATGTTAAAGAGCGTTTTGGGTAAAATTGTTTCATTTGTCGTCCGTGTTTTGACTTGTAATTATTCATATGATTACTTAGATCATGATTACTTAATTACAGAATATAAAACATGATTTATATATATATATTCAGAATATACATATATATAATAAATCAGTAAATGGAGAGAAATACACCGTTAATGGAGACGGTAGGTCGTACGTACGCATGAACGCTGTTTTCGTTTCCTTATTGAGTTGAGCGGAATTAAGTGGATGACATACATATATATACACATAAATCCAGTATCATTATTATGACATATATTTCATGATTACTTATTATATATACTTTATAATCATTCATGAATGGTTAAAGTGGAGAATGAATCTCATCGCGTCGTGGAGACGGTAGTCCGTACGTACGCACGAGCGATGATATCGTTCTCATGATCGTGGGACTTTATTGGAGTGTATGTATACTATTTCAGAATCAATATCACTTTAAAATAATAATATATAGTTATTATTTACACCATTATACCCATCCAAGTAAGGTGGTGGTGGAAAATAGATTTCACTGCGGCGTGGAGACGGTATTCCGTACGTACGCACGCGCGGTGATTTCGTTTTCCGTAGGATGGATAGATTGTGAAATAGGATTGTTTCATACTTATAATAACATATCAGTATATGAGTGATACTGATGTTATTAATTCATAATGAAACAACCTAAGACGAAGAAGTGGAAGAAGAAATAAAGGTGAAAGAATCGGTAACGGAAATTACCTCTTCTTTGGAGCGCCTCTTTGAGACCTCCTCTTAGGGCACCAAAATTGGTCTTTGAGGAATACCAGAACCTCTAGGATGTTTCTAGGGAAGTGGAGAAGATAATTTTTCAGGGTTTAGCCGAGCTTGAAGGCTCAATGTTGTGTGAGGAAGAGGGGGAGGAGGTGCCCTTTTATAAGGGAGGAGAGGGGCACCTTTGGAATAACTAAATATATTATTTTATTATAAAGTCAATTTCGGTTTTAAATAGCTCCAAATTGATTTATTTCGAGTCTAAGGTGGGGATGGGTAGAAATCCTCTCATACAATAGAATTTAGACAAGTTTAGGTTCCTATTTTAACCTTATCATTTAGATTTGACATTAAGTTAAATAATTTAACTTTTACCGTGTCTTCTTGTGTTCATACACTATAAGGTTAATAAACTTACAATAAGAAGCCAAAAGAACCCCAAATTGTTTATTATTAATATATATAACCTTATCTAAGTCATTTTTCCGAACCGTAGATTTTTAAGAATAAAATAACAATTAATAATATAATATTTGTTTTAAAAACTATTTTATGTCAATTTTGACACTATTTAGTAATTGATTTTTTTGAAACTCATACCAGAATGATAAGTTAGAATAAAGTTAATTAAATCAATACTAACATGTCATATTAACCTATAAAATTAGTTTAATTTATTAAAAGTCTTAAATTACATTTATTTTGGTATTTATAACATCAATTATTTCAATATTTCATTAATAAGATAATTACTGCATCATAGTTGTGTCATAAATAAATTAACTTATTTAATGTCTAAAAATTACAAATAAAATACCATTATGTAGGAAAGTTTTTTAGCTTTCTAATTAATATTTATAGTCGAATTTATCTTATGTATAACCCCATATTGAAAATGATTTACTTATTAAACATTGATTTTAACTATTTTAACCCTTCTTTAAATAAATTAATAATAAATGTCCTAATCTAATCCAAGTGGGCCTAAATGGTCATATTTTATTCCTAAGATTGTTTTTTGTCGAATTACACTTGTCCAATAGAATTAATACATGTGTTAGGGTAATAATAATATCATTTCTACCCTTAATTACCCTATTTACTTTTAACCGTGGTAAATAAAAGTAAAAAGTTACTATTCACCAAAAATTATTTTCATATCATTGAACCACATTTTACTTACTGACATCATCTGTGTCTCTCGGATTTTTGAAATTCCACTCACAGAAGCAGTAAAATTATGTTTTATGAAAAATTCAGTTTTTTTAACTACCACTTAGTGGTTTCACTATTCATCAAAAATTGAAAGTTTTCAGAAAAATACCAAATATTAGGCCTAATCTATATTTGATATTATGAACTCAAAAATGATTTATCTTTTACCAAATTCAAAACATATCAGTTGCATTAATTAATTTAAGAATTAATTCCGGTCGTCAAAACAAAAGACGTGTTTTTAAGAGATAATAACTATCAAAAGATTGACACTTGTTTATAACTGGTTTAAATGTGAAATTACATCCAATGACCAACATTGTATTAAATTGTAAAAATATATTCTAAATATTCTTTAAAACCACTAAAATTAATAATTTATCACTATTAATTATTTCGATTGAAAAAGTTGTTTTCAATTAAAATTTAGTAATTTCCACTATTCATCAAAATATGAAAGTTTTCCGAAAATTACCAAAATTTCACCCTAAGCTAATTTCGATATTCCGAATCAAAAAATGAAGTCCATTTTGAAAAATAAAATTTACAAAATTTCAAAAAGTGGTTATTACTATTCATAACGGCTAGTTTTAATAATATTTTAATAGCATATCGTTGTTTAGTGAAACTCGGTATTGCGTACTACACACGCTATCAAGGAAGGTCGTGATTGCGTGTAATGAAAGGAAAGTCAAGGATACGTGTTGTGCAATCTTTTTTTGGTGTAGCGTACAACACAAGACATTAATGAAATTAAAAAGAATATTTTTCATAAAATCTTGGGGTGTTACATTCTACCCCCCTTAAAATGATTTTTTCCCTCGAAATTCATCGGGGTTATAAATGGTTTACTATTCGAAAGTTTCCTTGATAGAAACCCACATCGTAAAAAGTAATACCAAAACTAATCTTTAAAAACGAAAGTATGAAACTTAACCGTTACCCAAATAAACTAATCACTGGGTTTCCACATAGGTGAAAATATGGATTTGGGAGAGAAATCTAACCCTCATGTTCTGATGGAGAGTGGTAGAGAACCTGGCTATGGAAAAGCCAGAAACCACAAAGCCATAAATTTGTGATGATCTAGGGTACCATCTGATTCATCAGATATAAGAGCACTAGGACAACATTTTTGGTTTTTAAGATCATTTCCCTAAAGATGATGAAATTGGAATTAGAAGAAATACTTTCGTGATTTTTGTATAGTCTCACCGTTTGTCGTTCTTTGGAAAATTTCCACTTCATTTCTTAATGAAATGAAGTTGAATTTGTCATCCGTGATGTGTTAGAAGATCATGTGATAGAATGATGGGTCATTCCATCTATCTCAAACAAAAGGTTAGAAAAGTTATCAAAAAATACATAAGTCCATCTATAGTGAGATTAATCCTGTATAGTTCCTAAAATAAAATTATACTTCATATATCATACCGCTTAATAAAATAAAACTAGTTTCCACTAACCAGGGACTTCATGTAGGCCAGTGGTAGGCAATAAAGGCCAGTCGCACTTCAGTTGTGGGTTCGATTCCTACGACCTTGTCCGACGCGTTGGGATGTCGCTCGTCCTGCAGGTTGTCCTTTTTCTAAAACTATATTACTATAACATCCCATCAATAATATCGAAAAAAAAAAATTCTATCCTTAAACAATACTAACTTATGTCCAACATAATCCATTCTAGTCTTTAGGCTTATCCATAATACTGCAGTCCATTCTCATAATATAGTGAAAACGATTACCATAGATTTAATACCATCGTTGATCCCCATATATCATAAGATATGTTTTGTTGGTCACATTCCAAACATTCAAAGGCCTTAATCATGTATTCTCTTGAATACCCATTGAACCTTAGTGAAAACATGAATGCAGTTAATAGTTAACACTTTCCATAAACCAAAATCCTCAAAATTATTTATACTCAAACCACTATATCACTTAGTCCTTATATCAATCATGAGCTCATAAATACAATCAAACATCTCATTATCGTCTTATCCCTTCATTAAGCGCATATAATCTGCATTCCAAAAATATCGGAATAACCTTTCATGGATACTGGTACCATTAATCATACACTTTCAAAACTCAAGGAAAGACAACAGTGTAACAATCCTTAGATGTCTCTTTATTCCATAGTACCATGAGATTACTTATACAACATTACACATGATAAACATGTCATCATTCCACTAAATTATTAAACCATTGACTGAGCTTCAACAATTGTTTCATCTCACATATCATTTGTAGTCTCTTCATCATCATCAACATAAATACTACCCATATGACCATACTGATTCTCTTCATGAGACTTTCCCTTAGGGCATTAGTTTGCATAATTCCCATACATTCCACATTTAAAACATTTAACCATTTTTGATGTCGTAGCAATACCATTATCCTCATCCCTGGTGTTAACTGAACATTTTCCTTTGCACTTACTGGCTTTGTGTCCTTCTTTTCCACACTCAAAGCATCTTCCAGTTCCTTTGAAACATTCTCCTTGATGCCTCTTCCCACATGATTTACATAGGGGAAATTGAACTTTTTTTCCTCTATGATCATCATGGAACTCCATCTTTCTCTTATTAGCCGAGTCAGGAAACTTACCAAATTTTACTTTATTGATCATATTATGAGATTTCTGATTCGGCATAATAATGATGTTTGGACTTCCAAATCCCATTTCATTTGGTTTCTCATGAAGAATATCATTCCATTGTCCATCATATCCTCCATTATCGTGAATCATCTTGTTTCCAGCCATTTTCTAAAACCCAAAAAGAATAGTGTGAGAGGCAAAAATCATGCTAGGGAAAACAACATTATAAAGGGGGAGTATCCTCAATATCTAACTTCTTAGGTTAAATTCTATGATCGTTACCGTAGTTCTAGGACTGTATCTTATACGTATACTTATCCTTAGGGACATCCCTATACCTTAGAAATATCTCTAGGGATCTCACTAACGCTTTTGCATCCTAGTTTCCAAAGGTTGACTAAACATTTCCTTTGATACCAACTGTAGAGACCCGAAGCTTGACGTACATTAACATTACATTACATTTGCGGAATACTTAGTACATAACAAAAACACACACACAAGGATCGTAATAGTTTAGTGTTCTTTGGAAACTCAGAATATAATATTCTAATCGTGGTGAAAGATCATCAACATCTCCCATAAAGATCTTCCTTTTTTTACCTAAAACCTTTCTTTATATCCTGGGGAAAATTAAACATAAAAGGGTGAGCTCAAATGCTTAGTAAGGGTAAACAAAAGAAATATCAATCACATAGTATACACAAGCACATAACTTTTGGAAATCTTAACCTGCAAAAGAGATCATAATTTCATAACATGGGATAAATCATGGCAGTGAAATGTAATCACAATAATCATAACATAAAACATGAAACTTTGTGGCATACACACATAATCATAGAGAATCATTTCTTGTTAGTCAAGACTCATTTCCAAGACTATCTTAGTGGACAAAGTCCCTTTCTGAACCGAGTCACCCTCATTTCAGTCCTGTTTCAATGAACAGGTATAACCTACCATTCCAGCCATGTCTATCTCATGAGATATAAAATCTTTACCTAATTCATTGTAGGGAGATATAGGTCCCACCCATCTCATAATGATACCATTCTTATGTGTGCCACAAAATCATAAACCATACATCATAGCATAACCCATGTAATAAAAATGGGAATCTTTAAACATCGTGACATCATAAAACAATTCATATAAGATAAAAGAATTCATAAAAATATTTCCATCACAACATAATCAAATCCATGTAATAATAGGGATAGAAACAGAACAATTTATTATCTTATACGGAAAATAATTTTTATAAAACACTTGAACTTCATTCTTGAGGAAAATATCCTTTCTACTTCAAAAACACTTTTCCTTTCTTAACATGTCATACAATTTTAAACTAAAAGAAGTTGATTAAAAATAAACATGAAAACTTGTAAAGGAATCTTTTTGGAAATAATGTTTTTAAAAATCCATTCATGCCATATAAGTTAAAAAAACATTCTTTGTACTTTTGTCGGAAAAGTCAAAAAGTACCTCGTACGAAAAACGACAAAAGATTCCTTTCATATCCTTTACTAAAAACTCAACGAAGGGTAAAATTGGATTTAAACAATTCTAGGTGGATGGAAATAATATTACATATTTAGGAAACATGGATGTGGATGATAAAATACACCCCAGTAAATACCAAAGTATAAACAATCTCGGATAAAAATGAGATTGTGATATTTCTCTTACCTTAGGTCTTTTTTGCTTCATAAGTGTCTGAACCTCCTGTATAATGATTTAAATAATGTCATTGACTTGTTACAGAATCATATTCATTGTTATGATATCATATATGGTTCAATTATGACTTTATATTACCCGTTCTTTTGTAAATTCCATGTTAAAGAGCGTTTTGGGTAAAATTGTTTCATTTGTCGTCCGTGTTTTGACTTGTAATTATTCATATGATTACTTAGATCATGATTATTTAATTCCAGAATATAAAACATGATTTATATATATATATATTCAGAATATACATATATATAATAAATCAGTAAATGGAAAGAAATACACCGTTCATGGAGACGGTAGGTCGTACGTACGCATGAACGCTGTTTTCGTTTCCTTATTGAGTTGAGCGGAATTAAGTGGATGACATACATATATATACACATAAATCCAGTATCATTATTATGTCATATATTTCATGATTACTTATTATATATACTTTATAATCATTCATGAATGGTTAAAGTGGAGAATGAATCTCATCGCGTCGTGGAGACGGTAGTCCGTACGTACGCACGAGCGATGATATCGTTCTCATGATCGTGGGACTGTATTGGAGTGTATGTATACTATTTTAGAATAAATATAACTTTAAAATAATAATATATAGTTATTATTTACACCATTATACCCATCCAAGTAAGGTGGTGGTGGAAAATAGATTTCACCGCGGCGTGGAGACGGTATTCCGTACTTACGCACGCGCGGTGATTTCATTTTCCGTAGGATGGATAGATGGTGAAATAGGATTGTTTCATACTTATAATAACATATCAGTATATGAGTGATACTGATGTTATTACTTCATAATGAAACAATCTAATAAGAAGAAGTGGAAGAAGAAATAAAGGTGAAAGAATCGATAACAGAAATTTCCTCTTCTTTGAAGCGCCTCTTTGAGACCTCCTCTTAGGGCACTAAAATTGGACTTTGAGGAAGACCAGAACCTATAGGATGTTTCTAGGGAAGTGGAGAAGAGAATTTGGCAGGGTTTGGCCGAGCTTGAAGGCTCAAAGTTGTGTGAGGAAGAGAGGGAGGAGGTGCCCTTTTATAAGGCAGGAGAGGGGCACCTTTGGAATAACTAAAACTATTTTTTTATTATAAAGTCAAGTTCGGTTTTAAATAGCTCCAAATTGATTTATTTTGAGGCTAAGGTGGGGATGTGTCTAAATCCTCTCATACAATATAATTTATAAAAGTTTAGGTTCCTATTTTAACCTTATCATTTAGATTTAACATTAAGTTAAATAATTTAACTTTTACCATGTCTTCTTCTGTTCTTACACTATAAGGTTAATAAACTTACTATAAGAAGCCAAACGAACCCCAAATTGTTTATTATTAATATATATAACCTTATCTAAGTCATTTGGCCAAACCTTAGATTTTTAGTAATAAAATAACAATTAATAATATAATATTTGTTTTAAAAACTATTTTATGTAAATTTTGACACTATTTAGTAATTGATTTTTTTGAAACTCATACCAGAATGATGAGTTCGAAAAAAGTTAATTAAATCAATACTAACATGTCATATTAACCTATAAAATTAGTTTAATTCATAAAAAGTCTTAAATTACATTTATTTTGGTATTTATAACATCAATTATGTCAATATTTCATTAATAATATAATTACTGCATCATCGTTGTGTCATAAATAAATTAAATTATTTAATGTCTAAAAATTACAAATAAAATACCATTATTTAGAAAATCTTTTTATCTTTCTAATGAATATTTATAGTCGAATTTATCTTATGTATAACCCCATATTAAAAATGATTTACTTATTAAACTTTGATTTTAACTATTTTAACCCTTCTTTAAATAAATTAATAATAAATGTCCTAATCTAATCCAAGTGGGCCTAAATGGTCATATTTTATTCCTAAGTTTGTTTTTGGTCAAATTACACTTTTCCAATGGAATTAATAAATGTGTTAGGGTAATAATAATATCATTTCTACCCTTAATTACCATATTTACTTTTAACCGTGGTAAATAAAACTAAAACGTTACTATTCACCAAAAATTATTTTCATCTCATTGAACCACATTTTACTTACTGACATCAACCGTGTCTCTCGGATTTTTGAAATTCCACTCACAGAAGTGGTAAAATTATGTTTTATGAAATATTCATTTTTTTTAACTACCACTTAGTGGTTTCACTATTCATCAAAAAATGAAAGTTTTCAGAAAAATAACAGAAATTAGGCCTAAGATATATTTGATATTATGAACTCAAAAATGATTTATATTTTACCAAATTCAAAACATATCAGTTGAATTAATTAATTTAAAAATTAATTCCCATCGTCAAAACAAAAGGCATGTTTTTAAGAGATAATAACTATCAAAAGATTGACACTTGTTTATAACTGGTTTAAATGTGAAATTACATCCAATGACCAACATTGTATTAAATTATAAAAATATATTCTAAATATACTTTAAAACCACTAAAATTAATAATTTATCACTATTAATTATTTCGATTGAAAAAGTTGTTTTTAATTAAAATTTAGTAATTTCCACTATTCATCAAAATATGAAAGTTATCCAAAAATTACCAAAATTTCACCCTAAGCTAATTTCGATATTCCGAATCCAAAAATGAAGTCCATTTTGAAAAATAAAATTTACAAAATTTCAAAAAGTGGTTATTACTATTCATAACGGCTAATTTTAATAATATTTTAATAGCATATCGTTGTTTAGTGAAACTCGGTATTGCGTACTACACACGCTATAAAGGAAGGTCGTGATTGCGTGTAATGAAAGGAAAGTCAAGGATACGTGTTGTGCAAGATCCTTTTGTTGTAGCGTACAACACAAGACATTAATGAAATTAAAAAGAATATTTTTCATAAAATCTCAGGGTGTTACAGATATTAGGTTCTATTAATTTAAATTATGTTTGGGATTAACACCTTTTTATGGTATAATTTTCTTATAAAAATATTTTATACTCAAGTATACATATAGCTCCTTATAAATCCCTTTATCGAAGCAAGTGATAAACTCCAATTTTCAAGGATAAAGTTGGAGAAAGAAATATATTGGTACCTAATAAATTTTGGGAAATGGTAGAAAATGTTAGATTCATTCGGTAGCAGATCAGTGTAGCTTAGAGTTGATAGAAAAATTATGTGGGCAATCATCGGTGATATATAGTGTTAAAGGTTAGGGATAAGGTATTTATTTGATGATATCTTTAGAAGAATGTTGTGAGACATGGAAACAAGGAAATGTTTATACCTATATATATATAATTTCCTTTTTAAATAATTTTTCCTATCAGGATAGTTCCTTATCTCATGGAACTTTAATCGAATCTCTCTCAAATTCATTATGTGTTCCATTTATCTTTTCTAAGGAAGTACATATCTGATCCTTCACATCTACTAAAATCAGAGTTCATACCACTCGAGTAAGATCTATATTATAAGGAATAATTGTTAGATGATAATGATCTAATATAGAAAGTTCTCTGAAATAGGGATACTCACCTGGTCAATTTTTTTGGAGAAACTATAAATATAAAGTTATGTGGGAACCTGAGGATGTGATGAGGCAAAAAAATACTTAGTTTTTTGTATCCGAGTGATCAAATTTTGAGTTTAAAATTTTTAAAGGGTATATAATTTAACCCCCTAATATTTTTTGATTCACTTCTATTTAAATAAATTTAATTTATTTGATATATTTCTTTACACATAGAAAGAAGTTTAAAAAACAATGATATAGTATTAAAATATTACATTTAATTTGATAGTTTCCACCTAGTCACTACATTGGTGGGTATAAATAGAAAAAATAAATTATTAAAAATTATTTTTTACACATGTATAAAATTAATTCATTGGTTATCAATCTTTTAGAACTAAAAATAAATGAATTTGTAGGTAAAAAGGATGTTTTTCTGACAAATAACACTTTTAATTCACGCAATGTTATTTATCATAATACAAGAAATTAATCTCTATTGATGAATAATTCTAATTAAATGTATAAAATATATACACAATTAATTGTTTTAGTATTCATGTAATAGTTTTAGTTATTGTATAATAAAAATAAACCCTAATTTATGAAAACAAATTTGCAATTATCTAAAAATGATTTTGATTGTGATTTGCAAGTTTATTTTAAAATGAATTTATACCATATATAAGGATTTAATATTATGGAATGGATTCCATATTTGTAATCAAAAAAATTAATACAATTTTATTGGGTTAATTAATTTATTGTCATTATGAATAGAAACCATGGTGAAGTTTTGTCACCTCGATAGAATAGAAAAAGCATGGTTAAAACTATGGGGTAAAGCGTTAAAATCTCTAAAAAGGATTATTTATCCTATTTAATGATTTTTTAACAAAATATATGTTTACAGAGTAAAATAATGTATTTTAAAACATTGTTTTGAATTTGGGAACCCGTGATTGACTTTTTCAAAGATAAGTTCTATTATATTCACATTAAAAGCAATTTTTTATTCTTTTCATTTAACAGATTGGTTGGAAGATTCCATTATATAATGGATTACTCCAAAAGTATAAAAAACTTACTTTTGTTATAATTTATCCAAAAAAATATTAGAAAACAAATTATTACTTGACTTAAAGGATAAATGATTTTTCGTATTAAATTAGGTATTTTCCTAAAGGCTATTTTACATGTTGTGGTATCTGACCTGAACCACCAGGTCCAAGACAAACTCCCAAATACCTATATTGAAGTAAGGTAAAGGGTATTATGGTATATGTTTTATCCATTCATCATAGAGATAGAGGTGGGACTGGGATATTCTTTAGTGATTATTTTAAATTTTATATATTTATTTACCCTCTGCACTTATACTCTAGTTTGTCTTGACAAATTGGGAGTTGTTTATTATTAGTATGACATGTGTACTCTTTTGATTATTTAGTTTCAACATTATTCCCTTAATGTTTTATATTTTATTCATTATTTTTATTTATCTATGACAAGATACTAAGGGTGAATATTACCATTGACAAACCTAGACCGTCACTACTAGTCGACAACATCTTATGTGCCAAGAGGTGCACATTAGGTCATGTGTCACTCCATCTAAAACCAAGTGCTTCATGTTATATGTTGAAAATTTTCAAAAAAGAACAATTTATTATTTTATTTCTAATCTAACATGGGATGTGGTAGAAAGGAGATAGTTGTGTGGGAATCGGGTAAGTGGGTTTCTGTGTACCAAGACAACAGATGAAAAAAAATATTTGAGTAATCACGGATGGGAATATTATTACAATTTTATAAAATTTAAAATTACATTCATGAATAATGATTAGTCACATAGGTTCACATTCCATACATGTACCCATTTTTTGTTACATTTTAGTTCTAAAATATAATTCATCAATGTGTTTTATCTGTTCTTGATAGTTTCTTCATTCTGTGACATATATATTATCTTTCCTGTGTGACGTATTTATGTTAGCATTAGTTAGTTGAACTGAGCAATCTATTATTTATTAGTATATTAATGATGATTATGAATAACATGTAGGTAAGAGAATTTGGTCAGTTCTAGGAGGGTTATACTATGGGTTGATTGTAGACTCCTATGATAACCTTGTAAGATCATGTAAACTCGTTAGGTTTTATCTTAAATGATCTAAGTCTTTTATTTTGACTCAATGATTCCACCTTGGAGACATTTTATGAGACTTCTCATTAAGGAATCCTGGTATGTTCTATCTCCCACACCCATGCTCTAAGAGGGTGTACCTCAACACACAATTTACCAACATAGGTGATTCGGGGTGTAGAGACCATTCATCCAGGACTCCTTCAGATTGTTCCTATCAATGGTAAAACCATTTATATTACCATGACCATTCATTCAATAGATTTATATATCATACATACACTGCAATTCCAAGGTATTGGTGTCCCATAGGATTTAAATCATTAAATGGAATTTATTCAGGCTATTTTGATGATGGTCCAGACTCCTGAGGAGGGGTGGGTGATTTTGGGGACCTTGATGTTTAAAGGACCTTCCTAGAGATGGTGAACTACCATGAGTCAACCAGGGAGATGAGAGGGTCTTACTTGGGTGACATTTTGTTAGATATTTATCAAGTAGGAATTTACGGATGGGATGAAGCTGGGCCTTTCCCATAAGTTCATGGAGTAATAATAGGGTTCTTTGATTTTATCTTCATTTTCTTCCCAGTTTATGATGTTACTTCACATTGTCCCTTTGTTTGACTAGAATGAGGTGATAAAAGATCATATGTTCGAGATAGGCCTTTGACTAGATCTCTGGTGTCAGGTTAGGGGATTTTATCTGATGATGTACTCTTAGATACTTCACAAGGCCATAGTCTTTGAGAAGGGGTTTTAGGAGGATAAGGCAATGAGTTTACTATAAGACCATAGTTGGGGTGAGATTTTTCTCACTACTATATGAGTTTCTTTGGGAAATTTGAAGAGAAAGGAAGACAAAACACCTCAAATAAGTGGAACATGGGTTCTGCAGTGTGTACCTTTATCGGTCCCCTAATTAAGCCTTCAACAATGATTTTACTATGGGATGGTGGGACACTATCATAAGTATGGTACAACACCTCAGATCTTGTATCAGTATTATAGAATGATAAAGAATCTATAGTAGTTTTTCTTTAGGTCTTCAAGGATGAAATTTTATAGATGTGGGGAACTGACAATATATTTTACTCAGGGACTTGAAAGAGTTACTCCATGGTAGAATAAGGTTATGACTCAGACTAGTCACACATATCAGTGGTAGGGTTGTAGATATGTGGTAGACAATGATTACATAGTTGGACAGACTCTAGTATATGATAGTGAGGGACCATGTTCTATTTGAGGTGTGGTTATGATTGAATATACATTATCAAATATAATGGATGATATTGTTTCTTCTCATTCTTTTATATATGCATAATTGATTTTTTAACATAAATTTCTAATCAAGTTTCCTCTGAGTTACATTCCCATGAAACACTATTGGGAAAAAAGTTTACCATCTTTAATGTTTCCTCAAATTAACAATATTTTTTATTGGCTATTGATATCTGTGGGACTTTATTATATCATAGATGAATATATTTTATGTGATTCTTGATATTGACTAAATGAACATCTTTTGATATCACATTTGATTTTATCAAATATGGGTTTCATTTATTTCAATAAAGAGAAATATGTATTTAATGCTATATAATGGGAGCTATGAGTGGGCAGATTTGTTGTAGATTTAAGACACTTTGGGATGATCACCACAGAGATACCGGGCTTGGATATTTCAGTAGGATCAGTGGAAGGTCCCTTGACTTTTCCTCTAGTGGTGGATCATTATTAGGATGTATTTACATAGAACTTCATATGAATCCAACCTCCTATAGGGGTTGACTATAAAATATAGACTATTTTAGGTGTGTATACCATTTTCATATCCCCTTATCATATGCCACTAGCTGAGTTGGAAGTGCTCAAGGTGCGACTTCACTACTTATAGAAGAATGGATTTATCCGGATAATTACATAACCATGGGGTAAACCTGTGATGTTTTCTAATAAGGTGGAAAATATTATTTTACTCATCTTTGATTAATAGATGATGGATAATGTGATGATGAATATAATCTATAATTTTCCAAAGTTCGATGATCTTTTTGATCAATTACAAGGAAAGATTTGGTACTTCTAGATTGATATCTAGTCGATTTGTGACCATCTATGGGTTAGAGAGTATGAAATTAAAAATATAAATTTATAGAGAAGGTATGGTTTCTATGATTATTTAGTAATGTCATTCAGAATGGCATGTTTGATGGTAGTGTTCATGGGTATCAAGAAGAAGATAATTCGCCCTTACTTAGACTTATTGATCATGGTGTTTTTGGTGACATCCCCATCTATTCATAGACAATAGATTAGTATTCAATACATCAAAATATAGTGTTGAGTATTATTTTATCACGTTGGTTTCATGCCACACTATAAAATTCTAACTTCTGGATTCAAGAGATGAAGATATTAGGGAATGTAATTTATAAGATAGGAACATCCATTGGCCAAGAGAAAGTGGAGGTAGTGATGGCTTATACATGTATTCAAAACATGTTCAATGTAATGATATTTTTGGGATTAGCAATATATTATTAGATATTTATCTGGGAATTATCCTGATTATAAACATCCATGAATACATTGATAGATAAGGGATTGAATCTTTAGTGGTCGGGTCAATATTTGTTGGACAAGAGAAAGTAGAGGTAGTGATGACTTGGATATATCATCAAAACATGTTAAATATCATGAGATTTTAGGGAATAGTAGAATATTATTGTATATTTATCTAGTAATTATCTTTATTATCAATAAACATGACTACACTAATAGATAAGGGAGTTATGTTTTAGTGGTTGGGTAAATATAAATATTCATTTCTTGAGCCCAATAAGAGGTAGACTATAGATCAAGTGTTGATACTTCTTGATCTAGGGGCCAGTTATGTTGTATATTGTGATACATCATGCATTTGTTTCTGAGTGGAGATGATTTATAGAGAGAAGGTAGTGTCTTTGGGTTCATATCAGTTACAACCCCATGAGAGAATCTACCCTACTCGTGACTTAGAGTTTGTAGTTGCGGTCAATGATATGATGTGTTGATGAAACTATATCTTCAGTGAGAGATTTATAGTCCACACTGACCAACATATATTACTTTACATATTCACATAGGGAGACATAAACCTAATCTATATGTTCTGGGTAGATTGGATTAAAATTTTTAACTTCAATATATCTAATTAACCATGGAGAGGTATCCTCATTTCAGATGCTCTTAGCCATGATACATAGCATAAGAAAGATCTTAGGGTGAAGACTTATGAGAAGAAGTGGTGCTTGATAATAATATTGGATGATAAGAGGATTGATACTTCTGAGGATCATGGATATAAAACTTTTGATCCCTTATTTACCATGTCTTAATTGGTATATAGGGTAAAAGAAGGATAAGATACTGACCTAGAGTATGTTGTGATGTGGGAATAGCTAGCTGAAGGTCGCCCAATACTAGGGTGGTCATTGGGAGATGATCATTCAATCTGAATACATGGGAGAGTAATAGTCTATGTTTACATCAAGGAAGAGATAATTTTTTATTTTCATATATTTATGTGGGTGGTATATCCAAGGGTGACAAAGATGTACCATGACTTCAGCTGATAGTTATGATGGATAGGGATGAGGAGGGACATCACTAGATTTTTCTACTAATTCCTTAACTAACAGACGGTAAAGGTTGATCATTATCATCCTAGTGGTTTTAATCATCCACTTCCAAATCCCATGTGAATGTGGGATGATTTCGTGATAGAATTTGTAATGGGGTTACTTAGGAATTCGGGGAGTTGGGACATTGTATCGTAAATTTTTGGTCGGTCAACAAAGGTTTCTCACTTATTACTAATTTGAGAGACTCAATCGCTATAAGTAATGGGAGGGTTTTGTATATTAGATATAATAAAATTACATGTAATTTCCTTGATAATTATATTGGATAGAGATGCATTTTTTATTTATCTCTTTTGGTAAGTGTTGTGGAAATACATAGGGATTCATGTGATATTGAGAACAGTGTACCGGCCTTAGAAAGACGAAAATTTAGAGTGGATGATTTTCATATTGGAGGTTATTCATTAGGATTTGGTTATATACTTTTCTGAACCTTTTGATAATAATTTATCAATGGAAGATATTTATTAAAATAATATCTTCCAGACTTCTATATAAATGAAACCATTTGAGGTTCTTTGTGGGTAGTTGTGCCCGTCACTACTATGTTAGCATGAGGAGGGTGAGGCATGATTTCTTTGTCCTAGTATGGTCCAAGATACCTCAAAGTGGTAATATTTAATCAGGAATATATTGAGGATTACACGGATCAGTGATTCATCGTATGCAAACTTGAGGAAGTGACATTTTGAGTTCATTGTTCGTGACCAAGTTTTCTTGTGAGTTTCACATCGGTTCGAGAATCATCATTTTTTGTAGTATGGGAAGTTAGAACTATAGTTTTTAAGACCCCTACAAGTCATCAAATTGGATGTTATAATGAGATATCATATGGACCGTCCTATACATTATCTAGGTAATCATGATGTGTTCCATATTTCTTATCTTTGAAGGTACATGCCAAGTAATGTGCATGTTATAGACTATGAGTAAATTAATTTGGGGATTGAGAAATCATATGAGAAGAACCTATAATGGACTATAAAATAGAGAAATAAATTCTTATGGGGGGTATAGAACTGATTTTTTGGAACCAGTGGCGGCATGTATAGATCCAGGAGGAGACATGGGAGCGAGAGTCTGATCTCTAAGAAGAGTGGTTGAGGTTGTTCATGTAGGACCGTTAGAGATACCTATTGGGGATAAGAATTAGTTATAGGGGATAATTAGAATAGTATCCCTTTTAAGATTTTTCTGAATCCCTCTATTAATGGTAACTTATAATTATTTTTATTTGAAAATAAAATTTTCTAATTAAAATCACTCTTATATATGATTTAAGAGTGTTGAGAAATAGATACCCTTTTTAAGAGTTATGTAAGAGTGAATCCCTTTACATGTATTGTTTAAGGGTATCCAGCCTCTGTATAAGGGTAATATGAGTTTCATAAGGGTAAATTGTGTGCTACATAAAGGTGGTAGTAGTTGCGTAAGGTTATAGGCATATTTAAGTGTAACTACATATGGGTACCAGACACTAGATAAGGGTACCAATGGCGTTGTAAGGGTGAAAATTTTCATATAGGTATCCTTGTAAGGGTACCAGTGCATTACTAATACATTTTTAAAGGAAAATCAACATCCAGGTAATGGTAATTAATATCAGTGTAAGGTTAGATCTATGGTATGTAAGGGCATCCTTAATTTTTCCAATTTTCACATAAGGGAAACCAAAGTGAGAATAGGGGTAAACATGGAAACCTTATGTGACATATATGAATTTAATAAGGGTAAATCATTGTAACCCTTATGAAGTATCCATTTTGAGTAAATTATGTCTTAAAATCATTTTATGATTTCCTTCTTTCCTATATCAACCCCGTAATAGTTTTTAATAATTTTAAATATTAAAAATCAATGAATTAAATATTAGGACTCATTGAAGGTTCATAAATCTTGTATTATGTATTTAAATCACTCATCAAATAGGATCTACTTTAAATATTCATTAAATATAATTATTATAGTTTAATTCATGTTTCTATTTAAGTTATGGTTTTATTATTGAAAATCGGTACACAGTATTATTATAGTCAAAGCCTTGTATCTTTTTAAATCTTGTTTTATTTTTATGGACATGTATGTGGTTTATTTTCTAAAATATTCAAACCATTCTACCCATTATTATTTTTTGTTAACATTTTTAGAGTGTTTAGATAAAAATATGATTTTTTTTTAGTTTAAAAAAACCTCCTTTGACCAAACTGATCCTTTCTTCTAATTTTTCAGGTGGGGCAGAACTACCTGTTTCCTCTATCCTAGGTGTTTCGCTTCCAAAGCACGATTACCGAGTAAAAATTCCATGAAATATATTATTCCTCAGTTTTTAAAATTAATTTTTTGATGTATTATGGAAAAATTATGAAAAATTCCTCGGCTAAGAATAAACAAAATCATGAAAATAATAATTATAATTATTCTATTTGTCTTGGTTTATTTTAGAGACATCTTTTATTATCACATGTGAAATCATAATTATTCTATACAGAATAATGTGGAATTATTATGAGGGATAATATATAATTAGAAAAATTATTATAAATCATCCATGAGTGGGAGTGGTACCGCAACATGTATATTTTTATTTTTATATGAAAGAAAAATGATAGAATTGGTTTTAGGGATAATTTTTAAATGGTTTCAGCTATAAAACATATCAAAATGTCAGCAACCAAGATATTAAGTCCATAAAGGAAGCCATCTTGGATATAGGAGTTACCACTCCATCTTTCAAACTAATCATGGTGGTTTTTCCTTGATATTTACATCATTGACCGTGAGGTAGGAAGTTCCTTACCTTTTAAAGATCTTGTATATTCTTTTTTTCATGGTTTAATTAATGTGTTGGAATGGATGTATTCTCCATTAATAGAAACTATTTTTTTGTGTGCTCATTATAGTGTAACAAATACATGATCCATGTTCTTAGATTTTTGTTATAGTAGCTTCTTTCAATGGTAAATATTGATTCACACGATGTTGTGTTTATTATTTGTTTCTAATGATGCCATGCTATGTATTTTTTTCATTCTTTTACATTTTTATTTATTATTTCAAAATTAGAGGTTTTTGCTTGATATATGAGACAGTAGATCATAGTGGTGTGGTTAACCCATAGAGGGGGAGTTTTCTTGACTTGTGATGATGATTAAGATGGATCATGAAAGACTTGTAGCCTATGTGTAAATTAATTCCATGAGGATTAAGAGAATATATTCCAAAATCAATGGCTTATGATCCTGGGTAGTCTATCAACTCAATGCCCTGTGGATTATGAGTAGCATATCCACCCAATTTTTTATGGAATCTCAGTGGCATGTTGACATCCATGAGGATATTTCTGACCATTTTATACATCATTGATCATCATTTTGGAAAGGTGAAAAAGTAGGTATTGTTTAGGGTCTGTGATCACTTGGTTAGACCACAACCGCTCAGTACGTAATTGTGTGTTGTTATGATTTCTTTTTCATTTATTATTATTATAAAATAATCTTTTTATAAATGTGAACATTTGTTAAGTATTCATATGGTTTCCTAATAGGTTTTATACTCACACCCTATAAGGGAATCTCAATGTGTGTGAAGATTTCATGAATAAGGATATGAAGAAGGGTAAGGGGCATGTGGAAAATAGTCAATCCCTAGAGTATGGGTCTAGAGGAAGGATTGGGATAGAATCTAGGGGTTAACATAGTTTTATTTACTTATTTACCTACTATATGTGTACTTAGGTTTGTATTTCAACCTTGGGAGCCCTTTATTATCTATATGAAATGTGTACTCATTTGATTATTTAGTTCTGGAAGGATTCATATGACGGTCTATATAATTTTTATTATTATTATCACTATATGATATAATACTAAAGTTATAGTGTCCCCAATGATGTACATAGACTCTAGATGCTCTTTTGTAGCCTCTTTCATGTGGGGAGATAGTCATGATCTCATCTAGAACTCTATCTTGGACCCAGTTGTTTGGGATGGATGTTACACATGCGTTGTGAGTTCTTATATTAAAAGTAATTTCCACCCATTAAAATAAATAATATGATAAGAAGGATTAAAATTTTAAAATCATCATGTACAAATTTTTTTGTAAGCCCAATTTTATTTTGGTTCATGTAATTATGTTATCATGGTAAAAAATTTAAGTTATCATGGTTAAGGTAAAAATGGGTATAAAGTTGTTTAACTAGGAGGTACGACTTAAAATGTGTTCAAAACTTGTGTAAATGTGATTTCATGAGTTTATTTTAACCCTATCGCTTCTTATCGTTCAATATGGGGTTCCTTGGTTCCACTTGAAATGAGTATGATCTATAATATTTAATCTTTTATGTAATTCTAAGTGTGTCATTTCCCTCACATAAAAAAAGGAACCTCTTATCCTCCCTTATTCATAATTTTTCATCCTTATAACTTAGCCAAGTCCTAAAATAATACCATCCAAGATTTATTTCTCAAATCCTGTGTCATTTTTCCCAAAAAATCATTTCAAGTATAATTGTGTAAGATAATGGATGTTCCTCACTGAAGAGGAATAACTCTTAACTGAGTACTTACAAGTACATTTATTATTATAATTAAACTAAATATATGGTAACCATTATAAATAAATAACTTTGGTATCTAAAATATACTATATTATTATTATTATTATTATTATTATTATTATACAACCATTATCAACAACCTTTCATTCCAATGGGAAAATAAAAAATTTCTTTTGCATACGTGTTGACAACCACCACCTCAAATCGATGCATTTTATTTTTCATCCCGAGTTCATATTTATATCTATAATGATTTATTTATAAAATATTTATTATATTTATTATATTATTATAGTTATTTAAAGTTGAATTATTTTTTACTTTCATTTCATTTCATCCATTAGAAAGTGTAATTATCACTCGTGCGTACGAACAAACTATTGTCTACATGCAGTGATGTAATTCAATTTTCACCATATCTTAATAATAATGTTTATAAAAGTGTATATAATTATGTGGTTGGAGTTCATACCAAACAATACAAGACCTAAGATAAGGGATTCATGTTTCAATATTATTTTAATCAAGATTATTTATTCTTGAATTTCTATTGGAGGAAATAATATTAATCTTATATGATAAAACCATTTCATTTTATTATACTATGGTTATATTTTTTAACCCTTTAATTTTATTTTTTAGCACCATTTTCCTCTCTTTGGTACTCAATATAGTACATAAAATGTTTCAAAGATAAGTTGACCTTATTTCTTCTCTTTTGGTCAAGAATATTTCTCATTCATATCCATATTCTCTAAAAATATTTAAATATGGATTTTAATACGATAAAATGATGGTAAAATTCATTTAAAAACATTTTTACTTTCAATAAAAATAATTCAATGGATCTATATTTTTTTCAAATGAGGAACTTTTTACTGAATGTGTAAACATGGTATTTGTTTTTAATGATTATCATATCAAAGTAATTTCCTACTATCATAACCACCAAATAATTTGAAGCTTCTCTTACATAATTCCATGGGAAATTTAATAGAATATTTTTTCCATATAATTTTAGAAATTTTCATATTTTAGATATGTGATTTCAGAATGAAAATGGTATTTCCTTAAGAAATATTCTAGTGATCTTTAATGTTATTTTTCATCAATTGTAACAACCTTATATGTTACCTATAATTTTCAGAGGATATGATCCAATGATTCTATCCTTATTATTTATCTAGATGGTTTGTGATTATGATGATTATATTTAAACTATTATAATTTATTTTCCATGGGTTACACTATGATAACATAATAAATTATTAATGATCTTGTGACATACATATAAATGGATTATGATTATGTGATGTGTGGTCCAAGAATTATATATCTCTCCAATTTAGTGGGTAATGATTACAAGGTTGAGAAACTCACAAAATGTGATTGATTTAAAAATATCCTAAGATTTTATGAGGTAAACAAGATGGAATTTACTCCTAACAGAATGTTAAAAACAACCGAGTACGCATTTCAATTATGGTACTTTATCTACAATGATAGTCTTTCAAGTGAACCTTGACTAAGGAATTTATTTTCTAGGATTATTATTATTCCATAAACATAGGTTTTATGATTTAACTATATTATCATGGATCATTTTTTATTGTTGATGATTTTGTACACTTATGAATTATGTCCTTTGTTATGAAAAAACCTTTTTCTATAATATATCATTAATTATATTTGACTAATTGATAATGAGTATTGTAATTTATGACAGTATTTTAATGAACTATAATTTTATAAATGAAATTACGTTTTAAATAAATAAATTACTTATTAAGTAATGTAGTTATAGAAAACCCATGCACTACTTTAGATATGTTATACTATTAAAAGATATAGATTATTGGATTTAAAAGACTATAAATTATCTGAATTTTTCATATTATAGCCATTGTATTCTATTAGTTGAATTTAGGTGTTATGATAAATTATTATTGAAACAAATAAAAGAAGTTATGGACTCAACTAGTAGGATTGTACCCTTTGATGGCCATTTAACAGAGCTTTTGAGGAAGATGTAATCACTACGATTTTCCCTTGACTAGTCCCAAGAAAAGATCAATTGAATAAAGCTTGAGAAAAACCATTTATAAGATAATTAAATTCTTATCAAGATCACGACTCAGAAAAATTCATTAAACCACACAAAGAAAGCCCTGCCATCACACCATACCCTTGGGGAATATGCTGGTGTAATAGGGGGTTATGTATCTTGACCCCTATAATATGAATTTTTATATTTTCCGTTTTATCGTAATAATGATTATATTTATCCCTTTTCATTATTTAATTTTATATGGGTTGATGAAAATAACATTTTGTTATGAAGAACCCATAATGGAATTTTTTGAAAATATACAATTTCAATTAAAATATTCTTTTTCATAAATGAAAGAATTTTAAAATAAATTTTTTTATATAATAATATTATTAAATAATTTTTATATATATATGATAATATAATTTAGTAAAGTCCAATATTATATTTATAAGGTTCAAAAGAATTTTATTTTTATAGAAACCAATAATTTTCAATAAATAAGAATTTAATTTTAAAAATTATATTCTAATATTTAGTTAATTATTTTGTTAAAATATATATTATTTTTTAAATAAACACTTCAAAATTATTAAATATTGGATTTTTCATAATTTTTTGAGAAATTTAAATTTTTTGGTAAACATTAAATACATTATAAATATATGGTATGTATTATCACATTATAATAGCCTAAAAGTGATGTATTAAATTCCATAAAAGGAATCCAAGACAAAATATATATTTCTCCTTAAAAGGATGTGTGTTTGAAGTAATTTTATAAATTTTATAAACCCTTAATGAATCCTCTAAATCCTATATTATATTTTAAGGTTTAGAAATTAAATCTTTATAAACATGACTCACTTCCACATTACCAAGGGTATTGTTTTAAATATTTTGGTTCTTTTCCATATAAAATATTGAAAACCAATCCTATTTTGTAGAAACAATGGTCCAAACCCAAGGTAAGGTTTTTGGTTTTGATTATTTTGTCATATATATTCCAAAACCTATATTTAGAAATTAATAAAGAATTCCCATCACTTTTTCTATAAATTCCCACCAATCCTTCCAATCCTCTTCACTAAAAACCCATGGATCACCTCAATATCCATATCTAAATTTCTCAAATGGTGTTATTGAGATCTTAAAAATCTCCTCTAATTATTTTAGAAGCATCCTCTCAAAGAAAGGGGCTCTCTCCTCTTTTTATTTCAACTGCTTTATTTATACTAAGCCATTTTTATTTCCAATTTTACATGTTTTAATGTTTTTTACACATAATTTTACTATCCTTATGTTAAAATTTTAATGATATATAACCTTTCACACTCATTGAACCATTCAATAAACCATTATATACACCCATCATGTTACCAAAATTATCTTGAAATCTACCATGCAAAATGTTTGTATAGTGAATAACCATACCAATTTCCACTCAAAGGTATTAACCTAGTTTTACCTATCCTTCACTTATTGAGGATTTACATATATGTAACCATAACTCCTTAATCATGTGTTTTAAAACTGATGAAGGGGGTTCTTGTGTTTTATTGTCTATATAGAACACAAATGTGCGTAAATGATATGAATGTAAAAGATGTGACCTGAATTATATAGTTCTACAATGAATTGGGTAAATTTTTTATCTCATGAGATACCCTATATAGTTCATAAGAGGTTATACTATGAAAAATATGTTATTATGTCTTAGCAGTTATCCTTTAATTATTCTTGTGATTTTATGTGATATATTATGGCCATATTCCTTATGTTTACATGATGTTATCGTCTTATACCATGTTATGATGTTAATGATTGTGATTATCACTATTCAATGACAACATGTCATGCCTCTTGACTCAGGTATAATACCTTAACTTATGTTATTATTTAATTATTCCTTTACGTGGATATATATATCTTACCCATTTCTTATCTATATACTCAGTTATCCTATGTAGTATTAGAAGATCAATGGATTCTTAGATCATGTTGTGAAGTTTTTAAATAATTTTGTTCTATCTTGTGTTCATGTTACTCTGTCATGTACCTAATTAACCAAAGAAACTTCGATTATCAATATTCTAGGTTTTCATTAAGTGTATCTTTATATAATAAACCCTGAAATGCAGTTTATTAAAGATATGGGTTTTCATATATGTTCTCATATCTATATGATTATATTATTCTTAGTTATGATAATTGATTAATATATATTATGTTTACCCTTTACAATAATCTAAGATCACCCTTTTCATGTTTCCTTTTCCCATGTAATGAATAAATGTTTTAAGTAGAGTATGTCTAAGAGTTGTTTTATATGAGAAGTTCTTTGTGGGATATGTTTAATATCATTCATGAAAAAAGATGATTATGTATACAGTATCCCAAGACTCTAAAACTTTATAGTTATGGGTTATGTTTTGTTATGAGACATATTTAATATTATAATTTTATATAGATGTATGAAATACTCAGGTTAGCTTACATACCCTCTATAGTATCACTCTCTAGCCTTGGATAAACAAGTATAATGATTGATTCAATCGATTCCTCAGTTGAACCCAGCCTCTATGGACCACCGCTTATCCCCACTCTCATGGATATTCATTCTAGGAGCATGTTAGTTTTAGAATTTTGTGTAGTTGATACTCATGAGAATCAGAAAGTTGGGCTATTATATTATAAAACCAATTTATAAATAAGAAGTCCCAAAAATGATTTTAGAGGTAAGTGACAATATATAATATTCACTCATAATTATAGAGAAAATCCATATTGTTGGGTATTTTTCTTACCTTTGTATAGTAATATCCCTATAATAATAATCACAAGGTAGGATCATATTAGGTTGATGGATACAGAAGAACCCCCTTAGGATAAGAAATAATTTCCCACATTTAATCCTCCACTGAATGGGAGCCCTCATCTTTAAGCAGTTCTATTAGAGGAGCACCTGGATTAACCATTGTCTTCCCATCCAAGTAAACTAGAGTTTTAAAGGGTGGAATTACTTACTCATATTCCAATGGAGACAATGAATTAAATTAATTTATTACTTCTAATGATGACAAAAAGTTTCTAAGAGGAATGTTATATTACCTACCCCAGAAGGTTCTTCCCTCCTCATCATCCACAACCACCTGAGAAGATAGCTTTGCAAGGACTCAATCCATGTTAAAGTTACTACCTTTTTTAGAGTGGACCAAGACATTAATATAATTGAGGAAGGATCCAACCTCCAAGTTTTGGTTCACAAATATGATATTTATAAGAGTTTTCACATTCCCAAAACATGTCAAAGTGATCTCATTTTCCTAGAGTATTCTCCAAACCTTCTTGATGAATCATGTGTATCTATACACATCCCAATCCTTACATTAAATATAAATTGCTAAATCAGAATGAATGGAGAGAGTATGGGGTGACTCTCTTTCCCAAGGGGTAGGATCCAATCACTTAATCATCTTCCTTGACATATGATAAATTGAGGGTTTCCATGGGGAAAGACATTTATGGATCCTCTCGATGGGTATACCCTTAACTAAGGGAACCATTTCAGCCTACTAATCACTATGATATGATCATATCCAAGACCCATGGTAGTTTCTTATAATCCTAATAATTGTTTAATCAGGTGAAAACCCCACATGGATTCCTATCTCCTCTCTCTTGATCATAAGATAGAGTTGTCATGAAACCATCAAATCCATCTCTTCCCATACAATGCATAGAGGATTCAGACATATTTTATAGAATTAGAGAAACTATCTCCCAAATATTAAAGATGTATACCCCTAGTGGATCAGTTACCAGTTAATATATGAATCTAATAATCACTCTCTCAATAATTTGAGATACCCTCATGATACATGGATACTAATTGTGTTATCTGTCAAACACTATTCACCGGTTTATATATAATGTATAAAAACTATATATATTGATTAAAGAAATTCACATGCCTCTACACTATTTTTTATGATCTTACATCAATTATTAATTGAATATATTTCCTAAAATGGGCCTCTGGGATTGGTTGGTCATTTATGAATTCATATCCCCCCATGTGAGCAGTGATACAACTCCAAAGAATTTGGAATATACCAAAATAACTAAAAGGTACTTCCCCCTAATGATGTGTCTGAAAAGATTGTATAACCTTGATAAGAATGGGATTTCAAGGATGATGTATTTTCTAGTTTCCAACTGAGACACCATTATAAAATTCATGACTTCTACCCTGGTGTGGAATTCACATACTAGAATAAATTTGTTACTCAAAAACAGGGAACAAAATGCTTCCAATTATACCATCCAATCTATCCTATTAATTACTCTACAACCCCATATATAAAAAAACTCTTCCAACATTGAACAATATGTATCTATAATTTATTATGTTTTATAGGTCAGGTCAGTCCTTAGTCTCTTCATTTGCAGCACCAAAAAAATTGATGTAATAAACATCATACTACACTCAAGAAAATGAATATCAAGTTTGGTATAGATCTCCTCACTCAAGAAATTTAATTACATTATGAATATCTCTCTAAAAAGTAGATATGTCTTCTTTTCATCCGTCCATATAAATAGGGTGATAAACTCTTCATACATATCCCCCATGATCACTCATGTTATCATATCTACATCCCAAACTTTTATTTATGATTATATATGCACCAAGTAAAACATATTTGTATTAGGAATCTAGTTTTTAATAAATTCTAGGAGGGTTTGTATATTATTGTGTGATAATAACGGTGAAACTGTATGTTTTTATGGGGTGAATATTTCAGAAGGAAATTAATTTTTCAAGTACTAGATTGAATGAATTTTTGTATGAGATTTCGAATAGAATAAAAAATATTGGAATCCCAAAAGATTCTTAATTTAAACATAAAATGGAGTTTATTAGTGGGTTCACCGGTTTTAGGAGTGTCCAAGGAGTTTGAGTCTCAAAGTTCTATGCTTCTAAAAAATATCTTATCGCACACAGTTATTTATAACCATTCATCCCAACCATGTGTCCCATAATGTATAGGGTCAGAGATTAAGAGACCATATGGATATTCCTAGGAAAATATGTGAGTGTCTGTGTTGAATTGTAGACATGTCGTATTTTTGTCAAGTGGTTTGTTAAATTGTTCCCTACAATCATGCGTGGTGTGATTCCTTAGTAAATGGGGTGTACATAGTTGGCACAAGGTTTGAACAAACATTTGGAAAATAGTGTAAATCATTATGGGAAAATTACCTTTTTCCCTCCTCATATTTTAAGAGGGAATACCCCTATTTTACCATTTTCCTACCTCACATGAGATAGGCCTCCTCCACCTTTCTTCTCCTCTCCCTGACACATCAAGGGGGTCTTATCGGGTGTTTTCCTAGAATTTTTAGGTACTATCATATTTTATCTACCTCTATTTCTCTTCTCCTCCCACCCATTCAAATTTTTGGCTTTCTTGGGTTATAGAATTTTTTTGACTATAACACAGAAAGGAGGAATCATCCAAGCATAATGGGGCTTTGAAATTACCATGTAAGTGGAAATTTTCAGATTTCATCTATACTTCATCGCATTTTTTTCATTTTGGTATGTTTTTTTTGTGAATTAAAAAATATTTTAGGATTTAATTAAATAAATTTAATATTTTTTCATTTTTTCTTAAATATTTTTACTAGTTCTTGGTAAAGGGTTTACTATGGGTTTTTGGTGAGTATTTCGCCATGATTCTAGTGTGATGGGATCAGCTAATGATAATTTTGGTGTTGCACCTATTAAAAATAAATAGTTTATTTATTTATAAATTTTTAAGATTCATTAATTGATTATAATGTGATTGTATTCAATTCATTTTAGTGTCTTTATTTTTATGTAAAGCCTAAAATTCCTATGGTGAAGTTGGATAATCTTGGATGGGCCTTGGTATCTTTTCTCATCCCTTAATGATACAAGTGAAATATTATTAAATGTGTGTGGTATCACGTACTTTCCCAATGGAGTTCATACTTTTTAATACTACATGTGGATGCTTGGGATCATCACTCTCTGTAAAATATTCATTTTATTTTAAATTAAATTATTATTTTTAATTAAATTTAAATGGTTATCTTAATGAATAGGCCTCATGGGTTACAATCAACTCTTGGATGCTATCTTGTTTCCTAGTCTATGGATGTCCAATGTTAATACTATTGAGATAATTAGAGGCCTCCAAAACTTTTTATAGGTGATACTAGACCAACCAAGACTTAGTGAACATAGTTTCGGAGCCATGACACCCCCATGAGGTAGGTTTTTTGTGACTTTTAATTACTAGACTGTGACGGTCCATTATGTTTTTTGAGATGCCTAGTGGCTTCTAAGACTCTTGATATGTATGGATAGATCAAGGGTGGTTATTTAGGTGATGAATTTTCCTTGGTGGATAGACTACAGGTAGACCAGAATATGGTTGGGTGAAAGGAATGACTTAGAGTGACCCTGTAGACCGAGATGGGTCTTGTTCAATCTCATGATTAGTGACAATATAGTGATACAATATGTAGAGGACATGGTTGTGTTACCCTATTCATGATTATGTGGGATGTGAAATCCTAGAATATCAACTATTCAAATGAGATTTGGGTTGAGACCAAGAAACCATGTGAGGTCACCTCTGCTATACTAACACTAAAGTGGCCTCATGTGTACCCCATTCACAGAGTAACCCTTAGTGGGTACATATTATTAAGGGTATTGGTGGTTATTGGAGGAACCTAGAACTAAAAATGATGTGTAAAATCTAGAGGGTATGGATAGTTATGACATAGGTTATTCCCTTGAATAAATAATTAACTAGTATGACCACTAAGGTTGGAGACATATCATGATGGGTTCTTGCATTTGGAGAACCGTTTGTCTTTAAGTTAAGTATCAATTCTTTAATAATTTTAATTTTAATTGAAAATACATAGATAATTATAAATGAACATGTAGTTCATGTAGGATGTACCACCCTCAACTACTTTTATAGTTGAGTTATAAGTACACATAGGACTCGGTATTACTTATCTATTACATGGGATTTCAGTCTGACCAGAATCTTGATTGTGAAAAATTAGTGTGATTTATATCATTATAATCATAGGAGTATTTATAATTTTGTTTATGGATATATGATATAATTTATGTAAATCAATTTCAATTCCCAACATATTGGGATACATCCCCTAATTAATAAAGATGGTTCTTTAACTATGATTTCATGTTTGAATTAAAAGTAATTAATTCTTGTAATTTATTGGATGCCTGGTGATCTCAAGATCTAATATTTGTTGTTACCTTCATCAGAATTCCTGTTACAATAAAGGATTACTCCCTATACCAAGAAATATAGGAGTTTATCAAGTTTATCTTGGAAAACCATCCTAGATATAATATCTCGTAGGATGCCTTATATGACAAGATCTAGATGATGCCATAGTTTATTGAGTGGTCGCTTTTCCCCCAAGTAGTGCATTTTTTGTGACATACCAGACGATGATGATGATCGCCTAAATCAGTAAATAGGGTACACTCTATGTTTGAGTGTACAAAACATGATTTCAATACTGAGAGCAGCCTTTGAATAGGTCATATAGCTGATGATTTATATAATCCAAGTTATCATCTCAGACCGAGAGTGTATTCCATATATATATTACCTAAGGGTTGTTGTTTTATAAATTCATTCATATTACTTAATTCTCAATTTCCTATGGACTATAACCTAGTAATATGACATAAAACTAGAGTAGGGAATGCTGAGATATCATTTGGGTTTAGCAAGTTTTACACGGCTCAAGTAGTATGCCTAGGATGACTAGGATCCCCCTCGATAACTTACTTAAAGGGAATCTAGAAGATATATAGAAAATTATATTATATTTATTGGATTAGATTATATATGATCTCAATGTTATGAATGTTATCCCCCTATAGAAAAATATATTTCTTAGTGAAATATCTGGCTTGAGTTTAAATATATATGGTTTAACCTAGGTAGCCATCAGACCTAAGGTATTACATTAGTTATTCGATGCATTTTTAGTAGTCAAATATAATTTTTATTACTTAGTTGAGTAATTCACCAGAATATACACTGATTTTATATCTATATAAAGGTACCATGATCGTGGATCCCTATATAGTTTAGTATACACACCCTGTATGGCCCACCATTATATATGGATACCTGTGCTTATGGTCACTTGGAAGCAGGAAAAAGATAGGCTGAAGTAAGGGCCTTTATTATTTGAGTGTATTTGATAACTCATGTGGTATCATGAGAATAGAAATAGATATTGTATAATGGATATATTTCTTTATTTTTCAACTACTCTATTTTTTTATTATAGTATTCCACATTTATAGCTTACATTTCACTTTTATTTTATTATTTTTCAGTATCATGTTTAGCTATTTTCTAATATATTTATTACTCTAATATGATTTTATATTCTCCCTATGATCACACCCCATGCCATCACTTTTAGTTAGAAACCTCTATAATATGTGGAAACACACATGAGGTTATATGGTGACTCAAATTGGTCACCACTCTTAGTATATTAGGTAGGGCGTGATAAAGTTGTATTAAAGTAGTTACATTCCTGATTTCTTACTAGTATTTATATGGTATAGAAGAGAATTAGAAATTTTTTGGAGCTTGTCATTGATATAATACTAGTTCATCAAGAACACTTACTCTGATGATAATTCAAGGTTACCATGGATATGGGATTGATGTACTTAATTTTTAATGGTATGGTTTTGTATAATTTTTATTTCAAGCGATGTATATGTGGTTTGAATTTGATGATTTAATTTTTATTTCTAAATCTTAAGGCCAGGGCATTGTTTTTTTACTCTTGTCCTATATATGAAATATGAATCTCATGTATCATAGAATACATATAGGATTCACATGATATATAGGCTTTCTACTTGGATTTTTATCCTTGATTATTGAGGATCTGTTTTTTAATGTGTCAAAAACTACTCATATGCAGCTTTCCTGTATTTTTACATGGGGTAATTTTACTCATTCGAGCCAACTTCTATATTGATTTACTTTTGATGGAATTTAATGTAGTTATATGGTGATATTATCATTGATAATAAGTATATTTATACAGTCTTTATGTATAGAAGTTGTAGTGACCCCGGTGGGTCATGATAGACACATGGTTCGAAAGTGTTGAACACCTTTTGGGGTGTTTTTATTTTGGTTTGGTTATTTATTTTTCTAATAACAAACTATACAGTGTTTTTTTATAGCATAGAATGGAATTATACTTAACTAAATCATGTTTGTATGTTTTCCCTCGATACAAATCATCTAGGATGATGTTATTTGTTATGTAAACAGTTTAAAAGTGAGATGTGATCCAACAGGTCTAGTTTAGTGTGTAGATGTTTTAAGAAGATGGGTAAACTAACGGTGCATAGTGGTCAGTGTGTAATTTATTCATATGTCATCTCCCAAGAGTAGGTTCTTTTCCATGATTGTGACCTTAATTTTTTAGATAGGTGTGTGGATGATTTCTCGTGAGTTATGATCTTCTATGAGGCATAACGTTTGTGTTAGGTGCTTGTTTTGATAGACCTTGACTTTAAAACTAACTAGTAGGAATGGTTGGGCGACCAAGATTCCCTTAATTTTGATAGAGATTTTATTAGGTTGGAATTTGGATTGAGTAATATCAACCCATGATTTGGGTTGGACTTGGTTTTGGAGTTCCTTTAGAGGAGGTGGGTGTCGTTGTATGCTCGTGATGAGATGGCACATGTGAAGTGCTACCGAGATTGTAGCTAAGGCATGATGATGACATTGGCTTCCAAGGAATCACTTGGGTGCTTGGGGATCAAAATTATCTTTTATAGTAATTACTACTAATATTCCAAGCCCAATTAACCAATATATTTGATTTTAGAAGTGTGGTTTAAGCATGACTAGATTCACATGAATGGAATTTCGAAGGGTGGTGGTTAAGTGTGTAAATCATTAACAAGATTTTGACCAGGGATGGTAATCTGTGGTTCTAGGATGTGGTCATGAGTTGATCGATCATGGGAGAAATCATGGTACTGGTAAGGTGGTCGATTTTAAAGAGGATTTAGAAAGGGATCTCCTAGAATGTTGAGACTGTTGTTTAATGGGGCATAGTTATCTTGGATTCCACGACAAGTGAAACATAGGAGAACGGTTCAAGTGTTGGAATCAATGATAGGCCTTAGTAGCCTAATGGTTGATGGTATTTTATTGGAAGCTATTAGGAACGATTACCTAGTGATTCATGCTCAAATTTACCTAATAGATGAAGGTATAAAGGTCCTTGTAGTTTAGCTTGGGTTGTCGAATCCTCAGAGACCTATGAAGTAACCTACAGACACGTAAATTTTATGGATTGGTTTTGGAAATGCATCAGCCAACATGGGTTGATTTTAGATGGGTTTATGGTATCACTAACATATTTAAGTTAATTCAAATTAATATAATGAGTTGATCCAAAGTTATTTCTTGGGGTGGATTGGATGAATTCATGTTTTAATGATTTCATTTTCTTATATTTGAGATGGGTTCATTTTGGAAGATCAAACAACATCATTACTTACTTGTTTAATACCTACCCATTTAATACTAATCACCTATACACTTAAAGGATCAAAGTTTTGAGCACTTCAAGGTAAAGGTTCGTATTAGCATTAGAAGTGTGTGTCCTTAAATTCAACAAGGATGAAGGAGTTTAAAGATCTTCAAAAAAAAATCTCAATAAAAAGAAGTGATTAGAAATTAATGGAGTGAAAAATAAAATCCAAACTAGCCCCTTTCTTCTCCCTTGGATAAACCCATAAAATAGTTATCCCTCCATTGATTCTATGGTTTCAATGGAAGCAGAAAGTAGACTCCTGAAGGAGGAATTGGAGAAGTAAAAAAATAGAAAGCAATCACTCCACCATTGTGTGAAGAATATCACAAGGTATTTTGTGAATAAATTCACACATTTAGACAAAGATATTAAAGTGATAAGAAGAAAAACAAAATAAGAGGAAATGAAGAAATTTTATTAAGAACTAAAGTGATTTGAACAACTTACATGAGAAAGAAGAACATTACAAATCCAAATCGACATAAAAACATTACAATGAAAACAAATCTCCCAGGATCCTCATCTCCTTCACCACCACTACAATAAATAGGCATCTCAAGATTCATGGGTCTAAATTTTAACTATACAAAGCATTAAACTTGATTATGGTAGGCATACGGTGGTTGAAAGTAAGGGAGGGTGGACTTCTTTATCATTGACCTAAGGTCGCATCCAGCTTTCATCCACCGAACAGACGCATCTAAATTTCCTATTATATGGCCTAATTGTAGTGGTCCATATAAGAAATAAGTTAATATCTAGATGTCTCCTATCTCTATGTAAAATTTGAGGCCAAATGGATCTGTGGTTTCCGATATATGATTAAATTGGTGGGAAGTTTTTCTGTGCTGTAGAATCTGGCCCATAATTTTATCTCTAAATTGGGCCGCCTTAATAACCACACTGGAAGGCTAATTTTCACTGGATTATAATTAATTATATGTTCCTATTTATTTCTTCTATCATCCCATGAAATTTGGGATTCGTTGGGTCTTTATTGTGGGACCCACATTCTCATCAGTGGGATGGTGTCCAATCTACCTTCTCCAGAATTGTTTCCTTTCATCACCAAATATCTTCATCTTCTTTTATGAATCCTCCATTTATACCTGAACAAAAAATGTTAATATTGAAGTTTAGATCAATTTCCCGAAATATAAAATTAAAATATGGATAATTACATTCCTTGAAATCATATGAATCATTGGGCCTAAATTGGTCTATATTAGGCATTAAATGCTCAAATGATAAGAATGGATGTCAAAAATTAAAATTCACTAACTCAGGCCCATAAGATCAAAACTTAACATTTAATACCATTAAAATGTAATTAACATATGTATTTTTATTAGCTAATCAGACCCCCAACTTGATATTTACTAGTCCCGAGAAAAATTTATCTCAACAATATGAAATTTGAATTCCTTTTTCCAAAAACTTTTTAATACACAATGATCACAAAAAACAATTATACCAAACAATCATGAAACCCATCAAAATATTTTAATACAAGATAGATTCAGAAGAAAATCCCAATCTCAATCCCATTCTTTTGTTCAAATTCATTGCCATATTTCTTCCAATATCAATTAAGTATGAGGATGTGTTGTGTATCACAATAGACATGGGGGTTCATATTTATTCAAGGGGGGAATGAAGGAAGAGCTAGGTGGAATAAAATTTCAATATTAAGATGAGTATTCAATTTTTTTTCAATATTTCCATGGTAATTGAAATTGAACTCAAAAGAGTCGACCCATGTAGCGAGACTTTGCTGATGACTCCCAGGCTCAAAGACCTTAGGGTGGCAAGTGAATCCCACATACTCGGGAATCGTCTCATGTTAACTCAGTAAAAAAAAAGTCAAATTAGTAAAAATAGAGATAAAATTACTAATTCTGGGTCAGAAAACTATAGAGTCATGATCCCCAATTTCTGAAATCCATACTTCAGGTTATTTCATTGCTCTATGCGCAAACTTATTGTTTTTTTTTGTTTTTTTTTTTGAGTACTCATATTAAAACTAAAATGATTACAAAATCAATGATATTTATTTGGGGGACCCCATGAACTTAGACTAATACCCCACTATCCAAATGACATGCATTGTTATATTTATTTCATTTGGATGAAAATATAAATGATGAAATATCTCATTGGATAGCCACACTTCCCAAAATCTATGCTTACGAAATTATACATAGATTAAAATTAGAATCGAGGAATACTAAATTATTTGATATTCAGTTTAAATGTTTTCAATTTGTATTATCATGTTAAAAGTAAAAGTAATGTTTCCTTCCATTTAAACACATTTTGTTCAAATCATTTTTTTCACAAAAAACAATTTTCTTTTATTTCATCTCCCCCCCCCACCAACTTAAAAAAACATTGTCCCCAGTGTTTGAATAAAATAAAATATAGAAGTAGTAGAGGCAGAGAAGGGAATTTCAAAATGTAAATTTAAATATAAGGATCGTGGAATGAAGTCACCTGGTGGATGAAGTTGAATTTCATACTGCTTCAATTTAGTCCTTTGATATCCATGTCACTTGCAGAGTTCCCTAGTGGAAAAAGGAAAAAAACAAACAAAAAAACCAAAATGAAATATATATATATATATATATAAAGTAAAATATAAGTATATATATAAAAATTATAGAATAAGGAAGCACAATAAGTCGTAGGTGAGTGGTAAGTTTGCACCCTTATCTCCCTTCGGTCCCGGGTTCGATTCCCCATGGCTACGCCGTTTGTGGTGGGGTTTGACCCATGACCTACGATGTGTACTTTTTTTATTATTATATTATTATATTTATTTTTTTAACCTACAAACACAAAAAAAAATAAAGTGATGATACATTGTCTTATTTTAAAATTTCTGGGTAAGGTATTACTCAAGGATCACACCATGTGACACAGATAAATATGGTGCTCCCCATTCATAAGCATCCATACTCATAATAGAAGAATAGTTCAATATTAATTTTTTTAATATCAAAATGATTCATTAATCCTATTTCAAAAAAATATGATTCATAAAGATGAAAACCATGGGTTGCCTCCCGTGAAGCGCTTTGGTTTAATGTCGCTTGCTTGACATGGACCCCTAATTGTTTAATTATTTTATTCATCTAAGGTAGGTTCAAACAATTCTTTATCGACTTCATGTTTTTGGAATGGTTCTATAAATGGTTTGACTCTATGACCATTAATGTTAAATTTTTTACCATTGGTGGGATCTTGAATTTCAATAGCCCCATGGGGGTACACCTTATGCACTATATATCGACATGACCATCTAGACCTCAACTTTCCTAGGTGTAAATGAAGTTTAGAACTATAAAAAAGAATAGGCCTACCTGGTACAATGTGTTTAGTTTTAATATTTAGATATTGGTATGCTTTTACTTTAGCTTTATTAATCCTTGATTTTTCATAAGCCTCCATCCTAAGTTACTCAAGTTCATTGAGATCTAATTTCCTTTTTGATTCGGTCAAAAATAGGTAATAATTAATTTTCTTAATTGCCCAAAAATCCTTATTTTCAATCTCCACTGGAAAATGGAATGATTTATCATAAACCAACCTATATGGGGACATTCCTAAAATGGTTTTATATGTAGTTCGATAGGACCAAAGAGCATCTAAGAGTCTGCTCGGCAAATATTTCCTAGATTGATTAACATTTTTCTCAAGACTTTTTTTGATTTATCTATTGGATAACTCAGCTTGAACATTAGTCTGTGGGTGGTAAGCAGTGGACACTTTGTGAGAAATTACATACTTTTCCATGAGTGATGAGAATAGACTATTGTAAAAATGAGTTCCACTATCACTAATGATAGCCCTAAGAATTCCAAATCTAGAGAAGATGTTTTATTTTGGGAATATAATCATAGTTTGATGATCATTGGATTTTGTGGGAATGGCCTCAACCAATTTTGAGACATAATCAATGGATAATAGATTATAAATATATCCCCTAGAGTTTGGGAAGGGACCCATGAAATCAATTCCCCAACAGTCAAATATGTTAACCACTAAGATGGGAGTGAGTTTAATTTGATCCCTTTTTGTGATGGACCCTACTTTTTGACACCTAGGAAAGCTTTGAAAAATGTGTAAGAGTAACTGGAGAGGGTGGGCTAGAAGAAACCACATAGAATAATATTAGCAGATGTTTTCTTAGAGGAAAAGTGACCTCCAGATTCCTCACTATGACAGAATTTAAGGATGGATTCTTGATCAGATTCTGGGACACACCTCTTAATGACTTGGTTAGGGAAGAACTTATAGAGGTATGGATCACCAAACACATAGTTCCTAACATCAAAAAGGAATTTCCTTTGATCTTGAGTCCCTAAGAATTTTATAATGACTCCGGTAACTAAGAAATTGGCTATGTCGGCATACCAAGGGCAATCACATACAGAGTATAGGTGTTCATTAGGGAATGAATCAAACACAGAAAGGTGATTTGAGTTGTATTTTAATTCGATCCTATAGAGATGATCAGCTGAAAACATTTTCAACACCATCTTTATCCTTGATTGTGAGGTCAAATTCTTGTAAGAGAAATACCCACCTAATCAATCTAGCATTGGTATCTTGTTTTTGGAAGAGTTATTTTAGTGCATAATGTTCAGTGAAAACAATGATGGGGGATCCTAAAAGGTAGGACCTAAACTTATCTAAGGAAAACGCAATATCAAGTAACTACTTTTTAGTGGTGGTGTAGCTGATTCGGGAATCATTTAAGGATTTTCTTGCATAACTAATGACATAAAGATTTTTATCACAACTTTGTCCTCACATAGCTCCTATAGAAAAGTCACTAGAATCACACATAAGTTCTAAATAAAGGTTCCAATTTGGATATTTCATGATGGGAGGAGTTGTGGGAGAGGATTTGAGGGTTGAGAATGAACCTTCTTAGCTTTCTGTACAAAAAAATGGAGCATCCTTTACTAGGAGAGCACAAAGGGGACGGGAGATTGAACTGAAGTCTTTGATGAATATTCTACAGAAACCATCATGTCCTAATAAATACTTCACTTCCTTGATAGTTCTGGGTGATGGAAGGCGACAAATGATGTCAACCTTGGCTTTATCAACTTCAATCCACCCACCTGAGACTAGAAGGCCTAGAACTAGTCCCTCTTTAACCATAAAATTGCATTTTTCTAAGTTTAGGACCAGATTATTTTCTTCACATCTTGACAATACTCTCTCTACATTCCACATAAAACCCTCAAATGTATCCCCAAACATAGAGAAGTCATCCATGAAGACCTCTAGAAAATCCCCTACCATGTCTGAGAATATTCTCATCATGCACCATAGGAAGGTTATAGGGGCATTTCATAAACCAAATGGAATGTGTTTGAAGTCAAAGGTGTCGAATAGATAGGTGAAGGTAGTTTTCCCTTGATCCTCTAGGGATGCCTCAATCTGATTTTACCCCGAGTACCCATCTAAGAAATGGTGGAAGGCATGACCTGCCAATCTCTCAAGGACTTGGTCAATGAATGGTAAGGGAAAATGGTCCTTCCTGGTAAATTAGTTTAGTTTCCTATAGTCGATGTAGACGCTCCATCCACTACTCACCCTTGTTGGAAGAATCTATCCATCCTAATTAGTTATCACTGTGATTCATGCCTTCTTGGGAACCACTTGGATTGGGCTCACCCACTCACTCTGAGCTATGGGATAGATGATACCAGCTTTTAAAAATTTCAGATGTTCCTTCCTTACTACCTCCGTGATATTAGGATTGAGTCTCCATTGAGGTTGGCGACATGGCTTTGAATCAGATTCTAGAACAATCCTATGAGTCCCGATAAGTGGGCTAATCCCATAAATATCGGACAGAGTCCAACCAATGGCTTTCTTATGTTTCCTAAGGACATATAGAAGCATCCTCTCATGATTGGATTCAAGATAAGAAGAAATTACAATAGGATGTGTCTGATTGTTCCCCAGGAAGTCATAACTGAGTTCACCAGGATGTTCCTTCAATTCAAGATTAGGTTGGTTCAAAATTTCAGAAAAATATTGGGACATTGGATCAAGATCAATTTTGTTAACTAGAATGTTAGATAGAATCGATTCCCCATGTGTAGAAGTTTCAACTACATTATTGGTTTGATCAGATTTAGGGAAGGAATTTTGATTGTTCTCCATGAAAGTGGTTTCTAGAATGGTTTTACTGATTGTTGGACCTAAGACTTCATCATAAGAGTAATTTGAAAATGATTCAATCCAAGGAGATAAACATCCTTCTTGTGAACAAAGGAAATCAATATCATATTGACTTAAACATCCATCAAATATTTCTTGATGTCGTTTGGATTCATTATCAATGCTTCCCCTCATGTTTACATCATGAATTTCCTCATCATTCTTTATTTTTGAGCTTTCATTATAGATGTTCAAGTCTAGACTCATGTTTCCAAAGGTGATGGTTATGTTCCCATTTCAGACTCGGATAACATAGTTTATTGTTTCAAGGAAAGTATGACCAAGGATGATTGGGGTTTGTTCCTTATTTCCTAAGTTTGGATTGTTGTCAAGGACAATGAAGTCATTAGGGTGGATGAAGTTTTCAACCTTTACCAAAACGTCCTTTAAAATCCCCTTTGGAACCCTAATGTTACGATCAGCAAGTTGTACTGTGACAGATGTGGGTTGGAGCTCTTCTACGCCTAACTAGTAGTACACATCATATGGGATGAGATTGACACTAGAATCTAGGTCACACAAGGCCTTGACAACTTTTCCCTCTCCTAGTTTGACATTAATTTAAGGGAAACCACATTATTTCAACTTAGGTGTAATTGCCCCTTGAATGTTGGTACTCAAATTATCTTCCAAAAGGAATTGGTTTTTATGTGAAAAAATTATTTTAAAAGTGCAAAAATCCTTAAGGTACTTTTCCTAAGAAGGTATGGTTTGGATTTCATCAAGAAAGGTAATGTTCAACATGACTTGTGAGAATATTTACCTCGATGTTTCACTCAATTCAGGCTTGGTTTTCCCCCTCAAGCGTTGAGGAAATGGTGCAGGTTGTGGGTTTCTTTATTGAAGAGTTGTTTATTTCATATTGATATCAGTTTCCTCAGTTTGATCTTGTGGTTTATTTGAATTTTCATTAGAGTTTTAAGCTTCACATGGTTTCTGACTTATTTTTTTAGGTTTTTCAATTGATTTCCCACTTCTTAAAATAGTCACAGCCTTTAGTTGTTCATGAGTTTTTTGAGTACACCATGGCTCTCCCCTTGATGTTGAGGATGGTACTGCCTGAGTAGGCATGAGTGCATTTCCAGTATTGATGGTTTGAAGTTCTTGTTTTAGGGAATATACTTTCGACTTCATACTTTCCATTTGTTGGAACAGTTGTTCTAGTAGGCTTTGAGGAACAGTTTGAGTTAGTTCTTGAGATGATTGTTTTATCCCAGGGGGATATTTTGGAGGTGGGATGGTTTTTTGAAAATGGACTGGTGGCTGTTGGTATTGGATAGGTTGGGTTTGGAAATTGTTATGGGTTTGGTAGTTGTGATTGCGGTAAGTATTTTGTCCCGGTGGTTGGCTTGAATGTTAATTATCTTTCCAGCAGAAGCATGGGTGGTCATTATAGCTTGGGTTGAATTTGTTTTGGTATTGAAAATTTTGAAAGCTCAAAGCATTTAATTTCACTGGGTGTCCTCCTAAAAGAACATCCTTGATGGATTTAATGGTTGTGAAATTGTATATCTTATGGTCATGTTTGTCACAAATTGTGCAAACAAGGTCTATAGATGGGATTTCATGGACTTTCCTAAGGTCTGTCTCTTCAACCTTCCTAGAGAGTGCAACGAGTTTAGCCCTAAGGCTTTCCTCTTCTCTAAGAATATGAATTACTATAGTTATTTGAGGATTTTCAGAATAATTTGAAGTTCCCCATTTTTTGTTTTGGTCATTAAGGCTTTCTAGATACTTGTAAGCACCATTTGGGGCTTTTTTTAAAGGTTCCATTACACATCATGTTAATGAATTGTTTGCTCCCTGGACCCAACCCTTCATAGAAAATTCTCACATGTTCAGGAATAGAAAAACCATAGTGTGGAACCATGTTTCGAGTGTCCTTGAACCTCTCCCGTGTTTTATAGAATGACTCTCCCTCTTTTTCAAAAAACTTTTGGATACTCTTTTTAAGTGAAATTGTTTTGTGGTGGGGAAAGTATTTTTTGTATAATTCTATTTGTAATTGGTACCAAGAGGTTATAGATGATGGTCTCAAATTTTTTAGCCAATTTTTAGCTCGATCCTGTAAAGAAAAATGAAGTATCCTCATCTTATCATATTCTACTTGATGTGGGGGACACACAGTTTCAATAATTTCATTGAACTCCTTAATGTGAAGGTAGGACATCTCAGACTCTATTACATGGAATGTGGGAAGATGGTTTTGGACATGGGGTTTAAAGATGTATTTGGAATCTACTAGGGAGTTTTTTCTAATTAATGAGGGGGAATTAGTCCAGGCAGGTTTGAGGTAGTCATTCATGGTTCGATCAACTGCATTCTCCAAGTTTGCGGCTGCCTAATTTGGATTTCCATTTTGGTTCTCACCTGGGTTTATAAGTTGGTTTCAATGAATTCCTTTCATTGAAATAGGCTCAATTTTTTACTCTATAGTATTAGGAAGATTAGTATACAATAGAAAGAGTAATCTTAGTGTACTTTACTCCCCAACCTCAGGATTATCCACCCTAACTAGAAGGTTTGATTTATCATGAGTATAGGAGGACATTAGCCAAAAGAAAACAAATGAGAACGGGAAAAGATAAGAGAATTTGGATGAGAATAGAAGAAATTGGGGAGAATATAATATGTGTTTATATGACTTACTTGGGTCCCCAGAAATAGTTCCAAAATTTTTTTCACGCTCAAATTTACCATATAGATGAAGGTAGAATGGTCCATTTAGTTTAGCTTGGGTTTCCAAATCCTCAGAGACCTAAGAAGTAACCTACAAACACATAAATTATATGGATTGTTTTTGGCTATGAAGTTTCCAACTTGGGTTCATTTTAGATGGGTTTAAGGTATCACTAATAGATTTAAGTTAATTGAAATTAAGATAATTAGTTGATCTCAGGTTATCTCTTGGGGTGGATTGAATGAATTCCTTTTTTAATGATTTCAATTTCTTATATTTGAGTTGGGTTCATCTAAGAATATTAAACAACATCATAACTTGATGGTTTAATACCTAAAACCGTTAATACTAATAACTTATACACACGAATGATCATATTTTTGATCACTTCAAGGTAAAGGTTCTTATTAGCACTTGAAGTGTGTGGCCTGAAATTCAACAAGGATGAATGAGTTTAAAGATATTCAAACAAAATTATAAAATAAAATAAGTGATTAGAAATTAATGGAGTGAGAAATAAAATCCCAAGTAGACCCTTTCTAATCCCTTGGATTAACCCATAAAATATTTATCCCTTCATTGATTATATGGTTTCAATGGAAGCAGAACGTAGATTCATGAGGGAGGAATTGGAGAAGTAAAAACAATAAAAAGATAGAAATCACTCCACCGTTGTGTGAAGAATATCACAAGGTATGGTTTTAATAAATTCACACCTTAAGGCAATGATATCAAATTTATAAGAATGAAAATATAATAAGAGAAAATGAGGAAACATTATTAAGAACTAAGGTGATTAGAACAACTTACATGAGAAAGAACAATGTTACAAATCCAAATCAACATAATAACATTACAATGAAAACAAAGCTCCAAGGATCCTCAACTACTTCACCACCACTACCTTAAATAGTCATATCAAGAGGAATGGGTATAACTCCCAATAATACAATTCATCCAACTTGATTATGGTAGGCCTAGGGTGGTGGAAAGTAAGGGAGAGTGGACTTCTTTATCCTTGACCTAAGGTGGCATCCAGCTTTCATTCACCGAACAGACGCATCTAAATGGCCTTCTCAATAGCCAAATTAGAGTGGGAAATAGAAGAAAAACGTGAAACTAAGGAATTATCCTATCTCTCTGTAAAATTTCAGCCCTAATGGATATGTGGTTTCCGAGATATGATTAAATTGGTGGGCTATTTTTCTAAGCCGCAGAATCTGTCCCAGAATTTTATCTCTAAATTGGGCCTCCTGAATAGCCACAATGGTAGCCGAATTATAACTGGAACCTACATAATTATATGTTCCTCTATATTTATTCTATCATCCCACGAAATCTGGGCTTTATTGGGTCTGTATTGTGGGACCCACATTCTCATCAGTTGGATGGTGTCCAATCTGCCTTCTCCAGAATTGTTTCCTTTCATCACCATATATCCCCATCTTCCATTATGAATTATCCATTGATCCCTGAATAAAAAAAATTCATATTTAAGTTTAGATATATTTCCCAAAATATCAAATTAATATATGGATAATTAAATTCCTTAAAATCAGATAAATCATTGGGCCTAAATTGGTGTACATTAGGCAAGAAGTGCACAAATGATGAGAATGGATATTCAAAATTAAAATTCACTAACTTAAGCCCATAAGATCAAAAATGAAAATTTTATACCTTTAAAATGTAATTAACATATGTATTTTTATTGGATAATCACCTATATATTGGAATGGAATAAAGGAAGTTCCCCTATTAAGGGGATTTTTTTAAAATAGATTGTTTTTTGTGAAATGGTTTACATGAGGCTAGACTTTGACATGAATTTTTAGGGAGATGTGGTGCCTAGGGTTAGAAGTAGATGAGAAAGGCTCATGAGTAAGGGCATATGTTTGGTGATGAAACCTATTAAGGTGATTCTCAGGATTTATTAGTTTTTCCACGCTAGTATTTATGTCTTTTGAGGGATATGGAGTGAGTTGCGGTGATCGGGAATTGTTGTAGTATTGTGACGACACTGATACTCCTAAGATGGGAAGTGGGATGTTGATAATGAGATTGTAACCCTCACATGAGAAGTGTCTTGGAGGTATGGATGGTCATTAGATAGTTATTTTTTCATTTGATTCTATTTAATAAATAGACTCTAATGTTACTAAAATCCTTGATGAATGAATTGTATGGATTTAAATGCGGTATCATGTGGAGTCTGAGCATGAGTATCGAGCTTAGGATGGTTTTGAGGTGAATTTGAGTGGGTTTTTTATTAGAGTTATGTCAATATTGTTTATATAATAACATGGAAAAAAACTATTGTGAATGGTTCAACTAGGTAATGTCACTACATGTAGGTTATGAACTTCGGTGAGCATACTTACGCTATCACATGATGCCTATGGGGATAAAGGCATTGGGTTATAGTTTTGGAAAAATGTTGGAAGATAGATCTGGTATTTTTCAAGGAAGTTTGGCTAAATGTGATTTGACATGTGTTATCATCTGTAAAGATATGTGGTTGGTGAGTAACCACATTGGTCATGTAATTTAGGATATTATGGAAGCACTTTGGGCATTGGTTGGGGCCTTTTGAGGAAAGGTTGAAATTCTCGTGTTGTGATTAGATTATGGAGGCACATCTGTTATCGGTTGGAATCAAGAAACAATAATTGGTTTTACTATTTATATATAGTTTCTCATTTTTAGGTGGGTGTGGTATTTATAATCCATTTTGGGGCATCGTCAGGATGTTGTAGGTATGTTTCAATAGGAATTTATGATAGTGGGTAGTGTCATGGCTTAGATTTGGCATTCTCATACTAGGTCCTATGTTAAGGAGAATCATATATTAGTTGATGGATGATAGAGTAATGTGCTCATGTCTCAAGATAAATTAAGCCATGTAAGTGTCATAATGATAACCTGGTAGTGGTTAAAAGCATTTTCTTGGATTTTTTGTGGTTTATTCTATGAAGTTTAAAAGTGGTGCTTGGGGGGGTGGGGCGTTGGTCATTCAGATATGGAATGTTGAAATTTGAGAATAATTTCAAAATCAAAGAAAGTAGTGATTTTCATATTTATTTCCAATGATAATTCTCATGGATGATAAGTTTTATGGTGCGGATGTTGTATGATCTTGTGTCGGTATAGGTTAAAATTTTCGAAATGAATTTTAATTTTCAAGTACCGGATGGGTTAGATTTTGATCGCACCTTCATAATGGAATCATGTAGGTTATAATCCCTTATAGAAAATAATTGGGACTTATAATGATGTTCTATATAAATTTCTTAGGTTTTGGGACCATCCTTAGAGTTTGGGGCTCGAATTTCAAGGTTTAAGAAAAATATTTTGGTACACATATAAACCAAACCATCCACCCCAATTGTGCATCATAGAATGCATAGGTGCATAGGTTGAAAACCCATGTAGTTGGTCCTAAGCCCCTTATTTATCCACTCTCCCTAAATTATGGGATCTCTATCTCCTTTTCCTTTATTTTCCTCTCTAAACCGCATCTTTGGGGAATCTTTTTGGGTGTTTTTTGGGAATTTTTAGGTATGATCTTTTTTCTCTAACTCTGTATATCTTCTACTCCATCACAATATAATTTATGTTCCTCAATTTAGGGTTTTGGTTTCAATTCCCAAAATTCATGGTCTAATCGGCCAAGCACGATGGGTATTTCAGTCATCATATGAAGTGGATGTCTCAAGTTACTATCTATACTTTTCTGCATGACATTTCATGGAGGTATGTCACCACGGTAAATTTTCAATTATGTTGAGCTTGAATTATATTAAATTAATAATAACTTCATTGTTGTTTCTTAGTGATTTTACCTAGTTCATATTATAGGGTTGTTTGTAGGTTATTAGCGAGTGTTTGTTCATGGTTCTGATGATATGGGATCAGATGGAGATAATTTAGGCATTATGTATATTTAAACTAAATATTTCAACAAATAATAAATTTTTTAGATTAATTAATAAATTATAATTAATTAATTTGTTGGTTTGATTTTTAGATAGGGCCTTAGATGCCTTGGAAGAAGCTCGATGATCTTGGATGGGCCTTAGAATCTATTATCAACCCTTGATGATGAAAGTGTAAATCTCATTAAAGGTAGTTTTCCTCACATACTAGACTTGTGAAATTTGTACTTTTTTTACTATGTGTTGATTATTGGGCTCACCAATGAGGGTGATACCCCTAGTTAATTTAAATCAAGATATATTTTTTAATTAAATAAAAATTGCTTCTTAAATGAATGGGAACCTAGGGTTATGAATCAACCTTGGGCGCTAGCTTATCACCTCACACATCGATGGTCGAGGTTAGGAATATTGAGATACTAGGAGGCCTCTAGACCTCCTAAGAGGTAAAGTTAGACCAACCGATAATTATTTTTCCTAGTATAGGAGCCTTGATAACCCCTTGAGGTAGGGGTGTTATAACATGTAATGACAACACTCGAGGATCCAGTGCTAATTTTGATATACCTAGTGGATTCCATGGCTCTTGAGAGGTGAACTCAAATAGAGGGTGTTTGGTTAGCCACTTCACAATCCTAGGTGGATATACCTTAGGCATATTGATATTGGGTTGGGAAAGAGGACCAAACCTAAGTGACCATGTTGACCAAGATGGGACATAAACCATCTCATGATTATTGCCAATATGGAAAGACCCTTCATTACTGGAAGGTATATGTAACCCTACTAAGGATATCTTGGGGTACAATGTCAGGCACATCATGTGTTAACTTAAGAGTGTGACTCGGACCAAGGACTCATTCGAGGGTTCCTATATTGTCCTAAGACCTAAGGGTCCTAGTGGGTTCCCCATTTATTGAATGACCCTGATCAAGTACATATGAATTTGGGTAGTGATGGTTGCAGGTATCACCTTGAGCCCGAATCAATGTAGAATTATGAGGGGATATAGACAGTGATGAAATAGGTTATTCCCTATAAGCATAGATAAAATTTAGTTTCGACTAAGTCCAGTGACATATTAGGTTGGGATTGGGAATTCATTCAACCCTCCTTGTTTAAATTAAGTATCTATTATTTTATTTATTAAATTATAATTTACTAGAAATGTATAATTATAAATTAAATAGTAGTTCTTTATGGACATGAATCTTTCAAGTATTTTTACATATGGGTTCTAAGAACACCAAGGACATTATCCTAAAAAAATTACATTGGATGTCAGTTTCACCTAAATATTGATTAGGAAAAATAAATTATTTTATATGGTTTTAATCATAGGATTATTTTAACTTGTGTCTCTATATGAATGACATAAAGTATGTATATCAAGTAGGATATCGTACCAAATAGGATCTACCCCCTAATTAACAAAGATGGAAATTTAAAAAGGATTTAATTATTGAATTAAAATTATTTAATACAATTAAAGCCTTGGATTCCATGTGAGATCTGGTTTTAATATTTTATGTTACCTTTATTGGAATGCCTAGTGTCATATAAGATTCATCCATGTAACAAGAAATATAGAAGGTTGTAAAGTGTATCATAAACACCCCTCTAGGTTATAATATCACCCAAGATTCCTAGAATGATATAACCCAGAAGATAGTAGAGGTTGTTGGGTAATCGAATTTCCCATGAGCACAAGATTTTTGTGAAATATATAAGGTTGATAATGATCACCTTGATTGATTCCAAGAATACTAACTATTATTGGGTTGATGAATAATTATTTTATTTCCAAGAGGAATTTAGAAATTGGTCATCAATATGATTATTTATGGAAATTGAGTTCTCATCTCAGATCGGAATACTATTACTTATATATATCACATAACTTTCATCCCCTTGGGAATTCATTCTAGTTAAAAAAAGTATTTATTTCCTTTTGACCGGGACCTAGGAATCCAACATTGAATTAGAATTGGGAATGCCAAGATGTAATTTGTGTTCCATTAGTTTCAAAGCACTCAAGTAGTATACCAAGGATATATAGGATTCCACCCAATGACTTACTAAAATTATTTCCAGCTAATACATATAGTCTTACATTATATTTATCAAAGGTGTGTGTAGGTGATCTCATGGCAAGGTTTGGTGTCCCCTTATGGCGAGGTAGCATTCTCAGAGGCATGTTAGGAACTATAAAATGTAGGTATGGTCAAACCTGAGTATCCATCATAATCTAGGTACGAAATTAGTTATTTATTTATTTTCAATATTCAAATGTAATTTTTATTATTTAGTTGGTTAATTAACATGTTTATATAATAATTTTTCTTAGTATGCACCAAAACACATTGGTGTTACCCAACTGATTTTAATAATCACAACCTTCTCAGGCCACCATTGTACCTGGGTACCTGAGAACATGTTCATTTCGTTATAGGCACAATATGGGAAGGATATGAGATCATTACTAAATGAGTGGGTAGGTTAGCTCATGTGGTATTATGATACTAGAATATTTATATTCTAATGCTCTGCATATTTATTTTTTGACTACTTCATTTCCACTTTTACAATATGGAATATTTACAGCTTATGTTTCACTTTTAGTTTATCATTATTATGTATTATGTTTATTTATTCCTCTCTATCTTTATTATTAAAATATCAGGGAATATTCTCTCCAAAGTCACACCCAAGGTCTTATATTCTAGTTGATAACCTATGATATATACAAAGGATAACTCGAGTCCATGTAGTGGATTGAATCGATTACAGTTTGTAATAACTTGGGCAGGATGTGAAAAATATGGTGCTACCCAGAAAGCCTCATAAAGAACCCCTGATAGAATATTCTAGTTGAACTATTTATAGCTCTTCCTTACCCAAAATGGTTATTCCTAATTCTAACTAAAAGATCCCCCACAGTAAAGATCAAATTTTGATGTCCATACAAGCCTCTGATTAGCTGTTGTGATCTTCAATATGAATCCACCACAATGAATATATATCTATAGAATATATCATTAATATTTCAACATAAAATTATCATAACCCAATATATACACTTTAGTGTGATCATATTCCATAATAAAATTCCATCATGATAAGATTTTACCTTAGATAGACTTTTAATGGTAGTTAATCCAAGTAACTAGCTGATTTCCATGACATGATATAAGATTGGGAAAATTAGATAATATTATGAATCTATAGATTATTAACATGTATAATGAGGGGCAGTTTCAAAGAATATAACCCATGAGTTTCAATAATAAATGATATCCCTAGAATACACAATTTCATACAAAATCTTTCAAACTCTCAATCACAGTGTTCATCTTCACTTCAACTGCATAGAGGAATTCAACTGGTGTCATTTTCTATAATGACCCTACTCTTTATTACACATTAATACATGTTTTATTACATAAAATTACACTTAAAACAACCTAAAAGATCTATAGTTTTATTTTCATTATTAAATTAGGTACATTACATAAAAACATAAAAAATGAAAAGCGACATATTTACTGAAAACTTCTTTTACATGTCCCAAATATTTCTTTATACTTGGCATTGCATGGGGTAACCTGAGGAAATACATAAGAAAAGGGTGAGATATAAATCCCAGTAAGAGAATAAACAAGGAATAAAATGAAGAACACAACACAGTCTATAAAATAGGCATATAAACATATCATAAAAGGAACATTAATAATAAGGCATGATATAACATGGTAGTCATAACATGGGAAATGTGGAAACAACATAAAACACTGCATCATAAACATAGGTCAAGGATAAACCCGCCAATAAATATTGGTGGAAAAATACCAAAAAGAAATCAGGTACAACCCTATACCAACATGATGTATCATGATACTAAACATTACCCAATGCATTGAATCACTATCAAGGTGCACCCTTCATAATCATTTTATTCTCATGCTTAAGTGTGCCACATAGATCATATAATAATAATAAATTCAACATAATAATTTATTCCACGGTCAAGGAAATGTGGAATAAATACATGTAAGTCCATAATCAATAAGTATATGTGGATAAAAGATAATAACTTTGATTGAGAAATGTGTATGGTATTCACTACACAATTATTTTGGCATGGAAACTTGCTGTAAAATTTTGGCAACATAATAACTTCATATAGAAATTCATAAAATGGGTTGATGAGGTAGAAAGGGGTATATCATCATTTATATATGAATTTTATTGTAATAAGTTCATTAAAATGAATTCCCCAATAAAATTAATTTTAAATAAAATGTGTAACATAATAAAGAAACTCAAAGATATAGTAGAAAGGAAATAACCCTTACAAAATTTTGGCATGGTAATAGGTATAAAAAATGGTTATTAGGAGGGTTAAATGAGAGTGAAAATGGATCTCAAAATTCATAAATAAAATTTAAATTATGGAGGATATTTAAGAACATATCCTAATATAGTAAAAATTAAATTAAGAGCCAAAAAATAAAATTAATGCTTGTTAAAAAATGAGGGTAGAAGATCCCTTACTTTAATGTGTGACTCTAAAACATTGGGAGAGGCTTCTTGGGAGCATGGGGAGACTTTGAAAGACTCCATGAGGTATATGGAAGTTTTTGGATGTGAGTCAAGTTGTTTGAGTAAAGATTAATGGAATCATGGGTGGGTTTATGTTGGAAAGGAGGAGGATTTATATATTATTTAGGTTTTGGACTCTACATAATAAAGTATTCACAACCACACACCATAACATGTTTTTTTCCCATGGTTTCTACTAAAAGGGAGAATTTAAATTATTTGACAAGTACAAGGCCCAAAGATAAAAAAATAATCACTTTGCTTATGTGGAGGGGGGTCACACTCTCAAAGAAATGATTTTAAAGAATTATAATATTTTATAATTCTTGGAAGATTCACTAAGGATTTATAAAAAAATTAAATTAAATTAAAACCAAATTATTTTAAAATTAAAACATATATTTGGTCTGGGATACATTCTATAGGATTAATTACATCACTATTGGTCCATTTTGATGTCATAAAACACGCCATATATTTATATGGTATATAATATTTACCCAAAAACTAGACTGTCTCATACAATTATGAAAAATTAACTATTTTGTAATTTTGATATCCTAATTCCAAAAATGATAACCAATATATCCAAAAAAAATTATAGATAATTGAATTTTTAAATTTAAACTAATAACCGACATTTATAGAAAATTATGGGGTTTTGATAAATAACATTTTTTTGAACCCTTATAAAAATTTAATTTGACATAAAAAACATATATGATCATTTATATTTGATAATTATTATTTAATAATAATATTTCATTAAATTATAATTTATTTCAAAAATCCATTAATTCATAAATTCATTAATTTAATTTTCAATACTGACAAAAAATACAATTTTTTATTTCAGAATCATTTACGAAGTAAAAATAATAGGATGAAAATATATTAATTACTTTATAAAAAATAATTCACATATTCCTAATACCCGGGTGTTGATACATATCCCATTAATACACCATCATACGCCATAATATTATGGTGCGTAATGGAGGGGCTTTCATGGGGTCATTTGGTGAACATAGTTTGGGACGTGATCTCGATGAGCTTAAACATCTCCCATAAAAGGTTTCTATAATGATTAAGTTGTTAGATCTCAGATTGTACTTGTCCTAGGGAAAATAATAGAAATGTTTTCTCCCTCATAAGCTCCGATAAATGGACTTCATAGGGTATGATCCTACAGGTTAAGGTCATCACTTCCTTTATCTTTTATAAAAGGATTCGTTAAATCCCTATATTTATATTATTAATGTGATCACTATTGAACAAATATATTATTAATGGAAAAGATAATTAATTTTCATTTAAACCCAATTGGATATAATAAGACAAAATAATTGCATGTTTTTTCAATTTAATTAAATAAAAATTGAATTTTATTGACAACATTTTGAGCCAATAAAATCTTCCCCATTTAAAATTTTCACTCTCAAAATTTTGTTTTCCCTCACTAAAATGGAGGAGGGTAACTATGCTTTATCACCTCCCCTAGTTCCCATGTTGCTTCTTTAGAATTTTGGTTTCATAACAACACTTTGATGAGGGGAATTGTCTTATTTTATTGAATTTTTCTATACAATCTAATATCATAACTAGTTTATCCTCAAAGTAAAGGTCATTATCCAATGGTAACACCTCTAGATTGAGTACACATGATGGTTCTAGTATATACTTTAATTATAGGGTTACATTAAACACATCATGCACTTGAGATAGGTTTAGTGGGAGTTTTAGTTGATAGGCCACTTCTCTAATGAGATCATAGATCTCAAAATGGATAATGTACATTGAACAAATCCTTCCATTATTCCCAAATATCATGACTTTATTCCATCAAGATATGCAGAGGAATACCATGTCTCCAATATTAACCTCTAGTTCTTATTGATGATTTTCAGCATAACTCTTCTATTGACTCTGAATAGAATTGATGTGTTGTAGAATGTTCTTGACCTTATCCACTATTTCTTGGACTATTTTTAGACCTAGAAGGTTCCATTCCCCAACTCCATCCCAACATGATAGTGTTCTATAACTCATTCCATAAAGGAATCCATAGGGATCTATTTGGATGCTCAAGTTAAAGCTATTGTTGTAAGAGAACTCGACCAGAGGGAGATGTCAGTATCATCCTCCTTTGAAGTCAATTGATAATTCTATTAACATGTCCTCAAGTTCTTGTATATTGTACTCTGATTTTCCATCATTTTTTTGTGATACGTTATACTGAATTTTCGCTCAGTGTTTAAAGAATGATGGATACTTTTCAAAAACATAGAGAGGAATATTCTATCTCGATTAGACATAATCAATGAAGGTACTTTGTGAAACCTTAAAACATCTATTATTTATATCCATTCAAGTTAATCTAGTGAGAAATACTCTTGAATTGAAATGAAGTGTGAAGTCTTTCTAAGATGATCCACAACAACCCATATAACATTGTTACCCATGGATGTCTTTGGAAGTCCCGTTATAAAGTCCTTGGTGATGTTTTCCCATTTTAAAATTGGTATGGGTAATTGTTTAATCATCCTATAAGGAATTTTCCTTTCAACCATCACTTGATTACATACTAGGAACATTGATGTATAATCATCGATCTACTTCTTCATTTTATCCTACCTATAGTGCTCTCAGAGATTTCGATACATATTTTTGTTTCTTGGGTGAATGGAGATAGTTAAAATATGTTTATCGTTTATTAGTTCCCTCTTTAACTATGGATTTTTATGGAACACATATTCTTAACACAAATATCACAATTACTTCTCCATTAACATTGAACTACAAGGATTTCCCTTTTCTTATAGTTTCCACTTTTTCTGAATTACTATATCATCTTTTTTATCATACTTTAAACTTTCAATAATAAGAGATTGAGAAATAATTTGTGAAAGGATTGATGATGTTACATATTTATGATTCTTATATCCATTATTTTCCAATATAAGAATATTGGATCCACTTAAATTCTCACTAATGATAGAATTGTTGGGTCCTTTCAACTTAGATCATCCTCTACATTGTTCACTGTCCCAGGATGGAAGTGGATTGAGCAGTGATAATCCTTGATGAGCTCTAACCATCTTCATTGGTGCATATTCAGATCTTTTAGTGTGAATATACATTTAAGACATTTTTAACTATATATATTTCACTCTTCTCCCCAAATAGGTAATGCCTCCAGATTTTCAAATTTAAGATCATCACTTCCAACTCCAGATCATGTGTCGTATAGTTCTTTCCATGAATTTTCAATTTCCTTGAGGTGTAGGAAATGAATTAGTCATTTTTCATCAACATAAATCTCATCCCCTTCTTTGAAGCATCATTGAAAATTATAAAAAGCTCTCGATTTGTGGATAGTGTGAGAACAGGGGTAGTGATAAGCCAAATTTTCAACACCATAATGATTTTATACATTCACCATTCCAATAAAATTTGAGTCTCTTCCATGTTATCTTGGTAAGAGGGTTTGAAAATCATGAGAAATTGTTCACAATTCCATGATAGTATCCAACTAACCCAAGGAAGATACTAATATCTATCACAGATGTTATCCTCATCCATCCCTCAAATTATTTTATCTTTGAATGATCCATAGATATTCCATTGCCTATGATGATATGCCCAAAAAATGAGACTTCCTTCAACCAGAACTCACACTTACTATACTTTTCAAAGATCTTCAACTTTGCAAGTTCTTTAGCACAGTGCTTAGATGCACCTCAATATACTCCTTGGTTTTGGAGTATATTATAATATATTCTATAAATAATACCTTTTTTTATTTAATCTCAAAACACTCTATTAATCGTGTCTATGAGTATTTTTGGAGCATTAGTGGGTCTCAAAATCATAATTATGAACTCATAGTTCTCTTATCTTGTATGAAAAAAATAATTCTTGGAGATATCCACCTTCTTCACCCTAACTTGGTAATATACCAATTACATATCCACCTTGGAGAAGTATTTTTTCCACATAACTGATCAAATAAGTCATCAATTCATGGAAATAAATAAATGATATTTATTTTGATCTTGTTGAGCTCATGATAATCAATGTAAAGGTGCACTGACCCAACCTTCTAGAAAAAAGGGAAGGGGTTCACCCCATGGTGAAGCCCTTGGTCATGTAAACCCTTTATCCAAATTCTCATGTAGTTGTGTCTTTAGATCCTAAAGTTACAAAAAAATCATCATATACATAGTATTGGATATTTTCAATTCCCCAAGTACAAGATCTATTGACAATGTAACCTCTATTCTAATAGTAAGACTAGGTAATTCTGTGAGAAACACATCAGGGAATTCCCCCATTATAGGAATATGTATTTGAGAATAGTTCTTTACTTAGATTCAGTAATTTGAGCTAGATACTCTTGATTGTAGGTAAATAAAATCCATGCTTGAGATTATGCTTATAAAGAAGATTCATCATCCTCCCTACACATGTACAAAATCAGGGGTCGATTCTCCAAATGGAGAGTGATTTACCACTCATGGAAATATATATTGGCTCTATATAGTGAAAACCATTCCATGAACAGAATTGCATCAAATTCCACCAAATGGAGTATGATGATATTTCCAGGAATTTCATCCCACAAACTTTTACAAGGGAGGAGTTGTATACATGGGATGTAATAATTTTCCCATTTTCCATTTTCACTAACATCTCAATTTCCATTATTTGTGGTGGTGGTTGGATTGTTCTACTGAAAATTCTTGATATAAAGGAATATATAGAACCAAAATCAAAATTTATGTTCAATATTCCAAAATGAAATACTAGTGTACCTATCAACACTTCATAGATCACCCTTTCTACCTTGGAGGTCGTTGGCTACCTCCAAAAACTATTGGATTTGGGCATTGATTTGAAAAGTTCCATGATTACTTGAAGTTGAAGCAAGGAACAATGTGTTGGGGGTTCACTAGGGCATTCTTTTCCTCAGTCAAATTGGTTGGTTTCTTCTTTCGTCAATCATTTCCCAGGTTCCCTTCTCTTTCACACCTAAATCATTTCCTTCTTCCCATTAGGCACTTTTATAGGTGTTTCTTTCCAAACCATTGACAAGTGTGATAATGAAATTTATTAGCACCGTAGGATCTATCCATCAGACTACTTGAATTAAAATCCACTTTATGCTTATAATCACCATGATACCCATGACATTCACTGATCTCCATTTCTACTTTTAAAGAATATCTTACAATTTCTTGATAGCTATCAATGTCATGGATTTCCAAGGATTTCCATAGACTAATATTTATCCCACCAAAGAATCAGTCAACCTTTCATTTGGGGGTAACAACAAAATAAGAGGCATTTCATGTAAGTCCTGTGAAGTATGCCTCATATTCTCCAATAGATTAATCTTCATTTTTCATGAGTATATGGAAATAACATTCCATTTTAAGATAGAGGGTGTGGGAAAAATAATTATCAAATTTTTTTAAGGATTCCTTCCAATCCATTCATTTGATCTATTCCTCGGGTTTTGTATTCTTGATCAATTTCTAACACTGATCATATTCACCCTCCATATGATAAATATCTAGAATAACCTTATCTTATTTGGAACATTGAAGGATGGAGAATATATTTTCAATGGAGTTGATTCATTTCTCCACAATTAATAGATTAGATGATCCATTAAAAGTATGATTCCATTATCGTTTGAAGATATTGATTGTGTCTTGTTATCTCTTAGGGGGTTTGTCCACTCCTCTTGATCCAGGTTTTTATAAAAAACTAGTTTTAACAGAGACAGTGTCATGATAATCCTCCCATCAGGTTGGGCATATCGTTTGGGAAGTCATCACATTTCACTTCGCATCGGTTTTTAACATGATTCCTCTTATTACCGGCCATTGGATAGAATAAATGAAAAATTGGATATGATTATTTTAAAATAGTAAACACATAAAGGGGAATATATTGAATGTAAAGGGATAACTTATAAATTAAATTTATTTCCATAACTTAAAAACTTCTAGGATTCAATCTATGTTATTCATGTTCTATTTCCTAACATATACTCTTATGGGAATTTTTGTTCCATTAATTATGGTTCATATTAAGCTTATAAATTATACAAAGAATGTACCCTAGAATTTTCAAACCAGGTGTACAATAAGTCTCATTTTCACATACTAGATTATCCCAAGTTAGGCCCGAAACATCTTACCAGAGTTTTTCTCCCTAGGTACATCTATTCCAGAACCCCATCAACTTTTAGTATCCGTACAGTGATGTATTCACTTGAAAAAACCACTTACTCTATAATTACCAAAATTTAGTTATATTTTTTTATACTTAGTCTTATACCTATTTCATTCACTAGATTTTTCTAATTCTAAGTAATTTTCTATAGTTTTCTAATCATGATCCCAAAAATAACTAAACCTTCCCTCTGATACCAACTATAAAGTCCATAATCTTTATTACACATTAAAACATAATTTATTATATAAAATTACACATAATACAACCTAGAAGATTGATATGTATAGTGTTGTTAGGAAACTAGGTACATTACGTAAAAACTTAAAACATGAAAAGAAACATCCTTATTTAAAACTTTTTTAATATGACCAAAATGTTCCTTTAAACTTAACATTTCAAGGGATAGCCTGAGGACATCCATAAGAAAATGGTGAGCTATAAAGACAAATAAGGGAATAAACAAGGAATACGATGAAAAGTATAATACATGCTAGACAATAGGCATATCAATATATCATAAAAGGAACATGAATAATTAGAAATGATATAGAATGATAATCATAACCCAAAAAATGTGTCAAAAACTAAAAACATTATATCATAAACATAGGTCAAGACTAAACCCACAAATACATAATTGTGTAAAAACTAACAAAAATAAATCAAGTACACCCCAGTCCCAACCTTACTTATCATGATACTAAGAATTAACCAATGCATTGGAGCACTATCAAGGCACAACCCTCGTAATCATCTCATTATGATTCTAAGTGTTCCATATAGATCATATAATAAGGATTCATTCATAATTATAATATATTTCATGATCAAGGAAATGTAAAATAAATACATGTAAGTCCTCAATCAATAAGTATATTTTTATAAAGGTGAATATCCTTGATAGGTAAATGGGTATGGTACTCACTACATAGTTATTTTGGCATGGAAAATCATGGTGTAATTCTGGCAGCATACCGGCATCATATTGAAATTCATAAAATGGGTTGATGGGAGTGAAAGGGGTTTCTCATCATTTATACATGAAATGGATAGTAAAAGAGATATGGAAATACATTACCTACCATAAATAATTTTAAATAGAATTCATAACATAATAATGAAACATGAAGATATAGTAGAAAGTAAATAATCCTTACATAACCTTTTCACGGTAGTGGGTGTACATAAAAATACTTAACAGTCATTTAAATCCAATTGGATGTAATAAAATAAAAAAAATCCTGAATTTTATATTTCATTAAATAAAAGAAAATTAATTTTATTCATAACAGTTTGGGTCATTACATTTTCTATAAGGAACAATATCTGGTTATGTTTTGAGGCATTCTATAAAAAATTTATTAAATTACAGTACCTAGTATAGTACCTACGTAAATAAAAATGTGCTACACATGCTGAATGATTGTTATATGAGTGCCTCGTTTTAATTTAATCAAATAATTAGTGAAATATCATTATCTTTTTGAACCTTGGTTTGTGAATGACACCACCAACAAATTGATTTGCTTATATGGAAGAAGGTCAAGATAGAAAGATTCAGGATGTTCACAAGGAAGATTTAAATGAACAGTGAAAAATAAGGGGCCATGGATCCATTTATTAATATGTGGGCCCTATTCCCAGTAGACTACCTAAAAACAATGTGGGTCCCCTTTATTTAAATGAATTGGTTTCTTTTTGTAATGATCATCCCATATTCCGAGGGGGTATTTTTTGGGTCCCCAAATTTCTAAAGAACACTCCAAAAATACCAAGGACCAAGCACCAAGGAGGTAATCAAGATCGAGTTAAAAATAGTAATGTAATATTTCCCTAAAACAAGCATCCACCATTAATAAATGAAATTCCTCGTTAACCCCACTCATATATGGAAGTGAGGGGAATTCAGCTTTCGATTGTTAAAAGAAACATATATTATCATTGCATGAAGTTCTAAGGTGGTAATTAAGGGTCCATTGTAAAGTCCCATTCAGTAACTTATTCTTATTAGAGGATATTTGAAGTTCCATTTGACCAAAATACAATTCATGCACCCACATAATATACGGTCTCTAGGAGTTGATTCATAGCCAACATAATGTTCCTTCATGAAAAAACCCTTTTCCATGCATTATGTGAAATTGGATAATAGAGATTTTCTATAAAATCCCCATTCTCACCTCAAATTAAACACACTCAAATAGTATAGAAATTTTTTATAGATATAATTTTCACTTGAAGAAATTAAAAAGAGATCCCCATCTTTCATTCAAAATTATATCTGCATTAAATTCAAAATTTATACTCTGTGGGAAAAGGAAAAGAGATTCTTGAGGGATTCACTTCACAAGGCACCTTTTCAAAGCTCCTCCCTTTATGGGGTCCTCATATTGGACATTCTCATGAATTAAGTTTTCAGATGGGACAACTCACACAAAATTATCCCCAATGATCAATTTAATCCAAGTCCTCTTCCTAATCACCTCCTTTGAAAATAAATCATTTTATATAAACCATAAAGCTCCATCGGTACCCATCAACATATTCATAATGCCTCTATCCCACATGGTATTTGATTCCTCATGTCTAGTTTGTAAATCATACATGTGGTGAGAAAATGGACCTCTTCCATGTCATATTATTTACCCAAATCACTTAATATATTTATAATGAATTATTATAATTGAGGATTATAAAATATAATAAATAGTATTATAGTTTCAAAATAATTGATTATGATTTTCATGTTCATTTTATAGGATTTCAAAGAACTTTTTCCTATGTCTAGTGTAAATGTAAGGGTTTCTTAAATCAATTCTCCTTTAATTGAGATAAATTCCATATTCACCACTTGTATCCATCTATGTGGTTTATATACATCCTCATGGATTATTTTAATCATAATTTTCTCAAAATATAAGGTATTTTAAATTATATTCTAGGTTTTCTCTTTTAAGGGATTCTAGTATAAAAGTTAACAAATTCATACAACTTTCTTCTTCTAATCTCACTTTAGAATCATTATTTTATGTGCATGTTCTCTAATTTTGGGGAAAATTCTTGATATTTATTTATTAAATTACATATATTTTTATATAAGTTAGTTATTCTTGTATTTTACATGTAGTTTTTTCATTTAACTTCCTTTTAGTTCACAATTCAACTGAAATAATGCTTATGAATGGGAAAAACCTTATCTATTGTTTTCAATTATAAATATTTATCTTCCTTGTCTATATTATTTATATTGTTTTATATATTTCCATAACTATAATTAAATTATTTATTAATTTCTTTTTATATTAAATTTTAAATTTTTAGTAGGGATTTAATGTAATGTTTTTTTAGAATTTTTCATAATGTGATTATTTTTTGTGGAAAACACTGTAAAATCTATTTACTTCCCATGGGTAAATCAATTTATGATGGGATTGTGAATGTTTTCATATTAAAATTGCACACATATGTATGGATTATCATTATATAATTGTTATAACAATTATATTTCCCAATATATTTGGTAAATTTTTATATATCATGAGATAATAATATTTTGTGTGGATATGATTATAGATGGATTTGGTCACAGGTTCATGCATAGACAATGTTACAGATAGCACTGTTCACAAGTTTATGCATGGAAATGATTGTAGATGGGTTTGTTCAAAATTTTCTGCAATGAAATTTTTATCATTAGATATTTCTAAAATTTTTGTGTGTAAAATATTGTGTTCAGATATTTTAAATTTTTTTTGATATTCTATACTTATATATAAACGAAATTTCTTTGTTATACCCCATGGATACTAATAATTATCTCATGAATTGGCATTAAAACACCATGATATATATAAATATATGACTCTTTAAGGTCATTTTCCCTTATATAATTCTTTATGTACAAATCAAATGATATTATATTCTTTTTAATTAGTTATTTCTCTCATGATCCTTTTTTCAAACAAGCATACAATTTAATCCTTTATTTATTGATAAGTTTTACCCTTACTGGGTATTTTATCTCACCTTTTATTATGTTTACATTTCCCAAGCACTGAATAATGGTAATTGTTATGATGCTACTATAAGGATAGAATGTGGGAAATATATTAATGGAATAGTTTAAATAAATAATGAGAAATAATACATTATTATATAAATTAATATGAGACAACAAACCATTGGGTTCTGGTAAGCTATTAATTTTTGAGATGTAATGTTTAAATTATTAAAATGATGTTAAACATATGTGGTTTATACTTAGTTAAGATCCTTTAGTTGAAAAGAATATGTGTAAAGTTTATATTTTGGCACTAAATCCTAGATTACAGGACAGTGGTTTCTTAATTGGTACCAAAGCGAGGTTTGGTTATTTTTGAGGAATAAATTATAAATATTAATAATAAAAACCGAAAGCAACCTATGATCAACTCAAAGTTATATTTGATGAAATTAAAATTATATAGGTTAAAATTAATGTTCCAAAATTTAGAAAATCAATGGAATTAGTTTCTATAACATATAATCAATTACTTTTATTATTTTTTCTTAGTACTCACAAAAACCATTTTGTTTTTAATCAAAGGATAGGACGAGGTGGAATTGTTTTGATAATGATTATGATGGATAGATAAATGAATTCAACAATGAGAAAACAAATATAATGGTAGAATGAGTAAACAAATTTATTGAAATTTTATCTTGGATAATAATCAATAACTAGAAACATGTTGATATCCTAAATTAATAAAATAAGGAGAAACATACTCTTAAGTCTTTCAAGTGTCCATGTCCACCGAGCATTATATTTTCTTCCAATCCACTACTTTGCAAGAAATGGATTAATACAACATAAAATATATTTTTTGTTATCTAGTGGTTATATCATGAAAACATTGTATTATCCATTTATTATTTGGAAGGTGAGTCATACCAACAGTGGATGTTAATCAAGGACATAAGGAAAGAGCACGAACTCGGCTCTACGAAATGGAAGGATTTTATGGTTTAATCTTTCAATAAATGTTCTTCTAAAATTATTTAAACTAAAATGGATATAGAAGTACTTTATATGAAGAAAAATGTGGAATAATCTGTTGGTACTGATATATCATACTTTATAATACATTTATGGTACACTTACAGTTCTATCACTAACACTAAATGATAAATAATTTTTTTAATAGAATTAAATTATGTGTTGGAAACTAACTAGTTACAATGGAATTTGATAGATATGAAGAAATTGTTTCATGTTCACTCAAGAAGAGAAAAACATATTTTTAAGGAAAATAAAATGATAAAACTCATAGATGTAAGAAAATTAATATGACTACATATTAAAAATTTGGGATGAATCGTGGAGGAAATTTCCTTAAAGGGATAGTTAAATGTATAAAGTTTAGAAGATAATACCATCAACCACATGAATTTATATAAGATATGAAAAATGAAAATAATGAGCAACCAAATTCACCACCCACACTTCAATGTTTAAAGTGAAAGGAGTTTGTGAATTATTCAAATTAGTCCACCAATACAAGGGTGAATGAAGAAAATAGATGTAAAAATTTCATGATAATAGTGAAAATGGTAAGGATTATGTAATGAAAACAACCCAAGTAAGTCATTAAAATGAAGTGGTGTGTGGTTCAATATCATCCACTAAAGAATTGTAAATTTCCATTTTCATTCTAGTTTTAGACACTCTTTTATATCATGAATGTTTCCAAAAACCATAAAATACCAACCCCAATGATAAAAAATTTAATTATGAGTGAAAACTATACGTGGTATGATGATTTCATCCTAGATCTATAACTCCTAAATAATTTTTTGGGAATTTTATTACTTTAAATCTTATTAATCCCCCTAGAGTCAAATTTTATGTGATTTTGGGAATGGATAGGATCTATATTCATAAATTAAAAATAAATTTCCAAAATAAGGAAATATCATTTCATATCCCAAATTATCCCATGATCATCTATTAATGTAATGATGACTATGAAATCTCTACCAAATTACTTCTATTATGTGTGTCCTAGAATCTAATAATGAGAGTAATTTTTTCTTAAATGGATAGGGAAAATATGGGTTACTTATAATTTCCCAATCTGGTAAGGTAGATATCTCATTATAAATTATATCGTGACTCTTTTTTATCTGATGGATACACTTAATTGTTTTAATTAGTGAATGATAATTAAAATTTTGAGGATAATATTTATTTAAGGGTGGGTAAATGCAACACCCAAGGTTTTGAGACCTATTTTATTTCCTTGAAATATATTTCTAACATTCACATTTTTTTAGTTATTTAAACTTGAGTAGAAAACAATTCATATAATAAATAATTCTAATTAACTATATTTTATTCAGTCATAATGAAATATTAAAACAAAAATAAATGAAACCATGTATTATATGAATTGATACAAACCATAGATGACTTAATCCCATAAAAGTGAATTAATTAAAATGGATACTAAATTGAAAAAAATAATATTTTTACACCCATGAAATTTATTGGATTATATTTACCCTTGAGAGTCACCATTAGTATAATAATACTTATAATAAAAAATCACCATGAAAGGATAAATCATACTAAAAAATATAAAATAAAAACAATAAGAATGAGAATGTCTCTTATTTAACATTGAATAGAATTAATTTTCAGGATGTAATCGGGGTAATATAGTCATTATATGACCATTATAAAAGAATATATAGTCATTGGGTACAATACCAGTAAAAAATTTATTAGTTTAGAATTACTGGTATGTAGTTCACCTACATAAATTTTATTTTGATGTTGAAAATATAATTTTTTCTTACAAATAATGTATCTGGAATAAAATAAATATTTTTTGAATATAATTAAAATATATCAATTCACTTGAGGAAATTTTCATTAAATCTAAATAATCTATTTTTATGAGTTAAATATTTTTTAAAATTGTTACTTTTAAAGAAAAATTTCTATAAAATGGAATGATAAAAGTAAACAATTTGTTAATTAAATAAATATCATCCATGAAATAATTAAGTAACATTAATTAATACTATTTAATTATTCATAGAAAATAAAAAATTATTTATTTAAAACATTATTTTATTTTTTATTATATATTTATTATATATTTTTATTTAAAACTTAATTTTATCTTATTTACAGTAATAAATCTAATGAAATATATTGGTTATATTTATAAATAAATTAAAATCCATGGAATTATTATTAATTGCTTAAACATAATAATAATATCATTTAATATTAAGATGTGATATTTTTCAAAGAATAGGTTGTTAATTATTACGCATTTATTTCTCAATAAATTAAATTTATCACTTTTAAAGGATTATTTTAATAATGTGTTTCAATTTATAGTGAAATATATCAACACTCGCTTAATTATTATTTGATATAAAATCTAATGATGAAACATTAATGTTCGGAAATTAATTTTTCCATAAAATTTTATTATATATTTTATGTTTTCATTTAAAATATAAATTTTAACTATTTACATATTCAATTATATTAATTGGATTAAAAAAAATTAATCATAGTTTCAAATTTAAGTAATAAGATCAGTTACATTTTTTTGGAATAATAATGAATTATTGAGGTAAAAGTTGAGTTACCATAGTAATTGTAAAATGAGTGTAAAATGATTAAATAAGTGGTAAGTCCATAGAATATTATGAAATCTTATATATAATGTTTTTAGATGAGTTTATTCAATACCCATATCAATTTTTTCAAATCTTTATCAACTTTCCTCTTAAAATTAAAACTTTATACATTAAAGAATAAATACCACTCAAAAATCACCTATAAAAAGGCTCCCTCCCCTACCCCTCCCAAACCCCTCATTTCCTTAAATTCTCACTTGATTATCTACCCATTTTCCATTTAATAAATCCTTATTAAATTTTTTTTATCCTATTTCCCCAACAATGAAAACTAAAGTCTTTATTATAAAGGAACCCATTTCATGATGGAATGAATTCATCAATGTATCTATTTCTTTACCATTTTTAAACTACTATCTCATATAAACTCTTAGTAAATCTCATTATCCAATATAATGATGCTATATTAACAAAAGTTTTCCTATTTAAAAATAAAACTGCTATTACATAACTCTTAAATACTACTTATTTCATTCTTATAGCATGTTCTTATTTGGGTCAGTTCAACCACCTACATGAAAAAAGTTATACCAACATCATCATTTTAATCATAAGTATAAATACATATATTATAATAATATATGATATTAAGGATTAATTTATGTTATTTATTTGATAATTTAAGGATAATAAAAAAATAAATTTCTAATATAAGGTGACTCATTATTATCATAAAATTACCTAAGACATGTTCTTCATGGATTCAGTTCTCACAAACTGTAACCATACCTTACATAAAAAGATCATGGTATTGAATAGATCATTGGAAAATAATTTTTACACTAATTTTACTAATCTTGGAATTATTAACATGGTATAAAATAATAAAACATGAAATTTATAAAATAAAACTTGTATAAAAAAGAATCAAAGTTACAAACATCTGATAATGAAAATAAATAATAAGTAACTAATATGTGTTTAATGAAATATCATAATTTATGAGTATAAATGGTAACAAATATGAATAATGTTCTAAAATAAGTAATTAAGATGTTTATTTTTATTATACATGAGTTACAAGTTCTTCTTTGAAGTCGTGAGTAAATGTAAGGGTTTCTCATCTCAATTTTCCATTCATTGATAAATGTTCCATATTCAACACCTATTTTCTTTTCTATAGTGTATATTCAATGTTATGGGCATAAAATAATCTAGTATATCCCATGAATAATGATTTTTTTCATTTAATATGATTAACTAACAATAATAACCTGGAAAATAATGATATGCCTCATGATTATATATGAAGAATCGGAACAAAATAATCCAACAACCAAAGAGTGGATTTTTTATGTTATAGTTATAATTAATTTAATAATAAGAAATTACCTCAATCCTGAGTTATTTATTTGATTTAGGTGTTGATAATTCGAGTTTTAGTTCAATTGTATCATTGTTTCGTCGATAGGATCCAAACTAGAATCCCTCTAGTGATCATCCACGCATGCTCCTTTGATCTGGAAGCATCATCAATGGTACATTGGGTGCTATCATGGTGGTAACAATAATGTTTTTCACTCCCTTTGATCTCCACATAGTCCTTCGAGGTTAAATGATTAATACTTATTCTATTATTCATGAGAGGATGGATAGTGGTGGAAGATATTCTCTTGATCTTGAGAGAAAATCCCAACTAAGTTATTAAATGATATAATTCTCTAGAGAAGAGAAATGTTGATGACAACAAAATGATTCTCACAGCTCTAAAGAAATGATATTATCAAGTATATATAGATATAGGGTTAGAGAGTTGGTAATTTTTCAATGGCCCATATCTAATCTGTTAATACTTAGAAAACCCCATGTTTATTATTATTATTATTATTATTATTATTACTATTATTATTTCATTGATGTGCACATGTCTCAAAAAAATATAAATATCCATAAATAAAATTAAATTTATTTAAATGATATTTGGTAAACCATTCCCATTATCGGGCTCCATAATCTACCAATAAACCTTTCTCATCATTTACTAAACCTCAAATAATATGAATTATTCATTTGATAAATAAATTAATATAATATTCATGGTCTATAAAATAAATATTTTTTAAATATTCAACTCATTAATAATAGTTATTGAATATTTGTTATCAATAAATCCTGCATAAATATTATTCCTTAGTTTAAGAAAATATTATACCAATAATTAAATTTAATAGAATTTAATTGAGATCAATGGAAACATTAAGTCTGAGATGATCTTGGTCTCTTCTTCAGTTTCATTAAGTGAAATCATATAAATTCAAATATCACCATCCAGCATCATATAAATCCTCCAAAGAAAGAGATGTTACTATCGCAATAATGAAAACCAACTTTAAATGTTCATTATGTTATATAATTACTTTGAACTCAATATCTCATCAAGAAGGATGAAAATTTGTGTCATCAATCTATATGATTGATACTAATTTCTTTGACTTAATCAAATAAACCCATCAAAACATCACGAATATGGAATTTATTTCAATATTTCCATTTCAATCAGAGGTCCACTATATTAATTTTAATAAATTTGGAAGAGACAAATAATTTATTTTCTTATTAATTTAAAACATATCATTCCAGATTCACCCAACATACCCAACATAATCATGAATATATTGAATATTATTTTATAGAAATATATCTATCTCCAGGACTGATGATATTTATTATCAATAATATTAATTTCTAAGGATCATTACACACATTCAGATATTGGAATATCCAATAACACTTGATCATATGAATTCTCTACTCATTGGAAAACCCTCACATTATTTGGACTTGTAAATTTCCAAGTCCTAACATCATGAGGAAAAGTCTCATCCTATTTTGAGTATCCATCACCTGATAGTCTATATAATTTTTGTCAAAAAAATGATTCCATATGGAAATATGATATATATTTTAACAATATCATCATGCCACTTAATTTTTCTCATCATAGTGAGTAAATTATGTGTCCTTTTCAATGTGATAGATATGTTAATACATTATCACATTAAAGATACACAAAATAAAAATAAATATTTCATATGTTATTTGTTAATATTATATTTTATCAGTATAATGTAATTATAATGTACCAATAGGTTAGTTCTAGGAAATTAACACCAGTAGACTCCCACTTGTACTAGAGCCAACTGATAATGCTTGGCCAGTTCTCCGAATGTAATACATGCTTCAACAAATTAGGGTTATTGTTTTTTTTCTAATGTTATTTCCCTATTGGTGAGGATTGGTTTTCTAACATGAATTTTTTGAAAATCCACTAAATGTGAATTTGGTACCTTGAGAAAATCCTTCAATAAGAAATATTACCAAGTACACAGTTCTTTTTCCCTTATCATATATATAACATCTTAGACAATACCATAGTATAATATTATCATAATAATTATAACACCCTTAATATTTTAATATAAACTAAAATTGAAAAAATCATTTCTAAAAAAAACTTCTTAAGTTTCATAAGAAGATAAAATGCATTGGGTTATTACAAATATGAAAACCATTGGTCATAATAAGTTTTTATTACATTTTACCTTATCCCCACTATGATCTAGGATCATAAATCATCTAAAAGAAAACTAATGTTATATTCCCATAAAACACTGGTATTACCATTTATCCTTTTATGATGAACTCATCCAGTACTATTTTATTAATTACTTTTGGGATAATATAAACATAATCATTTTTAGTTTAAATGGTATTGTACGATATTTTCACTCCTTGAAACATATATATGTAATATCAAAAATCAATACAAATAATAGAATATTAGATATATTCTTAGCACATAATCTTGTGAAATTCTATCCATAATCTCTTTTTGTGCCATACATGTTACAATGATAAGAATATGATTTTTAATTCTTCCATATTATCAACCTATATACTAGGAATATATTAATAAACCCATAGATCTATATTTTTAGAACTAATTACCATTAACTGGGAAACTATTTTAGGTCATAATTAGAGGAATTAATTCTTTATTCATAAGCAAATAGTAAGACTCAATATTTTCATTCATATGTTATCTAAATAAATATCTTGAAAATAGGATCACTCCCAATATCCTCTTTTAGACATGTAGAAATAATTCATTCCAAATTAATATTCTTTGATAACTTTGATTTCTTTTATTCATAAATGGATGTGGATAATTTTAAAATCTTGTTGAAATTTTTTGGTGTCTCTAACCATTTTGGTTGTGTCAGATAGACATGATTCATAGAGTATTCATAAAGGAGAATGTATTGGACATCCAACAACCTAATAAAATTAACATAGAATATTTTTATGACTGATATAATTCAAATGGATTTTAGAATGATTATTAGAGTAAATGGTTTTTTTATATACAATGTCTTAGAAATTATTTAACATTTTTATAATCATTCAGGATTTTTTTGTAATGACTTTAGCATCCATATATAGTTTCTCTTGAATGATCACTAGTAGTATAAAGTATAGAAACACTTAAATATGGTTCCCCTGAATTTTGGTACATGGATTCCCTTATTGAATTCCTACATTATTTCCAATCTTATCATGTTTTCATTTACTAATTCATTATAGGACTAATTATTCATATATCATATTATCTAATCAATCTTGGTAAATTTAAAACCATTTTATTTTTAACAATATAAAAGTAGGTTTCCCTTGCAACAACTCCTCTCGATAAGAAAAGTGAAGTGAAAGTTCATATGCCAACTAATATACATACATAGCCAATGGTTTAAATAAATTTAACCTGATCCCACTATCTAAAAATGTGAATCCCTTACTTATTATATAAATATATTCTATATGGACTAATAAGGGATACTAATATCCTTCTAATCTATATGATAATTAGTTGATATTCACTTAGCATTTAATTGACATTTTTTGTAGCAAATACAATCTTTTGAAAAATGATTCCCATTAAACACTGGAAAACATAACTAATGGATTATCTATCATATTATAGTTAATAAGATATTCATTAGTTAATATAGTTATAAAATAGTTAGTGATTATGATGCTATTTTTAAAACATTTCTTGGTAGAAAATATTGTAATATTTTCAATACAAAACATACATTTAAACTACCCATTTTTACTACTATCAAGACTTTGAAGTATAAGGTAATGTGAGTTCGGGATTAATTGTACTCTAGATATTTATGGTCAATGAATACATAGTAATGATACACTCAGATAATCTAGTCTAGAGGATCATTTATCCTTTACCAAGTGTTTTAAATTATTTACTGAGCATTCCTAAAATCTATTAAAGGAGTCTCAAAATTTATATGAATTTACCTTTTATCTATGCCTTAATAATAATTCATGTTGTTTTTATAAACAAAATCTTATAGTTCATTTTTGAACCTTTATATCTAAATTTTTATTTATCAAAAACACGATAGTGAATTAGTCAATATCCCTAGTTTCTTAGCTTAAAATAGATTAAATTACACTTTTTGATATAAACATTAAAACTAGTATTGTTTTTACTATAAAAATAATTATATTCCCACAATTATATATTGTGAGTCTTATATTTATATTCATAATTAATTTTTTATTTAAGATATTTGTTATTCAATAATTACCAAACTATTAGTTGAGTATGAAAATATCATAACATCCATACTAACATGAAACAATCTCTCTGTGTGCCTAATTAGACACTGAAAAAATGGAATTAATCAAAAAAATAATAGTTTAACTTCATTCCGTCAAGAAATATGGAATTTATTCCCTTCTATTTAATGATCTAGGAATTAACCTTATTTAGATTATTTAAGAATGAATCAAAATTATTATAATATATCTGAACAAACTTTATTTTTGTTTATAATACACACATGTAAACATATCTTATTTAATACCTATGAAGTAATAAAGAAAAATTATAATGATAAATATAATTGAAGTGGTTATTTATACTTCAATTCATTATAATTTCTCTTTCAATGATATTTCTTGCCACATGAGTAAAAAATATAATCATGATCCTTTTCGTCACCTTGATATTTTTCATATTGTAAGGGTCAGTCAAATAATCCTTAGAGTTAGGATTAGGGTATTTCACTTTACTTTCAAACTTTTCACTATAAGAACATAAGGCCTCTCATTATTCATATTTTTGTCCACATATAAAATCATAATGGTGATATGTAATAGAGACTTATTAATGTTTCTCATGTTGAAATTCACAAAAAAAAGATAGATAATATCTAAGGGAGTGAGGAAAGAGTGAGATAAGTGCATAATTAATCAGGTATTTTAAACCCTAGAATATGAAGATGATCGAGGTAATCAATAATATTCACTATATATGATTTATATCTCATGCACTATCCATGATTGAATGTAAATAATTCCTTGGATATCTCAAACCACTCATGTTTATCCCTCTCCAAATAAAGATCACTAAGATTTTTTATCATGTCATATACATCCATGCTCTCATGATATTTTATGATTTCATTACAATCGATAAAATCATAAAACAATGGATATCTAGTGCATCATCCAAGTGTTTTTTACAGACAGTGATCTCTTTATCACCCACTTCCTTATCAGAAAGATTAGGGACTGGGGATTCTAGTTTGTAAATATTTTGTGTTGTAATAAAATGTGAATATTCCTATACCAGTCATGGATGTTATATCCTATAGTAATATTTTCATTCCCAAGTATTGTTCATAGAGATAACATGGTTGATGAACTTTCCATTTTAAATTTCTAAAACAAATAGATATAAATATTTTATTTTGATTATAAAAATATATGAGAATAATGTATATAATTATCTTATTAGTCTCCCAATATTTTTTTCAAGCCCCAATATCCCTCACCATTAGACTCAGAATGTCTCAATGCATAAGAATTTATCCTATCATGCCAGCTGTTATTTATTATCACCTAAATTTTTTGAGGGGACTTCCCAATCCTAAAATCCTTGTTTTGATTTCCTTAACACTCACCTCTAAATAACATCAATTTTAGAGAGGAATACTTCTCTTGATGCATACTTGGCTAACTCTACTCAAAACATTCATAAGAACTCCCTAATAAAACTAAGTGTCCTTAAAAGGGCTCGAACCACACTTAGTTCCATGGTTCCATTATTAATCATATAATGAAGGGCATTTAGGCTTAATATTTACATGAGGGATTTTATTTATTATATGTAAATTTATATATACTATCATTTACATTATTTGTTAATATTATGTTGATTTTACATCATTAATTAACTATGTTATGATAAAACAATCTATGCATAAACTCCTAGGAGAATAAACTCCTTGAGTTAGTCTTGGCTTGAGTTAAAATATTCCAACAACCTTTGTATATTTTTTGTTTATTTCTCCTCAAATATTGTCATGTACTATATTATCTCCATGCATTTCTATCATTTAAGTATTATTAATCACACATGGATGAGGGGGATAATAAAAATGGTGTAGGTATTTAGAAAAAATAAATTTTAGACACGTAGATCCTATAAAATAGAGGCGGGAGGCATGTCATGCAAATTATCATTATAATTTTATAATAATAAAACTCATTCAATTAAATTAAAATAAATCCTACAAAGAAATTATTTGTAAAGTTATCTTGATCACTAACATATATAAAAAAGATAAAAAATTAATAAACAATAATACTTTTAAATTATTCTTTATTAAGATAAATTATCATAATTAGTAAATTAAATATATTATTAATTTTTTCATTTTTTTAATTTAAAATCTATCCAAATATTCTATGATATCCCATCCATTATAATTTTAAACAAATTAAACAATCTAATTAAATTTAAAATTAACTAAGAACAGGAAGTGTATATAGAGAAACCATTGTGTGTACCTATCTGAACTACCAAACATAGCCCCTATAATGTATTGTGCACTCACATGGCATGTATCAGACATGGAATGTAACATAATTACATGGTGTATATTTTAAATAATAGATGCACTGACACATATTTAATTATTTGGTGTGTAGTTCTTTTAATACGCATGGAGTACACATCGTGTAAGGACCATACATGATGTATAGTTCCAATTTTTATGTAGAATTAATTAATCATTTAATTTTCTATTAAAACATACCACATGGTGCATATTTTCAATAAATGAAACATGAAAAAGTTTTTATTTGTATTAATGGTGTAATTAATTAGTTTTTACATTGTATATAAATATTTAAGAGATGAAAATAATGTAATATCCAACTACACACCATGTACTTCGCTCTCCATATATATGTGATCCACACCTAGGGATTCCATGTGTATTTCAATATGAACATTAAGAGTTACATGGTGTGTGTAGTGGATCCACATCATGGAACCTCTATATTACATGGTTTCCAGTCCCTATGTGTTGTATAATTAATCTAAGATATATATTTGACTGGGATGTTTCCATCATGAAAACTTGTGGATAAAAAAATACATACACTACCAACACATCATGTAATCCAATAATATGTGTCCTAGTATGTCCTCGTCAACACTTTTGGGACCACTTTGTGTATAAGGTTGTATTTGTTGTCAATAGTTGTCAATGAAGATCACAATGAAGGAGATCAATAAGTACTCCAATGAAATGGAGGAATGGAAATTCAGATGATTTTTGTACTGATCATAAGTTCAAAGAACATGTGTCAAAAGTGACACATTGTTTACAACAGTGAGGCATAATCCATCTGTGGACGAAGAAGAATACATAACGGTTGATGAATACCATGCAATTCTTCATGATTGCATGATAACCATGCAAGAGACTCGTTGAAGAATAAAATCGTATGATTTGCATGAAGTAGAGGAATGACGGTTTAAGAAGAAGACAGTGTGGAAGGGATTGTAATTCTGAGATGGCCATGCACTTCACATTGTCTCCAAATATGATAATTCTAATGTTGTTCTATCAAAGGATATATGTCATGATAGTGGAGTTTGTGATGAAAGAAGAAGAGTTGTTGAAGAAGACAAATCATAGAAAGGAAGCATTCTTGAAGTGTTGTGATTGTTTAGAATATAAACAATGAGATACAAATTTGTTGACAAGGGATATTCAAGATGGAATTTCAAGTTCAAGAGTTTTGGTTAACGATTCATCCTTGATTCAAGAACGTTGACGAAAGGAATGGATAATCTAGAGGCAGAAAAAAAAGAGCAGGTACAAGGTGGTGTTGTTCTCCAATGTTTGCCAAATTTTTGGGCCTAAAAATCGAAAAATGAAGAAAATTGGTTTTTGGAAAAGGGATTTGAATGCCATGTATTTTAAGGAGATGAAACTTACGCGCCATATGTTTTTCAAGATCAGAACATCAATTTATGGAAAAGGTATAAGGGTCACGCAAGTATTGGGTTGGTAGCGCAAGAGACTTGTGCGCCGAGAGAGGACTTGTGCGCCGGTGCCTAGGAGGATTGGAACTTTTACGCCAGTTGTTTTTCAAGAACAAAACTTCAAATGATGGAAAAGGAAAGAGGGTCGTGTAAGTGTTGGTGTAGTTGCACAGGTGAGAAGCGCGGCAGAGACAAGGGCAAAGACTTGTGCGCCTAATCTTGCGCGCCGAGGGGAGACTTGTGTGTTGTCATGAAAGGTGTCCAAATGCCTATAAATATAGGTCGACCCCTCATCATTTATTACAGATTTAAACACATAGAAAAATCAGAGCTCCCATCGTGTAGGTGTGGAAGTCGTGCAAGTAGTGTGTGGTCGCGTAGGTGGACTTGTGCACCAGTGTTTTGAAGTTGCGCACCGGTTGTTGGCTGCACGCCCAAGGCAGTTTGGGAGAGAAAGGAAGTGAGTCATGTAGGTTAGAATTTGATGAAGGCAGTGTCGCGTAGGTGGTTTGGTGATACCTGCGTGCCAATTTTGACCTGCGCTCCGGGGACTTCTGCGTCGTATTAGTACTTACGCGCCAGGCTTGGAGAAGAGCGCAAGGTGTCGTTGGAGCATGCCCATATTTGTGTAGTTGCATGAAAGACGTAATATTTCCCGATACCTTTGGTATAACAAATAATGTTCTCATTTACAAATATGGAAGAATAGTGAACAATTTGGTTCTTTGAATAGAAGTGGTTCCGCACACACAAGACTGGTGTTTAACACTCTCGTTGTGCTTTGCGAAGAGAAGAAGAATGATTCGTGCAACTAAACTCAGATCTGTACAGAAAGAGAGGATTATTTCAATACACTCAGGTGTCGGTATTGAGAATCAAAGGAAGAGAAGAAGAAGATACGGTGTATTCAGTTATTGCACTAAATAAGAAGATTGAATAGAAAATAGCATCAACTCAGTACTCTGATGCAAGAATTGTCTCATGCTGAACAGGAGACAAAGACTTCAATGCAAATCTATTGAAGAGAACTTCATGTCTATAAACTGAGTGAGACTTCACCAAAGGTAGTGAGCCAGGGGGAGTCAACGGGAGTGACCCAAGGGACGCAGTGAGCTATCTCTGAACCTTTGTAAAGGCAGTGAGCCTAGGAAAGATTGATTGTGCCTGAACCATTGTAATCCACAACTAGTGAAGAATAGTGGAATTTGGTACGACCGACAACCTGTCGGTGTATGCTCCTTGAACGTAGCCCTTAGTGGTGAACCAAGTAAAAATTGTTGTGTAATCTCTTTGAATGTGAATGCTTCATTATTGATCATATCCATCATACAGGTTTTACCAGTTCCTACCAACATGGGAACAAGATCCTTGGTTTTAAAAGAAAAAGTGGTCACCCTGATTCACCCCTCCCCTCTCAGGGTATCCCAGGGTCCTACAAACACATGGCGTATCTTGTCAACACATGGAATTTTCTTCACATGATGTGTCCCAATTAATTTGAGGGTCAACCTAGTTCAAATAACTTGGATACATGGAATATATATACAAGATACACTCTGTGTAATCCCATGTTATATGGACCAAATCCTCAGTACATTTCAATGGGTTCTTTGGATGTTATTAATAATTTTTTAACCTATTTTGGGTTATATGGTGGTGAATAAATAATAAATATTTATTTTAGATTAAATAATTAAAATAGAAAATTAAAACTGAAAAAAAATCATTAAATAGTTAATAATTAATAAGTAACTATAAATGTAAAATTGACTTCTCTAATACCACTTGAAAGTTTAGGACACAAAAAAACGGTCAAGACCATGGCCAATAATGGTTCTCATTTAATCCAATGAATAAACTTTTAGAACAAGATTAAGGATGGAAAATCTCATGATTATATCTAAATAATAGTAATAAAATAATATTATAACTAGAGAGAGGATCTCCCATGATAAATTTATAATAAATTTAATAAAAATAAATCACCATGTTCTCGAGTTATTTCTTCGATGTAGATCTCGACCGTTTGAACCTAAGTTCAGTTTTACTATCATTATTTCATGATGATATAAAGTAGAATATCTTTAGTTTTGTTCCAAACATTGATCTTGAAGCATCTCTAATGGTACTCTGCGTGTTGGTACGGTGGTACAGATAATATTACATCAATCCCTTTGATCGACACACGATTTTTTAGGGATGAAGGGTTGGTTTTTTTCTCTTATTATTAAAATGATAGATAATTTTGGAAGAGATTATCTTAATATTGAGATAAAACCCTAGATAATTTACTTGAGTTGATAATTCTATATAAAGTAGAAATTTTTCACACAACAAAATGATCATCACACCTCTCAATAAATGATATAATTTGGTATATATTGATATTGGGATACAGAGTTGGTAATTTCACAAAGGCCCTATAAAAATTTTAATCCTTAGTGAACCCGACATCTAGTAAAAATTATATTATTTTTATTTATTTTTCACATCCATGTCTCACATATAAATTTCAATAAATAAATTAATATTTATTTAAATGATATTAATTATATCTTTCTAATTACTGAGTGCCATGCTCCGCCTGTCAACCTTGCCCAAAATTTACCAAATCTAAAATAATAAATATTATTCATTGGATAAATTAATTAATATAATATTAATTATCTAGAGAATAAATATTTATTCAATATTCAAATTACATAGAATAGTGACTGGATTAATGCGATCAATAAATATTTAATAAATATTCTTTCTAGGTAATTAGAATAATATTTATTATAATAATTTAATTTGAATAGAATTTAATTGAAATAAATGGAAACACTAAATTTGTGATCCTCTAGGTCTCGTTATTAGTGGAATTAGGTGATATTACCAAAAGTACAATATCAGAATCTCAAAACATATAAATACACCCAAGAGAACGATATTAAGATCATAATGATAGTAACCACATATGAATGCTCATTAGGTAGTATAATCCATTTAATCTTGATATCTTCTTAGGAAGGTTGAATACTTGTGTAAACAACCTATATGTTTGATATGTATTTCTTTTACTTCCTAAAATGAACCATTCAATACACCATATCCATGGAATTTAGTTCAACAGTTCCATTTCAATAAAAAGTTTGTGGTATCAAATTCTATAAAAAAGGAAGATAAAAAATGTTTCCTTGACTTATTCATCAATAACAAATCAACTTTGATGCGCCAAACATACCTAACTTCATCATGAACATATTTCATCATGGTTTACATAAAAACATACAAGTACACAACTTATGATATATATTAAAAATATTCTTAATGTATAAGGATAATTTTATGCATTCATGTGTAGGAATATCCAATAACACATAAACATATGGATTTCCAACTGGTGTATCCTTCCTCATAATCTATATTATGATATATTACCAATTATAAACATCAACTGATAAAGTATTCTCTTATAATGAGTATCTAGAACCTCATAGTCTATATCAATTTTATCCTATCAGATGAATTCATATGACCATAAAACACATATTTTATGAATATCATTACAACACTCCAAGTTTCTCACCATAGCAGAGAACTACTATGACATTTCCAACATGAAAAATTATGTAGGATGTAATGAAATTAATTTTATAAAAAAATCATATACTATAATGTATTTATTAATATTCAAGTCAAAAAATATGTTATAAATCTAAAGTATATACCGGTTGCTTCTACGGAACCAATAAAAAATATATACTTCCCATATCAGTGTCTAATCATAATTTTCCAAAAAAAAATGGTATTTGACAATCCATATTAACTTTTACCTTTCTATGGATTTTGATTTAAAAGTTACCAAAGTCATAACAGATTCTTTTCAAATATCACTTTTCAATAAAGATTTTATATTTATGAAACTTTATTTATGGAAAAATATTATTTCTCTTAAACCCCATATATGTTCTTCTACTCTAGTTATTCTTTCATTTGATATACTTTCTTACCATTTCACCACCATTTGGTTCTAAATTCAACCAAAATCATTCTCATAAATGGGACTAACCATATCTATACATTTCCATTAGTAATAATACTCCTCCACATGTAAAGTTACTGACCTACATGTCACACAGTGGTTCCCATGCCTGGTGGGTTATATGGCCTCATTCACATCTCCCCGACTGCCAAAGGTAGTCAACTAGAAGCCTGGGAATAGGGTGTATCCATTAGGGGAATATTACATCATTACGAGAGTGTAACATAATGGATAAGTATAATATAATAGGATATAATTAGAAGAATCAATTTGATAATAAATAAAACACACGACAGAAGCATAAATGAATAACAATTCAATTGATCAACTGATAATCATATAAAATTATCAAAAGATGATTATTAAATATTTGATGTATCTAGAAATCTAGTAGATATGGATAAAAATATATATACAATAAATTATATGGAATAAAGTGTCTGAAGAGATATTCTTCCCTTTATAAGGCCATTATGCATGTAGTCTTTCTGGGTTCTAATGGTATCCCAGAAATATTGTGAGATAAATCTCAGTTGGCTACCACCAATGGTGTCTATAGAATCATTTCCATGTAATATAAACTGAAAAAGTGTACAATAATTCATATATAAAATTAAAGTAGTATAGTAATATAAATCACATGAGCCTCAGCCTAGTTGGTGATGTATCCTTAAGTGAATCCACGAGGCCCAGGTTCAGAACTAGGCAAATGAATATTTTCGGGGGTACTATAGTAGTACTGTACCAGGAACTATAGCATTACTTTACATTATGTGGGTACTGTAGCGGTACTGTAGTAGTTATTGTATCTGATACTGTTCAGTACTGTAGTAGCTGGATCTATGCACCTTGGGCCACCGGTTTGGTCTTAGAGTCCTCAATGCCTTTGATCCACCCAGGCCTTCAGGTCAGTAGGGATTTTGGGCCACCTTTAAGGCCTCCTGGGCACCTCAAGGTCTTAGTCCCACATGCAGTTTCCCCGTACAGACTCTACAAAAAAGGAGCATACATAGAGGAGGATTTAGAGTAGGCGTGATCACCTAAGAAGGACCAATGTATTTGGAAGAATGAGAGGGTATGGATATGCTATCGAGAATAGCATGTGCCTGCACGAGAAGCTTAACCAGACGACCATGTGAAGGTGGAGAGCTACCATCACGATACAGATGCTGGGGAGGGGAAGTTCCTTGTAGTTATAGTCTACTTGAATTCTCTAAGACCTTCGGGTCATGTAAGGTCTCGTAAGCCTATGGTCCATGTAATCACTTAGTCTAGGGGCCTTGTAAGGGTTCCCCATCATCACTTTAAAGGGGGGTTATCAAAAATAAATAAAAATAAAGGCCTTCGGGACTTCTAGGTATAGTAATATAAATATCTAAGTACCTGCTTCATCCCCTAGTTAGTGTTTGAACACATAAACAGTTCATTAATTAATTAGTTCTGATTTATGTAATTAAGTTACGTGAGGAATATCCACCACTGACAACACATCGAGAGATAAATAGTAAAGGTTCCATGATGTAACAAGACAACCTAAATTTATTTTAAAAATAAAATCGAACCAAGGTAGTAACCATGGAATCTAAGACCTCAAGGGTCTCCAAATCAGTAAATGTAGCCTGGATAAGGGGTAAGAGTGTAATCCAAAGAGAATCATTAAAGAAAATTCCACAATAGTATGATCTAACTGAGTCAGAAGAAACCATCCAAGGTAAAACGGGATAAGCAATGGCTAGGCCAAAGTATGTTACCACGGAACCTCATGTTTGTAGAAGCCAAGCTAGATCTAAGGAATATTGTAATAGTAAAGGAGGGATCTTATGTTTTCATACCAGGAATCTACTTATAGATGAAGATCTAGTTCCACGGTGAGTATCAACTAAGGAAATCAGCATCCTTTAATTGGAGGGGCATCCTAAACTATTCAAGGCATTCCTTTATGAATCTAAGGTGACCTCTAGTCAAACCAGTCCTATAATTTTGACAACGTCCATATTGAATTTGGTACCTTACATTTAATTCTTTTATTTAAACAATCCATGTAATAGTCATATCATTTTATAAATATTATGCTTCAATAATTTCCTTTAATTAGTGTGAAATGGCCAAGGGGCATGAAACCATTTAATTCATTTCATATTTAATTGACTCATTCTCTCTTTTACCTTTCAAAACATGAATAGTCTTGTCTAATGATGATAAACCACATGCAATGTATTTCATATAAACTGGGAAAAGTGATATCAATACTATATACTTTCTAATTTACCATCTAACATTGATTAATCAAGTTTAATAACTTAATTTAGATGGTTCAAGTGGGAATAATACATTGTACTAGACAATTATAAATTCATTGATTTAATTGAATACTTACCTTTAGAAATGTCAAGTCACTTCTCACCAAAATAGTTGCACTAATAGTCTCAAAATCTACAAAATGTACCACTATGGGGACAATATACTTAGGGTTACTGAAATTGTAAACATAAACACTAATGATGAATAACATATATGTAATGGGACATATAAAACTGTTCTAAAAACTAAAATCAAGACATATTAATTAAAAAGGTGACCCCCAATGAAATCGGCACGACCACACAACAATTTATTAAATAAAGAATCTCGGGGAGTGATTTATATACCACCTATCTTGTATCCATATGAATATTATCATCTAGTATCATCCAATGGTTTTCCTTTTATTAGAATATATCTGAATAATGGATTAATACAATGAAAATATCAAATATGTGCCTCCATTAAAATAGTGTTGTCGATAAGAAGAAAAATGATGAAGGGTGCTAAAGGACAGAAACACTACCGGTGCACTTTCAACATAATAGACATATCTAAAATAGTAGTTTATACATATAATCATTATTATAACATATCATAGGGATCCATGAGTGCTTCGTGTGTAAGATGGGGTGGAGGTGGGGTTATGTCCGAAAAAGGGAGGTCATGCCTCCTATATAAAAACAATTCCCAAGCATTTACACAATGCTTAAATTCTTTAAACATCGTGTAAATACTAGGGTATTTCAATAGGAAAAACCATTTAAATGACATGAAATGTTCTTTCCATACCATTACATGTTGTGTAATTGATACAAGTTGTGTGTTCTAATTACATGGTGTCTATTTTGAAACACCTCAACATTTTGGGAAATATTTTTTTTCATTTTTTCATTTCACAAAACACTGGATATAGTTTTTTATATTAAATCACTAATTTTGGTTTTCATTAAATACAATAAATACATAGATTATTTTAAGCTACATGTAACAAAAACTTGGCTTGCAATATACATAACACCGAGATTCTACAAAATATCATTTTATTTTTATAATTATTTAAAAGTGATAGTGATAACCTACCCATTAAACTTATTAATATGAATATAAATAACTAAAATTAAAATATTATTTTTAATGTTTTTATATAATTAAACCATATCGATAACATAAAATATAATATTTTTGAATCTTTTATCTGTTTGAAAATGCGATTTTCTCAAATGAACTTCTTTTTATATCATTCTATGAATAATAATAAAATTAATTTTAGACACTCAGCAATATTTAATTTTATAAAATAAAATTGAATTTTTAATTGATAATGTACAAATTAGTTTAAGATGAATTTCTATGATTTCTCTGAGAAACTTCATTTTTGGGTGAATAGTAAAAAAATATTGAATTTTAATTCCAAACTACTTTTCCTTCTAATTTATTCTTATAGTATAATTATATTTTAAGTTGGTTTTAAAGTCATATTAGATAAATTATAAATTTAATAATCCAATTTAAGATATTTTAATCAATTTTATTTTTAATTTATATATATATAATAATTGAACTTTTAAAAATTCTACATTAAAACCCAACTTTATGACCACGTCTGCAGGATTAGAATTAAACTTAATTTTTATGATTTTGTGAACAAAATTTTGAAAAATAGAAATAAATGGTTGTAATAATTATAATATTTATATTTTAATAACATCAATTTAATATTTTTACAATAATATTAGTGAAAGTGGTTAAAATTAATTACAATGATTAAGGTAAAGTTAACCTTAACAAAGAACTAAGACTTAATATAAGGGACAAAATGACCTATAAACTTATCAAAAACCAATTTCCTGTCCATATTTCTACCATAAACCTTCCATTATTTAGTTTTTCTTTTGTTTTTGATGATTTTATTAGGTAAAAACGTGTCTATACCTAACGTGTTTTAAAAAATGTCAAGTGTGTCATCTCCCTCCCTTCTAAAAGGCCACCACCTCTCCCCCTTCCTCACACCTCTCAAGAAAGTTTATCCCAGAAAATATCTACCCAATACACTTTCCAACATCCCTACCTTTATCCTTGTATCCTACCTTTCGGCATAAATCCAACCATGGAAACCCTTTAGTGCAAAGAAAAAGGATTTTCCCAAAGAAGAGGTAACATATTTTCTCAAACTCCCATCCTTTATTTTAGTTCTCCACCACCTCAATTGTAATTACTCCATGCTCATATAATAACAAAATTATCTAAAATATACTGACATTTTTTTATTCTAAGTTTTCTACCTTCACTCACACAAACTTCCATCTAATGGGTAACAAACTTTCTGTCCTTAGATGCACCAAACTACCGCCTCACAAAACTATGTTGTGCATTTTACCTTTAACACCTATCATGGTAAGGAATTATGATTGAAACACAATTTTTATATGTTATATATGATATTATTATTTATTTATACATAATTATTTATTATATAAATCATACCTTTATTAAGGATGGATTTTGTAAATTCATATCATATATGTGAAAAAATAATTCCGATTGAATGATATTATATATTTATATACATATATTTCATTTACTTTATTTCATTCAACTTGATAATAAAACGGAAGCAACATTCATGCATACATACAGCCTACCATCTCCATGGATGGTGTATTTCGTTTAATATTTCTATATTTTATAGATTAATATAAATATTTATATAATAAATATATATTATATATAAATAATATTTTTCATTTTTTTTAAAATAAGTAAATCATGATCTATGTAAGAAGATCATGAATAAAAAATCAAAACACATACAATAAATAAGGCGGTAATAACCTGAAACATTAAATTAAGTGAAGTTATTATTAAATGGGCAATATAAAGTCATAAGTGAATCATATACAGTATTAGAAATAATAATATGTTTATTTTTTATATTTATAATAAACTTATATTTATTATACATGATTTTTTAGTGTGTACAAATAAATTCAAGACTTAAGGTAAGGTAATTTCATCTCACTTTTTATTTCTATGAGATACATGTCTTATTCTCCAAGCATTTATTTTGTGTGGTGTGTATACCACCCATATATTTATTCTATGATTCATATACTTATATTTAGACATATTTATATATCCATTTTATGATCTTTATTTTATGTGTTTTATGTTTCAAAAGCTACCAAATCGATAAAGTAATTTTGTCTCAATTTTCATTCTTTTAGACTCATGCCATGTTATACTGAAAATTAATTTTTTATTATAATCATAAACCCCCTTTTAGGGCTGAGGGGGAACCCATGAAATCACGAATGAAACAACAACCAAGCCTCCTAAGTCATTTCAAGGTAAAAAATAAATCATTCAAAACTACAAACCAAGGCTCATGCCCAGCATCATAACCATGAAGATCGGCTTCCCCCTAATCATCGATGCTCAGCAAGCTATCCCATATGTGAATGCATGGGCCTAGAACCAATAGAAATTCCATACCCTCTCAAATGTTTGAATCTGAACATAAATTCTTGGTGAAAACTATTTGTTTTGAACCGCCTCTGAAGCACCCCCATTGTAGGTGAAAAGGTGAAAATTAACTTAAATAATCTACAGGGCCACAATGAAAAACTTTCCCCAAACAAAAATCCATGAAGAAAAAAATTCATCAACATCACAAAAAAACCCCTCACAAAACCACGTCATAAAATGAAGCTCCTCCGCCTTCTACCTCACAATCAAGCATTGACATAAAAGAACAAATTCATGAATCAAGCTTCAATATAAATATATCAAAGGCTACCTCCGGATTGGGAAACCCTTGATCATAATCACCACAATATAACCAACCATAAAGAATATTTACCAAAAAAAAGGGATACCTATAGAAAAACCTAACCGACGATGATTGCTACCTAGTCACCAAACATCCGTGGAGCCCCACTACAGTGATCCCACGCTCCTCCCCGAAAACCGCAGTTGTAGATCTGATCCAAAGAACTAGGAAGACGCATCGCGGTCCAAATCAAGCGAGCTTTGAAGTGGAATAGGTGGAACCTTCGGGAACCAAGGATAGAGCCACACCGATGTCATGATGCCATGAAATCATCATCAGACCGTCCACCTTCAAGGACACCATGGAAACGAGACAAGGATCACCGAGCACAAAAACCTACAAGAGAGGAAGACCAAACTACCACAAGAGAAGAAGGGTGAGGTGATTCAAAGGGAACTGTGTGCAAGCCTACCTCTTTGGATTGACACTGAGGAAACTCGAGATCAGTGAGTGGGGAAGAGTGCCACCGCTCAGAGGCCCTAGGGCCAAAGACATCCACATGCCATGTTGCGAACCTATATTTTTTTATAATGTGTATATACTTCATTTGACAAGTTATACCATGAATCTCATTATTTTAATGATATTTTATGCTTCATGTAATTTTATTCTTTCCATTATATCATGATTAAATGTCACAAAAGTTATAACTATTTATAGATACAATATCATCATTATCAGTATTGTTTATGATTGTGTTTCCATTAATGAAATATTATGATCCATCTCTAAAAACCCTTCAATAATTTTCTTACCCTCTAGATATGAATGTTATATCCAATTAATGGTGTCATTTTTTCACTCATTGGTACTAAATATAATTAAGAAACTATTTTTATGAAAATATCACATAATTTATCCTTTGGATGGGAAATATGTGTTCTTTTAAAACCATGTTTTCCAAAAATGTTTTAAAAAATCTTTTGTCTTTTAAAAATGTTTGAAAATTTTCAATATTATTTTATATCTTTTCAAGGAAAATGGTTTTCAAAATGTTTAAAATATTATTTAATAATTTTTAAAGAAAAATTATTTTCAAAATCATTTCATGTCTTATTTTTAAATTATTTTCAAAGAAAAACGTTTTTCAAAAAATAATGCTTCTTTTATAAGTTTTAAAGGATTTTTTTCAAACTTTTTTTTTCTACCCTCCATTATAAATTTTCAAGTTTATTTTCAAAGAATTTTTTTTCAAAATTAATTATTTTTTAAAAATAATTTCTCAAAAAAGAAATAATATTTTCCTCAAGAAATGTTTTAAATGAAATGGTAAATATTTATTTATACATAAAGGATCTTTTAAATGGTTTTATGAAAAGGATATTCAAAGAAATGCTATCTAACACAAGAAATTTTCCATATGATCTTTCCAAATCCCTCTCTATATAAGATTAAATACCTTGTTGTAGATCATGTTTTTCTAAGGATTTGATCCAAGAACACTATTCATATTCTTTCATGAATGTTTAATGTTTTTATCGAATAATGTTTATAACACACTTTTCTCTTCCACGGGTTGTATTATTTTTAAACCAGCTTATTTTCATGGGTTAGAGTTAGATGACTATGAGACCTATATTTTTTCATAGATAATTATACGATGAAATTTTTATGATACCCATTTGATTACATGGGTATTGATATAATTTTTATGAAACCTATCTTTTTTTATGGGACGTGATATGACGCATGGTTTATTATCTTGTGGAACATGCATGATTTTATTATGTGGTAGGTGGTACATATATCTCCCTTTAATTCATTGAGTAAAGATTAATATCTCATGAGATAATTATTGGACTCAAGTTAGAGAGCTTGATCTACTATGGGAAGATGAAGAAACCGGATTCATTACAAGGAAAGAACTACAAATTGGGATGGTGGTGTGCCCTATAAAGTAGGTGTAGTAACCATTAAGATGGAAGATGGGGAAACACAATACACTATGGGAATATGGGAAACCCATTCTACTATGAGAATATGGGAAAACCTGATCCCTTATAAGGAAAGGACTTTGACTAGGGATGGTGGGTTGTCTCACCCTGTAGGTTTAGTCCCCATGAAGTTCCTTGATAATTTCTAAAAATGAATATCGACTTATAAGTAATGATGTTATATCTATATGTGTATACCAAAATTCCATGTATTACTCCTATGTTATGATTTCCTAGATTATTCTCTTGATTCTCTTAAGATTCATGCCTTATCAATTTCTAATCTTTATTCCATGATTCATGTTTATGATATTTCATATGTGGGGTATGATATTATAATTTTATGAAAATGTTATCATACCCTTATTATCATATTTATTCTCACATGTATCCCTTGTATATCCTTACTAGTCATATCATCTCACCCATTTTTATGTTTCCTTCCCCGGGTTATAAAGATATATTTTTTGTCGAGTGTGTCAAAGAGGGGTGATGGTATTTGAAAACCAAGTGGGAGATAATATAGGTCACTCATGTATCAGTGTTTATGTTTTCATGTATCTAGAGGGAATCAACTAATACGTTCTTTGGGAATCTATTTGTGTAATGTTTTTAGTATTTATCAAAAATGATCTAATTTCTATGAACATTAATACTAGGTTTCTATAGTTGGTATCATAGAAAAGTTTTAGTAAAACTTTGGAAACTAGGATGAGAAAACCTTAGTGAGAATTCTAAGTACATGTCTAAGGATAAGTCTAAGGGTAAGGAAAAGTGTACTAAAACGTCCTAGAATTTTGGTAAATTTTTGAACAAGTGGTTTCCTAGAAGTACATCCTTATCTAGATACTACAATTGGATGTGGTTCTGGAACATATGTACGTAGGAGTAACAAATCTAAAAAGTTTCATTGGTCCTAGTTTGAGCATAATCTGGTACGTGATAATGTGTCTCACTATGCACATGGTTTGTCACTTCTCAGGGATATGCTTTTGGAATTTTACAAACTATTAATGAATCTTCATGAAGGATTTAAATAAAATAAGACAATAAATAACCTAGGATATACCAGATGTTCCATAGATTAAAAAAGTAGTTGTCATTATTTAGATATCCTATAAATTATTTTTCATTATTATTTGGTTTTCTATTATGATAAGTGTTTATCACCCTATGATTTATGGTTTTAATAAATAGTAGAAACTAGAAGGAACTGGGTAAACATTGAATGTTTCTCATATGGAAATTATAGGTAGGTTGAAAATTGATTTTTTAAGTGGAAATCTCATAAAGATAATCAAGAAGGTCCATTTCTTTTTTTAAAGGTGGGGCCTTGTTCAAAAGACAAAAGCGCATTTATTGAATAAAAAAGGAAGGTTACAAAATTATAAAAGAAGGGATACTTTTAAAAAAAATTCATGAAGGGAAGTCAAATTTATAGGTAGGTCATCTGGCCAAGTGATGCCATTACTGACCCCCTTATTCAAAAGCCCATCTGAAACTATTTTTTCTTCATGAAACACATGTGTAATGATATGATTAATATTTATAAGATAGTGTAGTCAATCCATCCATATATTTGCGAGTGTCCATGAAATATGCACCATGCCATTCTTTAATGCTTGAACGATGGTGGTTGAATCAGTTTCAATCTATATATCATTCTATCATTTTTTGTCTTGTAAAAGTTCTACCATGAATGACACTTAACATTTTGGATTCCAAAGATGAGGCAAAGCCACAGGTTCCATAGAAGAAACCATGAAGAGACCCAAGGTGGTTCATGTACACCACACCACATCCAAACGGCCTCAAGTTACCTTTTAGAGGCCCCATCAACATTAACTTTAATCTAGCATGGGTATAAAACTTACAAAATAATTCAAACATGTGTTGAGGTTGATAGTAAGTACCTAAAACACTGAGGCATAGAAAGATGATGAAATTAGAAATAGAGTTATTTCATTAATACTACTGAATTATGGTGTCTTCATTTATGGCAGAAAAAATCCCCATACGTTCTACATGAATACTAACTGAGCTACTATGATATAAATAAGAAATTATATCTTACTAAATGTCATGAAGTAGATCAGCAACCGTAGCCCGTAAAAGGTGATTGATCAGAAAAGAGGGGTTAGAAGCAGCACAGTGCTGAAGATGAGAGATAATTGAATAAAAAAGTAACCATATGTAATCAAAAATATCAAGTACATATTTCCAAACAGTAGATGCAGTAGCAAATGAAAAAAATATGGTTATTTTATTCTCTATGTTAATTTCATATATGACATTTAGAGAAAATATGGACCCCAAGAGATTGGATACAATTATCAGGGGGGACCTAGTTGTGATAAATTCACCAAATAATAGTAATCTTGTAGGTTTTATAAAATGATTCTCAAAAAAATTAACCAAGAAAAATTATTTTCAACAATTATAAAATAGTGGTTGAAAAGTGATTTGGTTTTAAGATTGTTGTAGTGAGATGGTTCCCAAATTAAAAAATTATCAGTGTTTGTGAAGGGATAATTCTCAATGAAAAGTTTAACATTATCAAGAATATCAATTCTGGGAGAGTTCAAGAAATCTTTAATAGAGACACTAGTGTGCTCAGGTAAATTATTTGGATCAACCATAGAAATCAGAGGAGGACCATGATAGTTACCTAAAAAAAGTTCATAAAAGATTCCTTGATGACTATCCATTAAGAATTTGATATATTATTGGAGAAGGTTTTTTTAATGGATGGCCAGCTAGAAGAGTCTATGTGATTTAGGTTACCTGTCTTCAACTTTTCAAGGAATCTATTTTTAAGGAATGTAAGAGGAATGGATTAATTATGAAATAAATTCTAAGTGAGTATATCTTGTAAGGAAACATTTAAAACTTTAATATTTTTTTTCTAAGACCACCCTTAGTTAGAGGTTTAAAACATTTGGACCAAGGTACATTCACTAATTTTCTTTCAAGAGTGCTCCCACTCCACAAAATACATTTATGAAGATAGAAATTTTCTTAAGAAGGACCGTGGGCCATTTGTAGGCCATCAAGGATTAAACCATTTTGTAGACAATTGTATATTTGGAAAGTAAAATTATACCCATTATAGATAATCATTAAGGTCCATGAATATTGGTTATACTACTAAAGATAAAGATACGACAAGCAATATGTGAAAGGTATGGGTTGTTCTTCTAGTATTATTTAAATTAAATGTAAAAAAGCATGATAAGATTAATGTTGAGGAACCTTAATTCATGATTTATATTTTATATTATAGGAAAGTGGTATTAAGGGATAAGATAATAAAGCATGAGCAATGGTTTAAGAATAATTTTGGATAATTAATGTGTATATGTTTCTGAATTCAAATATTATGTTATATGAATCATGAAATATATAAGTATTCTTAATATAAGATTTCAATTATTGATTTTAAAGGATATTTTTAATAGTATTGGTGAGGTAAAAATGTGATTTCATGGAAAGGCGGTATTTTGATTAAGGGAAGTTAAACCATAACTAATTCTTGATACTGAGATAATAATGTCTCGATAAAGAAAGAAATGATGGATATGAATAAGTCTATTAAACGGTAAAAATTACCTTAAAACTGATAAAAAATTTGTTGACAAAATAGTCTATGTTATATGGATGATTTTTACAACTTCTTGGATTTGAGGAATATATCCAGAAATATTTGGAATAAGAAAGCATGCATGTTTTCCAAAATTATGTAAGGTAATTATGTTTATTACCATGTTTCAAGATAATATATGATGAGGATATTCACATGTTAGGAATTTTACAACCAAGATATACTTTGTGATATATGGGGGATCAATGTTAAGATGATTTCATGACTTACTTTCTCAATTTTGGGATTTTTCATTTTTCATAAGGGTAATAAGGAAAACTATTTATGAAAAGTTTAATTTAAACTTCAGAGTAATTATTTACATATTGAGGTTATATTGAAAACTACAGTTAAGTGGATATTAATTGATTATCCTTATTTCAAAGATATTCATAATATTAATTTTTCAAATTATATCAATGTGGTTTTAGAAAAGGAAAAACTATTTGTCAGGTGAAAACCCATCAAGTCTTGCAAAGCTGCAGGTCTTGTACCCATGTTTGAAGGATGATATGGGTTTCACGCATACCACTGGCCTATGTGATGTCTTGGTTAATGTGTAATTGTTTTTTTAGATAAAAATTTGGATATAAATATTAACGATAAACCAGTATTATTAATTTTTGGTTTAGAGAATAATGTATTAACCATATTGATTTTGGAGAATAATTTGATAAAAATAGTTAGAATTTTCATTCTTTTATGGTCCTTAAGATCCTTTAAAAGTGTATTTTAGTTCTTCAAGCATCAAAGATAATTTTAGGATATACATTTCTTGAAGTAATATATGAATTAGATATTTAACAATTCACAACCAAAGAATTAAATTTTTTATAGAAATATATCAAGTAAGATATTTCCTTAATACTCTAAGTTAATAAAAGAATTACTCAACATTAGGAAAATGATAAAAAAATGTTGTCATAATACAATAATTTTTATTAAATCAGTGTCCTTTTTAAATCATCATAAATTTATGTATATGAGTCCCCCAAATTTCCATCAATCATTAACTTGTTTATGATCGATGATCTCAATCACTCTATATAAATATTTACACTTTTTCTCTAACTCAATATTTTCACTTTCTGCCAATGTTCTCCCATGTTTAAACATAGGTATGAGTTACTTTGGGTAACTTTCATGTTTCTAACATTACATTTTTTTAAAAAGAATTAGTATTCATTTTTTTATTTGGGTTTCTATGAATAGAATTTTCAAGTATTAATCCTTTGATAACCCAAACAATTTGTGATGCTGAAATTGTTTTTAAGGGGGGTAGAATGTAACAACATTAGATTTTGTGAAATATTTTTTTCAAATAAATTTAATCTTTTTGATATTTTTAATTTCATGAAAAACTGAATATAGTATTATTTATATTAAAGCACTATTTGTTTCTTGAGTTCACTACACACAATATTTATATTATCTTGTACTAAACACAACAGCAACTTGTCTTTCATTATACAAAACACTGAGTTTCTTCGAAATATCATTTTATTAATATAATTATTTAAATATCCTAGTTACCACCTAGACATTAAAATTATTAATATAAATTAAAATATGTATTTATGAAAAATTATTTATAATAGTTTTATAAAAATAACCCAATTTGATAATAAAACATGTAATATTGGTAAAGACTTTTTATGTTTGAAAATACTTTTTTCTCAAATGAACTATTTTTATATCCTTTTGTGAGTGATAATAAAATTAAATTTAGACACTCTTAGAGATTTAATTTTATAAAATAAACATCATTTTTTAGTCATAATTCTCAAATTAACTTAGGGTGGATTTTGGGGATTTTTTTTAGAAATTTCATTGTTGGGTGAATAGAAAAAAATACTGAATTTTAATTCCAAAATACTTTTTCATATAATTTATTTATGGACATAAATTATATTAAAAGTTGGTTTTAAAGTCACAATAGATAAATTTTACATTTACTAATCCAATTTATCTCATTGGAATCATTTTTATATTTAATTTAGATATAAAAGATTAATGAACTTTAGAACATTTTCACTGTAAAACCCCTCTTTATCTCCACATCGACGGGATTAGTAATAAAGTTAATTTTTTCACTTATGTGAACTGAAAATAGAAAAAAGTAAATAAAATATTTTAATAATTATAATATTTTTCTTCTAATTTTTCAAAATTAATTTTTTAACAAAAATATTATTGAAAGTGATTAAAATTAATTACCGTGATTAAGGTAAAATTAATCTTGACAATGAACTAAACCTTAATCTTAAGGGACAAAATAACCTATCAAATTATCAAAAATCCATTGGATGGATATATTTAGTCAATAAAACTTCAATTATCTTGTTTTTTTTTTGGTGACTTTTGTTGTGTAAAAATGTGGGTATGCCTAACTTGTTTTCAAAAATTCCATGTGTGTCCCCCTCCATTATAAAAGTCCACAAACTCTACCCCTTCTTCACACATAAAAAGAAACTTAATTTCGGAAAATAACCTCACAATTAACTTTTAAAATTCCCTCCCTTTCTATTGGAAACCTCCCTTTTAGAAAAAATTCAACAAAGGATGCCCTTTGATGATAACCAAAAGGATTCACCCAAAGAAGAAGAAACATCCTTCCACAAGATCCTTTCCTTTATTTTATATCTCTGCCACTGCATTTTCTCTTATTCCATTATCATATAATAACACCAGTATTCCAGATATACTGATATTTTTTTACTCTAAGGGTTTTAACTTCACTTACACACACTTCAATCTAATGGGTAACAAACTTACCGTTCTTGTATACGGCGAACTACCACCTCACAAAACAATATTGTTTTTTTACCTTTACCACCACTAGTTGTTAGGAATTATGATGGAAAATATATTTTTATATGATATTTATGATTTATTTATAATTATTTAATTATTATATAAATACCTCCTTCATTGGTTCCATTTTTTTAAATACGATAACTTTATTTGTGGAAGTGTGGACTACTACCTCCTCAAAGTGATGTGATTCATTCACATTTTTTAAGGAATGTATTAAGTATGGGTTTAGTAAATTTATATGATATATATTAAATAATAATTTTACTATGATGATTGTAACACCCCGATATTTTATGAAAAATATTCTTTTTGACTTCATTAATGTCTTATGTTGTGTGATACACCAAAAGGATCTTGCACAACACGCATCCTTGACTTTTCTTGCAGTACACGCAATCGTGACCTTCCTCAATAGCATGTGTAGTACGCAATAACGAGTTTCACTAAACAACGATATGTTATTATTAAAACTAGCCGTTATGAATAGTAATAACCACTTTTTTAAATTTTATAAATTTTATCTTTCAAAATGGAGTTCATTTTTGGATTCAGAATATCGAAATTAGCTTAGGGTGAAATTTTGGTACTTTTCGGATAGCTTTCATATTCTGATGAATAGTGAAAATTACTAAATAATAATTAAAAATAACTTTTTTAATTGAAATAATTAACAGTGATAAATTATTAATTTGAGTGGTTTTAAAGTATATTTAGAATATATTTTTACAATTTAATACAATGTTGTTCATTGGATGTAATTTCACATTTAAACCAGACATAAACAAGTGTCAATCTTTTGATAGTTATTATCTTTTAAAAACACGCTATTTGTTTTGACGACGGGAATTGATTTTTAAATTAGTTAATCTAACCTATATGTTTTGAATTTGGTAAAATAAAAATCATTTTTGAATTCATAATATTAACTATAGCTTAGGCCTAATTTTTGGTATTTTTCAGGAAACTTTCATTTTTTGATTAATAGTGAAACCACTAAGTGGTAGTTAAAAAAACTGAATTTTTCATAAAACTTAATTTTACCGCTTCTATGAGTGGAATTTCGAAAATCTGAGAGACACGGTTAATATCAGGGACTAAAATGTGGTTCAATGAGATGAAAATAATTTTTGGTGAATAGTAACTTTTTACTTTTTTTACCACGGTTAAAAGTAAATAGGGTAATTAAGGGTAAAAATGATATTATTATTACCCTAAAACATGTCCTAATTCTATTGGATAAGTGTAATTCAACCAAAAACAACCTTAGGAATAACATATGACCATTTAAGCCCACTTGGATTAGATTAGGACTTTTATTATAAATTTATTTAGAGAAGGGTTAAAATAGTTAAAATCAAAGTTTAATAAGTAAATAATTTGTAATATAGGGTTATACATAAGAGAAATTCGACTATAAATATTCATTATAAATCTAAAAATATTTCCTATGTAATGATATTTTATTTGTAATTTTTAGACATTAAATAATTTAATTTATCTATGACACAACGATGATGCAGTAATTATCGTATTAATGAAATATTGACATTATTGATGTTATAAATACCCAAATAAATGAAATTTGAAACTTTTTATGAATTCCACTAATTTTCTAGGTTACTATGACATGTTAGTATTTATTTTGTTAACTTTTTTCGAACTAATCATTCTGTTATGATTTTTACATAAATCAATTACCAAATAGTGTCAAAATTGACAAAAAATTGTTTTTAAAACAAATATTATATTATTAATTGTTATTATATTCCTAAAAATCTAAGGTTCATCCAAATGACTCAGATAAGGTTATATATATTAATAATAAACAACTTGGGGTTCCTTTGTCTTGTTATATTAAGTTTATTAACATTATAGTGTAAGAACACAAAAAGACACGGTAAAAGTAAAATTATCTAGCTTAAAGTTAAAACTAAATGATAAGGTTACAATAGTAAACCAAACTTGTAAAAATTCTATTGGATGATATTATTTTGACCCATCCCCACCTTATCTTCGAAATAACTCAATTTTGAGCTATTAAAACCGAATTTGACTTTATAATAAAATAATATTTTTAGTTATTCCAAAGGTGCCTCTCTCCTCCCTTATAAAAGGGCACTTCCTCCCTCTCTTCCTCACACCACATTGAGCCTTCAAGCTCGGCCAACCCCTGCCAATTTCTTCTCTGCACTTCCCTAGAGACATCCTAGAGGTTCTGGTCTTCTTAAAAGACCAATTTTCGTTCCCTAAGAGTAGGTATCAAAGAGCCTCTTCAAAGAAGAGGTAATTTCTGTTACCGATTCTTTCACCTTTATTTCTTCTTCCACTTATTCTTATTAGGTTGTTTAATTATGAATTAATAACATAAGTATCACTCATATACAGATATGTTATTATAAGTATGAAACAACCCTATTTCACCATCTATCCATCCTACGGAAAACAAAATTACTGTGAGTGCGTACGTACAGAATACCGTCTCCACGCTGTGGTGTAATCTATTTTCCACCACCACCTTACTTGGATGGGTATAATGGTGTAAATAATGACTATATATGATTATTGTAAAGTGATATTGATTATGAAATAGTATATATATACTCCAATACAATTCCACAATCATGGGAACGATATCATCGCTCGTGCGTACGTACGGAATACCGTCTCCACGATGTGATGCGACTCGTTCTACATGATCTTCATTGCATAATGATTATATAAATGAATTTAATGAATTAATATGATCTATATTACCCTAATACCATTCTGGAAGTGAGGTATCTATAACCTAAAAATAAAAATAAGAATTTATTCGACAAAACACGCATAAGAACAAAAAGTAATAAACACCCAAATAACAAGTAATAATGAAATATTACCAATAAGAAGCTAAGAATATGACCATATATGATATCATAAAAATATGTATGATTCAGGAATAAGTCAATAACATTATTTAAATCATTATACAGGAGTTTCGGACACTTACGAAGCAAATCGGACCTAAGGTAAGGGAAATATCACAATCCCATTTTTATCCGAGATTATTTATACTTTGAAATTTATTGGGGTGTATTTTATTGTACACATCCACATTTACTCAATATTTAATATTATTTCCATCCACCTACAGTTGTTTAAATCCAATTTTACCCTTCGGTGAGTTTTTAGTAAAAGATATTAAAGGAATCTTTTGTCGTTTTTCATACGAGGTACTTTTTGACTTTTCTGACAAAAGTACGAAGAATGTTTTTTTTAACTTATACGGTATGAATGGATTTTTAAAAAATTATTTCCAAGAAGCTTATTTTACAAGTTTCCAAGTTTATTTTTAATCAACTTCTTTTAGTTTAAAATTGTATGACATGTTAAAAAAGGAAAAAAAATTGAAGTAGAAAGGATATTTTCCTCAAGAATGGAGTTCAAGTGTTTTATCAAAATTATTTTCCATCTAAGATAATATAGGGTTCTATTTCTATCCCTATTATTACATTGATTTGATTATGTTGTGGTGGAATTATTATTATGAATTCCTTTATCTTATATTAATTGTTTGGTGATGTCACGATGTTTAAGATTCCCATTTTTATTACATGGGTTATGCAATGATGTATGATTTATGATTTTGTGGCACACATAAGAATGGTATCATTATGATATGGGTGGGACCTATATCTCTCTACAATGCATTGGGTAAGGATTTTATATCTCATGAGATAGACATGGCTGGAACGGTAGGTTATACCGGTTCAGTGAAACAGGACTGAAACGAGGAGTGAACTCGGTTCAGAAAGGGACTTTGTCCACTAAGATAGTCTTGGAAATGAGTCTTGACTAATAAGAAATTATTCACTATGATTGTGTTTGTATGCCACAAAGTTTCATGTTTTAAGTTATGATTATTGGGATTACATTTCACAACTATGATTTATCCCATGTTATGAAATTATGATCTCTTTTGCAGGTTAAGATTTCCAAAAGATATGTTCTTATGAATATGATGTGATTGATATTTCTTTTGTTTACCCTTACTGAGAATTTGAGCTCACCCTTTTATGTTCTCTTTTCCCCAGGATATAAATAAAGGTTTTAGGTAAGAAAAAAAAAGGGAAGATATTTATGGGAGATGTTGAAGATCTTTCACCATGATTAGAAGATTACGTTCCGAGTTTCTAGAGACACTAAACTATTATGGTCTTTGTGTGTGTGTTTTTGTTATGTACTAAGTATTCCGCAAAAGTAATTTGATATCTATGTACGTCAAGCTTCGGGTATCTACAGTTGGTATCAGAGGAAAGGTTTAGTCAAACTTTGGAAACTAGGATGCGAAAATGTTGGTGAGATCCCCAGAGATATTTCTAAGGTATGTCGAGGGATGTCCTTAAGGTTAAGTATACGTATAGGTTATAGTCCTAGAATTGAACTAATGACCTTAGAATTAAACCTAAGATGTTAGATATTGAAGGTACTCCCCCTTTATTATGTTGTTTTCCCTAGCATGATTTTTGCCTCTCACACTATTCTTTTTGGGTTTTAGACGATGGCTGGAACCTGAAGGAACCATGTTGATCAATTCAATGGACAATGCAATGATTGTCCTCCTGAACAAACAAATGTTATGGGAGATGGAGTGCAAAATCTTATTGATATACTTACACAAGCTATGATTCATTATGGACTTCCAAATGAGCAGAGAAGGGAACAATATTCTCTTGAGTCCTTCATGAGGCAACGTCCACGTTCTTTCAGTGGGTCTTCTGATCCACTTGTTGCTGAACAGTGGATCAGTACCACTGAAAAGATATTTTCAATTCTTCAATGTTCTGAACATGATAAATTCATTTTAGCAGTGTATTGTTTGGAAGGAGATGCGGATCAATGGTGGAATCTTATTAAGAATATGAGGCAAAGGGATGAAATTGAGTCCATGGAATGGGACGAGTTCAAGAACTTATTTTTCAATAAGTACTTCCCTCGTATTCTTCGAACAAAGATGGAGAAGGAGTTTCTTGAACTAAAGAAAAAGGATGATGAATCTGTTGGTATATACGAAGCGAATTTTACAAGGCTTGCAAGGTATGCATCTGGATTTATCATCCAACCTCAAAGTAAAGATGATCGATTCTTTAGTGGCTTAAAACCAAGTCTTTGAAGGGCATTAGCTATAAGAGACTTCAGTAGCTATGAAGAAATTGTGTGTTGTGCTATCAAGGTATAAATGGAAGTTGGTGTTACATATCCATCTAGTAGTTTTGACAAGAAACGGAAGATGGAGTTCAATGAGAAATCTCAGAATAATGGTGAAAAGAAGATGAATGTTTCCTTATGCTCAAAGTGTGGAAAGAAGCATGGTGGAGATTGTCTTAAAGGGACTATAAAATGTTTTAAGTGTGGAAAAGAAGGTCATCGAGCAGCTGAGTGTTGAAGTAATGGAAAAAGGGTTTCTAATGATGTGAATAAATAAAAGACTGTAGAGAACAAACCACCAAAACTTCCATGCTTCAAGTGCAAGGAAATGGGGCATTACACTAATGAATGCCCTAATCCAAGGGTTAGTGATGATCGACATGAGAAACCACTTAAGGCAAAGGACAAAGGTAAGTCACATGCGATCACTATTGGCGATGTTGAATATGAAAACGATGTAGTGGAATGATTAAGTGTTTATGTAATGGGATTCCGAGATAATGTTGTATATAATATCGTGGAATATTAGAATATTTATGTATTGGTCTATTGTGGTTTTCAATAATTTTATGGTACCGGTAAGCATGGAAAGTGATTGAGATATTTTTGGAAAAAATATGATATGCGCATAATGAAGGGATAAGGAGAAAATGAAATGTTTGACAGTATTCATGAGCTCATAACTGATATAAGGAAATAGTTATATCATGGTTTGAGGTTTTGGTATGTGAAAAGAGTTAACTTTTGACAGCACTCGTGTTTTCACTAAGATTCAATGGGTATTCATTTTTTAAGAGAATACATGATTAAGGCCTTCAAATGTTTGAAATGTGACCAACAAGACATATCTCATGATATATGGGGATCAACAGTGGTATTAACATGCTAGTTGTATGAACTCTTTGGTAATCGTTTTCACTATAATATGAGATTAGACAGTATTATTTTGGATAAGCCTAAAGATTGGAATGGATTATGTTGGAAATAAGTTAGTTTTGTTTAAGGATAGAAGTATTTCCGATATTATTTATGGGATGTTATAGTAATGTAGTTTCAGAAAAAGACAACCTGCAGGACGGGCGACAACCCATCGCGTCGGACAAGGCTGTGGGAATTGAACCCACAACCGAATTGCGACTGGCCTTTATCACCTACCACTGGCCTACAGGAAGTCCCTATTTTGTAGAAACTAGTTTTATTATATTATGCAGTATGATATATGAAGTATAAGTCCATTTTAGGAACCATATATGATTAATCTCACTATAGATGGACTTATGTATTTTTTGAAAATTTTCTAACCTTTTGTTTGAAATAGATGGAATGACCCATCATTCTATCACATGATCTGCTAACACATCACGAATGACAAATTCAGCTTCAATTTTGTAAGATATGGGGTGGAAATTTTCCAAATAATGACCAACGGTGAGACTATTCCAAAATCACGAAAGTATTTCTTCTAATTCCAATTTCATCAACTTTAGGGAAATGATCTTGAAAACCAAAAATGTTGTCCTAGTGCTCTTATATCGAATTAATCATATGGTACCTTAGATTGTCACAAATTTATGGCTTTGTGATTGCTGGCTTTTCCATAGCCATGTTCTCTAACACTCTCCATCAGAACATGGTGGTTAGATTTCTCTTCCATATCCATATTTTCACCTATGTGGAAACCCAGTGATTAGTTTATTTGGGTAACCGTTATGTTTCATACTTTTGTTTTTAAAGATTGGTTTTGGTATTCCTTTTTACAATGTGGGTTTCTATTAAAGAAACATTCGAGTAGTAAACCATTTATAACCCCGACGAATTTCGAGGGTGAAATTCATTTTAAGGGGGGTAGAATGTAACACCCTGGTATTTTATGAAAAATATTCTTTTAAATTTCATTAATGTCTTCTGTTGTACGCTACACCAAAAGGATCTTGAACAACACGCATCCTTGAATTGCATTTCATTACACGCAATCGCGGCCTTCCTCAATAGCATGTGTAGTACGCAATATCGAGTTTCACTAAACAACGATATGCTATTATTAAAACTAGCCGTTATGAATAGTAATAACCAATTTTTTAAATTTTATAAATTTTATCTTTCAAAATGGAGTTCATTTTTGGATTTGGAATATCGAAATTAGCTTAGGGTGAAATTTTGGTACTTTTCGGATAACTTTCATATTCTGAGGAATAGTGAAAATTACTAGATAATAATTAAAAACAACTTTTTTAATCGAAATAATTAATAGTGATAAATTATTCATTTGAGTGTTTTTAAAGAATATTTAGAATATATTTTCACAATTTAATACAATGTTGTTCATTGTATGTAATTTCACATTTAAACCAGACATAAACAAGTGTCAATCTTTTGATAGTTATTATCTTTTAAAAACACGCAATTTGTTTTGACGACGGGAATTGATTTTTAAATTAGTTAATGTAACTGATATGTTTTGAATTTGGTAAAATAAACATCATTTTTGAATTCATAATATCAAATATAGCTTAGGCCTAATTTTTGGTATTTTTCTGGAAACTTTCATTTTTTGATGAATAATGAAACCACTAAGTGGTATTAAAAAACTGAATTTTTCATAAAACTTAATTTTACCGCTTCTGTGAGTGGAATTTCGAAAATCCAAGAGACATGGTTAATATCAAGGACAAAAATGAGGTTCAATGAGAAGAAAATAATTTTTGGTGAATAGTAACTTTTTATTTTTTTACCACGGTTAAAAGTAAATAGGGTAATTAAGGGTAAAAATGATATTATTATTACCATAAAACATGTCCTAATTCTATTGGATAAGTGTAATTCGACCAAAAACAACCTTAGGAATAAAATATTACCATTTAATCCCACTTGTATTAGATTAGGACATTTATTATTAATTTATTTAGAGAAGGGTTAAAATAGTTTAAATCAAAGTTTAATAAGTAAATCATTTTTAATATAGGGTTATACATAAGATAAATTCGACTATAAATATTAATTATAAATATAAAAAGATTTCCTACATAATTATATTTTATTTGTAATTTTTAGACATTAAATAATTTAATTTATTTATGACACAACGATGATGCAGTAATTATCTTATTAATGAAATATTGACATAATTGATGTTATAAATACACAAATAAATGTAATTTGAGACTTTTTATGAATTCCACTAATTTTCTAGGTTAATATGACATGTTAGTATTGATTTTATTAACTTTGTTCGAACTAATCATTCTGTTGTGATTTTTACAAAAATCAATTACCAAATAGTGTCAAAATTGACATAAAATAGTTTTTAAAACAAATATTATATTATTAATTGTTATTATATTCCTAAAAATATAAGTTTCGGCCCAATTACTTAGATAAGGTTATATATATTAATAATAAACAACTTGGGGTTCGTTTTTCTTGTTATAGTAAGTTTATTAACCTTATAGTGTAAGAACACAAAAAGACAAGGTAAAAGTAAAATTATCTAACTTAAAGTTAAAACTAAATGATAAAGTTAAAATAATAAACTAAACTTGTTCAAATTCTATTGGATGATAGGATTTCGACCCATCCCCACCTTAGCTTCAAAATAACTCAATTTTGAGCTATTAAAAACAGAATTTGACTTTATAATAAAATAATATTTTTAGTAATTCCAAAGGTGCCCCTCTCCTCCCTTATAAAAGGGCACTACCTCCCTCTCTTCCTCAAACCACATTGAGCCTTCAAGCTCGGACAACCCCTGACAATTTCTTCTCTCAACTTCCCTAGAGACATCCTAGAGGTCCTGGCCTTCTTCAATGACCAATTTTAGTGCCCTAATAGGAGGTATCAAAGAGGCGCTTTAAAGAAGAGGTAATGTCTGTTACCGATTCTTTCACCTTTATTTATTCTTCCACTTCTTCTTCTTAGGTTGTTTCATTTTGAAGTAAAAAAATAAGTATCACTAATATACTGATATGTTATTATAAGTATGAAACAACCCTATTTCACCATCTATCCATCCTACGGAAAACGAAATCATCGCGCGTGCGTACGTACAGAATACCGTCTCCACGTCGTGGTGTAATCTATTTTCCACAACCACCTTACATGGATGGGTATAATGGTGTAAATAATGACTATATATGATTATTGTAAAGTGATATTGATTCTGAAATAGTATATATATACTCCAATACAATTCCACAATCATGGAAATGATATCATCGCTCGTGCGTATGTACGGAATACCGTCTTCACAATGTGATGCGACTCGTTCTACATGATATTCATTGCATAATGATTATATAAATGAATTTAATGAATTAATATGATATATATTACCCTAATACCATTCTGGAAATGAGGTATCTATAACCTAAAAAGAAAAATAAGAATTTATTCGACAAAACACGCCTAAGAACAAAAAGTAATAAACACCCAAATAACAAGTAATAATGAAATTTTACCAATAAGAAGCTAATAATATGACCATATATGATATCATAAAAATAAGTATGATTATGGAATAAGTAAATAACATTATTTAAATCATTATACAGGAGGTTCGGGCACTTACGAAGCAAATCGGACCTAAGTTATGGGAAATATCACAATCTCATTTTTATCCGAGATTTTTTATACTTTGAAATTTACTGGGGTGTATTTTATCATCCACATCCATGTTTCCTCAATATTTAATATTATTTCCATCCACCTAAAATTTTTTAAATCCAATTTTACCCTTCGGTGAGTTTTTAGTAAAAGATATGAAAGGAATCTTTTGTCATTTTTCGTACGAGGTACTTTTTGACTTTTCCAACAAAAGTACGAAGAATGTTTTTTTAACTTATACGGCATGAATGGATTTTTAAAACATTATTTCCAAGAATCTTCCTTTAAAATTTTCCAAGTTTATTTTTAATCAATTTCTTTTAGTTTAAAATTGTATGACATGTTAATAAATTAATATGTTTTTGAAGTAGAAAGGATATTTTCCTCAAGAATGGAGTTCAAATGTTTTATCAAAATTATTTTCCATCTAAGATAATATAGAGTTCTGTTTCTATCCCTATTATTACATTGATTTTGGTTATGTTGTGGTGGAATTATTTTTATGAATTCCTTTATCTTATATGAATTGTTTGGTGATGTCACGATGTTTAAGATTCCCATTTTTATTACATGGGTTATGCAATGATGTATGATTTATGATTTTGTGGCACACATAAGAATGGTATCATTATGAGATGGGTGGGACCTATATCTACCTCAAATTAATTGGGTAAGTATTTTATATCTCATGAGATAGACATGGCTGGAACGGTAGGTTATATCGGTTCAGTGAAATAGGACTAAAACGAGGATTGAACTCGGTTCAGAAAGGGACTTTGTCCACTAAGATAGTCTTGGAAATGAGTCTTGACTAATAAGAAATGATTCTCTATGATTGTGTGTGTATGACACAAAGTTTCACGTTTTAAGTTATGATTATTGGGATTACATTTCACTACTATGATTTATCTCATGTTATGAAATTATGATCTCTTTTGCAGGTTAAGATTTCAAAAAGATATGTTCTTATGAATATGATGTGATTGATATTTCTTTTGTTTACCCTTACTGAGCATTTGAGCTCACCCTTTTATGTTTTATTTTCCCCATGATATAAAGAAAATTTTTAGGTAAGAAAAAAAAAAGGGAATATATTTATGGGAGATGTTGAAGATCTTTCACCATGATTAGAAGATTACGTTCCGAGATTCCAAAGACACTAAACTATTACGGTCCTTGTGTGTGTGTTTTTGTTATGTACTAAGTATTCCACAAAAGTAATGTGATATCTATGTACGTCAAGCTTCGAGTCTCTACAATGATAGTATATATTTATATAAATATATTGTATTTACATTATTTCTTTCAATACGATAATAAAACGGAAGCAATGTCCATGAATACATACGGCCTACCGTCACTATGAACAGTGTATTTCATTTAATAGTTATATATTTTATAGACTACTATAAATATTTACATAATGAATATATATGATATAAAAATCATGTTTTAAAGTCTAGAAATAATTAAATTATTTTCTATGTAAGATGATCTATTATAAAAAGTCAAAATATGTATGATAAACAATGCAGTTATTACCGAAAACATTACTTTAACATGGAATTGTTAACAAACAGGTAACATAATGTCATAAGTGAATAATACATGGTATTATATAAAATAATATAGTAATTTTTTATATTTATAATCAACTTATATTTATTATACAGTAGGTTTAAACAAGTACAAATAAATTCAAGACATAAGGGCAAGGAAATTTCATCTCACTTTTTATTTCTGTGAGATACAAATTTTATTCACCACTCATTTATTTTTTGTGGTGTGTATACTTCCCATGGATGTGTTATATAATTATTATACTTAAATTTATAGTTATTAACATTTCCATTTTCCAATATTTCTTTAATTGGGTCTATGTTTCAAAAGCTACCAAATCAGTAAAGTAATTTTGTCTCAATTTACCTTCTTTGAGACACAAGCCTTGTTATGCACATATATTTTTCAATGGGGTTCATATAATGATTTTTAACATGTTATATCATGAATATAATTCATTTCATGATATTTAAATATTTATTTAAGTGTATTATTTCCAATTTATCGTGATTTAAAGTTACCAAAGTGGTAATGGTTTATAGACACAATCTCATCATTATAGAGATTGTTTAGGATTATGTTTCCATTAATGAAATATTATGATCCGTCTCTCAAGAAGTCTCTGGAATTTTCTTACCTTCTTTATATTCATGTTATATCCAATTAATGGTACTAATTTCCCACTCTTTTGTACTTAATATAATAAATAAAGTTTTTTTAGAAAATCTAACTTTATTTCTCCTATTAGTCATAAATTTTGGTTCTCTTAAAACCATTTTTTATTAAAAGGTTTTTAAAAAAATTTTGTTTAAAATTTATTTCAAATATTTTAAATATTTTTTTATATTTTTTCAAGGAAAATGGTTTTCAAAATTTTTTAAATAATATTTTATAATTTTTCAATGAAAATATTTTTCAAAATGATTTCATGTCTTATTTTTAAAGTATTTTCAATGAGAAATGTTTCAAAAAAAATTAATCTTGTTTTATAAATTTTCTAGGAAAAAGTTTTTAAAAATGATTTCAAGCTTCTTTTATTATTTTTCAAGGAAAAAAATAATGAAAATATTTTCTAATCTCTTTTATAGGTTTTCATGTTTATCTTCAAAGAAAATGATTTATCAAAAGGATTTATTTTATAAAAATGATTTTTCAAAGAATAAATGAAATTTTCCTCAAGAAATGTTTTACATTAAATGATAAATATTTCTTTATAAAAAAATTTATTTTTGAATTTTTTTATGAAATTTTTTTTCAATGAAAGGATATCTAACTTAAGAGATGTTCTATGTGACTCTTCCAAATACTTCTCCATATAAGATGGAATACATTGGTATAGTTTATTCATTAACGAGAATATGATCCAATAACACCATTAATATTATTTCTTAAATAGTTTAGGTTTTTTTGGAATAATGTTTATGACACCTGTTTCTCTTTGACGAGTTGTATGGTTTTGAAACTTGCTTCTTTTCACGGGTTATGATTTGATGAAATGATTACGAGACCTATTTTTTCCATAGGTAATGTAATGATGAAATGTTTACGATACCCATTTCATTTCATGGGTTATGATATGATGTTTTTGAAACCCATATATTTTTATGGGTCGTGATATGATCCAGGTTTTATTATCTTGTGGCACAAGAATGCATGATATTATCATGTGATAGGTGGGACCTATAGCTCACTCTAATGCATTGGGTAATGATTTATATATCAAGAGATAATTATGGGAATCAAGTCGATGGGATTGATCCAATATAGGAAGATGGGGAAACTTGATCCCTTAAACGGTAAGGAATTCGATTACGGATGGTGGTGTATACCTCCCAGTAGGTGTAGTCACCGTGAAGATAGAAGATAGGGAAACCCAATCCACTATGGGAATATGGGGAAACCTAATATGGGAAGATGGGGAAACTCTATCCCTTGTTAGAAAAGAATTGTGGATTGGGATGGTGGTGTGTCCTGCCAAGTAGGTGTTGTCCCCAAAATGAACCCTGATATGTTCTAGAAATGATTCTTAACTTATAGGGAATGATGTTATATGTTTGTGTGTATTCCAAAATTCCATGTCTTACCCCTATGATATGCTTTCATGGATTATTATCTTGATTCCCTTATGATTCATGCCCTAGGAATTTATAAGATTTATGAAATGATTCATGTTTATGATAGTTGATATGCGGGTCATGGTCTTCAAATGTCATGATCACATTCTCATACTGTTATGCTCAAGTTTATGCTTACATATCTCCCTTGTTTACCGTTACTGAGCATCTGTGTTCACCCCTTTTTATGTATCATTTCCCAGGATATGAATATATATTTTATGTACTATGTGTCTAAGAGGGGTTCTAGGCTTGGATAACCTAGTGAGAGATAATGTATCTCACTCATGTACCAGAATTTTCATTTCCTTATTTCCAAACGCACTAAACAAATACGGTATTTGGGTGTTTTTTTGTGTAATTTTTTCAATATTCAAAAAAGAATGATTTAATGTCTGTGTAGATTAACCCCTTGATGGAAATCATACCTAAGCTCACCTTCTAAGGGTGAAAACGCACTGTCTGAAAATAACTATGTCCACTAGGCACATACATCATCCTCTTGCTCCCATGTCTTCTCTTTCACATGACAGTGTTTTCGTATCACCCGTACTAAAGCAACATACTAGCCTTGAAGATCCTTCATGCTCTAGTCAATGATACATATAGGATACTCCGCAAATAAATAATCGGAATCGAGCTCAAACTCATCAGGATTAAAAGTATGAGATGGGTTTGTATGATACTAATGAAGCTATAAAATGTGAAAGATGTTTTTTATGGAATGGTACCTAAGTGGTAGTAGAAACTGATATTCTACTGGACCAACTCCCTCCATATTCCTAAAAAACTCTAAAAATCATGGAGAAAGCTTCAGTTTCCTTTGTATCTATCTATTCCCTAACCTTGGTAATACCCACAAGAAAACACAATCCCCATCCATGAACTCCAGAGGTCATCGGCAGTGATTAAAAAACATTTCTTTCTAAAATGAGCAGTAGTCATACACTTTCTGATCAACTAAACCTCCTCTAAATTCTCTCGCATGATATGAGAATTTGGTAGGCTTTCCGAAACTTCCTCTATCCAACATATGGGTGAACATCATGGCCTACCACACAAGGACTCAAAGGGAGATATATGACTCATCCCCTGAAAGTTATTATTATTAGTGAACTCAATGAGAGGGATATGCTTCTCCCAAGAACTGCTAAAATCAAGGATGTATTCCTGGAGAATGTCCTCTGGAACCAATATCATCCATTATGATTGTCCATAGGTCTGAGGGTGAAAGGCTATACTCAGAAGCAAATGTGTTCCCATATCCTTATATAAACCATTCTAGAACTATGGTGTAAAGAGAATATACCAATCTGAAATGATAGTACGAGGGACCCCATGTAGTTATAAGATCTCACAAAAATACCATCTTCCCAGCTCACGAACTAATAAAGTCTCCCAGATAGGATGTAAGTGGGATAATTTTATCAATAGGTCAAAAAATACCCATACAGCGTCACTACCCCTAGGTGAACATTGTAATCTGACTATAAAGTTCAAGGAAATATCCTCCAATTTCCATTCAAGGACTAGAAGTAGATGTAACAATCCTACACTTCTCTGGTGCTCCAACTTCACTTGTTGATAGGTGTAACACCTTATAATAAAGCCTTTTATTGGACATTTTACCAGTGGCCACCAATACTGGCATTGAATATCTCGATACATCATGAAGATGCCTGGATGAACTACCCACTGAGAAGTGTGGGACTCCCGCATTAGTTATTCTCTAAATTCTATAGTAACCCAGACACATCCATGAATACATGGAATGTTATCCCTATCCATGGACCAATCTATTGGTGGGTTATCTCTTGAAATGCTCTCACATATAACCAAGCCCTCAGGATCCAAAAATTTCCTTCTCTTCACCTTCTCAAGGAAAGAAGTGGTAACTATCAAGGCTGAAAGGTAAGACTTATCATGAAAATCATGAAACTCCAGATACACCTAAAAAATAGTTCCATCAATTTCCATTTATCACTGTCTTCCTATATGTCATGTTCCAGAGTTTTTTGACCTAATGCATCTACCACTTCACTTCCTTTTCCAACAGCATAGTAAAACTCAATATCAAAGGACTAATGATATTTTACCCATATTCACTATTTGAGTTTCAAGTCACGCTATTTAAAGATGTATTTGAGGTTCTTGTGGTCCATATATGCCCTGAAGCACTCTCCCACCAGATAGTGTCTCCAGCAACATAAGGCATAGACACCTACTATGAGCTCATGGTCATCTGTTAGGTAGTTTCTCTCATGAGGCCTCAACTACTGAGATCCGTATACAATGAATCTATCCTAATTCATTATAAATTCCCTTATCTTGATGTTAGGTGAATCACATAACACTTTATAACCTCTTCCAGGATCTGGAATAATAAGAATAGTTTCCTAGACAAGCCTCCATTTTAACTCCTAAAAGGATTTCTTGCACTCTTATTACCATAGGAACCTAAGACCATTCTTTGTTATACCATTAAGAGATGAATAAAGGCATGAAAAATCCAATATAAAATTCTTGTAATAACCATCCATCCCCACAAAACTCCATATATCAAACATGTTCTTGGGATACTCCCATTAAACCATAATACTAACCGTCTCTAGGTCAATGGATACTCCTTATTCTAAGATAATATGACCCAAGCAGTGAATTTTGTTGATCCATAGGTGTAACATAGAAATATTTGTATAAATATGATGTTATTTTAGTGTACTCAGAATGATTCAAGGTGCTTACCATGGTTTATATGAGTGTGATAATACACCAAGATATCATCTATAAAGACCATGAAAAAAGGATCCAGATAGGGTTGGAACACCCTATTCATCAGATCCATGAAAATGATAGGCATTTTCCTGAGATCAAATGGAATTACAAGGCACTCATTCAGACTATACCTACTACGGAATGTTGTATGAGGTATGTCTAATATCCTGACTCACAACGAATGACAACCAGATCTCAGGTAGATCTTAGATAAGGCCCTAGAACCTTGAAGTTAGTCAAATATATCATCAATATGATTCAGTGGATATAGGTTCTTGACTATAAGCAAGTTCAACTATCTGTAATCCATGCATATAGGAAGCGTCACATCCACCTTCTTGGTGAAAATCATGGGTGAACACCAAGAGGATGTTCTTGGCCATATAAAACCATTTTCCTCTAGATCCTCTAACTTGTTATTCAGCTCTTGGAGATGAGTAGGTTCCATATTATACATAGAAATGGACACATGAGCTACTCCTAGAACAAGCTTAATTGTAAACTATAACCCACTCTCAGGAGGTAATCTAGAAAAATCATCGGGAAAGACATACCTAAAATGATATACTACTAGAGTGAATTCATCTTGATTTAAACCCTAATCATCTATAAATAGATTATTAATATAGGTGTTCAATCAACCTTAACCATGATTCTCTGGTCGATATCTATTATCCTAGACATCCTGATCACCCTTGTGTAGAAAATTGGTTCCTTCTCATGATGTAAATGATAGTCTACTATGATCGCAATCTAAAAAGGCATGATACAGAACTAACCTGTCACGACCCGTCCTCGGGGCCCGTGCCGTGACTACCCCAAGCCCGCCTTCCATAGGCCAGGGGATGGAGACTAGAACCAAAGGCGTAAATCCCGATAACTGGGAAGGCATTGCCTTTATAAAAGTAACAAAACACCACAGAGTACAAGCGGAAGTAAACACTAAGTAAACCGAGTACAACAGAAGTGCTGAAAGTAAAAGGGGACAGAAATACAAGCCCAACTGTAAAGTACAAGAAAAAGACAAAACGACAGGAAGGTGTCAAGCTGCTCCTGGATCGTCCTCTGGAGTCCCTACCTGAAGGGTATGTACAGATGGCCACCTCAGCTCCGGGTACCATCTCGTCGTAACGTCCACCTCCAGGTACCGTCTCGTCGTCACGTCCACCTCCGGGTATCATCTCGTCGTGAGGTCCACCTCCGGGTACCGTCTCGCTCAGCAAGCCTCAGCCTCGACCAGCGTTGTCTGTCGTCTGCAACCAACACAACGAAGTGCGGGCATAGCCCGTGCAGGGGTGAGTATAAGCTACTCAGTAGGGACCCCGAGACCCCCAAAGGTCTCCCGAAATCCACAAAGGATAAACCACAGATGAAAGATGCAATCACGTAGTAACATCTGACACGGCTTAGGTATATGCCCATACATATACCTAAGTAATCCATTCCCGTTCGGATCCAACGTCCGAGCCCAAGCACAACCCAGTCCACACAGGAAAGCAAACGTATACCCACACAGGATAGCACAACACAATCCACAAAGGAGAGTAAACAGTAAATCCACACAGGATAGTTCAACACAATCCACGAAGGAGAGTAAACAGTAAATCCACACAGGAAAACTCAACAGATAACTCTAATAGGTATATGCCCATACATATACCGAAATTATCAGTCAACCCATCTCAATCAAGAGGAAACACAAGGATCAATGACTTAGCTCAAACCAGTATTTTTATTATCAAAACCGTAACTGTTAAAGAGCCCCGTCTCTGAAGTTTACAGTGGTCCTGTCACGACTCCGAGGTACTGCTCACTAACCTAAGACTGCTGAGGTACTCCTCCTGTCGAGTACCGCGGGTCTGCTGCCAACTACCGGGCGCTCCGTCCGCTGAGGGTCTGCTGCCAAATACCAGGCGCTCACCCAAATAGCCTACAGAGGTACTCCTCCAGTCGAGTACCGCGGGTCTCCTGCCAACTACCAGGCGCTCCGTACGCCGTGGGTCTGCCGCCGAATACCGGGCGCTCCGTCCGCTGGGCTAGTCGAATCACTCCAAGTCGAGTCGATCGAGCAGTCTTCAGGTCTCAGCCGGCTACACGGTCTCCGTACTCCGTACGCTCGTCTCCGGTATCGCGGGTCTGCCGCTACAACCAAGCGCACCACCTCTATCGAGTACCGCGGGTCTGCCGCTACAACCGAGCGCTCCACCGCCAAGGATATGCTGCCACAACCAAGCGCTCCACCGCCAAGGGTATGCTGCTACAACCAAGCGCTCCACCGCCAAGGGTATGCTGCTACAACCAAGCGCTTCACCGCCAAGGGTATGCTGCTAAAACCAAGCTCTCCACCACAATCGAGTACTGCGGGTCTGCCTCTACAACCGAGCGCTCCACCGCTAAGGATATGCTGCTACAACCAAGCGCTCCACCGCCAAGGGTATGTTGCTACACCGCTAGCTCGTCACTGGGAGGGTCCACTCCACGAGCTACGGGTTGATACTCCAAGTATCACGAAATCCCACTAATAAGTATCTCAAAGGACCTCCTCGTCATAGGGGTCTCAACGCAACAGACGGCACGTCAAACGGAGGTCATGTCTGAAAGATATCAACTTTTCCGTTCCAGGGGCCCGGTTGGATTTCTGGTACGATCCAACCCAGCCGAAATCCAACTACGTCCAAAACTCGGGTGGAGTATGCCAAAAGTTCTGTATCGTCAAGAGGAACTCAACGCAACAGGCGGTGAGTCAATCGGACGCCTGGTCTGGAAGTTATTAGCCTTTTCGTCCCAGGGGCTCGGTTGGTTTCGGGAGCGAACCAATCCCGGCCATATATCAACTGTACCCCGAAATCTCATAGGGTATACTCATAGGGACTGCTTCCCAACGAGCTCACCAGCACCGCTGACGGTTCGTCAAACGGAGGCCCGTAGCTCAAGTTACGGTCATTTGACTGAAAGCGGTCCGAAAAACGGGAGGGTCCGGGTCCGGGCCGACCCGGCCCGACCCCCCCCCCCCCCCCCCCTGGTCGGCCCGAACCGGGTCGGACCCGAGTCGGGTCGCGGGTCCTGCTCGGCTCGGCCGAGCGGCCGAGCGGCCGACGCGGGGGGAGCCACCGCCCCGCGTGACACCCCTGCGGCACCCGTGGGGTGTCAGCCAGACAGCCGGACGCGCCGCGTGACAACCCCGCGGCACCCGCGGGGTGCCACCCTGGACACCCGGGGGGGGGCGCCGCGTGACAACCCCGCGCCACCCGCGGGGTGCCGCCCTGGACACCCGGGGGGCGCTGCGTGACAACCCCGCAGCACCCGCGGGGTGCCGCCCTGGACACCCGGGGGCGCCGCGTGACAACCCCGCGGCACCCGCGGGGTGCCGCCCTGGACACCCGGGGGCGCCGCGTGACAACTCCGCGGCACCCGCGAGGTGCCGCCCTGGACACCCGGGCGCGCCGGACCCGCGCGGCCGCGGGTCCACGGGCGCCGCCGCCGGAGTCACTCCGGTGGCCCGTTTTTTTTTCCTGTCTGCGTCGTTGCTCCTCCCGGGACTCGTCCTTCACTGCGGAAACATCCAACATCCATTGCGGCACGTTCCGTCATCGCCCGTCAAATCCGCACAAAACAAAGAACGGTGGAGGGTCGTCGGGCCGTGTTCGTTTAGCCTGCAACCTCCGCGTTAGAGATAATAAACGGAATAAAATAAAATGTTCAACACATGAACCAGCAATTTTAATAAAATAAAATTGTTTCTTTGATTACTGTTCTTTAATTTTTAAAGAATGTTCACGAGAATATAAGGAGGGATATTTCCAAAATATAAAATCCCTACCTCGCTGGACGTCGCGCGTGAGCGTTCTTAGCGGAATTTTCTCGTCGCGGAAGGTGGAGATCATCGCGTCGTCGCGGAAGCGCATCGCGTCATCGCGGAACACGGCGTTGAGTCGGCGAACTCAACACACCATGAAACAACAGATTTAATTTAATTAATTAAATCCGTGTTTTGGTTAAGAACCACGAAGGAGATAAAAAGGATGGTCCGAGACTCTTACCTGAAGCAGCCGATCGAAGATCCGTCGCGGGGGAAGGGACGTCGCAAAAGAACGTTGTCGCCGTCGCGGATCACGGCGTCGCGTCGTCGATTTCTGGGTTCGGCGTTCTTCGCATTCTTCGCGTTCTTCGCATTCTTCGCGTTCTTCGCGAAGGAGGATGAAGGTTCAAGGATCCTCTCTCAACGAGTAATCCTCCAAAAGAAATTGGTTGGTCTTATTTTATTATTATGTCAACACACGAAAAAGGGTAAGTAACGACCCATCAATTCGTTGAATTAATTCAACGAAAGAAACAGCTCGTTTAGTTTACGAAATAAACCGCCCAATTAAATGGTCTGTTAAGAATTTAAGAAACGCGTCAGTTGACTTTCATAATGACGGGTTTTCGCGGGTGCGTTACTTAGCGGAAAGAAACGGTGGGGCTCGTGCGGGCCCCACCTCACAAATATCCTACCGAGGGGGTAAGATATTTTCTGGATAGCATCCTATCCGGATCAACTCACTTTAAGTCGCGTTTAAGTGGCTTCAAGTGGCTTCCAAGTGGCTTAAGTGAAATAAAATAAAGTTGTCGAAAAATTATTTTATTTCTTAACTTTAAGCCCGAAAATTAAAAACCACACCCAAGAAAATGAAACTCCGGAAGAGGTGTTTCTAAGAGAATACTGGTGCTGCGATTTCATCGGTGCCCTCAAAATTTGATTCCGGGCACCGGTTCAAAAGTTAGAAAAACTCGCTCGTCCGTTCACTGAACGTACCCGAGCCAAACTTCGGAAAATGATTCTGGGCACACCGGGCCTCGGAATCAGGCACCGTCAGAAACTGCGTTCTTGTAAAATTCCAAAGAAAATTAAGAAAAAAAATTCCTTGAAATTTACGGTTCTTTACATTACTCCCACCATAGGGCTTTACGTCCCCATAAAGCTTCAACACAAACTAGGGATACAAAGGCGGTACTGAGAACGCATCTGAGCCTCCCACTCCCATGTGCTCCCTGGAGGTTCCCGTGCTGCCATCTGATGCGCACAAGAGGAATCGATCGTCCACGTAGGACCCGCTCTTGTCGATCCTCTATCCCCACCGGGACCTCCGTAAAAGTCGCCCCATCATCCACGTCTAGCTCTCCATGGTCAAAGATGTTCGTCGGGTCGTGCACGTATCTTCTCAGCTGAGATACGTGGAAGATGTCGTGCACCCGGTGCAACTGAGGTGGCAGATCCAGGCGATAATCCACCTCGCCAATCCTGCTGAGGACCTAGAAAGGCCCGATGAAGCATGGAGACAACTTTCCGCCTCGGCCAAATCTCCGCAAACCACGTCGAGGTGAGACCCGCAAGAAGACGTGGTCGCCATCCTCGAACTCTAGTGGCCTCTGCCTCCTGTCAGCATATGACTTATGCCGGCTCTGAGCTGTACTCATCCGCGCCTAGATGACCTGGACCATCTCAGGTCCCACAAGAGCTGAAAGATTTCTTCTTTTCCAATAAGAGAAATCTGGTCCCATCCCCTGGATGAACCACATTCTTTTGCCTAATACAGTCAATCCCGACATGGATTATACTAATCCATACCAAGGATGACGTCGTAAGGCCTCGACGCTACTACCAAGAGATCCAACCGTTACTCTCGCCTCAAGGGTTGAGTCACACTGTCGTCATTAGTGTGTGGTAACTGGGTCTCCTCCATTAGATGTCCCACAAGTGAGGGTCAAGTCAACAGTCTAAACTGGAACCTCTTAGTAACAACGCAAAAGAGGACAGGAAGGAAAACATCACAAAGGTAAGCATCTTTTATTATTGCAGCTCATATTACAAGGATGCTACACAACAGCAACAAGGAACTAGAAGTACAAAAGACGTATCCACTAGTTCCGCTCCTATCCAACGGCTCCCAGAGCTCCATGATCGAAGGCCTCAGCTACCTGAAGCTGAGCTCTCCCATGTCCACCAACTCCCTACGGTCGGGGTGGACCTCTTGGTGGTGGTGGTGGCAACACCTCGAAGTGTCTCCCACCATCGGCTACTCGGCCAGCTCCACTGCCTAATCCGCCTGTACCCTGCGGACCACCGTGGCCAAATCTCTGTCTGGGAGGTCCCTCTACCGCCTACTGCTCATCTGTAAAACGAGTCGGGCAGTCTCGAGCCATGTGACCAATCCCGCCACAGGAGTAACACTGCCCACTCTCGGCATGCCTGGCTCGGACTCCACCCCGGCTCCCCCGCACAACTGAGCCTAAGTCGTGCAGTTGGCCACCGGTAGGTCTGGCCCTCTTGGACCTCTGCGTCATCTGTCTACTGCCTGCTGCAGAAGACTCTGTCGCGTGCTGGCTAGTAGTGGGTCCTGCTGCTGGAGACTGCTCAGCAAGGAAACTCTCCACTAAGAGGGCTCGCTCCAGCACCCCTGTTTGCGTCGGAATGATGAGTGGAACTACAGAAGCTCTAATCTCTCTCCTGAGTCTCTGCTCGAAGGTTCGGGCCCTGAAGAATGGGTCTCGTACCATATCTGTAGAGTAGCACGAGAAGTCCTCAAATCTCGCCGAGTACTGGGCCACTGTCATACTGCCCTGCCGCAGCTGGAGTAGCTCCTGTATACGCACCTCTCGAAGGGTGGCTGGTACAAACTCTGCCCAAAACAGGCTCTCGAAGTCTGCCCATAGAAGTGATGCCTCGTCGTGCACCTGGAGCATCAAGCTCCACCATCGGCCTGCTACTGCGTATAGTAGGCTCGCTGCGAGGATTACCATGAGGTCTGCTGGTATCCTCACTAGCCTGAAAACTCCCACCACAGCCTCCAGCCAATCCTCAGCCGCCTGCGGGTCCGTCTCTCCCCGGAACCTGGGTGGCCTCTGGCGCTGGAACTCATGCAGTGCGCTCAAGTGACGTGCATCATCAGCGGCTGGAAGCATCGGTGGCTCGGCGAGTAGAGGTACTGCTGGTGCCTCAGCTGTCAAGGGGACCTGCACTGAGGCCTCGTCGCTGGGTGGGCTATCGCCACGCTCAACCCTCAGAACCCTAGCTGGTCGTTCGCGGGGAGGCATCCTGAAAGAAACAACGTGATACGGTCAAACGATAAGAACCTAGTGAGCTGACCTGGTTTGAGCTGACATTTAAAAACTGCTGGAAACACACACGCAATCAGTGTCTTCATGCATTAAGTCGGAAATCGGAAGTCAGGGTCCTGGTGTACAGATACGTCAGTCGTCGCACCAACACTGGACTCCCTGTACTGATAACCACACTCAATACGCTAAACACTATTGCTTCACATAGAAGAAAGATCAGAGTTTGCGATGGAACCGACCACCTTTGATACCAATCTGTCATGACCCGTCCTCGGGGCCCGTGCCATGACTACCCCAAGCCCGCCTTCCATAGGCCAGGGGCTGGCGACTGGCATCAAAGGCGTAAATCCCGATAACTGGGAAGGCATTGCCTTTATAAAAGTAACAAAACACCACAGAGTACAAGCGGAAGTAAACACTAAGTAAACTGAGTACAACAGAAGTGCTGAAAGTAAAAGGGGCCGGAAATACAAGCCCAACTGTAAAGTACAAGAAAAAGACAAAACGACAGGAAGGTGTCAAGCTGCTCCTGGATCGTCCTCTGGAGTCCTTACCTGAAGGGTAGGTACAGATGACCACCTCAGCTCCGGGTACCGTCTCGTCGTAACGTCCACCTCCGGGTACCGTCTCGTCGTCGCGTCCACCTCCGGGTATCATCTCGTCGTGAGGTCCACCTCCGGGTACCTTCTCGCTCAGCAAGCCTCAGCCTCGACCAGCACTGTCCGTCATCTGCAACCAACACAATGAAGTGTGGGCATAGCCCGTGCAGGGGTGAGTATAAGCTACTCAGTAGGGACCCCGAGACCCCCAAAGGTATCCCGAAATCCACAAAGGATCAACCACAAATGAAAGATGCAATCACGTAGTAACATCTGACACGGCTTAGGTATATGCCCATACATATACCTAAGTCATCCATTCCCGTTCGGCTCCAACGTCCGAGCCCAAGAACAACCCAGTCCACACAGGAAAGAAAACGTATACCCACACAGGATAGCACAACATAATCCACAAAGGAGAGTAAACAGTAAATCCACACAGGATAGTTCAACACAATCCACGAAGGAGAGTAAACAGTAAATCCACACAGGAAAACTCAACAGATAACTCTCATAGGTATATGCCCATACATATACCGAAATTATCAGTCAACCCATCTCAATCAAGAGGAAACACAAGGATCAATGACTCAGCTAAAACCAGGATTTTTATTATCGAAACCATAACTGCTGAAGAGCCCCGTCTCTGAAGTGTACAGTGGTCCTGTCACGACTCCGAGGTACTGCTCACTAACCTAAGACTGCTGAGGTACTCCTCCTGTCGAGTACCGCGGGTCTGCTGCCAACTACCGGGCGCTCCGTCCGCTGAGGGTATGCTGCCAAATACCGGGCGCTCACCCAAATAGCCTACAGAGGTACTCCTCTAGTCGAGTACCGTGGGTCTGCTGCCAACTACCAGGCGCTCCGTCCGCCATGGGTCTGCTGCCGAATACCGGGCACTCCGTCCACTGGGCTAGTCGACTCACTGCAAGTCGAGTCGGTCGAGCAGTCTTCAGGTCTCAGCCGGCTACACGGTCTCCGTACTCTGTACGCTCTTCTCCAGTATCGTGGGTCTGCCGTTAAAACCAAGCGCACCACCTCTATCGAGTACCGCAGGTCTGCCGCTACAACCGAGCGCTCCACCGCAAAGGATATGCTGCCACAACCAAGCGCTCCACCGCCAAGGGTATGCTGCTACAACCAAGCGCTCCACCGCCAAGGGTATGCTTCTACAACCAAGCGCTCCACCGCCAAGGGTATGCTGCTACAACCAAGCGCTCCACCTATATCGAGTACCGCGGGTCTGCCGCTATAACCAAGCGCTCCACCGCTAAGGATATGCTGCTACAACCAAGCGCTCCACCGCCAAGGGTATTTTGCTACACCGCTAACTCGTCACTGGGAGGGTCCACTCCACGAGCTACGGGTTGATACTCCAAGTATCACGAAATCCCACTAAGAAGTATCTCAAAGGACCGCCTCGTCATAGGGGTCTCAACGCAACAGACGGCATTTCAAACGGAGGTCATGTCTGAAAGATATCAGCTTTTCTGTTTTAGGGGCCCGGTTGGATTTCTGGTACGATCCAACCCGGCCGAAATCCAACTGCGTCCAAAACTCGGGTGGAGTATGCCAAAAGTTTCGTATCGTCAAGAGGAACTCAACGCAACAGACGGCGCGTCAATTGGACGCCTGGTCTGAAAGTTATTAGCCTTTTCATCCCAGGGGCTCGGTTGGTTTTGGGAGCGAACCAATCCCGGCCATATATCAACTGTACACCGAACTCTCATAGGGTATACTCATAGGGACTGTTTCCCAACGAGATCACCAGCACCGCTGACGGTTCGTCAAATGGAGGCACGTAGCTCAAGTTACGGGCATTTGACCGAAAGCGGTCCGAAAAACGGGAGGGTCCGGGTCCGGGCCGACCCGGCCCGATCCCCCCTGGTCGACCCGACCCGGGTCCGACCCGGTTGGCCCGTCCCGGCCCGGCCAGGGCCGGTCCTGCTCGGCTCGGCCGAGCGGCCGAGCGGCCGATGCGGGGGGAGCCGCGGCCCCGCGTGACACCCCTGCGGCACCCGCGGGGTGTCGGCCAGACAGCCGGACGCGCCGCGTGACAACCCCGCGGCACCCACGGGGTGCCGCCCTTGACACCCGGGGGGCGCCGCGTGACAACCCCGCGACACCCGCGGGGTGCCGCCCTGGACACCCGGGCGCGCCGGACCCGCGCGGACGCGGGTCCACGGGCGCCGCCGCCTCCGGCCGCCGGCGCCGCCGCGCCGGCGACCCGCGCTGCCGTCGGCTTCCGCGGGCCGTCGGAGTCGCTCTGGTGGCCCATTTTCCTTCCCGTCTACGCCGTTGCTCCTCCCAGGACTCGTCTTTCACTGCGGAAACATCAAACATCCATTGCGGCACGTTCCGTCGTCGCCCGTCAAATCCGCACAAAACGAAGAACGGCGGAGGGTCGTCGGGCCGTGTTCGTTTGGCCCGCACCCTCCGCGTTAGAGATAATCAACGGAAGAAAATAAAATGTTCAACACATGAACCAACAATTTTAATAAAATAAAATTGTTTCTTTGATTCCGGTTCTTTAATTTTTAAAGAATGTTCACGAGAATATAAGGAGGGGTATTTCCAAAATATAAAATCCCTACCTCGCTGGACGTCGTGCGTGAGCATTCTTCGCGGAATTTGCTCGTCGCGGAAGGTGGAGATCGTCGCGTCGTCGCGGAAGGGTGTAGCGTCGTCGCGGAACATGGCGTTGAGTCGGCGAACTCAACGCACCATGAAACAGCAGATTTAATTTAATTAATTAAATCCATGTTTTGGTTAAGAACCACGAAGGAGATATAAAGGAAGGTCTGAGACTCTTACCTCAAGCAGTCGATCGAAGATTCGTCGCGGAGGAAGAGATGTCGCAGAAGAACGTTGTCGGCGTCGCGGATCACGGCATCGCGTCGTCGATTTCCGGGTTCGGCGTTCTTCGCGTTCTTCGCGTTCTTCGCGTTCTTCGCGTTCTTCGCGAAGGAGGATGAAGGTTCAAGGATCCTCTATCAACGAGTAATCCTCCAAAAGAAATTGGTTGGTCTTATTTTATTATTATGACAACACACGAAAAAGGGTAAGTAACGACCCATCAATTCGTTGAATTAATTCAACGAAAGAAACACCTCATTTAATTTACGAAATAAACCGCCCAATTAAATGTTCTGTTAAGAATTTAAAAACGCGTCAGTTGACTTTCATAATGACGGGTTTTTGCGGGTGCGTTACTTAGCGGAAAGAAACGACGGGGCTCGTGCGGGCCCCACCACACAAATATCCTACCGAGGGGGTAGGATATTTTCTGGATAGCATCCTATCCGGATCAACTCAGTTTAAGCCACTTTTAAGTGGCTTCAAGTGGCTTCCAAGTGGCTTAAGTGAAATAAAATAAAGTTGTCGAAAAATTATTTTATTTCTTAACTTTAAGCCTGAAAATTAAAAACCACACCCGAGAAAACGCAACTCCGGAAGAGGCGTTTCTAAGCGAATATCGGTGATGCGATTTCATCGGTGCCCTCAGAATTTGATTCCGGGCACCGGTTCAAAAGTTAGAAAAACTTGCTCGTCCGTTCACTAAACGTACCCGAGCCAAACTTCGGAAAATGATTCCGGGCACACCGGGCCTCGGAATCAGGCGCTGTCAGAAACTGCGTTCTTGTAAAATTCCCAAGAAAATTAAGAAAAAAAATTCCTTAAAATTTACGGGTCTTTACATAACCAATCCATCCCATGAATGAAATAAATTCCTATAATCACAATAAAAAAGTGGTCCCATTGGAAATGGTAACTTCCTAACTCAAGGGGGAAATCCTTACATTGGCATATTCCCTCTCACCGAACTCCCAATGGTGTATCTAGGGTCATTACACCATAGTAATACTATATTTCCAGCCAAAGGATTTCCCTGATAAATAATGATATAAAGGAGTATGAAGCACCTATATCAAATAGATTAGATAATATAGTGGAGGATACTAGAATAGTTCCTCACACATTAGATGGTCCAACAGCCTGATCCTTGGGTATCAGTTGTAATGCACGCAACTGAACTGATATGTGTCCCTATGCAAAAGTTGGACTACAATGATCAAAACTTCTATACCAGTGCAACTAGGGATCAAGAGTTTTTATAATTAAGCAATTATCTCCTCCTTATCCCATCTTTCTAGTGATACTCCAACTCCCCACCTGGCATAGTGTAAAAGAATTTACCCCTGAAGGTAGATCTGGTGTCAAACCTCTTCCACTAGAAGCTGATGGAAAAATCTAAAAGAATCTATAAAGATTCCCTATACAACCTCAAACCCAACAATCTAGGGGGTCTCTATCACACTGAGGATTTAGATTCCCGCATATTCCACACTGGTGACACACCACAAATCTATGATTATGGGTACTCTAGCTGCCACTGCCCAAACGAAAAACCTCGAGGGATCACTTCCTGCTACTGGAAGAACTATCGGACAATCACAACACTGATCCTCAATGCCTGAGACTATTGTCATCCCTCAATTTTTGCTTAATGATAAGATCCTAATTAAATATTTTAGAGAAGTTTGGTAGGAAAAATACATACACTTGATTACAGATGGCATACATGAGCCCATCCTTAAAGCGTCTAGCACGTGAAAGCTCATCACCAGCTAGAAGTAGTGTGAAGTGTTTCAAATCAGTGAAATGCACTGGATATTACATAACTGATATAGAATCCTAATCAATATTGATAAACTATCTAGATATAACATCTCTCAATGTTTGAGTAAATAACTGATCATAGAAATCAGTCTAGAAATCATCCCATACCATGCCCCAATAGCAACCAGCCTGGATAACTATATTCCACCATCACTTTGCTTAATCACAAATCATTTATGTAGAAATATTGGCCCTCTAATATAGAGGTATATCGAGATGCAAAAAAATATACAAGGTGTTCTCTATCCAAGACTCATTAATCTTTGGACCACTATCCACCAAGAATGTATAAGGATGATGCTATTGGAACTTCTAGGTCAAATCAACCATCGTAGGTGTAGGTCGTGTAGCTCCTTTCATGGACAACATCAGATGTTAGAAACTATCACGAATATCGGCATCAATTCCCATATTTGGTATAAATTTTGGTGCCTCAAGTGGAACATCTATAGATAATACTTGTATCTTAGAGCCCACTATGTATGGATCATGGTCATCGCCACCCTCCTAGCACATGACACGAGGATGTCATGGTGGAATTATTCTATAAATTCTAAGCACACACCTCATAAAAGGACTTGAGTATATATATATCAACACTATGAGAATTTGGACATAAGAAAAGGGATCACTACCCAGGGTATACTACCCCAACTACCCACTTAGAAGTCCATGTATTGTTAAGTTCGCAAGTATTAGTTTCAGGGATTCTATTAGATAAAGGGTCAATAATAACTTACCTCATCATTTATTGGGAACCATTTCTATTAATAAGTCAAGTTTTACTTTTAATTTTACATTTACTCATTTCCATATATCAAATTCGTATATAATGGATATCCATTCCTGTTGAATCAGGGCCCATACACCTTATCACAGGAAATGACACCCATTTAATTTTAATTTAATGGACTGGCTCAACAAATTACCAATTCCAACACATGAGGGCCCCTATCAACTCATGGATTGAAACCAACAATCAAAAAATTGCATCCAAAGAAAAGAAGAGACATATTATAACTACCACATCATTACAAAACAATCATAGGAATATCAAAAAATGAAAAATTTTAAATTCACCTATATGGAATTGCCATATGTATGACATAAAAATTCTAGGTGCCTATAATGATGCATGTGAAAATTCTATTTTCCCTCAAATCATCAGACCAAAGATAAAATGAAATTATCAATCAAAATAATAATTAATAACAACACATAACATTTGTGTCACCCAATGGTTAAATGATATCAATTGTAATAATAAAAACATGACAATAATTTTAATTCAGGAAACTCAACATTTTCCTCGAACATGGATTCATGGTTCCAAGCATGGCTTAAAACCAAGTTATAATCATTTATAATATCCAATATATTTTATTCAAATATTAAATTAATAAATGAACCCCTTAGATACTACTTTGGGACATCTCGAGCCCTGATACCACTCATAGTTGCCCTAATACTGGTAGGTCACATGGCCTCAAGTGCATCTCCCCAAATGCCAAAGGCTACCAACTAGTATCAAGGGACATGGGTGTGTATGTGGTGACACTATTACCTCATTACCAAAGTGTATCCTAGAATATAAGTATAATATAACAGGAGATAAGTTGAAGAATCAATGTAATAATAAACAGAATACATAGCAGAAGAAGACATGAATAATAATACAACAGATCAACTAGTAAACATATACAATACTCAAAAGATGATGATGATATATTTCATGTATCTAGAAATAAGGAAAACATGGATAAAAAGTATCCAAAAATTAATTCTATAAAAAGTATCAAAGAGGAATTCAAAGATAATCTCAGGCATCTTGAGCTCTCTCTTAGTCATCTTCTACTAGATCCATTCTAAGCAATCAAGAAATCAAGTGTCTGAAGTGATATGCTTCCTTTTATCAACACCTATATATGTATAGTCTTCTCAGATTCCAATGGCAGCCTGGATAGGGTTTGAGATAAATCTCATAAGTCCACCACCAATTATGACTATAACATCCTCTATGTGTAATATAAACTAAAATAGTGTACAAGAACGAATATATAAAAGTAAATTAGTACAATAATATAAATACCCAAGTTCCAGATTCAGACCACGGTTGGTGTCTAAACACATGCCTAGTTCTTTAATTAATTATTTCATTTTTATATAATTAAGTCTCATGAGGCATAGACAGCACTGACACCACCTTGGAATAGAAATAGTGAAGGTTCCATGATGTAACAAGGAAACTTGTATTGATCTTAATAATAAAATGGTTCCAAGGTAATAACCAAGGAATCCAAGACCTCAAGGGTCTCCAACTCAGTAAAAATACTAGCATGTTTAAGGGGTAAGAGTGTAATCCAACAAGAATCATTTGAGGCATTCCAAAATAGTGTGATCTAAACGATTCTAAGGAAAACATCCAAATTAAAATGGGTTAAGAGAATTATAGGAGAAAGAATGTAACCAAGAAACCTTGTATCTATAAAACCCATGTTGAATCCAAGGATTGTATCTGTGGAATCTTGTGATAGTAAAGGATAGATAATTTTTTTCATATCAGGCATCCACTAATAGATGAGGATTGGGTTCCAAGGTGGGTATCAACCAAGGCAACCAACCGTAAGTGCTGAAGTCATTCCCTCGAGAATCTAAGGCGACATCAAGTCAAACTACTACTATAATGATGTCAATGTTCATATGGAATTAGGAACCTTAAAATTAATTCATTTATTTAATCAATCCATGTAATACTCATATCATTTTATAAGTTTTATGGGTTAATCCTTTCCTTTCATTAGTGTGATAAGGCTAAGGGGGATGCAACAATTTATGTCATTTCATATTTAATTACTCGGTTCTCTCTTTTACCTTTCATAACATGTTAATATTGGGATAAGGAGGAGTAACCACATGAAATTTATATAATAAAAACTTGAAAAAGTGGTATAAATAATATATACATTTCAATTTACCATTTAACATTGATTAATCATGTTTAAGCACTAAACGTAGATGGTTAAAGTGGGAATCAAACATGGTACTATCCATTTATCCATTTATTCGTTTAATTAAACACTTACCTATAACAAGCTCAAGTCACAACTCACCAGAATAGGGGCACTAATAGGCTCTAAATCTACTAAAATCATAACTATGGAGACAACCTAATTGGGGTGGTTGATGTTTTGGACGTAACCACCAATAATGAATAACATATATGGAATGGGTCTAAGAACAAATATATAATGACTTAAAGAAATAAATATTAAATAAATAGGTTATTCTTGATAAAATTAATATTACCACATGAAAATTAATAAAATGACTAATCTTGAGGAGTGAGTTATAGACAACCTACCTTATACTCATACAACAATTCTTGTCCAATATTTTCCTCTGGTTTGTCCTATATTGAAATATATATAAGAAATAAACAATGAACTAAAAATAGGGAATAATATCATGTATCAAAATGGCATCAAAAATAGGAAGAATAAAGATGAAATAAGATAAAGGACTGAAGTAATTACTGGTATGCTTCCAATGAGATAGACGGATCTGAAATCAAAGTTCGAATAGAGAAGTGGTAGTAGAATCTAGCTTAGGGATCCATTGGTGCTTCATGAATAATAGAGGGATTATGTTGGGTTATATCCAAAAGAGGGACGCCCTACCTACATTTTTAAAGAAAATTCTTGAGCATTTACATTACATGTAAATGATTTACATGTTCTTTAAAGCTCAGGGTCTTTCCCCTAGGAAAACCATTTACACAATGTGAATATTTCTTTCCAGAACATTTAAAATTGTGTCATCAATACACATCATGTATTATAAATACATGTTATGTAATTGTCCTGTATCCAACCAACAAACCTCATATTCCCTTCTTCTCAAAAACAAACCAACTGGCCCACAACCCTTATTTTGGGATTTAACCAAAAATTAAAAGGATCTGTACTTGAGATAAAACCCGGGTTATTACAACATGTCTATATAATTTATATTGTTTTTGTAATATCCTTATTTATACTTATATGATTTCATATGGTCAATATTTATTAACATTAACATTCTTTACAAGTGTTTGAATGAAAAAGTTTTTAATATTTGTTGCATTAATCATATTCTATTTTTTAGAGTTTATATATAAAAGTGTGAAAAAGAATATTCTCTTTACATACTTTGCATGAATGAATTTTACCAATTTCTTAACTGTTTCTCTTTAAGAAACATCCAATATCTATCTTTATGGTTTTCTGAAGTAATTTCAATTCACATTACTGTATAAATTAATTTACTTTAAAATAAAATTTATCTAAAGTAATGGATATTTCTTCTTATTTTCCAAATAAATTTTATATTTCTCCTATAAAAGTTGTTTCCATCTATTTCAACATTATTTAATGTTTCTTGTGATTTAATGGGTAAGTTCTCTAATGATACCAACCATTTTTCTATATGAATTTATTTTAATATTTTTTGTGTTAATATTTATGAAATTCATTTATTTCACATGAATAAATCAAGAAATGAGTGGATTATGAATTATTTAAAGTTCAAATGGAATACATATGTATAGTTTATCATTAAAAGGGGTAGATTTTTTATATCCCCCAATGCATTAGGTATCGTTTTATATATAATATTATATTTATTTTTTGTGTGGAGGTGATTGTGAATTCATTTATTCACAATTTTGTACACGAACATGATTATAGATAGATTTTTCACAAGTTTGTGCATGAATATTGATTGTGGAAAGTATTAACAAGTTTGTGCATGTATATGATTTTAGAAAGCTACGTTTGTAAGCATGATGGTGGATATGATTATTTTTTGAATGGTTTAAAATGTTATGATTTATTATGCTTATGATTACTACACAATTATATGTAATACCATGCTCTTTTTTTTATTCTCTAAGTCTTATGATTATTGTCTCATATATTTACGTTATTACGCCATGGTATATGTATGATCCTTTGAGATCTTTTTTACTTCTATAATTCCTTATTTAAAAATCATATAATTCCATGTTTTTTTAGTTATATATTTCTCTCATGACTATTTTGTCTCATATGTTTATGATTTGACCCTTTATAAATCATTGATAAATTTTTTCCTAACTGATAATTTGATCTCACCATTCATTATGTTTCTAGTCTCTGGGTACTGAAAAATTGAATTAATTATGATTTTTATAGAATTATGGAATGTGAGAAAGATATTTGTTTGTTGTGTTAAATAAAAAATGTAAGAAACATTTATATAGTTATTCCTCAAAAACACTATACCTTTAGGTTCTGGAATTATGTGAATTTGTTATATGTAACGATTAAATTGATTAAATAATGTAAAATGTATGTTTTTAATTCTCAAATAATCTCACCAATTGTAAAATCATGTGAGTAATGTTTTAATTTTGGCATAAGAACTTTATGTGAGAGTCTAGGTCATCTAAGTAATTTATGAAAAGGGAGAAGCTAAATGTTGTAAAAGGTTTATAACGTGGATTATTTTCCATCATTGTGTATTTTAACTTGTATCATGATGATTTCTTACAAAAATTTTCAATTGATATCAAATAAATATGCTTAGATTTCATTTAAAAATAATATTATAATTGATGAATCTTAATGGAATATATTCCTTAATGGGTATTAGAAAAGATGAAAAGGCTTCTAGAATGAATAATTTCATGTGAATAAAAAAATTTATGCACAAAGAAAAATATGGCGCATAATAATCACTTTCTCATTATTTTTTTGATTATAAAAATCAGATTATTAAGGAGGATAGTTTTTTGAATTGGAAGGTAAAATGAAGGGGGAGAAACCTTCTGGAACTTTAATACTTTAGATTTTATCTATTAATTTGAATTCAGATGGTAAAATTACTTGCAAAATCTACATGATCATCACCTAGAAAGATATTTTAAAGTTAGTATCATTGGTTATGTAGTTTTAAGGAAAATTTTAATTTTAAGGTTAATCGCTCTTTCTTTCTATATCAAGAACGATATTGTGGATATAAATGATTACTTTGTGACTCATTAATTAAAAAATGTGTTACCACCCTTCTCTCAAGTTGATAAAGTTTTATAATAGGATATTAGATGAAAATTCAATAAAATCTTAAAAATTGAGATGACAAGAAATTACCATCTCCCTTGAAACATTGTATTTATCTTCAATAAGCGGTTAATGATATTATCTTTAATATTGAAATTGATATTATTGAATTAGGTAATAATGAAAAATAGAAAGGGATAAATTCAATTTTCCAAATGGATTATAAGGAATAGAGATCTATTTATTATATCTATTATCAATATGTAAATTAGGGATAAAGAAAATATGTTTTGGGTAATGTTAATGATCCTAATCAATGAATAGTTTAGAGGTGTGGTATATATCTTGGATTGTTTATGGATTACTTTTATTAAATCTTACTACCATTGGATATGTTGATTAAGATCCATTAATAATTTGCAAAGTCTGATTGAATCAAGAAATATTATATTATTTAATTATATATATTTGAAAAGGAGATATTTTTTCTTCTTAAAGTTTTGAATAAACATATTCAAGGATAGTGTCTTGTAAAAATATGGTATGATTATTGGGTTGAAATTTCAATATATTTGTAACAAATGTTGAAATGTTGGTGATTGATGTACTTTGCACTACACTTTTTTTCTGAAATTAAAGAATATTTAAGGTCTATGGAATTATGATAAGAGATTTATATATTTAAAGGGGAATTTTTAAGGGTTCATACATCCTAAATATTATAATTTTATAGTTGATATTGTAATGAATCAATGGAAAGTATTAATCTATGATGAGAGAACTATCTAAAACATGATACTATATGGATTTGATAAGATAGATATTAAAAATATTGAAGAATAATTGTGAATTAATAAGAAAAACTATGGAAAAGAGTGAGCAGTCATACCTATGTTATCAAGCATAGAGGATTTTGTATTAAATATAGAATATCATTTAGATGATAGTTGGAGAAGATTAAGTAAAAAACCAAAAAAAAAATTAGTTTGTAGAGTTTTATTGAAATATCTATTAAATGTACACCTTTTCTATTTGATGCCTTGGTATTTAGGTTCAGGAGTTATGTGACTGTTTATCATATTCCTAAATTCATTTAAGTTAATTTGAGTAGAATTGAAGTTATTGGAGATTCCCTAATAATGTTTAGAGATGTTCTTAGTTAATTTTTAAAAGTTCTATAATTTAAATTTGGATCTAAAATTGGAAAATTCATGGAATACATAAGTGTACTCTTGAATATTAATTACATAAAAAGACTTGTACAGATACAAACTGAGATACATATGAGTTAGCCTCAAAATCATTATGATACATAAGGTTTAATATGTAAGGGTTGATATGTGAGGGTTGATACAAAAGGGTATATATATATGATATATAAGGGTTGATCCACAGAAAAGATGATACATAAGGGTTGATTTGTACGGTATCTAAGAGTTTATATATTGTAATCAAAATATAAAAGAGTTTATACATAAGGGTCAATCATAAGTCTTAAATTATACATTATATTTTCTAAAGAATATTTAATGGTCAACACCCAATAAGTAATAGTCATATGCTCATACATTTGGTTGACATATGAGTTTTAATAAGATCTAAGGGGTATATTTAGAGTCTTTAAAGATGATACATAAGGGATAATAGTTAGAAATATTCGAGGTTTTTTTTATTCATACTAGGTGATATTATACTTTCCTTTGTTGATTTAAAAACCAAGGTCAAAGTGGTTGATCCATGATTCAAACCAAGTCAGGCGGATGAATTATTGAGAGGAACTATGTACAATTATTCTAGAATTTGAAATTTCATTAATTGAGCTAAAATATGGGTAAATTAGTGAAATATTATCATGATCATGTTGAATTGATAAATATAGGATATTAAAAGAATTCAGGGCATATATTTTTAATCTTGTTACATCTTTCAACATGCATCAATGTCTATAAATAGAGGATACCTATGTCAGAGTGTTTCTTCTAAAACATTAAAAAAATTAATGTGAGGGAATAGATATTGTATTTTACTAAACATATTTCGTATAAAGGAAGATAAACAAGATAAGTGAATAGTAATTTATATGTACTTTTACTATTCTAAACCCAATTAACATTGAATATAGTAGAGATGAAATAAGAATGAGAAGAATGAGAAAATTTTTAACCATTGATATCCGTATATTATAGAATCTTAAGAAGAATAAGAAGAAGTAAAAAAGGTGAGTTGAGGAAGGATGAAACTAATATTTCATAGATTAATATTTGGTGTGTTTAGACTCATGAAGAAGAATATTGAGTTTGTTTTGAGAGAGATACCTAAAATAAATACTTCTATAATTTGTAATCAATATCGAGACTCTCATCGATTCAGTTTCAAATGGGATTTAAGAACATATAATTCTCAAATATAATAAAGATTTGAGAGAAGTGGCATCAATATATATTATAACAGACTACCTACACTGTAATATTTTCCATGTTGGACCAAGCCCATATGGTTTTATTCTTCCAAGGATCTTCGGTCTAAGACACTACCCTAGAAAAGGTTTCGTGATAGAAGATACATCCACACCACATTATAAAATGATGTTTCATTTTATAACATCTCGAATGTGGGATGTGTATTTTGTCCCCCTAAAGGGGCTAGTGTCCTCGCTTGAAAACCATTCAGACTCTAAAATTAATACCATTCTTAACACCCCTTTATAAAGTATTATGAATAAATTTCCACTTTATAATGTGGTTCGGATACCTCATTCATCCTAACTCATTTTACAGGAGATATTTTTAGGTCTAAGATCCCTATAAGAATAAAATTGAGTGGGATTGTCCCAAATATGATGATATCATGGTGTGGGTGCCCTATTACAAATGGTATCAGAGTTCCTTCTTGTCATTTCAGTGTGTATGGGTAGTATGAGTATTAATAAAATCATTGGGACTTTAGAAGTAATCTGTGAGTATGTTTTTAATCACAAAAATTCATAAAATTGATTCAGTTATCATGGGTAGTCAGGATTTCAATGATTTTGGAATTTTTTTCATTATTATTGATTATTATGTATTAGTCATCCCTAGAATTTATGAGTTTCATTGAGAAATCCTCTATTTTTTGGGATGATAACCAAAGAGGAGTCGTTAGAGTATAGTTGGATCATATGGAGGACAATCAATCATAGGTTGATAACATTATTCTGAAACCATTTTAGAGGGACTTTTATGATTGGTGCATGGTTCATCAAACCAGGAGGCCAAGTTATTCGACGTTTTATATCCCATTTTCATTTTTTATTTAGACTTACCTTGATTGTACCCATTATTGGGGGTGATTTCAAGAGAGTTATTTGATGTGTTAATGATATAGATTAGAATTTTATTATATATATATATATATTATGTTTTTGTTTATGTGGTTGTTGTGAAAAATGGTTTTTCATGTAGAAAATGTGAAGTTAATAAAAAAAATGGTTTGAAATGAAGACTTATAGTTTAGATGCAAATGTGATTGGTTTTCATGAAATATTTTAAAAATTATTAATTTTATAATGAAATATATAAAATATTTGGGTTTAAAAACTAGTTTTTGGGTGATTTGAAAAAAAAATTTCCCTCTTAGAGTGTTTTAAATTGTGGATGGATTCAAAATATATATAGGAAGTGTTTCAAAAAAAATTTAAATGATGAAGTGTTTTCAAATGAAAATTTTATTATTGTAAAAGAGTTTTGGAATAAAGGGGACCTTGTAAATCTTGAGTGGGATTTTTGTTTTTAAAATAAGTTAGTTTTTTTTAAAGTTAGGATAAATGTTTTAAAATAAACTTTAGGAATTTCTGTTTTTTAATGAATTGGTGTGTTTTAAAATAGTTGGGTTTTTTTAGAGTCACATCTGTTTTAGGAAAAAAATTATTCCTTAAAAAATTGATGAATTCTAAAATAAAAAATGAAATTTTTTTCTTTTTTTTTTCTTGATAGATTTTTGATTTGGGGTTTTTCCCTCCATGTGGGTTGAGACTGGTTATTTTAGTCTTTAAAACATGAAAGGGTAGTAATCATGTTTCATGTTCTTTATATTATGCCTCCTATGAATGCTTAAACACAAGGTATAAATCTTGTCTCTTAGGATAAACTATAGGTTGTGCCCAATTTTAACTTGAGTGTTGAACCCTATGCACTTTATACTATTATTGTTGTGTTTTATTTACAGTTATTGAAGGTGGTTTCTAGGGACATCCTTAAAAACATCTATTTGAAAATCAGGGAGGATTAATTTTGGATGTGGTTTGAATTTGGGATAAGTTTTATATTAGATTATTTTCTTGAGGATCTAATATTGTTTAAGGTTTTTAGGTGACCTTTATTGGGTGTATCCCATGGGTTTTTTGAGGAATACAATCATGAAAATGGTAGTAATTTAAGGATATTTGTGACCTATTTATTGGTGATGATAATTATCATGTGTGAATGGTAAAAACAATGGGATGATGTTTGTTTGATGGATATAATATGAATCCCTTAGGTGAGAGATAGGGTAGTCGTGATGAGTGGTTGTTTATTGCATAGACCATGAGATTTAATAGTTTGGGATTTTCTTTTCAGGATCACAATGATTAGGTGTTTTGTGAGTTTGGTCCTGAACTTACCTCTATGTAGTTTCAGGACCTGAGGTTAGAACTATTCTATTCTATGATGGTTTATATTCACGATGTATTTTACTTCTTCCGATGTCTTAGGGATGTGTTTGACTAAAGAACCAATTTTTATTTACTTCTAGATATCATATTATAGGTTTTTCTCTCTTGAAGCATTTCATATGGTGGTTATTTGTGGTCATCTATGGATGATGGAATCTTATCATTTCCATTGATAATTAGGGAAAACAAGGTTGTTTTTATGATGTTCATTTTCTAGGGTTTTTTATACATTGTTCCACCATTTTAGTTTAATTTTAAATGCTGGGGAGACCTATGCTCGGTCTTTATCTTGTTAGGAATTTGAGTTATATGGTTGTGATATGGGTCAATATTGAGGACTCATTTTGTTATTTTTTAGGAGTTATTTTATGTGTGGTGTTTTATCTTCATATGAATCTTATTTATATTTTCTCCACCCTCACAAATCTTTTTCATGTGTTTACATTTTATCTTTTTATTGAATCTTATAGTATAACACAGTGGATCATGTAGGGACACTATGAGGGGGTGAATGGGTGTACCAAGATTTTATGGTGTTTATAATTTCTTTTAAATTAGACGCCCTTACACTAAAATATTGATCCTAATTAAGAAAAATGGATTTGATATATTCTCTAAAAAATCACATACACAAGTAATACAGATAATAAGAGAGACATTAGCACAATGATATTTGTACAAGGTTTGACCTTAATGTGTGATCCTACTCATTCTTATGATCATCCTATGATTTTTTATGAGATTTTATTATCACTATAATTTATAGTGATTTCAATTGTAGTACAATTAAAACACAAGTATCAGGAATTTATCATCCACTTATTGTATACAGTGATTTTTATACTGGAACCATTAGTTTTTCAATGGCATTTTTTATATCAGTACCGTATATTTTTCAAATATTCTTATCAATGAACCCCAGAAGAGGTTATCCCTTATTCTTTGGATTTAATTTTGTCAACTTATTCATCATGTTCCTAAATCGAGGTTCTTAGACTTCCACAGTATGAAAAATATCAATTTCTTATAGTTTGGCCTAGTACACTTCTTTAATAAGTAAAATAATCGAATTCTATTATGACTCATTGTATAATCAAAATTATCCACTTAAATATAATCAATAAACTATAGTTTGTCTAATTCCTCGAACCGTTGAATATATGGAAGATATTATTTCTAACTCAACTCGCAGTCTAAAATTAGTTAATCATTAATCTTCATTTGGTTTTATCCATGCAATATACTAATAATTTTATTTTACCATTTTATGCATGAATATTTCTTGTTATTCATTCATGGTTTTATATTTATGAAAATTTTATTACCGGAAAGGTCAAACCCAAATCTATCTAAAAATTGTTTTTCTATTCACATTACACAGTTTTTACCACCTCACTACCCTATTTCCAATAGAAAACTCACAGCACCATCTTTATAAAACTTCATGAAACCTCAGTTTATAAGCAAAAAACATCTACCTCAGAAAAATAATAAGTATTCATTTCCCTTTTATTACCTTCTTCTTCACATGATAGGGAGAATTTTATCCCACTATCTTCTTCTCCTTTGTAAATATACAGATCTCACAAACTCTCTTATTCTAAAAAGGTATAGCATGGGCTCTCTATTCTTATAGAAATTTGAAAATTCTCTCAATATGTCAGAAAAATAGAAATTGACCTAGGTATTAGTATTTATAGAGGATGATTCTCCACCTTTGATCCAAAAATAATGTTGATTTAAATCATCCCTTAAAATTTCATTATAATTAAAAATATTCATGCACTGAAAGACACTATATATATCATCTCATGATATATCAAAAAACAGGGTACCATAAGTTTGTTGACTAGTATATGGCATTGTGTAATTCATGATTTCATAGTCATATCACCAAATGAACTCACTTTTTGTGACATGAAATGACCCAATCTAGGGATTGATCTTCAACTACTCTAAGCCCTCCTCCATAGGTTTGGTGGTGGATATTCGTGCTAAATGTAAAACTAACTCAACGAGGCATTTTCCTAAGTATATGTATGAACACACACATCCATTTCAATGTAAAAGTGTAGAGGGAAAGAGTAAAATATGAAACACTACTATAAAGTAAACCAATCATTAATAACCCCTAGGGTGTACAATAGTACTATAGTAAAAACTAAAAAGTAAATGGGAAAAATACATGCCCAACTAGAAGTATGTACCAAACTGAAAAATCTGGAAAACAAAACTATTGATAGGGCCCAACACTTGAATCACAATCTACGACCACCATACACGGTCCAAAGAACCCAGTATCACTAGGATCCTTTTTATTTATGGTTAAACTATCCTTCATCTGCATAAGACAAGACACATTCGGGAAAATCCCATGTAGGGGTGAGGGTATAAATACCCAATAAGACACCCCAAAAACTAAAGGGGAGCAGTAAGAGATAAAATATGAAATAATTGACAATATTTGAAAGATATAGTCAAAGAAAATAAATTAACCCAATGAACGGTGAATGTAACCTCACCCAAGAATAAGGGGATAAACACAGTGAGTATATGAACTACCTGTCGATTCTTTTCCACCTATAGTAAGAGAGTAGACTCAAACAACCACAAGTATCTAAACACCGAAAGCATGTGGCATACCCCACGTGTATTCACCTATTCTCAAAGGAGAGTAACCAAATACAAGGTGTTGATGTATAACAATATATATATATATATATATATATAATCAATCAAATAATATCAAATGATAGAGTAAGATGATCTTCATCTCACCGCTTAGCCCAAGAATAAGAGTAACCTACAGTTCTAAAAGTCCATCAACGATGCCTAGCATCTCATGCATCTACCAAGAAGTAACTCAACAAGTCAATCCACACCTCTTCATTTTTACACATAGTAGAGGGTCCAAAACTAAATTATAGGACCCACACCATATAATTTCAATAGGTTTTCACTCAGAAGTATCTATAGAGGACTTGTTCCCATACAGATGGTGGGTTCCACTCTTGTGTCATAAGGACTCACGCCCTATGCTGATAGGGGGTCCACTAAGTAAGGTAAAGGACCGAATTTTATTCTTATTTGGGTTCCACTATAAAGTTCAAGGACTCGTACCCTATTCTGTTAGGGGGGTTCAACTCCAGTCCTCAAGGACCTACTCCCAATCTGATAGGGGTTGCACTTGGTAGTCAAGGACACATGCCCAGGTACAATAGCGGGTTACACTCTGGTCATCAAGGAACTACGTCCTACCTAGTAGGGGTTCTAATCAGAAGGTATCTATATAGAACTCATGACCATGATGATATGGGGTTCCACTATAAATTTCAAGGACTCCACTACCCATCTCCACTAGAGGGTACAACTCGGTAGTCTCTGGTGATTTGTCTTGATCACTTCTGGTGTCAAGTTTCACCTTAGAGAGAACAGTGCCTATAAAATTTCACATCATATATCAAAATCCATAATATAGGTAACCATCACATTATATGTAGAAAAACATTCAGAATAGGCTACTCAAAATACAAAATTTGAATATAAATGAAGGAGATACATAACATTGAAGATTCTTCAAAAGAGTACAAGGGGTACACAGCATGTGAGGGGTCCCATAGAGAATGTATTCCTACTCCACTACCTAGCCATGTCCCTATATGGAACATATATCCCATCCAATATAGTAATACACATCGTGTAGGTGGACTACATCATTTTTCCATGCTGATCGGGATCAATCTATGTCTTGTTGGCCATGTTTGTGTACTGGACCTCGTGTCTATATACTAGAGTACACGGTTGTGTTCCTGGCCGTGTACTTCCAAATAGGTACCTACCCATGTGATCCTCCACATGGGTTTTATAATCGTGGAAGGGGTAAATGGTGTGTAAGAAGGCTCCTCATCATTCTATACTTAACTTTTTAGAAACCCAAGATACTGCCACTAAGGGGGTTATATGCCCTGTGTTCATCCTTGTTAAAGGCATGTAGTTAGGTTTTTCACAATTTTTTAAAATGTTCAGACACTCTTTTGGAACTTTGAATCAAGTATAAATTCCTAATATATGGTTTTATCTCTTTTTGAAAAAGTTAGATCTACCAAAAATTGTAGTTTTCATCCATTTTTCATTGGGAATCAGCTACTCGTGGTTTTTCGGAGTTCATTATTCATTCTACATGTCACCAAGGCTTCCCCCCTTTATTTTTTGATTTCGAATAACTAAAACAAACATTTTTTCCTTGAAAAGATCCTAGATATAACCATAATTCATTGATCCATGATTTTTTTCTTGATTTTTCACAGTTCCGGGGGTCTGATTGGGCCCGACACCGTCCGGAAAAGTTGAAACGGGAACACAAGGTCTAACTGGTGAAGAACAAGAGGAAAATAATTGTGAAAATTACAAAACCAAAGGTTTATGAATCTCTGGTCGAGATTTCTTGGCCAACAATCAAAAATGAGCATCCATGGTTAGAAAACAAATGAATATAAATTAGGATTTCAATACACCATCTCATGTAATTGGGCACAATTGGCATAGATCCAAGAACAAGGATGAATCTTCTCAAAAAAATTAATAAAAGGGTTTAAATCACTAATGGAAAAGTTTTATCTAGAAATTGAATCATTCATTGTCAAAGAATGCACTCACTAATGATTGGAAGATGTCATTTCATTCACTACGTCCTGATCTAATCTATTCAAGTGTTTCATCATCGTCCCATGAGATTCTCCAAATAAGGATGAAGGAAGAGCTCTAGAATTTTCCCACGTTTTATAGGCTAACTCTAGATAATTTAACCTAGTATTAATCGTATATATCATTTATCTATTCTAAATTAATTAATTAATTGATTTAACAATTAATTAACTTACTTAGCGTACCTCCTATGAGAAAGGATTCTGAATACCCCCCACCAACCAATTTTATGTCACCACTAGGTTAAACACCATTTTCCATACTCAATCATGGTATCATATCTCAAATATTAGATTCTATTTAAGATTTATTCAATTTTATTTATGAATTTGAGTGTGAACAATATAAAATGTATTTAATATTTTTTAAAAATTAATTCTGAGTACACCGGGCCTTGAAATCACATGTCATCTTAGTGCCTATATCTATAAATCTATCTACATATATATATATATTTCAAAGCAATAAAAATAAAAAAAAACTAGGTATCAACTTCATTAACCCCTTCAATATTTTCATCCCTGAAAAGAAAAACTTAACAAACAAGCATGGGATACTGAGCCCTCACTTGGCTCTCCCACTCCCAAGAACTCTCATGAAAGTTTTTATACTGCTATGGCACGCAACCCAAGGTAATTATACGTCTATGAAGGTTACTCTACTTTTGATACTCAATCACCACTAGTGCTTCACAATGATTGATCCATTATCAATTTCTTTATCACCCTAGTTAATAATATGTGTCGGATCAGGCATATGTCTCTTTAGTTATGACACGTAGAAGATGTCGTGCACTCGCTCTAGTTTTGGGGGTAGGGTGAGGCGGTAAGAAAACTCTCCAACCCTCACTAAAATCTCAAACGGCATGATGAACCTCGGGGATAGCTTGCCTCCCTTTTTTAACCATCCTAATCTGAATCGTGGGGAGACACACAAGAAAATTTTGTCTCCCTGTTCGAACTCCAAGGCCCTATGATAGATATTTTCATAAGATTTATGTATTATATGGGCCATTATCATCTTCTCATGGATGACCTGGACTTTCTCCATCGTCACCTGCACCATCTCAGGACCCATAAGAGATGTATCACCAATCTATGTCCAGCATAATGCTGACCTAAAGTTTCTCCCATACTGGGCCTCAAAGTGTGTCATTACAATGGTAGAGTGGTATTTTTTGTTTCACACAAACTATACCAAGGGAATTTGATCCTTCCAGCTCCGTAAAAATTCTAGCATGCAATCTCTTAACATATCATTTAACACCTAGACAGTGTGCTTGGTATTCCCATCATTCTAGGGGTGAAAGGATATACTCATCCTCATATGGGTATAAAAATTCTCATGTAGGCCTCTCCATAGTTCTAACATAAATCATGCATCATGATTAGAGACATTCATTTAGGGAACCGAATAAAGGCGAACGATTTCTCGTATGTGTTTCTGTTCCAAAATATCCACAAAACTCTACTCTCTAAAATCAATGAAGTGCAATAACTTCATTATTAGGTCAAATATCACCCAAATGTAATCATGTATATTCATTATGTGCAGAATACCTATGAAAAAATCCATGTATATGTTGTCCCAATTCCACTCTAGGATCTCGCGGGGTTGCAACAAACCAACTAGAACATGGTACTAAGATTTCACCTGCTAATAAGTGAGGCACTAAGATATGAAATCATCTACACTTAAACTCATTAAACCCCAAAAAAATTGTCACTAAAGGTATTTTTACATCTTCCTCATTTTGGGATATACAGTTATGGTAGAAGTGTATAACTCTCACATCACCACCTCCCGCATCGTGATTGGGACCAGCGTCTATCCTTGGAAAAGGTTCGAGTGATTCCATACTTCAGAATATCCATCTAGGGAGTCTCCTATTGACATATGATCATTTAATACCTCACATTTGATGTTTCCCAATTTGGAATCTCTCATGTTCTCTAGAAGTGGATGAGTCAATACCATCGACTGTAAAAAAGGTGTACCCTCCTGCTCCACAAGGGTCACCTGCATTGAGGCCAACTACTCTAAAGCCTCATCCACCAAGAGAGAATGGGACTTAATAGTAAGGGAATATGATACAATTTTTTCCTTCCCTAGATTATAAACTATATTGAAGTTATAGTCCTATAGGAACTCCAACCAATTCCATTGTCTCAGGTTAAAGTCTCTCTATAAGAAGATAAACCTCAGACTCTGATGGCCTAAGTAAACCACAAGGTACTCCCTCGAAAGTATTTCATTTTCATCCATAAGGATATGACTATCGTCGCCACATATAGCTCTTGATTCACATAGTTCTACTCATGGGGTCTCCAATAACTTGACCCTTATGTGATAACTGTATGCTGCTACATCAACACACAACTGAGCCCAACTCTTGAGGAATCGCAATACACTACAAACTCCATGCCAGCCTCTAGTAGTCTCAATATTGTAGCACCATTCAGACTCTACCTCAGCTCCTCAAAGGCCCTTTTTATCTACTTAGACTAGGTAAAATGTTTCTACTTTCATGTCAGGGTGGTCAAGGGGGATATGATTTTGTAGAATTCTACCTAAAACCTCTTGTATCACCCCTCCAATCCAAGACATCTCTCCTCCTATGACAAATGTTTAGGTGGAAAACAACAAAGAACTAAATCAATCTTAGCCGGGTCCATGGATAAACCATTCTTTGAAACGAAATTTCATAGAAATTGATCCTCATTAATCTAAAACTAGAACTTTTATATATTTACATAAAATTGTTTCTCTCGAAGAGAATCTCTGATTATCCTCTAGTGAGAAGCATGCTCCTCCTCTAAGGCAGAGTAGAGGAGTATGCAACTGATGAATACTACAAAAAATAGGTCCAATTATTGTTGGAAGACCTGGTTTAGAACATACATAAACACGAAGGGGTTATTCATCACACCAAAGGGAGTTACTAGAAACTCACAGTGTCTATAGTGACATTGAAATTCCAAATTTGGAATATCATCCTCGTAAACCCTCAACTAAAGGTCGCCAGACCTAAGATTGATCTTTTAGAACCATCTCACACCTCGCAAATACAAAAAGCGGACATCAGTCCTTGGAAAGGGGTACTTTTTCTTTATCATGGACTATTTTAAGAGATGATAACCCATGAAAATCCACAAGCATCGTTCCTACTTTTTAATGAAAAACACCATAGATTCCTCAGGGACACACTAGGTCTGATGAAAGCTTTCTATCAAAGTTCCTCCAACTACAATCATAGATCCTTGAGCTCAGTAGGGTCCATATGATATTCCACTAAAGATATCAGAGTGGTGTCAGGATGCAATTCAAGGAAAAAAAATCAATCTTTCACCTTAGAGGTAGTCTTGGAACATCCACAGGGAATACATACATGTAATCCTTCAAAACTGAAGGAACCCAGATGCCAGAAGATCCTTATACACTAAGGGATATACTCTCCAACTGATAGGTTATGGGATGTAGCCTCCTACTCAAAAATTTCAATCATCCCACCATGAGATCTCTCTCGCTAAAAAAGTATAATTTCATCCCACTAGTGCATAGGTACTGGACTTTCATACGGTGACATTAAATCTAGGATTGAACCATGTACAAAACATTCATACAAAATATGACATCATAAGGTTCCATCATGATGACTAGAAGGTACCACGTGAAACACTTTCCGCCAAATAATAGATCACACTTATGGTAGATAAAAGATCAATAATAAGTGTTCCTTCTGACAGAAATATCTCTGTCACCAGTGCTCTCTCCAACACCCCAGTATATGTGGGGATGAAAAGGGGCACAATGATAGATCAGATCTATCTGCGGAGTCCCACATAAAACGTTTTTCCTCTGAATTATCCATCCCAGATCACGTCAATAGATTACTGTGTAAGGTTTGTGAACCTTTTTGTGTACTCATCCCCCGTCATACCTCCCTAATATAGTTCCAAAATCTCAGGGATCTAGACTTAGTGTAAGAAGGATGGGTTTTACTCATCATAGAATAGATGTTGGAATTTGGTCCATGAGATTGTCTACTAATCGTTCATATGTGTAACAAGGCTCCAGCATTTCCTAACTTCTCCATGGAATAGTCTACCTAACAACCAAACCACTAGATCCATCAAGGTCCAAACAAGCCTAAATATTTAGACCACTAACACTAGAAAATCCTATACTACCTAAGGATCTAGATTTCCATGGAACCTCAGCGTCCTCTAGCGCTAGAAATCGCAAAGTGCACTCAGACTAAGCACATCCTCATCCTACTCAACTAGGTTGATCTTCCACTCTACAGGATGAGGTTCTACTACTTTCCTACTTGGATGAATGGTTTCATGGGATAGAACTTGAACTAAGGCATCTTCTCTCATCATATCATCATCATAAACCCAAACTGGTATACTAGATGTCTTTCTTCATAGAGGCATCCTAATATTTATCAAGACATATTATGGTCAAATGAGAATATATATATATATCTCAAAAAATGGAAAGATGACTCAAGAAGGATAGTCAAAGACTCAATCCTTTATTATGCATGTACCATTTATATTTGTAACAAATTTCTCAGAATTCCATGTTGACAAGTAGGTATTCAGGGTCTTGTTAGAGGTATATGTCATCCGCCTACACCATCACTAGACTCTCTGGCCTCATATCTGCACTTGAGATACTTTGATAGAGTTTCCCTAAACCCAACCAAATTCTCTTAAGGGGGATAGTCCAATCAACGTCCTAAGGAATGAACTTTCTCAGATACGAGTCTTTCATGACTCGACCCAAGCTGGGGCATGAGGCACAACTAACCCAATCCCACCTTAATAGAACAGTGGGTATTAACTAGTGAAAAATGCATAACTAACTTGGGGAGGCCTTTTCCAAATTAACTATATGCACACACACAGCCATCTCGATGAAAAAATGAATAGAGAAAGAGTAAAATATGCAACACTGCTATAATTTAAACCAATCATGCATAACCTATAGGGTGTATAAGATTAAAACTATAAAAGAAAAAATTAAAGGGGAAAATACAATCCCAAATAGAATTATGTTACAACCTAAAAAAAGTAGAAATGAAAACTTTTAAGAGAGCATAGATCCTAAATCCCAAGCTACAAACACCATAAGCGTTCCAAAGCACCCAATATCCCTAAGGTCCTTTGTAGTCACAACCAACCTACTCTTTGTCTGAATAAAACACAACACATTTGAAAAGATACAATGTAGGGAAAAGTATATACATACCTAGTAAGATGCCCTAAAAGATTAAGGGGGATTGGTAAAAGATAAAAAAAGAAAATAAATATAATTGGTGAAAGATACAGTCACAGAGAAAAACACAACATAGCCAAGAGTTAAAGTAACCTCATCCAAGCATAATGGTATCAACACGATGAGTAAATGAATTAATCATTGAGTCTTCACCACCTATAGAAGGATAGTACACTCATCCAACCATGATATGATAAACATGGAAATCACATGGAATACACCTCAAGTCTTCGCATCGCATAGAAAGAGAGTAAAAAAAATCCAAGGTGTAGATATAAATGAATATATATATATTCTTATTTAAATAATCCCAAAAAATATAGTAAGGGAATATCCATATCACTAGTCATCCCAAGAAGAAGAGTAGCCAACAATTGCAAAAGTTCATCAATGATTCCTATCATCAGAAGCCTCTAACCAGAAGTAATCGTCCAAGTAAAGCCATGCCTCATCACTATTCAGCATAGTCGAGGGCCCAAAAACATAAATCAGAAGACCCACACTAAATTAAATCAAGGGATTCAACTTTTAAGTATCGGTAGAGGACGGACACCCATGTTGATGGGGTGTTCCACTCTAGTGTCATGAGGAACCGCGCCTTATGCTAATAGGGGTTCCACTCGGTATGGTAGAGGATCTATTCCCAAGTCGATGGGGGGTTCCAATCTAAAGGTTGAGGAACTATGACTTGGTGTTTCATATGAATTCCACTCTACTCATTGAGGACCTACACCTTATCCAATAGGGGGTTCCACTCAGATGTTGAGGACTCGTGCCCTAGTACAGTAGGGGGATTCAATCTAGTAATCGAGGACCCATGGCATACCAGGTAAGGGATTCCACTCAAAAGGTAGCTATATAGAAGCCTTCAAAATGATGATGGGGTGTTTAACTCTAAAGTTCAAGGAATCCACTATCCATCTCCACTGGAGGGTACAACTCGAAAGTATTTGGTGATTCTTTCTAGTCACTGACGGCGTCGGGCATCACTTCAGTAATATTTTTTCCCATAATATTTCACATAATATCTTAAAATCCAAAACTAAGGGCAATATAGAATAATATGTGGGAAAATAGTCATAATATGCTACTCGTGGGCCAAAATCTGAGATCAAATGAAGGAAATACATAACATTAAAGTTTCATCAAAAGAGTTCAATGGGTACATGGTGTGAGACGGGACCCACACTATGTGTCGTCCCACACAATAGCTTGGACGTTTCCCTAGAAATCACAAAACTACCATCCCGTGTATTATTAAACACTATTTAGGTGGACTACATGGTGTGTCTGGGCTAACCCGGATCGAGTAGTGTTCTTTTTTCCGTGTTTGTGTACTAAACCTTGTGTCTATGTACAAGAGTGCATGTTTGTATTCCTAGACATGTAATTACACATGGGCTCTTTCTAGTGTGATATTCTACATGTTTTTTAAAACATAGGAAATGGTACCTGGCTTGTAGGAACACTAGACCCCATGTCATCCTTATTTTTTCAAAACCCAAGTGGTCGCTCCGGAGGGGGCTACATGCCATGTATTCAAACTTCTACATGGTGTGTATTTGGGTTTTTCACATTTTTTCCAGAACTTAATATCTACTTTGCCTTTGAATCTAGTATCACTACTTGACATATAGAGCTCTCTCTGGCCGAAAAAGGTCGATCTAGCCGAAAATCACAGTTACCAACCATTGTTCACTAGGAGTCATCCTATGGTGGTTCATCAGGGTTCATCTTTCGACATAAACATTGCTAAATCATCCTTCATTGATACCTTGATATCAAGTCACCTAATCAACCATCTCTGCATTGAAATTGTTTCATATTTGTCCATGATTTATTGATATGTGTTTTTTTTCTGAATCAGTCACGTTTTTGGGGGTCCGATTGATCTCGGTACCGCCCGACAAAGTCGAACTGGGACCGAAGGGTCCAAACATTGAGGAATACAAATAAAACAAGGGACAAAATCACAAAACCAATGGTTTAAAAATCATTTTCTAAGAGTTCTAGGATAACGATCAATAAGTTTCATCTATGGTTAGAAAACAATTGAAAATAAATAAAGATTTCAATACACAGGCACATGCAATTGGCCACAATTGGCATAGATCCAAGGACAATGATGGATCTTCTCAAAAAAATTAATCAAAGTGCATGAATAAACAATTAATGATTTCTACCAAGATATTGGATCATTTTTCATTGAATAATATGATCACCAATGATTAGAATATGTCCTTACGTTCTATGAATCCTAGTCTGATCTGATCCAGTATTTTGTCATCATATGATGAGATTCATTGATGGAAAATAAAGGAAGAGATCTGGAGTTATATCATTGTTTATGAAGAAAATCCTAGAAAATTCACCCCAATACTAATCTTATAGATCATTTTGCTGCATCAAAATGAATTTATTAATTAATTTAATAATTAATTAACTCACTGAATGTATTTTCAGTGAGTAAGGAGTCTGAAATCCCTATGTCGACCCATTTTATGTTGTCCCTAGGGTAACAACAATCTTCTAGACTCAACTGTGTTCTCATATTTCCAATCCAAGATTTAATTTAATATTTATTCTATTTTATTTAATAAGTTTCACACTTGGAATAAAAAATTAATTTAATATTTTTATAAAAATTAATTTCATGCACACCAGGCCACCTAATCACATTCTATCTCATTTCCTAGCTCTAGAAATATATATATTAAAATATTTCAAATAATTACAAGGAAAAAATGGGGTCCCTATATGGAGGCCTTTCATACTGTCTTCACATAGAATATACAGTACATGTACTTTCCCACTTAGTGAAACACTTACATGCATATAGGTGAAGTTGCATGCATGTATTGAACTCATGTAATTCATCATGTACTATATTCTTTGTTTATTTACTAACCATATACAACATTCATTATTTATTTCATACTAAATATGAAATTATACCTCGCCATAAATAGACCTCATGGAAATGCATACTGGCCTCACAGACTATTCATGCACTATATACTCTCCTTATCACACACCAACCTTATAGACTACCCATACACAATATACTCCATCAATTGTGTACTAACCTCATGGTATTACAAAAATATTTCCTTTATGCTAATCTGGTAACCTCATTATCTGATTCCATCCATGGAAAAACATTGTGCTAATCTATACCAACCTCGCAACCAACCTCATCATATATTTTCCTCTCATGAACCATGCACCATCGATGTATCATTGTAAACTAAGTATGTGTAAATATTTAAACTACAAAAAATTCACCATTTAATAGTGGTTTGTTAGCTTCAGTTTAAAAAAACTCCACTAAAAATTGATAAAATTCAGCATCGGCTTTTTATAAACTACTACTAATTTTTTCATTTCTTTAAAAAAGAACTTCTACCCCAATCCCCCCCCCCCCTCTCCCCCGAGCCCTCACCATTTCTCTCCTTTCCCCCTTGCCACCACTCCCAAACCAAGGTCATCACTGCTCGCCAACCTACCTCACTGCCACTCTATGAACGAGATCACAGACACTCCCCTTTCCCCATTATCGCCACTCACGACTGAGCCCTCATTTCAACTCCCCAAGACCTCATTGCCGATGCTCCCCAATCCCCCTTAATCCCCCACTACTCCTCCATGAGCTTCTATTCCCTAAGACCCCGACCCTTCATATTTTCCTCCCATACCTCTCACCGCCCCTCCTAGACTCCTTTTCACTTCTAACCTTTCCCTTTTCTTCCTTTCTTTCAATCCATTGATCCCTCTATGTTGATCCACCAAGCCCTCACTACCACTCTTGAGCCATTTTACTCAACATAATGGTCTCCATTGACTCCCTTTCCCCCTTTACAACCATCATCCTCTACTAGAACACTACTTCATCATCCCCCTTTATAAGTTTACAGATTTATTTGATAGTTTGTTAATTTCATACTATCACATCCATTTTACATTTTCAATTCATTAAACATACTTATAAACAAGCTATAATTTTTTGATGGATTATATATATTCAAATTAAAATCAAATAAAAAGGATGTTGTTCAAAAATAGAATCATATTAATCCACATAAATATTTTTTTATTCCAGATATCAAATAAATTAGTAAATGTTTTTTAAATAAAATAATATTTTTTATTTGTTTTAATTTTCATTAGTTAATTGTATGAATTTGGTGATATATGGATAAGAGCAAGATCATATTACTAAGAACCACACCTTAGATTACTATGGGTTTGGGGGAGGTTTTAGTTATAGAAATTTTTGATTGATCCATTCATGGGAAAATAAGATGTACATTCCCCAAATGTAAATTTAGAAGATGGTTGAAGATACATAATGTTTATGAACACTTGATATTGAATCAATTATCTTTTCAATATTTTTTTTGGATTTTTCATAGAGAATTGAACATTACAGAAAGATTGATAATCGATGTCGGTCAACAAAATGGGCTCCCAACTTCATAAATAGTGGATAATAAAATGTAAAACCTTGTAAATGATGCTTTTGGCATTTCAAGTAAAAAACTTCAACATAAAAACATATCAAAACAACCGGTTGAGGGTGATAAAAATAGTAACATGAAAAATGATATTTTTTTATGACAGGATAACCAGATCAAGATCATAACATATCATTGGATCCTCCTATTGATTCTATAGAATATAATGTAAAATATAACTTCACTGATAAAATGAATGTGTTTCATGATTTATTTGAGGAGATAAATCAAGGTTTATGTGGTGTATGTCTAAAATATTAAAAACATTCTTTATACTAAAGTTATACCATATCAAATTCCAATGAGGAAATAAAAATAAGGTGATGTCTTTGATATTGGAATTATTTTGTGATTCATTTCCTAAATCTATGATCCCTAAGTCCATTTATCATATGAAAAAGTATTTAACAAGATTGGTTGGGATTATAAAACATTCTTGTCCCAATGATTGTATATAGTATTTGGGAGGGGATTAAATTAGAAATGATTGAAAAAAATGTTCTTCTTTTATATAAAATTAAATGGGTGATGTTAGAAGTATGAATCAACATGATACTATGAATAAGAAGGAAAATAAAACACCCAAAAAGGAGTTACATTACTTCCATTTAAAACCAAGATTGTAAAGATTATTTATGTCATCAAAAATCACTGATCACATGAATTGGCATTCTATAGATTATAAATATGATGTATTAATGTGACATCTAATAAATTCAAAATTTTTGAAGTCATTTGATTCATTACGTCCATTTTTATTATCAAATATTTGGAATGTTTGAATGGGATTGGATACTGATGGATTCAACCCATTTAGGAATTGAAGTACTAGTTATAGCATTTGGTTAGTTGTTTTGATCCTTATATTCTAACTTCATGGATGTGTATAAAACAAACATCTTTCATAATTTTGATGATTATTCTTGTAAAAAATGCCTAGAAATGACATTGATATATAATTTCATCCTTTTATTAAATAATACAAAATTTATTGAGCACGGCGTTGAGATACATGTAAATTTACTAAAACAATGCTCAAAATTCAAACTTATCTATTATTGTAAATTAGTGACTTCCCTATACATGGGAACACATCTGGTTGAAACACATACATGGGTTTGGATTATCCTATTTGTAACCTTTATTTTGACCCCAAACAAATAAATTATAATAAAAAATGGTGCTTCTTATGTCATCACATATTTCTTGATGCATCTCATAGATTTCGATTGAATAAGTCAAAATTAAATGGGTCTATTAATTATAGACCACCTCCAAAGTTATTGAATGGTTCTGAAATATTGGAAAGACTACTAAATTCAGAAATATAATTTGGGAAGATGCATCATTTAAATTATAATAGGAAATTAGTTTTAAGTGCATTATCAATTAAAACTGAAATGAAACAATGGAATAAATTATATTTTTTAACCTTCCATATTGAGAAGTTAATTTGTTGCATCATAATCTTGATGTTATACATATTGAGAATAATTTCTAGGAAAATTTCATCTTCATGTCACTTAATGATATTGGAAAATAAATGGACCACCTCAATACTTGGTAGGACTTATAAACAATGAATATAAAGCATGATCAATGTTCATATGATAATGGAAAGTATGATTCAGAAATTTTTAAAATAAAAAATAGATATAAATAAACATTCCTTAAAATTTTAAAACACTTGAATGTATCTTATGGATATTTAAGTAACATCTAGATCTTTTTCAACTTAAACAATAATAATTTACATGGATTATAAATTTATGATTCAAATATTTTGTTACAAAAGTTATTACCATATAAATTTTCATATATACATATATCTGTTTATCCAAGCACATATTCTCCGTTCTATGAGGGAACATGCGCAAGGAGGATATGTATATATATATGCCTACCCATGTATATACATATAGGTGTTTGTTGAAAACCATCCAAACTCACACTAAGATGAACACAACATAATACAACAATAAAAAGGAATATAATAATCATAAAAGGCTTTAAATAAAACTAAATTAAACAAGGAAGCAAAACAAACCTCACCTCAAATGGTGACCAATGAACCGAGACAAACTGAAATTACAAATCACCAAAAAATGCACTACAAGATAATAACTAAAAACCTAAAAGCACATAAAGATATTAAAATCAATACATTGAACCAATTATATCAAAATTGAACCTAACAGAACATGAAACACTAACCCAGAATTCTACCCAAAGGAAGAAACTGAACACCGAAGTAGATTGTGCAAGGGGAAGAGGTGTGCTGGCCAGGGTCGCAGTTGAGAAGGAGGGGTCGGTTGGTTCGCGTGTGTCAGAGAGGATAATAGTGGTTCGGTCATGCAACAAGGGGGTTAACCAGGGGTTTTGGCTAAGATAGAGGGGAGGTACAAGGGGAAGCTATGTGGTACGAGGTAGGTCAAGGAGTCTAAGTGAGGTCGCACAGACATGTGGCTTTGCCGGAATGAGATTTCGATCAAGGGTGCAGCCAAGGTAGGGTGGCGTGAAAATAAAGGGTTTGTGGGGGGGGGGGTACAGCGTGATGGTAGTGGGGGTGAGGGTAGGGGTGATATTCACCACGGGGAAAAGGAAGACCCAACACACTCCCAAAAATAAAATAAAAAATAACTAGTAATAATAGTAATTACAATAATTAATGACAATAATAAAAGTTTTATAATAATGACAATAATAATAATATCTTGATTAAACTTATACCCTTAACACTAATAATAATAACAATAATATTCTCAAAAAATAATATTATTATTATCCTTAAAAAAATTACTTAAATATTATTACATTTTTCTTATTTACTTTTATTTTCATTGCATCACTCATTTAATTTTATTTATTTGTTGTTCATTTCATTTTATTTATTTATTTATTTAATCACCCATTCATTTAAATTTATTTGTTATTTTATTTTACTCATATTTTTAAAACATTAATTATTTTTAATGAAGGGAAACCGTGCAGTTACCCCACATGGCTCGAGCGACCATGCATAGACTATGTGGTGGCTTCTTCCCATTCAAGAAGCGGTCGCATGGGAACCCGGATAACTGCATGGCTTTTTCGAACCATGCGATGTCCGCGCACCAGCCTAAAAACCACAAATTTTCCAAACATTAAAACTTTAATATGGTACCCAAACAAAAACTTCAACAATTCTATCTTGAGACCTCAACCCTGTCACACCTGATTCCTGAGAAAAACAACAGAGACCCAACTCATGTCGGGTCTCAGGCTAAAATAAAAACACAGGTGTGAGAAACCTTCCAAACACATAATTCACCATGCATCCTTAATCTTCTATAAAATGGAAAAATACTCTAAAATCCATAACCCATGATTCAATTAGAATGTTGGATCTCAATAGTAAGTTGTTCCTACATTCTACTAGATTAATGGAACTAAAACATCAAGAATTTTACATTCCAAAGTTCTACATATGATCCATGAAATACTTCTTCATATTATCTCTCTTCATGTAGTTCCAACATATAAGATCGAGTATATATGATATACTATGACTATTATCTCTAAAATTGTCTTTTTATTTCCACTGAATTTCTTATAAAGTGGTGATCATCCTCTGCATTCCTTATCCAGTGCTGTTGTGGTTTGTTCTTGAACATCCCTTCATTTAGTGTCATGTTTTTCACATCCTCGTACACTTTTTAACGATAATAGTTTCTTGGAGCAGTTATCATTCCATACTATGATTCTATAATTGAATTTAATAATAACATTTCCTACACAAATTCCATGAACTTGACATTAACTAATTTCATCATGTCTTGATTAATTTTAAATTCATTTTCATGATTGGATATAGGTATACCTTTTTAAAATATCATGTCAAACAACCTCCGCATCATTAACACTTTGTCTAATATTTTAATTTTATCAAATATTCCATAGTGATATTTCATCAAGCCAACCTTGGTATTCCCCTCTCACATGTTAAAGGTTGTATTTTGATCCAATGACATCAAGATGAAACCAAGTTCATTTTTTTCATCTATTCCCATTCCACTTTTAACATTTCCTCATGTTTTATTCCTCTCAAGGGAACTTCCATGTTATTCTATATTAGAAATTTTTACATCTTAATTATAAAGCCTTTCCCAAAGAATTAATCTATCTAAAAATATATTTATTTTGATTTCATGCCTTATGATACAGGGACTCCCACTAAATCAAAATAAAATAAGTAGAACATAGTGAATTCTTACATGAGTTTACTAAGTATGTGTTTCAAAGATCTGAATCTAGCTTGGATACCACTTATTAGGAGAACCACCCCCATAGATCATGAGAAGATTCATTGAATGAAACTTCAAGGGCAACTAGATAAAGAAATAAAATCTATTCCTATTAGAAGGAAATTGCACAACTTAAATATAATAGAACATGGGAAGCTAAAACCTCACCCTAAATAAACAAATTGAGTTGAATAACTTACACACACTTAAATAAACAAAAACATATTTGAGAAAAAATAAAAAAATAAAGAACATTTTGTATTTATGTGGTTCAGATATTTGTTCTTACGTCCATAAGAGAACCCTACAACATTTTCTTTTATTTGGATGTTCCATGTATTAAAATCACTTTGGAAAAGTATGAAAATTTGATCACTAATCGTAATTAATCACATGAAAAATTTGAAAGTGGTCACACCATACCTTCATAGTTGAGTCCACCAAGTCATCTAGTTTCACAAAACTTTGATCATTGAGAAATACACACCATTGAACATGGAAGCCTCCAGTTTCCAAAATTAAATGACATTTGACAACTAAACTCTGGTGATCTTTAAAGTTACTTTAATGTACCAAATGATAACTTTTACATATCCGCACCTTTTATACAAAATCATGCCAAAAATATCCCTTACATTCCATCATCAAATGTCTTCTATGAAAGTTATCATTTCTATTCAGTACACCTGTAAAATTCCTAACTATTTCACTATCCAGAAGCATATCTTCTAGACACCCACCTCTATAGGATACCACCATCACTATCTAAATTAGGTCGAGACTATCATATATAGCTCCTCCTTCTAATCATTTGAATATACACATGGAAAAAAATTCACCATTTCTAAAAATTAACATAATGTTTCATAGAAGAATAGTTATTTTGTGATAACATATTTATATTTTAGTAATAATAAGAAAACAAATTCGTTGGTTCTGGTGCAAAACTCTAATAGGACACAACTTTAATTAATGATAATTACTAAAAAGACTTAACCAGATTTCTCTCACAAGATTTTTCTTCTTCATATATGGAATGATTTGATTCAATTAGTCTTCCATGTTTTAATCTATGGATAATATACTCACTTTGACTTTACCTCTTAGAGTAAAATATCTCGAGAGATTATATCCCAAATAATATTCCTATTTTTCTCCCAATAATATTATTTTAATCTTTTCCAGTACCACTACTCTTAATAGTACCATAATATATATATATATATAATGATAATACAAAAATTCCTTTGTAAAATTTCAATATTTAGAGAAAATAATTTAAAACTTATTTAGCTACATAAAAAGATATAACATAATCATTTTTTTAGATATGTCTAACACTAGTTTCAATAAGATTCACATTCACTTTTCTATAGCCTAGTTATAATATTATATCAAAATGATTTGTAGGAATACTTGTGTCTCTTTATTAGCTTGTGTTTCTTCACCTATATTTACCACGAACTTATCCCTTATACTTTATAAAGTACTATTGGATAGTTATAATTACTACCTTATAAAGTTTTGTTAGATTTATTTAATTTTTTTATCATTATTTTTTGTTATAAAATTTTGAACTCAGTATATATCATAATATATATAATAGATCACATTATAGAAACACATATACTTCTACTCATCTTCTTAATCCCCTCCCATTTATGAACACATCATCTTGTAGTGACATATTTCATGTGTAATAGGAAAAAAATAACTCTTCAATTATTCTATAGCTACCCTCACCTTTTACACAAATTATTACATGATTTTGTGCATAATTATCCCTGAAATACAAATGAAGGATAAAAAATTCTACTATATTTGGAAGACTAGCTACAATAATAGAAAACATGAAACTAAAATTAAAATAATCTTTTATATAATATTTATAATGAGCTCTGAAATCCCTTTCAGATCCTATAACTTTATAGGATAACCTGGATAATACATAAACAAAGGGATGATCTAAAAATACTAGTATGGTAACAAAAATGGTAATAAATTATAAAACATGAGTTAAAAGGCATAAGATGATAACATAAAGGAATGGATCATGAATAAGCATGTGTAATAATAACACATAGAACATGTAATAATATGATCATGAAAATATTATAATGTGACAGTAGTATATAAAATTAAAAAAACATGAGTCAAGGCTTACTAGCAAGACTATATCACGTGGTGGACAAGGTCCCATAATGGATTAAGTTTACTTCATAATTCCATACACAGTGTCTCATGAGTCTAAACATTACCCAATTAATTTTATTATGATTTTGGTACACCCATAATAACATGTTTAATCATATTTTAATCATATAAAGAATCAAACATAAGGAATAAACATAAAAGTTACCAATGGAATTAAATGGGAATCGTAATCGTGTCATAAGGTACAGCCAAAGAGTGTATCATAATGTTATCCAGGAAATATGGGATTAAATAATTTTTGGACAATAATAAATTAAAAATAAGAATATATCATCAATATTTATTTCAAACTAAAGTGATTACATGAAAAAAGGTGTTTAGGAAACTTTAGAAATGAGACACTTTAGTGCGGTTTAATGGAAAATATTAAAGAGTCCTTAACGGGGAAAAAATGAATTGTTGTCTGTATAAAACCAGAAATAAAATAAAATATTTTTCCATGAAAATTTTTTATATTTTAGAAAAATATTGGTTACTTAGAACATTTTATAGATTGTACTTATAAATGGGTAAGAAATGGAGAAATCCATTTAATCGGGCTTGCTCATTGAGAGGAATTGAGAAGGGGACTTTTTAAAACATGTATCTCCAATAAAATAAGGATTAATTAAACTATATAAATATTTAAGAGACATAAACATATAATTTAGGATAAGTATATAATAATAATAATTTTGGTAAAGAGAGAGATAAAGCCTAACCTAAAGGAAAATTTGGATGTTTGAAGAGATCCCATACCTTATGTCTAATTGTGTTATGCTCTTTCACTTAGTGTACTGGATAATCAAATTATATTCATTAATTACTTAATTCATAACATTTTCTATATTATTTTGATATATTATAATTTTATTAAGTTCATTTATGGCCATTTCGATGAGTTATAAAGTTCAATTTTATTGTTCTGTGAGTGTCGTTCCATGGTTTCATGGTCGGTTCGCTTGTGTAGAATTATGGAAGTTCTTGTAAAATGGTAAAAATTATCTAGGAATTAAATGAATTGGTATTAATTCAATTAAATAATTTTAAAAATCCCCATATATCATTTAATTTTCTAGTATAAGGATTATTCATTTGAAAAAACATTAATGATAATTGTTTAGTTTATTTTGGTAGTTTGTTTGTCATCACAAACTAATTTCATTTTATTCAATATTATATATATATATATATATTAATTACATAACATTAAATAATTTATGATATACATATAAAAATATCATTTAACCATAAAAATGGTCTTATGAGTATCCTTGAATGCGTTAATGTAAAACAAAAACTCAATATCCACGGAATTGGTGAACCGACATATCAAAAAAGATGTTTTCATTTTTTGAAAAAAAAGAACATTAGAGATTTAATGATGTATTTTACATTAATAAAATATAATTATATTATATATATGATATTTTATTTATCATTATGCTTTGGATAGAAGAGTTTATGAGATGACAAGAAAAGAGAAAAAAAATTAAAAGTGAAGGATTGAGGATTTTACCTCTTAAATGTTGTCTACTTGAGAACCTCCTTAAGGAACTTGGGTTTGGTTATTTGTTAAGACTGAAATCTCCAGTAAGTGTAATAGAGAATTTTTAAAGAAATTGGGTAGAATATTTACAAGATAAAAGGCTTATAAGGTTTGAATAGAAGTGGTGGTGAGGGATGTTATTTATAGGGCGAGGAGAGGGGTGTTTTGATTATAAAATTCATTTATTTATTATACTGAATCAAGCCTATAAATGGTATTGATTACTATTAATAAATACATTAAATATTTAAGTAGGTTAGAGATAATTGGTCCTTACATCATCCATACATCATCCATGACTCAAAAATTTATTTATTTAGCTTATATTGTTAAATAGTGAAAATTATCATATTTCATTATTCACCAAAAATTCAACTATTTTAGGAAAAATACCAAAAAATCAAACTAAAATTTTTTCAATATGTAGATTTAAAAAATTGAACACATTTTATGAAAATAATTTTATATATATGAGAAATTTAATTTTTAAATAAAATCATCATTTATTCAAAAAATACATATTTTAATATTATAATTGATTTTATGATCCTTAGAAAAATTAATTAAGGTCTCGTAAAATTTATAATTATAATAAAAAATAATATTAATTTATAAATCTATTTTATGAAAATAAATTTTCTTTTAGATCATTATATAAATTATAAAATTGAAAATAAACATCAACATTTTACAAAAATAACGAGACTTAATTTATCATTTTTAAAAACTTTATTCACTTATACCATCATATAAATATGACATGTTTTCCTTTATAAAATACAAAAAAAATATTAATACTTTCATAGGTGAGTTTACTATTCTAATGGCCATATTACTATTCATCACAGTCAGATTACTGTTTTAATAGTCTTGCTAGTTTTCCAATGGTATACCTTCCTTAATTTATATAAATACATATTATTTCATTCATTGTTCACTCACTTATATTTTATATTAAGGTTACATATATACATCTATATTAAAAATAAATATTTTATTATTAAAATTTGTTTTATTTATAGAGCACTGGGTGTGGTTATTCTAGTGGATCGAGCATATCCAAGTCTTCCCATTATAATTATCTTGTTTTCTATTTATTATACTGTTTTAATATTTTTCATTATTATTGGTTTACTTACTAACTAATGTGTCATTTTTCATTTATGGGAATAATGTTTTTATTGGGTTCTCTATGTGATCTATGTGTTTCATGATACACTAAGGGAAAATCCATTGGCAAAATTTTGGGTTGTTACATATTTCATATTGTATTTTCAATACCTTTACAATATATATACAATGAATTTGTATAAAAAACCTCATAGATCAATCTTATTATAATTTTTTCCTAGAAACAGGGTTGCTACTTTAATTCACACATTAGAGAAATAAATATTTAATTTAGTCTTAACTAATTATACAACTAATATTTATTTTCCTTATGTTAACAATATATTTCATTTATAAAACCATAGAACTATCACTAACCTCATATAAACACATGGAAAAATAATCATATCATGATCTTAGTATAGTTATATGCTATAATTTTATCTTTATAGAATATATATAATAATTATGGTAGAAACTATTTCAATTGGAATTTAAATGGATTTCAACATCTATACCGGTGAAAATGTTTCCATGTAGTTTACACCCCGACCAGTCTTAAAGCTTTAACAAACAGTATTTATTTATAGATATTCACTTTAACATCCATATCCTCCTCTTACTTTGATACCCATTTAGAATATATAGGTTTTAGATCATTTGGTGATTTTACCAAAATCAAAAACTCATTTTGGTATATGGGATCTATATTTGAATTTACATCTACTATTAAATTTTATATTATTTAAATTTGCTGATTCTTAATAGGATTATTATTCATTATTCTAATTGAATAATAAATCACCCATATTAGTGATTAGGAAACCATATCTATTTGGATTTCTCTTTCCTATACATTATGTGCCTTTGGAACTACCTTTTCCATAATATATTGTAGAACTTGTTCATATTCCAACTACTTATGTATCTTGAGCATTAAATTCCTCAATATCTAATTTTTTTCTATAATCTCAAATAGCGATGTGAATATATCTTATACAATTTTAGTTCTTCAATTGAGTAATAATTTTTAATCATAGGGATAATAATATCCTTAGTGACTTAGGATAATTGATAAGGATGCACATTATGTTTTTTATAATGTAATTTTGTTGAAAAAATATTCCTTACTAAATAGTTAGTAAAAAAACACAAGAATTTTTGAAAACATGGATTTCCTTCATATCATAACTTATATGATATACATTCATCATTATAGTTGGAATATAGTTGAGTGTTAATGTTATTATTTGTAAATAAAATCTCAAAGGGAAAATGGAATATTTTTTAAACTTATTTGACACATAATCAATCTTCCACTTACTAAAACCTTGCCAGTTAAGTGTATTGGGAAATGATAGTTTAGAGATAATTCTAATATATATTTAAATAATAAATAAATTATTAATAAATATATTCTTCAGCTCACCCACCCAAATTATCTCTTATTGTATATCATGAATATCCAATACTTCACTTTTACAATTCTATAATATTATAAAGAAATATTATAATGTAAATTAATTTACCTAAAGATTGTACATACAGTAGTTCAAACATGTCTTATTGGACTAAATCAATAAGCTTTTTAGCTTTATCACCATTTAATTTTATAAAGTTTCTTTATCTTTAAACCTTATTAGTATTCATTTCAAATACCTAAGAGATTTATATCCAAGTAATATAAACACCCTTATTAGTATATCCTTGGAATTTACTTCTAGTTTTACATGACCAGGAATTGTCATTCTAAAACTAGGTATTATTTGAATGTTATATTTTATATTCATCATTATTTTTTTATATTGGACATATTTAATTAAATTATTGTTAAAAAATTAATTGAGTATGATATACCATTACAATATTCATTTCAAACTTAAAATAAATTCTCATTGTTTATGAACATGAAATTGTGATAATGTTTTTGGTGACACCCAACACAAAAATAGCTTTAAAATAAAAAAATTTGTCCACTTGAAAATGTGAAGTTGTTATCTTATCTAAGTACACTAAGTTTTCAATCAATATTAGTAACTTGATGTTTAACTACACTTTCATAGTTATTATAGCCTGACTTATTTTCTATATTTGGATACAAATATTTGAGTCACATATAGTATTTAATACCAAATAAGATAAAAAAAATATTATATACACTGGTGAATACAAATAAATTAAAAGATTTTACTTGATTCATATTTAATTCACTTCAATTCCCCATTTAGTGGGTTTTATTTATATATGTAAAGAAAATAACCTTCTGTTCATTTCTCTACCTCCTTATCTCTAACCTCTTTCATGGATGTTGTAAAGGAACTATACACTCTAAACTTATAATTGTTTTTTACCCTCATTCTTCACTTTATTCACAATAAGGATAAAATAAAAAAATTACCACATATCAAAATAAAATTAAAAGACACTGTCAAAAAATTATTGAGTGGCTTCTCCATACTGTCCAATGTATAATTTTTAATGAAAATAGAAAATCTAGGTGGTAAAGAGAAAGTATGTGATTTATGAAGAATTTATTATCCATATGGAACCCAAAATTAAAATTAATAAATGAAATTCATCATCTTGAGTACACAATCAATAGATACATATCCATATTCTATTTTACACCTATATATTATTTTGAAAATATCACTTATTATTTTTCACCTCTCTCATTTTTAAGTTATTGAAGATTTGTCAACATGGTTTGTTTCCATGTCCTTAGGATACATCTCCATATTTATAGACATAGGTTATGTAACACCCCAAGATTTTATGAAAAGTATTCTTTTTAATTTCATTAATGTCTTATGTTGTATGCTACACCAAAAGGATCATGCACAACACGCATCTTTGACTTGTCTTGCATTACACGCAATCGCGACCTTCCTTGATAGCGTGTGTAGTACACAATACCGAGTTTCACTAAACAACGATATGCTATTAAAATATTATTAAAACTAGAAGTTATTAATAGTAATAACCACCTTTTAAACTTTTAGAAATTTTATCTCTCAAAATGGACTTCATTTTTGGATTCGGAATATAGAGATTAGCTTAGGATGAAATTTTGGTACTTTTCGGATAACTTTCATATTCTGATGAATAGTGAAAATTACTAAATTTTAATTAAAAACAACTTTTTTAATCAAATTAATTAATAGTGATAAATTATTAATTTGAGTGGTTTTAAAGTATATTTTGAATATATTTTTACAATTTAATGCAATGTTGGTCATTGGATGTAATTTCACATTTAAACCAGACATAAACAAGTGTCAATCTTTTGATAGTTATTATCTCTTAAAAACACGCTATTTGTTTTGACGACGGAAATTAATTTTTAAATTAATTAATGTAACAGATATGTTTTGAAATTTGTAAAATATACATCATTTTTGAATTCATAATATCAAATATAGCTTAGGCCTAATTTTTTGTATTTTTTTGGAAACTTTCATTTTTTTGATGAATAGTGAAACCACTAAGTGGTAGTTAAAAAACTGAATTTTTCATAAAACTTAATTTTACCGCTTCTGTGAGTGGAATTTAGAAAATCCGAGAGACACGGTTAATATCAAGGATTAAAATGTGGTTCAATGAGATGAAAATAATTTTTGGTGAATAGTAACTTTTTACTTTTTTTTACAACGGTTAAAAGTAAATAGGGTAATTAAGGGTAAAAATGATATTATTATTACCCTAACACATGTCCTAATTCTATTGGATAAGTGTAATTCGACCCAAAAAAACCTTAGGAACAAAATATGACCCTATAAGCCCACTTGGATTAGATTAGGACATTTATTATTAATTTATTTAAAGAAGGGTTAAAATAGTTAAAATCAAAGTTTAATAAGTAAATAATTTTTAATATATGGTTATACATAAGATAAATTAGACTATAAATATTCATTAGAAATATAATAAGATTTCCTACATAATGATATTTTATTTGTAATTTTTAGACATTAAAAAATTTAATTTATTTATGACACAACGATGATGCGGTAATTATCTTATTAATGAAATATTGACATAATTAATGTTATAAATACCCAAATAAATGTAATTTGATAATTTTATGAATTAAAATAATTTTCTAGGTTAATATTACATTTTATTATTGATTTTATTAACTTTTTTCGAACTAATAATTCTGTTATGATTTTTACAAAAATCAATTACCAAATAGTGTCAAAATTGACGTAAAATAGTTTTTAAAAAAAATATTATATTATTAACTGTTATTATCTAAGGTTCGGCCAAATGACTTAGATAAGGTTATATATATTAATAATAATAAACTTGGGGTTCGTTTGGCTTGTTATAGTAAGTTTATTAACCTTATAGTGTAAGAACACAAAAAGACACGGTAAAAGTAAAATTATCTAACTTAAAGTTAAAACTAAATGATAAGGTTAAAATAGTAAACTAAACTTGTCCAAATTCTATTGGATGATATGATTTAGACCCATCCCCACCTTAGATTCGAAATAACTCAATTTGGAGCTATTAAAAACCGAATGTGACTTTATAATAAAATAATATTTTTAGTTATTCCAAAGGTGCCCCTCTCCTCCCTTATAAAAGGGCACTTCCTCCCTCTCTTCCTCACACCACATTGAGCCTTCAAGATCGGCCAACCCCTGAAAATTCCTTCTCTCCACTTCCCTAGAGACATCCTAGAGGTCTTGGTATTCTTCAAAGACCAATTTTAGTTCCCTAAGAGGAGGTATCAAAGAGGCGCTTCAAATAAGAGGTAATGTCCGTTACCGATTCTTTCACCTTTATTTCTTCTTCCACTTCTTCTTCTTAGGTTGTTTCATTATGAAGTAATAACATAAGTATCACTCATATACTGATATGTTATTATAATTATGAAAAAACCCTATTTCATCATCTATACATCCTACGGAAAACGAAATCACCGCGCGTGCGTACGTACGGAATACCGTCTCCACGCCGTGGTGTAATCTATTTTCCACCACCACCTTACTTGGATGGGTATAATGGTGTAAATAATGACTATATATGATTATTGTAAAGCGATATTGATTCTTAAATAGTATATATATACTCCAATACAATTCCACAATCATGGGAATGATATCATCGCTCGTGCGTACGTACGGAATACCGTCTCCACGATGTGATGCGAATCGTTCTACATGATCTTCATTGCATAATAATTATATAAATGAATTTAATGAATTAATATGATATATATTACCCTAATACCATTCTGGAAATGAGGTATCTATAACCTAAAAATAAAAATGAGAATTTATTCAACAAAACACGCATAAGAACAAAAATTAATAAACACCCGAATAACAAGTAATAATGAAATATTACCAATAAGAAGCTACGAATATGACCATATATGATATCATAAAAATAAGTATGATTATTTAATAAGTCAATAACAATATTTAAATCATTATAAAGGAGGTTCGGACACTTACGAAGCAAATCAGACCTAAGGTAAGGGAAATATCACAATCTCATTTTTAACTGAGATTGTTTATACTTTGGTATTTATTGGGGTGTATTTTGTCATCCACATCCATGTTTCCTCAATATCTAATATTATTTCCATCCACCTACAATTGTTTAAATCCAATTTTACCCTTTGGTAAGTTTTTAGTAAAAGATATGAAAGGAATCTTTTGTCGTTTTTCATACGAGGTACTTCTTGACTTTTCTGACAAAAGTAAGAAAAGAATGTTTTTTTAACTTATACGGCATGAATAGATTTTTAAAACATTATTTCCAAGAATATTACTTTATAAGTTTTCATGTTTATTTTTAATCAATGTCTTTTAGTTTAGAATTGTACGACATGTTAAGAAAGGAAAAGTGTTTTTGAAGCAGAAAGGATATTTTCCTCAAGAATGGAGTTCAAGTGTTTTATCAAAATTATTTTCCATATAAGATAATATAGGGTTCTGTTTCTATCCCTATTAATACATTGATTAGATTATGTTGTGATGAAATTATTTTTATGAATTCCTTTATCTTATATGAATTGTTTTATGATGTCATGTTGTTTAGGAATCCCATTTTTATTACATGGGTTATGCAATGATGTATGATTTATGATTTTGTGGCACACATAAGAATGGTATCATTATGAGATGGGTGGGACATATATCTCCCTCCAATGAGTTGGGTAAAGATTTTATATCTCGTGAGATAGACATAGATGGAACGGTAGGTTATACCGGTTCAGTGAAATAGGATTGAAATGAGGAGTGAACTCGATTCAGAAAGGGATTTTGTCCACTAAGATAGTCTTGGCAATGGGTCTTGACTAATAAGAAATTATTCTCTATGATTATGTGTGTATGCCACAAAGTTTCATGTTTTAAGTTTTTATTATTGGGATTGCATTTCACTACTATGATTTATCCCATGTTATGAAATTATGATCTCTTTTGCAGGCTATGATTCCCAAAAGATATGTTCTTATGAATATGATGCGATTGATATTTCTTTTGTTTACCCTTACTGAGCATTTGAGCTCACTCTTTTATGTTTTCTTTTCCCCAGGATATAAAGAAAGGATTTAGGTTTTAAAAAAAAGAAGATATTTATGGGAGATGTTGAAGATCTTTCACCACGATTAGAAGATTATATTTCGAGTTTCCAAAGACACTAAACTATTACGGTCCTTGTGTGTGTGTTTTTGTTATGTACTAAGTATTCTGAAAAAGTAATGTAATGTCTATGTACGTTAAGCTTTGGGTCTCTACAGGTTATAACATGATGCATGAAATATTTCTTTCATCCTCCGTGTGCTGATTATAGGCATACTTCTCACCCTTAATCACTCCCTAGGGAAGATGATTAGAAATAGGGTATTCTAGAAAATAAAATTCATTTTTATATAGTAGTACTATGTGCAAGAACCATTACTACTCTTGGAAATTTCAACTACTTAGAAGATTCTATTTCTAAAAGATTCATTATAATTATAGTGACTTATTTGAGTTTCTTTCCATTATCTAAAAAAATCAAAATAGTAGTCAAGTAATTTAACTTGATTAGAAATTATGAAATAATTAACAATCTTCTTTTTCCCACAATTTTATCAATTCTCAATAACCCTCACTATTGGATTTTGCATATCTAACCTCTCGTATATTCTAATGTAAGGGATCTATATTTCCCTCCTCATAACCTATATGGATGCATTTATAAGTTTTTCGAACGTATTTAGGTAGAATTTATTTGTTCCAACTGCATTAAGTCATGTTTTCTTGATCTGTTGAGTAGACTCCCAAATCCAAAAATATTATTCTCAAATTCTTAATTAAATTTCATCCAAATTACACCAACCATTCAGGATAAACTTATCTTGATTATATATTGGTAAATTCAACCCAAAATATTCATTATAATTCCACAATAATTTAAAGTTCTATGATGAGGGATAAACTAGTACTTTGAATATGCATATATTATCACTCAAGTGATGAAAGGTTTTTTATGAATTAATATTTAAATTTGAGTGATTTTTGTTAATTTATATATAAATATCAATTAGTTTACTCTTCATATGATTAATAATTTTATGTAAAACTTATATAAATAATTTACCATGTCTGGTAAAATAATTTATGCATTAAATATGTTTGTATAAAATATCATATTTTATCCTTTGTATACTTGTCAATTACTTTATGGGAAAGATTAAATAAATAATTAACTATACCAAATAAAATAAATCTTATTCACTTTATTATATTTTATCTAATAATTAGTTTTTATTTATCTATAATATGTTATCAAGTTTAACTAAAAACATAAACCACGCGCCGCATCAATAAATAAAATACCAAGCCCTGATAAAATAAAATAAATATGATAAATGATCATGAGATTTAACTTTTTTTATCTTATGAATAGGTGATATATCAACCTAGAAGGAAAATAACTCCTTGAGCCTTAACATGGCTAGAGTTTCAACTTCCACCATTCTCTTGTGTATCTATTTTTTAGATTCATCTCATCTCAGGTCATAAACCATCTCCTTTATAGGGGATCTCCATCCATTACAAATATATATTCACATTAAAGTGAAGGGTATAAAGTGTTTAGGTTTACATTAAATAATCCTTAGATACATAAACTCATACATAATAAAGACAGTAGCAATTATTTTTATATCATCATATTTAATTTAATAATAATTATTACATAATAAACCATATAATTAATGATTAAATCAAATAAATAAATAGAACACATACACAGGTTGGTCAAAGCTCATGATCATTCATAACATGAAATGGTAACCGCCTTTAGTATTACTATAATTCATTTCGAAAAATTCCTTTCAAGATAAATTAAATTGAATTAATATATGTATAAATTAATTATTTATCTTAAATTTTGTCTACCTTATGATCTTTGAAATGTTTTAAGAACCCCATTAATTATTATCAAATGAATTTAATTTTTTTATTTAAAATAATTAAGTACATAGTATGTACATTGAATAAAATGTGTTGTGTATTGATTAAGTAAAACTGAATCCCTTTAATATAATTTAATAATTACACAACATGTAATTAAACATGAAAAAACATGTGCTATTTGTTTTTTGTGGTCTACATCATTTACCGCATACTATATGACATATAAATCCACACAACATGACTTTATATATACTACGTTTTATTTCACAAGGTCAAACTATGTTGACTATGAAATGTGTATGACTACACAACATGGAAATAATGTACATAGTGTGTAATAATAGAAAATTGTATGTACTACATGGCATATAACCAATCCTTACATGTCATGTGCTGAAAGTCAATATAGGGAGTGTAATAACGCCACATGTTGACACACACAGCACACCAAGAATTACTTAGTTTGTACCTTTGATGGACTAACACATGTCACATGGTGTGTAATAAACCTCTATATTCCATGTAGTTTGTAACATCCCGGTTCTGGAAGCCACCCCGAGGCATCCCGTACCCAGTTGGTCACATGGACTCAAGCGCATTTCCCTGAACGCCAGAGGCTGCCGACTAGAAGAGAGGGCCTTGGGTGTGATAATGGGGAAACTATGCCCTCATTGGTAGAGTAAACAGGGGAAGTAACAACACATACAATAGCGGAAGTAGTAAATATACAACAACAACAACAGCAAAAGACTGATAAATAAACAACTGGTGCAGAAATATATGTAAATGATGCATGATACATATATGTATAGGAAAAAATCCAAACAAGTCACTATGTTGAATACAGTACTAAACCAAAGTACAAAAGAAAAACAGATGAGAAACTCCTCAGTATCGCAAGCCTCGGCTTGGTCCCATGCTCTCCAGCTCCAGTGCAATCAAGAACCTGAAGTAGAAGGGAGCTTGCCATTATATATACCTGCAACAATATAATCTATTTGGTCCCAAAAGTATGGCCCAAACAGGGTGTGAGACAAAGTCCCAGTAGTCAACAACCCGATGATCTGTGCCTAATAGTCAGTGAATATATGGTAGGTAAAATTATAGAAAGTAGTAAACTGGGAAGCACACAGTAGCAACAATCCACAGTTCCTAGAAAATAATTACAAACAAGTAAATAGTCACTCAAGCAAGTAGAAAAAACTGGTAACCTCTGGGTATTTCTCACAGCTTAAACCCTATGGTTCAACATACAAGTTCTAGCAACCCTTTAGGACGCACCCACAGTCTCACCCCTCTGTTTCAGCTAATGAATAGACTCTCTAGGGAAGCACTCACCATCAATTCACCATATAGTCTCGTATTATACTAAAGGTTCTCTGGGGAATCAATCAATGTCTCATTCCCCATGTGGACCACGTCGAGGAACTACAGACACTCTGAGGAAGAACTCAACATCAATTCCCCCTTTGGTCTCGCATCGTATTAAAAATACACTGTGGAGAAGCTCTTACATCCATTCTTTATATGTTCTACTACACTAGGTTCTCACAGCCCTGTGTAAAATCAGCAAGTATCGCATTGCGTAACGGCCAAAGTATCCTCAAGAACTACTCAGTTAGCATTCTAGAACATCTCAGCATGGAAGAACCGCAATCACATCATCCTACAACTAGGCATGGAACTGGAAATATCCTGACAGACAAAACTAGACCAAACGGTCATAAACAGGAAAACATGCATGGGAAAAACATCCAAGGCACAGTAAATTACCCTATTCACAAACAATAACCTCTACTCAAGCATATAATCAATACAAGAAAACATCAAGGGAAAAACAGGAAACACACAATACCTCGTTGAAGGGTACTGGTGGAATTTGCACAAATACTCTAATACTTCCTACAGAAAGGAAAAAACCACCTACCTTAACGCTAGGATATTGATATACTCAAACCTCTAAGCTTGAATCTCCTTGTAACATCATATATCTAATAAAACATTTAAAATGCTCAACCCATGATAACTTGAGAAAGAGTAGGAATTGTGAAACGAATATCTAAGAGAAAGAAGAGCTTACCGATGTGGTTCCAACACAGTCAACGATGGTCGATTCAGAGAAAAGACGGAGGCTTGGGGGTTCATCGAAGATTTTTGGCCGTACGGAATGCTCTCGGTCGAAGAAGCTAGAGAAGAAGACAGTTCTTGGGTTAAGACGCGACCCTGGTGCATTTAGTGAAAAAAATAAAGTGCGCGGCATGTACTTTTGGAGTACACAGCTTGTACTAGGCTTTTCCATACTCTGCTTTAGGCAGCCTCTATATCACCCCTACATTATTGTGTGTGTGGTCATGACACGGCTAGCACATAGCATCGAGCAGTAACAAAGTACACGGTGTGTACTTCAAAAATTTCCAAAAACTCCTCTTTTATCAAAAACTATAGAAAAAGGAAAAACATGCCTGAAAATAAGGTCCAGGTTCTTACAAACTTCCCCCCTTAAAGAAATTTGTCCCCACATTTCACTAGTGAGGCATAGAAGAAGAAACTCTGAATAGCTCTGGCCACTACGATCGTACATCGACCTCCCTCTCCCAAGCCTCGTCCTGTACTTTCCCATACTGTCATAGCACCCGTACCAGAAGAACAGACCGGCCACGGAGAACCTTCGTACTGCAATCGACAATCCAGATAGGATGCTCCTCAAATGATGTATCCGCTTCGAGCTCAACCTCATCAGGTTGAAGGACATGAGACGGGTCTAAAAATTAATGTTGGAGTTGAGAAATGTGGAAGAAGGCGTGCATAGACCGGTACCTTTGAGGTAACTGGAGTTGATAGGCAACTGGCCCAACTCTCTCCAACACCTCAAACGGCCCGACATACCATGGTGAAATCTTACCCTGTATCTTAATCCTCTTGGGTCCAAACCTCTGTGCGACATGCAAGAAAACCCAATCCCCGACCTCGAACTATAGAGTTCTTCTGCACTGATCAGCATAAGACTTATGTAGAGACTACTCTGTATCCATCCTCTACTAAATCAACTCTATATGCTCTGAGGTCTCCTGAACAAGATAATGCCCCAACAAAGCTGCCTCTCCAGCCTCCAACCAGCATAAAGGTAATCGACATGGCCTACCGTACAGAGCCTCGTACGGTTCCATCTGAAAAGTCACCTAAAAACTTCTGTTATAGGTGAACTCCACAAGGGGTATATTATTCTCCCAAGAACCTCCAAAGTCTATAATGAAAGCTCAGAGCATATCCTCAAGAACCTAAACCGTACGCTCAGACTGGCCATCTGTCTAGGGATGGTATGTTGTACTCAAACGGACATCTGTACCCAAAGCTTTCTGAAGCCCCTTCTAGAACTGAGAAGTAAAATGCATATCACTGTCTGAAATGATGGAGTGAGGAACTCTATGAAGATGTACAATCTCTCGAACGTACAACAGTCCTAGATCATCAACACTGAAGATCTCTTTGATTGACAAGAAGTGAGAAACCTTCGTGAGTCTATCAATGACAACTCATACTACATCATTCCCTCAAGGAAATCTCAGAAAACCGGTCATGAATTCCATCGCGACGTCATTCCACTTCCACTCGGTAATGTTTAACAGCTGTAAAAGACCAGTTGGTCTCTAATGTTCCGCCTTCACCTGCTGACAAGTGGAACACCTCATGACAAAACCAGCAACATCTCTCTTCATACCTGGCCACCAATACTGGAAGTGTAGATTATGATACATCTTGGTGACGCCAGGATGAACTACCCAAACTGAGAAATAAAAGTCCCACATCAGCTCCCCACATATGTCTGCTGGCACCCACACACGTCCCTGAAAACACAAGAACTCATCCTCTCCCACTGTCCATCCAGGAAGAGGGTCCTCTCCTGACACACTCTCCCGCAGAACTAGGCCTTCTGAGTCTAATAGCTGCCTCATCGGCATCTGATCGAGAAGTGTAGATGTAACAGCTACAGAAGATAGAAAATTCTGCCCCTATCTACCGTGAACCTCCAAATTTATCTCAGAGAACAGATCCATAAGCTTCCACTCACTGCTGGCTTCCTGAACTGCCTGTATCTGAGTCCTCCTGGTCAACGCATCAGCCACTGCATTTCCCTTTCCCAGCGTATAGGAAAACTCAAAGTCAAAGGACGGAAGATACTCAACCCACCTACGATGTCTCAGATTCAGATCATGTTGGGCGAAGATGTACTTGAGACTCTTGTGATCGGTGAAAACCACAAAGTTCTCTCCCATAAGATAATGTCTCCAACAGCATAAGGCATGAACAACTATCACCATCTCAAGATTGTACTTCGGGTAGTTCCTCTCATGTGGCCTCAAATGCCAGGACCCATACGCAACGACTCCATCTCCCTACATAACTATAGCTCCCATCCCGATACCTGAAGTATCACATTAAACAGTATATCTCTTGCTCGGCTCTCGCAAGACTAGTATCGGTGTTGAAGTCAATCTCCCTTTTAGCTCCTGAAAGGCTGACTCACAAGAATATGACCATAAGAACTTCGCACCCTTCTTGGTCAGACTTTTCAGTGGTGCTGTTTAGTGTGAAAAGTCTTTTATGAAACATATGTAGTATCCATCCAGCCCTAGAAAACTCCTCACCTCAAAGACGTTCTTCGGATGCTCCCAGGAAACTATTGCTCTCACTTTCTCTGGGTCTACTAATACTCCTGTCTTTGAGATAACGTAACCCAAATAGTGAATCTGATAAATCCAAAAATGTCACTTTGAGAGCTTAGAATATAACTGATGCTCCCTCAGTGTACTCAAAACGATCTCAAGATGGGTAGCATGGTCGTGTCGGGTGTGAGAGTACACCAATATGTCATCCATGAAAACTACTATGAAAGAATATAAGTATGGATGAAACACTCAGTTCATCAGTTCCATGGAAACTACAGGTGTGTTCCTGAGACTGAATGGCATAACCATATACTCGTATAGAACATAACTGCTCCTGAAGGCTGCAAGAGGTATATCTGATGGTCTAACATGCAACTGATGATAACCGGACCTCAAGTTAATCTTCGATAACACTCGGGCTCCTCTTAGCTGATCGAAGAGATCATCGATCCTAGGAAAGTGATATCGGTTCTTGACCATCAACTGGTTCAGCTTTCGATAATCCACACAGAGCCTAAGAGTGCCATCTGCCTTTTTCGCAAACAAGACAGGCGAACCCCAAGGAGAAGTACTGGGTCAGATGAAACCCTTCGCCTGTAACTCCTCTAACTGCTTCTTGAGCTCCTGCAACTCAAGTGTAGCCATCATATAAAGAGGAATGGACATCGGTGCCTCTCCTAGAACGAGCTCAATTGAGAATTCTACCTCATGCTCTGGAGGAAAACCTGGAAATTTATTTGTAAATACATTCCGAAAATGATCCACCACTGGAGGAAAGTATAACTGCGAAGTCCCCTGGTCATCCAGATACATACTGGAAATCTTAGCTGTAACTCCACATATCCCATGATGCTCAGGTCCGGCTTTACTTGAATGGACATCCCACTCACCCTGATGGAGAAACGATCCACATTCTGGTGATATGAAACTCACCCAGTGGTGATAACAGTTGACGGCTGCCTGTTAAGGAACTATCCAGTCCATCCTAAGAATGACATCATAGCCTATCATCTCTAGGACATAGAGATCCCATAGAAAGTGACACCCTACAACCTCAAGAGGGAACTCTCTTCACTGATGTACACTAGCTATCCTAGACCCCAACGGTGTGTCAAGAGTCAAGGTATCGGTAGAGGAAAAGATGCAAAGACCAAGACTCTCCACAACAGCAATAGAGATAAATCTATGGGAAGCCCCTGTATTGAAAAGAGTAGATGATAAAAATGAGGCTACTAAAATCGTACCTTGAACTGTAGAGGGTCTGGGATCCTGCTCCTACTGGGTCTGCTCCACTGCAAAGGCTTGACCTATTCCCTGGCCCTGTGGTGCTGGCTGACTGCTCTGAGCTGATCCGACCTACTGTCGTTGATAGACTGGTGACTGACCACCCTGGACACAACCTTCACCTCAGCCCGAACGGTTGGAATAACTCCAGTTCCCAGACTGGTGAGAAACTGGTGGCGCTGCTCCTGAACGACGAGTCATGGAAGAACCCCTGTCACCAGATGCTGGTGAGAAAACCTGATAGAGGCGCTAAAGCTGACCCATCTTTCCATAATATCGGCACTCCACTGGGTCTCTCTAGCACTACAGCATCATATTCCTAGCCCTTTCAAACTGGTATCATACCACCTGTATACCTGAAGATGTGTCTCACTGCCTCAAATCACCGTAATAGACTCCCTACGGCGCTTCCTGTTGTCATCTGGTGAAGCACTAACCCTGGAAGCGAAACCTCCCTGGATCTCAACTCTGGAATCTCTTAGATTGCACTCTGCAATCAGTGCCTGGGTGACTTTAGAAGCTATGGAAGTCAGCCTGAAGATATTCACCTGTGAGTGGATCTCCCGTATAAGGCCATCCTCAAACTTCCTTTCCAAGAACAACCCATCCACGTTCTGGAGGGTTGTGAAACATTGAAGCTTAGTGAAACGAGAGGAATACTCCATGACAGAAAGAGTACCCTACTCTAGGCTCATGAACTCTCGGGCTTGGTCGGGCTACAGGGTCTCCGGATAGAAGTAGTCGTAAAAGACGTGTTGAAACTCCTCCCACACCATAACCTGTTGATGACCAACCTATGAGATCACGTCCCACCACCTCTTGGCGGATTCACATAGCATGTAGGTATCAAGCTTGACCTGCCTCTCTGGAGACATCTCCAGATGCTCGAAAATTGTCATCATGGTTTCTAGCCATGACTCTACAGCCTAATTTCCTCCTTCCCTTGAAATGGTGGGAGGATGTTGTTGTTGGAAAACCCGCGTCAAGTCTGCCATAGTCAAGGCAGGAGGCAGAGCTCCCTGGAAGGTCTACATTATTCTCAGAAATCCCTCCCTAAACTACGCACTAGCACCTGTAATCGGTATCACTGCTGGTGCCAAGACTGGCACAACAGGAGGATATGCGGAAAGTCTTTGATAACCCATAACCGGTGTCTGATCACCGCCTGGTAACTGGCATGAAACCGGAGGACGTCTCGGTGCCAGGACTCTGTATGGTCAAAAGCACACTTTAGATCACATTACCAGGGACTGAAAACTAGCATCATAAAAAGGTAACAGGGGAAAGAAGCTTTCAAAATTTACAAAGCATGACTACATAGCGTGTATAAAAACTACACGGTGTGTTCCCTTAAGTAATTAACGTGGGCATGTAATTTTGTGAAAATTGGTTGTGTAACCCACAAAACACACGGTGTGTTATCCCTACACATGGCATGTACCTGAATTCTCTTTCCATTCCCGATTCCTTCTACACGGTTAAGTCACATGGCTCTACTAAGAAAAAACTACATGGCGTGTACAAGGTATACTCGGCGTGTACTCAACAAGCTTCACCTGGCCCGTGTTGTTAGTGACACGGCATGTGTACCCAGGTCACACTACACGGCGTGTTTCAGAAGGACATGGCGTGTACTAAGAAGTCCTAACAGACCGTGTAGATAGCTACACGGCCTCCTACACGGCTGACACTACACATCATGTTTCAGGAGGACACGACGTGTAGGAGAAAGGATAACACAGACCCATGTTGTTTAGGACATGTCCAGGTACCTAGATCTGACGACACGGCGTGTAAAATTCCGACACGGTGTGTGTGTGAAAAGATAACATGACCCGTGTTGTTCCTGGCATGGTCAAGGTACCTATTTCATACTTCATGGCGTTCTAAATTAGTACACGGCGTGTTCCTATAAGATTTTTCACAGTCCTATGTCCCTTCTCGCACAGTCAGTGACATGGCTATAGACTACACGACGTTTAACCATAAAGTACACGTCGTGTATTCTGGGTTTTTCTGGACAGTAGCCTCAGAAACTGCTCTGAAGTCCAGAATACACAGAAAACCAGCATTAAGGTGCCAAATTCAAATCTGTGAGGGCCCATACTCCCCACGAATCAAAGTTTGGAATCTTATACAAGTTACAAACAAGGTAAACAGGTCAATGATCCACAAAATTCTTGTCCATGAGGGCCCATAACACCTCAAGAACCAAAGTTTGGCATCCATCTAAGAAAAGCATTATACAAACAAATTCCCTATCAAACAGCAGATATTCTATCAAAGCATTTATCACAACAGCATGCATATTCTACACAACATCTATCACAACAACATGCAATTTCTAATGCATCCTAGATGACATGGAAAGAATGCATGACAAGTGATTTCTAGAAAGTGCCTATATGATTCATGAGAAGGCATACCCTCATCTCATCGGGTTGTGACATAAATAGAACCGCAATAAAAACAATGGTAACAGCACAAAGCAAGTGAATCACCAAACGGTGAAATCAAATCAACTGTAAAATTGAAAACTAGTAAAATTACAAATAATGAGGTAGTATGGATTTTCCCTATACACGAGTTAGCTACTCCGGGGAATAGATTATTACCAAGTACCTATTCCATCCTATCCCTGGATAAAGGTACCAAACAGTAAGTCAAGAGAAAAGAAAACCTCCTCTGATACCACTTTGTAATTTCCCGATTCCGGAAGCCACCCAGAGGTTCCCCAAACCCGGTTGGTCACATGGCCTCAAGTGAATTTCCCCGAATTTCATAGTCTTCCGACTAGCAGTGAGGGTCTTGGGTGTGATAGTGGGGAAACTATACCCTCATTGGCAGAGTACACAGCAGAATTAACAACACATACAATAGCAGAAGCAGTAAATATACAACGATAATAATAGCAGAATACTGATAAATAAACAACTAGAGAGGAAATATATGTAAATGATGCATGATACATATATGTCTAGGAAAACATCCAAATAGGTCACAATGATGAATACAGTACTAAACCAAAGTACAAAAGAAAAATATATGAGCAACTCCTCAGCATCGTAAGCCTCGGCTTGGTCTCATGCTCTCCAGCTCCAGTGCTATCAAGAACCTGAAGTAGAAGGGTGCTTTCTCTTATCTATACCTGCAACAATATAATCTATTTGGGCCCAAAAGAATGGACCAAATAGGGTGTGAGACAATGTCCCATTAGGAAACCACCTGAATATTTGTGCCTAACATTCAGTCAATATATAGCAGGTAAAAGTTCAGAAATCAGTAAACAGGGAAGCACACAGTAGCAAAAATCAACAGTTTCTATCATATAATTACAAACAAGTAAACAGCCACTCAAGCAAGTAGAAAAAACAGGTAACCTCTGGGTAGTTCTCACAGCCTAACCCCTATGGTTCAACCTACAAGTACTAGCAACCCTCTGGGAGGCACCCATTGTATCACCCCTCTGCTTCATCTATATAATAGACTCACTAGGGAAGCACTCACTGTCAATTCCCCCTATAGTCTCGTATCGTACTAAAGGTGCTCTGGGGAAGCACTCAATGTCTCATTCCCCATGTGGCCTGTGTCGAGGAACTACAGACACTCTGAGGAAGAACTCAACGTCAATTCCCCTTGTGGTCTTGCATTGTATTAAAAAGACGCTCTGGAGAGGACCTTATGCCCATTCTCCCTATGGTCTACTACACTAGGTTCTCATAGCCCTGTGTAAAATCAATGAGTATCGCATCGCTCAACGGCCAAAGTATCCTCAAGAACTACTCGGATAGCATTCTATAGTATCTCAGCAAGGAAGAACAGTAGTCACACCATCCAACAACTAGGCATGGAACTGGAAATAGCATAAAAGGCAAAACTAAACCAAACGGTCATAAACAGGAAAACATGCATGGGAAAAACATCCAAAGAACAGTAAATTACCCTATTCACAAACAATAACCTCTACTCAAACATATAATCAAAGCAGTCAAAAAATAAGAGAAAAACAGGAAACACGCAATACCCCGTTCAAGGGTATTGGTGGAATTTGCACAAATACTAAAATACTTCATACAAAAAGGCCAAAAACACATACCTTGATGCTAGGAGATAGATATACTCAAACCTCGAAGCTTGAATTTCCTTGGAACATCGTAGATATATTAAAACATCCAAAACACTCTACCCACAATAACTTGAGAAAGATGAGGAATTGGGAAACCAAACTCTAGGAGAAGGAAGAGCTTACCAATGCGGTTCCAATGCAATCGACAGTGGTCGATTCAGAGAACGGACTGAGGCTCAGAGGTTCGTCAAAGATCTGCATTTGTACGGAACACTCTCAGTCGAAGAAGCTAGAGAAGAAGACAGTTCTAGGGTTAATACACGACCCTCAATGCATTTAGTGAAAAACAAATTACACGCACTACTACAAATATGGCTTTTATCAACACTAAAAATGGCCTTTATCAGCACTAGAAAAAGCGCTAATAAAGCCAGTGAAGATAAAGGCGGGGTCCCCTTTATCAGCAATCTGAAAAGCGCTGATAAAGACCCCTTTTATCATTGTTAAAAAAAGCACTCATAAAAGGGGTCTTTTATCAGCGCTAAAACAAAGCACTGATAAAAGGGTCCTTTATCAGTTCTTTGTTTTAGCGCTGATAAAGGACCCCTTTTATCAGCGTTTTTTTAAATGCGTTGATAAAAGTTTAAAAAATTTTAAAAAAATTTAAAAAAATTTAAAAAATGCTGCCAATCTGGGGGGCTTTTATAGCGCTTGAGCCCCCCCTTTTACAACACTTTTCTTCCCCTGTACTGTTCCCCAGCACCCCCTTCACCCTTTAACAGTGCTTTCTCCCATATTCCACCATGCGCCCGCGCCCCTGTCTCCACCAGGATTTGAACTCGAGACCTCCCCCATGCGCGTCTAAGCCTTTACCACTACTCTATTTTGATTTGTCTTCCAATTCATGATATCTCTATATATTTATATTTATATATTTAGTTATATTTATTCGTATAGTAATGTATATTTATATTAATATATATATATATAGTTATATTTTAATATATATATATATAGTTATATTAATATATATCTATATATATATATATATATTTAGTTATATTTATTCATATAGTAATATGTATTTATATAAATATATATATATATATAGTTATATTAACATATATATAGTTATGTTAATATATATATATATATAGTTATATTAATATATATATATAGTTATATTAATACATATATATATAGTTATATTAATATATATATAGTGACATTAATATATATATTTATAGTGATATTAATATATATATTTATAGTGATATTAATATATATTTTTATAGTAATACTAATAAATATATATATATATATGTAGTTATATTAATATATATATAGTTATTAGATTAATATATATATAGTTAGATTAATATATATATATATAGTTAGATTAATATATAGGTATATAAATATTCATATATTTGTATTTTAAATAAAAATAATGTTATTTATTATTTAGATAAAGCTAATGTATTTTATATGTAAATAAATTTTATTATTTATATTTATAATTAAATTTTTAGGTGTGAATATATAAAAAATATGTACATATAGTTATATAATTGGTTATAAATAGTAGTGCATTATAAAAAAGGATGAAATTTCAAAGGCAAAATATCTATATGAATGTAATACCTTGGAATAAATTCAGACTCCACTAAAAAAATCCAATAATACCCCCTTAAACGAGGCTGAAAATCCACAAAATGTCAAAAAAATCGGGGTACCCCGACTAAAACTCAGTTTTAGAGGACTTCTGGGCCTCTTTTGGCCTTGAAAAACCCTTGATCTAGGGCAACACTGGTCATAATGAGGTATATCTCAACGGAGGCTTCGATGTTATATGTGGTAGAGCTTAAACGGACACCCGGATCAAAAGTTATGGACGTTTGAAGTTTGAGTTGTGTTTTCAACATATTTTGGATCTTTTTTTAATTTTTTTAATTTTTTTAGTCTTCAAATTTTTATTAAATTACTATTACTCCATAATAATTATCAAATTATTAAATAAAAATTATTTTTTTAATTTTTTAAGAATCCATTTTCACTAAACATCTTATATATTAATTATATTAAGTGTAAATGTACATTTATACTTATCTAAAATATATTTAAAAATTATATATTATATTTATATCAATATATTAATATATTATTATTTTTTAAAATTTTTTTTGAAGTCGTCCCTTTATCAGAACTTTTAAAAAAAGCGCTGATAAAGCCCCCCCCCCTTATCAGTGCTACTAAACAAGCGCTAATAAAGGGCGTCCCTTTATCAGCGCTGATAAAGGGGTGCTTTTATCAGCACTTTTTTTAGCGCTGATAAAGGCACCCCCCTTTATCATCCCTTTTTCGTTAGCGCGGATAAAGGGGGGGCGCTGCGAAAAACTATTTTTGTGGTAGTGACAGCATGTACTTTTGGAGTAAACGGCATGTACTAGGGTTTTTCGTACTCAGCTTTAGGCGGCCTCCATGTCACCCCTATATGGCTGTGTGTGTGTCCATGACACACCCAGAACACGGCCTCGAGCGGTAATGAAGTACATGGCATGTACTCAGAAAGTACACGTCATGTACTTCAAAAACTTTCAGAAACTCTTCTTTTCTCAAAAACTCAAGAAAAAGGAAAAAATACCTGAAAAGAATGTCTGAGTTCTTACATAGTTAATGTAATACCATATTTAAGTCTGTAAGAAAGTACACAATGTGTAATAATGTTATGTATTTTCCCTCATGATATGTTATGAAAGACATGATTTATACCTTGTGTGGTGTTGCGTGAAAGTTTCTCAACCTCTTCTTATCATGTAGTTCTTTTCAACTTGTGTGTTTTACTCACAGTTTATACATAGCATGTAATGATGTCATGTATTGACACACCTGACACGCCACAATTTACATGATGTGTTCATTGCATAGATAAACCCCATCACATGAAGTGTACTAAGACTCTACACACTATGTAATCACATCATTTATCCAGAGACCTTGGAACCTACAAATGGGTTCTTTGAGTGTCATTCAAACATTCTTGGTTTGTCCTCTCCCCCACTTATGATGTTGGGTTACTACACTTTCTTGGTCCTTGAAATTAGAAAAAAAATCTAAACATAAATTCTATAAAAAATCATAAAATTGATCTAATAATTCATAAATAATAATAAATTAAAATGTGACCACTATAATACCACTTGAAGGTTCCAATTCTCAATAAAAGTTTTGGATGAAGGACAAATTATTTATTTTTTCTTCCCAAGAACCAACTGAATGTTTTTTTATTATCATAATATAGATAAATATCTTATCACATGATGATTTTTCATCAACATAAAATTAATGTCATAATGTCCATAGAGTCTATGTCACATCAAATGGTTATTATAGTTCCCTTCTATAATAATAAATTGAAAAGGATACAAAACTATTTTTAAACATATTTAATATGCACTAGATACATATTCTAAATTATATATAGATGATGTTACAACAATAAAGTGTTGGATAATCATAATACATTAAGACTTCTTCCAATGAAGTTTACACTTAGTTATCTCCAAGTATTGAGGTTGGGAAAACAGACCCATTAATAATAATTCTATATTTTTTATGTTTCATGGGATATCCATATATGTGAATTTTTTTTATTACATCTTAGACTATATATTACTATTAATTTATATCATCCATCACATACTTTGATTTATAGAAAAGAATTATGAATAAATAAGCCTGCGGATAGGTAGCATATGTTGGGTGCATCATAAGTGATATGACATTATTTAAATTAGTAAAGAAAGGATATGTCCCTTATATATTAACGTAATATGATATATATGTAAATTTTATTAAAATGTAACTCTTTTATTAAATCCATGGTCATGGTAGATTATACATGAGTTCATTTTGGAAATTCAAAGAAAGAAAAATCAAGCATATAGGGTGATGACACATGTATGCATCCTGTTTTATGAGATATCAAGAGAAAGGAATCATATTAAATAGTAACACTAATAGGAAGTTTTTATTAGTTATTAAATAAAATTATTTCTTAAGAGTTTAATTAATGTGTTTCTAGATACTAGTCACGGACTTAAGTTCAAATAATTCCACTGAGAAAGGGTCTTATAGGGTCACACAATAAGTGTATCTAGAAACTCGTTAAATTATATTGAATTAAAAATTAAGAGTAAATATTATTCTCATTTCTTGGAATAATAATTATTCATGTAAATTATATTGTATTCTTTCAATGATGAGATATTTTATTTTAGAATATATATGTGAGTTGAATTAATCTCTATTTTAATTATTTACAAGTTAATAAATAAATATCCATTTATTCACCAATTTAGTAAATATATTAATATAAATATTTATTTAGTTTCATGGTTATTAAATTAAATATTTATTCATGAGTTTATTGAATATAATATTTATTTATTTATAAGTAAATAATATTTATTTAAATAAATATTTTATTTTTCAAGGTTTGTTAAATTCCATGGGAGGATAAAAAACTCAAGTTAACAACCTGATGGATATGATATATTTATTTAATATCACTTAAATAAATAGATATTTATTTATTTAAGTAATTATATTAGATATAACATGTTATGAAAGTAATAATATTGTTATTATTATAATTTTACATGGGATATTACTTTGGTAAAATAAATTGATAAGGGCCTATGTCAAATTATTTATCTCTTAACCCAATGTAAATACAGAAAAAATATATAACATTTTTGTTTTCTTTTTGAGTTTTTAAAACAACTAAGATTCTCTCTTCAATTTTCTCAAGCCCTAAAGAGATTATTACCCACTTATTCCCTCACAAAAACAAGGGGGAACAAGATATATTTTTGTGATCAATGATGAATGGTGTGAAGCACTAGACACTACCACACTAGCACTCGAAGTTTCAAAGATTTCATCTAGAAATTTGTGGAGAACTTTTGGATACTTATAGAGTAATATTCACTTCATTTCTCCACCTCAATGAGAAACACTTCAATAGATGAACTTTTTTTATTGGGAGTATTATCGTGTTCGTGGAAATTCTTGTTTTAAATTATTATAAATTAAATGTGAAAGATCCTATATGAGATTTTGGTGTTTCGGTTTTCAGGTTTTTTTAACATTATCCATTGAAATTAATGAAAATACAAAAAAACATCCACCCACTTCTTTTTTTGTTCCCTAAAAACATCACAATTTTGGTTTTTCATAAAATTAAATTCAAATTATGAAGAAATAGGTGAATTCACCTCTAAAATTTTATATATAGGATCAAGAATATTTATTTTTTAATTAGATATAGAATCACCTTGACTATGGTCTTCATTTTCATAAATTATTTTGTTATCCTAGCACTTATGCATTATGGTTTGGTTTAATAATCCAACTAAGGATCTCTTTATAAATATCCACACATACTCTACAAAACTCAAAAAGACACTCTTGATCTCTAGGGTAATAGAATGAGATGAACAAGCGTTTTAAGCTATTTTCCTAAATCATAATGATGGATCACTTATTTATACTTCTAAAGGATTGAGATATGGAAGGAGGATTCTCTCTACTTTTCTCTCTAGAATTTGACAGAAGAATTATCTAGAGAATACTCTGACTAGAGAATCTAATATCATCTCCATGAAATATTTTGGTTTTATTAATTATGTTAACATTAAAATAAATACTAGTAAATTATATTCATTTAATTTAATCCCAACTTAAATATTTCATGTAATAATTTCTCTTGTATAATAATTATTATTATTTTATTTGGAATGGAAAATAAAACCCATTTTATCATTCACTTAATAAAATAACTATTATCATTTTAAGATGATATATAATATTTAAATATCATTTATTAAATAAATATTCATTTAGATGATAAAAATATATTACACATGTCACCACACTTAAATAATAATATTTATTTATTTATATAACTAGTAATGATCTAATATTATATTTTAAATAAAAATTTATGTATATTATTTGAAAATATATTTATTGGATCATTAACTAGATCTAAATACCCTTATAATATTATCAAACCTCAAAAAATAAAATATTCATTTGATAAAATAAATATTCTTCTCACTTAACTTGATAATTAATATATATTTAAATATATATTCATATAACTTGAATATAGTATTTATTTTATTATACTGAGTAAACTAGTGAATAAATACATATTATATTAATTAAAATGTGAATAAATAAATAAGAGATTAAATTCAACTCACGTATTCAAAACTCACATATATCACGATTGATTTTTTATGACAATCTTATATTAAATAAATATTATTCATCTGGCTATGAATAAATTTATGAGTAAATTAGGAAAAATATTAAACATTTTATTAACTAACTCATTATTGATACAAATGAATAAATTTAATACACACACATATATATATACATATTATAAATATTAATAAATATTATATATTAAATATATATATATATAATGAATAAATTGTAATAACTAAACAAAAAAATTAAAATTGAATATATTGTAATAATTAAACAAAAAAATAAAAATGAATAAATTAAGAAATAATTTAAAAAATTATTAATGAAATAACTATTAATAAAAATGAATAAGTTTAATATATATATATATATATTAATTATAAATATTAACAAATAATATATATTAAATATAAATATATTGAAAATGAAAAAAATGTAATAATTAAAAACATATTAATGTCTTATTCTATTTTATTATTGTTTGATTTTTTGATTAAACATACATAAAACGTGTGTTACATTTATTTCACATAGATACATAATAAATAAATTTTTATATACAACATCCACACAAATATTTGTGCAATTAATGAAATATTGTATAGAAACACATACACCTAATATTTTTTGTAATTTATTCAAATTTTAGTATATTTTATAATTTCATTATAATATGATACATTTAATATATTATGTATTTAATCAGTCAATTTTATTTATTTATTTATAATATTGTTATAGTTAGCTGTTATTTTTCATTTTTATTATTTTTATTTTTATTTTATTATTTTTTTAAAATTTATCATTTTCTATTATTTATTTATATAAATTTATCTACTTTGTTTTAGTATTTTTAATATGTATTAATCTTTACTTAAATATATATCCATATCTCTTTAATATTTTATATTTAATTAACAAAACAGATGAATTTTTCCAATATTTTTAAAGTGTACACATTTTTAATTTTTTCAATTTCACTCACTTTTAAAATGCATGTATTTAAGATTACATATTCATTAATAGTGTTAAAAAATATATTTGTAAATAAATATATTTATAAATTTTTATTTACTATATTTACAAATTTATATATTTTTAATTGATATAAATAAATAAATATTATATTTTGAAAAAAGTATTTATTATCTTGAAATTGATTGAATGTCGAATGAAACCTCAAATTATTTATAAACTATAAATGTTAGTCTGGTCATAGATAAAAAGTTTATAATCAAAACAATGTAAATATCAAAAACTCATCATCCTTTCATTAACATTTAGTGGTATTTATAGTGTAGAAAAAATACCAAAATTTGGAAAATGAAAAATTGGTCACATGAAGGGGATTATTGGGAATGGGATTTACCATAATTATGACATTCACATTTAATATTTCATATCACTCCCCCTTGAATGTCATAATTTCTTGGAATCTTATAAAATATTCACTTAAAAATCCTATTGTAAAAATAAGTTAAGCCAATGTAATTGAGTCTCGTGTCATGGTGCCTCATTAAAAACATTACTACAAAAACCAAGTAGGAAAACCTATTGAAGGGAAAAAGAGAGTAACCTTCCCAAATCCCCCTGATTATATCATTTAGTTATGTCTTGAGGACATCAATTAATATTATTATTTAATTATGTCTTTGAGTCATGGTAGGAAGACTAAAGGAAATAATGAATGGTCGCATTGAAAATTATAACTCGTTGAGAAGGATAAAATTTTCCATTAATTATATATATCCATAACAATCCCTTGGATATCCATTATGATTTATGATTTCCCTATTAAAAACATCATCATAGAAAACCCCTTTAGAGTAAAACACCTTGATTAGGTACAAAGAGTACAATAACATCAAGTTCCCAAAGTGTTTCCTCATTAAAAACCTTATCAAAAAAACAAATGGGAAAATTACTAAGGGAAAAAGGGGAAAACAATTATACATGCTTTCATAATGGTCATCACTAAATCATTTAACTCGTAGAATGTCCATGATCAATTAATAACCAAAAAAATATCTTTTAAATTTTGGAATAATAATAATTCATACCCTTTTTATTTCATTTAATATGGAAGAATATTACCATGCATCATAATATGATTTATTTTTATTTTCACAGTATATATGCATATGTACATTTATATCCTTCAAGGAAAAATTGAATGTGCATTTATATATAATCCTTCTAGGAAAATTATGTCATTTATCAACCCCCATGTATGAAATATATCACTCTTGGATTTAAGATATTTAATTATTTATTAAGGGTAAAATAATTCCAAAAATTTAATATTTCATATTTAGGATGATTGATTCAAAATAAAAATACATTCATAGTAATTTCATGATCAAATAAGTCATTGATTTCAGAAAACTTTTCGAGAGTTTATAGGTTTTTCACACAATATTAATAATATGATGAATACAATGATTCATACAAACCATCGGAGGATTAATTCAATTTATATTCTTCTATAACTTAATATGAATACATGAAATACTTATTATTCAGTTTACCCCATAATTTATCATTTAGGGTGAAACTTTCAAAATTTTGAATATGCTTCAAGAATTTCAAACCCTTCTCGAATACATATATAAATATCCAAATATACAAGGAAGAATATCTCTTGTAATAAGATCATCAGTATTCAACAATCTTGGTAGTTTGGATAATAGAATCTAAAATTTTAAATGTTCAACATATCATAACTTCCTAAAATCATTTTGGACAATTATTATGATGTTGACATCAATTAAAAAACATTGTCGTCAATGAATTTTAAAATATTTCAAAGAAAATATATCATCAACATCATTTTATTGAGATCTCATAATTTTTCTAGTTCCAGTTTCACTTCATAGAAAATATATAAAAAGATTTAATGTTGTGGATATATTCATTTTCCACTTTAGGGAAAATATATTTACTACTTTCTACTCATGATGAACAATGATTTTTTATAATCTGTTCGACCACACTTCTAGTGTGTATAATCTGACTATTAATTTCCAACACTTTACATTTTTTTAAGTGATGTGAGCATTATATCAACGGTTCTGTAGGACCATTTTTTAATATATACTTGCTATTAGAAAATAAAACACAAGATAATTTAGTGGATGCTTCTTTCATATATATGGATCACATGGTAGGTCAGTACGCCTATGTATACTTCTTCCTAAGTATTTTGGAAATTTATTTCCAAAATAGCTTCTAATGATATAAATAATTTATGTCAAATATGGGTACCTCGTAGTAAATTATTATGAAGGGGGAGTTCAAAATAACTTAATGAGAATGAATTAATTGATAATTTAGTAGACATGCATCCATTAAATAAATTCATCATTCTCTCCCTAATTGATTTCTACTATTTTATCAAAAAATTGATGCTCGTGTATACATTAATCAATATTTTTAATTGTACTTTATCCCGAATGACATAAATAATCATGTCATGTATTTAAAGTGCACGAATCGGTGAACCTATCTTTTACCATTATTGATTCGGTTGTACATTGAAAATTCTTTATAATCACTCTTTATGAATTCTTATTACATATAGAGATACCTCTTTTATCCAGTCTATCCATATGATATTCATCTTCAAGAATACCATTCATATATATCACCAAGACATCAAATATAATAAAGCATTAAGAATTTTTACAATCATATAGGAATATTTTTTTCTCTTCTAGAGATGTTAATTACTTTTCTCTACTGGGAAATGTACTTACACGAGCATGTAATAACTCATATATGATTAATTTTCGATAATTTAATCAAAATAATACTTATGAATATTTTTCTTTAAGATCAATGCATATAATACCTCTAGGATCTTTCATTTTACAAACTTATATTTTTCATTATAATTTCCACTTATTGTGGTTGATGAAATTATAATATAATCATAACAGGTTAGGCCCATCACAAAGTGGATTATTGTGTTTCTTATTAGAAATTATCGCCCAAATATTTTGGATCTTTTTTCCCAAATATTATTTTATAATACATCTATATGGGATCGAAGCCCTACATTTTTTAAAGCTGATGAGTGTTGTAGTGAGAACCAAAGTGGAAAAATATCCTAGATTCACAACACTCATCATCTCCATCCAAAAGTATAATTCATAACCAATATTCACTTTATCAATTAAACAAGAAATCATTTGATCAAACTTCATCAACTCTCAAATATTCATAATAGCATAAATCATATCAAATGTTCAAGAATAATTTCATTCGCACCGAGGAATGAACTTGAATAATTACAACTAAATTCACATCAGGGAATGAATTTGTTAATTTAATTTCATGATCCATGAATGATTATTTATTATTTTTTAATAATGATCATATTACATAAAATATGAATTTTATTGATGATGATGGTCATTATTTTAACCACTTTAGGTGGATAAATCATTTTCATAAAATATATTTTTTTATCAAAATTATGTAATTCAATCTTGTCATTTATGAACTATATGAATAAAAACTTCCAATTTAGGGGATAAATAAATTATGTGATATGATATTGATAATCTTTAAGGACATGACAAATAATAATTTTTCCCAGGATATTGTTGTTGGAGGAACAATAATTGATAAATGAATATATCATTAAATATAATTTTAAATGATACTATTTTTAATATCAACATTTAGGAATGCATTATTTTATAAATATTTATAAAATTAATTGTGATCTGATAATATTTACTATCATAAAACCACTTCAAGTTGTTATATTATTATTATTTTTTATAAACAAAAACAGTGTAATGATCATTCGTAAAACATCATATTCGCTTCAAACATGATTTATAATAAAATCATGTACATTTTCATTTACTTCATGGAATGAAATAAATCATTTTCAATAAATATTCTCATTCACTTTAGGGAACATAATAGAAATATTTATTCGAGTTTTATAGTGCCTTAAAGATAATAGAATGAATATTTAACTCAATAATTTCATTAATTTCATCAACTATGGGGGTTCGATATACATAAAATATATTTATTCTTGTTAATCGTGAGAATTTAATTTCCCTCAAAAAAATTACAAAAAATAAAATGAAAGAGAAACAGAATAAAAAAATACAATATTTACAAACATTCATAGAAAAAATCATCTATGTCATAAAACTTTATAAATAATTCTCAAACTTGAAACATTCATGGTGAACAAGAAATAAAAGAAAAAATTTCATGGTTCATGGCACGATTAGATAACATCATCTTGACTTACAACAGGTATGTGATGTTCATTAATGATTACCAAAATTCTACATGACGTATGATAGGTATGCAATGTTCATATAAAAAGCACTTCTGGTGGTGTCATTTTTTTCATTTGATGAATGATATTTGTCGTTCCACCAACCACCTTGATTATTAATCAAACACATTCCCTTTAGGGACAGAAGTTAAATTTTTCTTTTGTGAGTCAATATAGCTCTTTCAGATATCATTATTTTCCCCACAAAAAAATATTAAGAAAAACATAAAATATGTTCATATTTATCAAGAGGGAGAAATAAATGTAACAATATATTTCATATAAAATAAGACTCTCATTTTGATATAGCTCTTAGAATGAGTGGAGTCGATGCACATGTGAAAGAGTACATTAAATGAATAATGTTTATAAAAACATGTGACATCCCATTTTCCAGTGAGATTTATATTATGTTGATTATGGGGATGACAGTAGCGTCAACAAGATGATCAATGCAGACAAGAACATTTTGTTGATAATGTGTTGTGAAATTGATCAAATGCTAGTTGAATCCACGAAGAATTTCAAAACCAGAAAGGTAATAATGGTCATAGATGAAGCACATTGTTGATAAATCGACAGTTGAATTTGCGTATGATAATGATGATGACAAGTAGAAGTAAAAAATATAAAACAAAACCAATATGTAGATAAAGAACACAATGCATATCCTAAAAAACAATCACCCTTTCATTAACTTTTCCATGTATTTATAGTGAATAAAGAATACCAAAAGATGGCATATGAAAATTTGGGCACATGAAGGGGTTTATTGGTAATGGTAGTTACCACAATTAGGACATTCACATTTAATATTTCATTCCATTTATATAATTATAAATAAAAAATTATATATATTTAAATAATTATAAAATTATAATAAATTTATTTATGTAATAAATATACTATTTTTATTTTTATTTTTATTTTTATTTTATATTTTATATTTTTATTTTTATTTTTATTTTTATTTTTATTTTTATTTATTATATATATAATTATATAAATATATATAATGATATAAACATATAAATATTATTTTTCTTAAAGTATTCATATATTTATAAATAAATAATTATATAATTAAATAATTATAAACTTAAAATAAATATTATTAAATAATGAGTATATTTACCTTTTTGGAAGAGGTTAAGAATCAAAAGGCCTCTTTATTGAAAATTGTAGTAGAATAAGTGGAGGAACCAACAAAACCACAAGGGTAGGCAAAAATAGAGTACAAAATTAATTAACCAGCTCAAGAGAGAGTGATCATACTATGATGTGGAATGTGTCCACCCCTACTATGAGGATTTCTTCCCCTCCTCTAAGTCTTGACCTGAATCCAGGGGCCACCATCATCATCTGAGGGCTTAGCAACAACATCAGCCATCATGACTTCATCTCAAGACACGCCATCACTATTTTTCTCATTATCATCACTGTTATCCATAGAAAGCCTATCAAATTAATTATATATACTAACAATAATTTTACCTTATCAATAAAAGATTGAGTAGCATTGCGGACTGGAACAATAGTTGACCTTGTCTTGGCTTCATCAGATCTCACTGGCAGAAGATCAGCCGGAGGATGTGTAACCACACTTTGGGCATGTTCCAACACACTTGGGCCAGCAAGATTTTTAATACCACTAGTTTTCAAAGTTGAATATGTATGCTTGAAATATATAGTCTTTGCATCAAGTCACACATGGATAAATCAACTTGGGAGAGAGAGTAGAGATCTCCTTGTAAAATTAATCACGTCCCCACTAGGTAATAGACTCACAGCAGATCTGATGTGCTTACATGTCAAATCTAGGGGTTATTTCACTACACCTCTATTCTTATCCATCAAGATAGAGGAATTGGTAACATTGGTATTTTATGTTCCTTTATTATGGGCAGTAGCTGGAGACATTTCATAAGCTGATAATTCTTTTGATTTCATCGACACAATACTAGGGTTAGTAGAAACTAAATATTTTAATGATTCATTTGATTTGGATTGCAAATAAGAAACCAATACCTTCTCAGCCAATTTATTATGATTTAATTTCCTTTTCTATTTAATCATGGGGATGTGACATCTTATATTATTTATTTTCATTGAAGTAGAGGGAACCAACTTAGTATTCCCTTTTAGACATTTTGAAGAGACTACTTGTCGTTCCTGAAAAAGTATGTCATCAGGCTCGACCTGTGATGAAATCTATTTACAAATTTTATAGTCATCAGAATATGACTCACCCTATTCCTACCATGGGCACCCAATTAGGATATATCTAAATGAAGGACACACAATAGTAAAATTTCTTTCCTCTTATAGATCTACCCATGTGTCATTAGAATTTTCATTTAGTTGAATATGATGAAGGAATCCAACATCATTATAAAGAACACAATTGGGTTCCAGCCTAATGATTTTCAAAAATCTCATGTTCGAATGATCATCTTCATATATTTTCATTCTCTAATTCAAATTATCAACTTTTACATTCTCAAAAATTTAATTTCTAATAGGATATTCAAGAGTAACCTCATTCATAGCATGTTCTATGGATTAAAAAGTAGTATATTAGGTAGTCTCATTTCCATCATTTTTTCTACAATATAATTCATCATGTCCCTTCAAGTGAGATATAGCACAAACAATGTTTTATCTACTGTCTGACCTTGAATGTCCAATGATACAACAAAAATCACAATAATTGTCATTTTTTTTATACCCAATTTTAAGATTTATTTCATCCAGGGGAGTGGAGATAAAAACATTATCAATCATGTAAGAACTTAAATATACTTCAATTGACATTACAGAAAAGTGACCAAAACTGACCTTTTCTATTGCTAAATCTATCTGAATTGGTATACCTATCGCAGAAATGATATCGTAAAGGATTTCAGAGTGAAACAAGACCCAATATAAACCATGAACATTGATAAAAAACTTGACAAAATGTGTCTTTAAAATCATTAAGATTTAAATTTAAGTTACATTCATGAATCCTAAGTATTCCTTGCATTTAATTAATCAAACCAAAGATCCATTCTTGGTTCTTCAAATCGGAAGAGGGGATTAACATATTAAAAACCCATTAAACTAAAGAAACTCACTTGATATCATGGAAACCCCAAATAAAATCAAGGCGGAAGATTAGATAAGACACTTTTCAAGGATGAATACCTTTATAAAATGATATACATAATATAAAATAATTCTAAAAAAGCTTTATCCTTTCTGAAATTAATCCATATAAGGAAAAAACATGAGGAATAGATCCTTTTCAGATGATGCATTGTGCAAAATGGATTTTTGTAAAGACAAACAATCCGCCCAAAAAAACTAGCAAAGAAAGAGAAATATTTCAAATCTTCTTCTTTGTAGACCTTCACCATCTTCGTGTCATTTGAAATATTCCAAGAAAACTGATGATTCGAAGTGTAAGAGTTAGGGTTCAAGCCCCTTAGATAGATTAGGTCAATTTGTTCGCCAGGAGGCATTGGGAGATCCCTCTATTGTTCCCCCATCCTCAATCATGTATTTACAATATTTATATTTATATTTACATTTACATTTATATATATTAATTAAATATATATATAATTATATAATGATATAAATATATTTATAATTGTTAAATAATAATAAATATTTTCAAGTAATGAATATATTTACTATATTTATATTTATATATATTTATTAACTATACATATAATTATATAAATATATATAATGAAATAAATATATTTATAATTAAAATAAATAATTATAAATATATTTACAAATGTAAATTTACTATATTTATAAAATTATATATTTATAATTATAAATAAAAAATATATGTTTTTTAAAAAGTATTTATGTAATTATGAATAAATAATTATAAAATTATAATAAATAAAATATATAATTATATAAATATATTTACAATGTTTTTTATTTACCATTACAATTATAAATCCTTTATCAGTACTAATGTTTTAGAACTGATAAAGGTTCCTTTTATTAGCACTTCTTTAGCACTTATAAAGATAGAGGCTTATCAGTGCTAAAAAATACTAATAAAAGGAATCATTATCAATGCTAATGATGTATTTGTTTCATCACTTTTTTATCACTAATAAAGATTGATCTTTATCGGTGCTAAAAACATGCTGATAAAGGTGTATTTTATGAGTGATTATGAATTTAAAGCTAATAAAAGGTATCTTTATTAGTGTAATTTGAAATCACTGATAAAAGTGTCCCCAGTCTATTTAAGATAACCCTAACTATGACTGATTTAGTCATGATTCTCAATAAATTACGGAACTCCCATACTGTCAATCCTCCTCCACAACATTATCTTAGATGAATCGAGGCTAAAATCAAATGTATGTTATTTTCTCCTTTTCCTCTCTCATTGGTTAGTTTTTTCGGTTCCGTGGTTTAAATGTTTCTATTATTCTCAACCATAATGAATCCTACTTCTCTTATCCCAAAACTCTAGTTGTGATAATTCTCTCAAATTATTCCTCACTGTTTCCATTTTTATCACCACATTCAATCATGGAACTTTATATAGTTTTGGGGACTCATTAATTCCACCATTACAGACTTTGTGGGTTCCCATGGAGCAAGATCTTCTGTCATAGAGTATGTAAAGGATGTTTGGTTCGTAAAATTTTTGTTCATCGATAAGGGAGTCATCCAATCTATTATTGTAATTGAATCTTCATTTTTCTAAACATGTTTCAATCGTAAACTACAACCAATTATCCAACTACCTACTTAATATGCAGTTTAATGGTATTTGTTATAATCATATGAGTTTCCCCAAAAATATTATATGAAAATATAGATTTAGACATTCTATCTTTTCATGGAAGGATCAAGGTCTCCATGTATATTTTACATTCCTTTAGGTCTCTCTGGGAAGTCTTTTAATGATACAAGTGTCCTAATTCCCTCAAACTAAACTATTATAGGCCACCATGATTTGTATTTCAAATGTTACTAACAATTTTCAAAACAATTCTACATTGATAGGTATATTTATTTATATAAATATGTTAATATTATATGAATTTCAATTCAATTTAATGTTTTAATGAAAATTTGGTTCAAACAATATTCATCCTCACCAACTATTATTAGATATTATGGTATTTACTAAAATATTTTTTGTTTCTTATTAAAGTGATAAAAAATGAACACTTATATTTAAAGATTTATATTTTTGAAATATAATATGTTATAAGCCAAAATTAAAACGGAATCTAGGTTATTTTTTAATATTATTGGTTCTAGAGTATACATGGGATAAAAATATCTTTTAAAAATAATAAGTTCTAGGTTTTATTTTGTTTTTGAAACAAATTTGTCTTTAGTTTTTTATCTAATTAGATGTAATAAATATTTTCTCATTAAACATATAAATTACTTCATCCTTTCCTTTAAGGATAAGTTTATCTATATTAATTTCATAATAATTATATCATTTAGGATATGTAAGAGTTTATAATGTATGTATTTTTGATTATTTTTTGAGACTAGAGAATTTATTATTTATTAACCATTGAAATATCTTATACACAATTTAAATAATTAAATACTAATTAAATAACTCCATCGATAATGGTATTATATTGGTTTCGAACATAATCAAAGACAATGAATGGTTTTAATTGTGTTAGATGTAAGAAAACATGGGTTATATATAATCTTGATCAATTATTTTTTATTACACGTGCTATAATAGAAATATATAAGTGATTATCATGTTTTATTATTCGATTAAGAAATTTCTTATTTATGATACCATATTAGTTATTATTTTTATATATGTATTTAATATTTTATTTTTCAGATAAAATAATTCATAATATATATATATAGGATAAATTTGTTCTTAAAATTATTTTATTATAATCATACACAAATATGGTTTTAATAATCATTATATTGTAAAATTAACCAATACACATTCATAAATAATTTTTTTGAGTGAGGAAACAATATGAATTATTATAATATTTAACATGATTTTTTTCTAGAAATTATAATTTTAAAAAATGGAAAAATTATGTGACTTTTATTTAGTAAGTATTAATTTTTATCCTTGTATGCATTTTTCACTCATTTTTTAACTTTTTTATGTTTACTAGTCTAATATTTGGTTCTCTAGAGTAATTTTTTAAAAATTATTATATTAAACGTAATATGTAACAAAACATTTTCTTAAATTTTGATAAATATTATGTTATAATATTTTATTTGAATATTCACTTGATATTATATTAAATGTTTTTTAATATACCTCTCAATTTATAATTATAATATTTTTCTACAAAAAAATACACGTGTGGGTGTGATAAAAATAATTTTTGTCATATATTAGAATATAAAGGCTTTTATGTGACGGCTAGGTGTGTTATGTTAGAATGTGAGTTACTATAGACATGTTAGTGATTCATCAAAGGATAGGTTAAGGGTGATGTGACATTTGTGTTGTTGTTTGTTCTTATTTATGGTTTTTTATAAGTTAGGTTTCACTAATTTATTGTGTCACCCATTTTGTGGTTCATTTCTAAAGGAACTAATTATGTAAAGAATTCCCCATATTTTAAATGCACTTCCTAAGAAAAATTGTTATGTTATATCTATTTCTTGATTTGGATGAAATAAGTACATGTAATGGTTTCCCTAAGGGATTGTCTTGGATGCTATGGGTCTGAGGTTGAATCTCATGGTACCTGTGATGTGGTAATTTCCATAGAAATATAAATATTTTTTTCTTCTCTAATGAGTAAAATGTTAACCTCTTATTAATGAAATTATTTAAATTAAAGGGAACAACCATGGTATAAACTTATGGTATGATTAGTATAATTCACTTATATTAAATGAAGCCGGTACATTTGATTATCATGGTGTCCTAGTTAGTACATAATGACTTTACTTACAAGTTTATTTTGAGTGATACTAATTTGAATATATACTAAAATATAAGAATTATTTTTTATTTTTGGGTCCCTGTTAGTATTTACTTGTTTATTTTAATACACACACCCTACACATGAACCATAGTGGATATAGAGATCTTATATTTGAGATACAAGTTTGGGAAAAGGACAGTAACATATATTAGATTTAGTGTAGATTAGTAGGGATGTGTTGATGTTATCATGGTAGTTTCAGGGATCTTTTATCATTTTGAGATGAGATTTCAAATTTAAAATTAATATGTGGTAATTTAAAAGGTTTTAAGTAGAAAATTTTCATGCTCACATATTTATCTCCTGAACAATTATTATTACATTTTGTTTCCTGAGACACATCATCTGTCTCTTCTATGTTTCTTGAACTACTCTGAATAGCAGTCATCCAAAATGATTACCAGTACCCCGTATGGGATGACTAATTCTCAAAGTAGTTCAAGAAACATAGTTTCCTATCTATAAGAGATAGGGGATGAGTCTCAAGAAAAAAATCAATAATAATTGCTCCGCGGATGATGCTGATGAGGATGATATTTGTCTACAACTTTCACCTTTGGATGAATTCAGAGGATAAAACCTGCCATAGTAGAGTGATTATTTTCATAAATTTAATTACCCATTTCCTAAAATTTATTCATACTAATTATTTTAAAAAAGAGCATGAATATGGAGTTAAAGAGTTCATTGATTTTGTAATATAGAATGCATACGACCCTTCTCAAATATTTTTTCCATGTTTAGGTTGTTTTATTCAAGACAAATTAAATGTTTGACTACTCATGAAGAAAATGTCTTCCGAACTTGTTGATGTTACCAATACAGAATATGAATAGACAATTGATGATGAAACTATATAATTATTAGGGGATCAACAGTAATTTGACAGAAAAAAAAATAATACAGTATCACAATGTTGAAAAAAATATCAAGTCAATAATTCAGGGTATAAATTTTGAGGTTTTTTGGAATCAATGTATCCATCCTATAGACCCCAACAATTCAATGTTAATTAGTTATGTTTGGGTCACAATGCAGATTAATGTGTTGAATGTTATTGATTCATGGAACCATGTTCAACCTATAATAAAGGAAAACCTTTGGAAAGATATAACGGTAATGTTATGATATACTTTCACTATTTTACCGAAAATTTATATAAAGAAACATTGATTTTATTTTCATTATTCCATGTAAGGTTTATTTATTTTAAAATATTTCCATAATAAATTCTCATTAATGGCTATTGGAAAAGACCATAGAGGCTTCCAGACTCTTCTGTCCAAGTTATATCTTAGTAATGTTGAGAGGAAATTAAATCCCCACCCACCAGTTAGTTATGAACACATTATAAAGAAGTAAACATGGACAACTTTCACCAATCACCATAGTGAGAAATCATTTCAATTTTATTTCAATCGATAATATATTATATAAAATTATTTATTTTATCCAATTTGATTCAAAAAAATTAATTTATGAAATAGAAAATGAGTGATGAGAAAAACGAATGTGCATCAAATCCAATGTACCCCTATCACAAATCAAGTATGGGGTACACTTCACTAGAAAAGAAATTGGTATGTATTTTAAATCAAAAATAAAAGTTTTAAGTGGTATGAAACAACATATGTTCCTTTTTTTATCTTCATATAGATGAATCAAAATTTGAAGCCACTTTCAACCCACGTTATGTGCTATGGAAGGTGGATTGTGTAAATAAAGAGGGTAAAATAGTTGATGAAAACACAAAATTAGTATGGAAAACATGTATAAGTTTGACATAATAGTAATTCGTTATTATTTATAAAATTATTAAATAAAATATCTATCTATCTTCATATTTTTTATATTGTTCAGACACAAGAATCAATAATGATTATACCAGAATAAAAACTAACTTTAGTATCATTCAAGTGGCTATAATAATATGGTTGTCTTTGAGGATTAGGTATTAAAGTGTCTCGTCAAAAATATTTTGATAATATAAAACCACACGAAGATAAAAATAATATGGTGAAACGATTGAATGTATAAATAGACTCATTGCAAGATATTTTTTTCCAAATTGGTTTGGAAGAATAATGTTTGATAAAGGGTTAGAATGAACCAACGGTGGAATAAAGATCTCAACATGATTCTAATAACCCCACTAGCTTGGAGGATAATCATTCCTGTCAAACACATACCATACCAGAGTTAATAAATTTTTTCATTACAATTTCTACTAAATGTGAGTCAAACAACTTTATATAACTTTATTTACTAAAATAATATAGGGTGAAATTGTATGTGATTTCTATCTATCAGTACCCACGCACTATCTTGTTTTGAGGGGTATGATGTATAATATCCCGGGAGACAAGATACACCTAAAATAACTCCCAAATATCACATGAGAGTGGGGATTGAGATATCTCATGAGCTAGCTGCTATGTTTCTTATTCCACTTGATTATCCAGATATTAAAACGGTCAATGTTTCTATTGGATCATTTATATAATGGACGTCTAAACTTATAAAGATACATTAGGTATGTCTTTAAAAAAATTCTTTTTTATGAAAAACATTTAATAGTTGATGAAAAAAGGTCTGAAGTGAGGTATCATATTACAGATGGATAAAGCGATGGGGAAATAAAAGGTCAGATCAAGATAATATAGTAAATCAATGAAGAAATCAAGATGACCTTCTAGTAGTACCTTATCCCTACCAGTTCTAGAGAAACATTTATTAACATTACAACTTCAAACAAAGACCACATTTAAATATGAAAACATGTCCTACATTCCATATGAAAAATAAATATATGGAACTTACATGACAAACATAATTTTTATCGATACTATAAAAGAGATTATTAAGCATGAATTGTTGCGAGTATCACTTTTTAACACATATATAAGGTATATTTTCATAATACATCTATCCAAATAACCATCTGATATATTTATTAAATTCAATAACTATTCATATTTTCTATAGGTGTTTATATTACTACTATATAAATGGAAAACTGTGTGAATCATGAGTTTGATTCATTAATCCCTATATCATTTCTAGGCTAAAATTTTCTTTATATAAGGAATAAATTGAGATGAAAAGAGATGAGATACATGAAGAAATTGAGAAAAAAAATATCAGATGAAATAAAAAATTTTAGGCCTACAATACAGAGGTAAAACACAACAATCTAATCACATAAAATATATTTTTAATTTTTTTCAATACTTATTTGTTTTTTTAGGAAACACTAGATGTTAGTCGTAGTCAATCTTGATACCCCAAATATTTATTTTTTGGATCCAATTAATAGATATCCAAAAAAATAAAACACATGGTGTTTATTTTGAATTTTTAATACACTAAAAACAATATTTTATAGATAAACATTGAATTATATATTTCAGTGTATTTTTTAACAAGAATTTTGTTATGATATGACAGTCGATAAATATATGATAAATCATGGTACAAAGTTGATGTCTGGACTAATAAAGAATGTGTATTACTAAAAATAAAAATGGGTTAAGTTATATATAGATATATTTAATTGTTAAACAATTTTTCAAAACAATTTACTTTTGTTGGTAAATGTTTTTAAAGTGTCTAAAGCAAGACAATGGCATCGATTGTGAATATTATGTTTGAAAATTTATGATAGAGATCATAAAGCATGAAAATACTTGCATCCCACAAAAGGTAATTTCATAAGGTAATTAAAATTTCACTAAATATATTACTTAATATTTTTTTATATATTTTCTCAGTTCAATCAAGATTTATGACAACCTTCACACTCAAAATAATAAGTAAATTTTTTTAGAGATGAGTAGTCAGTATTCATGTTGTCATAATTTTTATTGATAATAAATTTAGGTGATAACCAAATATTTTTGTGGTATAGTATGATATATGACCTTAAAAATATATTTGGGGTGTGAATAAGTAGTGTCAAAATGATTATATATTATTTTTGATCCATTTCTCAAAGAGAATTATGATAGAGGAAATCAATTTGTTTAGATTCACTAACCTTCCAACAATAAATTTAAAGGTAAATAGACAAAGTAGAGGTGGAGGTGGAGACGTAGGTGGAGGCAATGGTAGATTTGGATTCAAAGACCATGGTGGAAGAAGAATTAGACACAGAGACTGAGCTGAAGGAGGAGACAAAGCACTAACTTGAAAATAATAAAATTTATGGGAAATAGAGTATAATGGGGATCATTCCAAGGTTGTGTTTGAGAAAAATTATTGAAAAGTGAAAAAAAAATCTTAATTAAGATAAGATCCATTGTTCAATTTATTTAGGTGGATTATTGAAAAAATGTTTTTCACAACTAGTTTATGTGATTTTATATAGGAATTTAAGTAGAGGATTTTTTTTTTCAAAAAACAAAACAAACACCACTTATTTTTTCAAATTAATTATCATGGGATAAAATTTCAATTACTACATTTCAGTTACTACAAAATAATACTAAAGTTTAAAAGAAACCCCTCACCAAGAATAAACAGAACAACTACAAAAAAAGATGCATTCGCTTGCCCTTGACTTTTCTACACTATAAAGAAAGGGTCTTAGTATTAGAGATAATAGTCACTTGAGACTCATACACCACCAATCCAATTATAAAAAAACATTTATAATAAAACTCAAATTTTTAAAAAAATATTTCTATAATCAACAACCTAAGTCAGTAGGTGATTGATAGAACTATTAGAGGACTACCAATATTAAGAGATCTTGGTTATCAAGGAGGGCTGGTTTCAAATGAAACAAGCCATCATATGAAAAGAAACTGCCTTATGAATAAATCACTAAAAACGAAAATCCCACTTCAAAAGAAATCCTAAAGCACTAAAAATAAAAATGAATACCCCTTTTAAAAATAAGATAGTAGCTTGATCTAAAAACTCTAAAAAAATAATGAAATACAAAATTTCCTCAACTAAATCATTAATTTTTAGAAAATAAAAATACAGTGGTCTCACTTTGGTGGGTGGTGGAATTATTTAGGCTATTAAATCATCAATTATATCCATGATATAATATCAAAAATTCTTTTGAAATACATAAAAGTAACATTCATTATGAATATGAACATTTAATATGTAAAATGATCCATGTTCACAAGCTCATTAATAAAATATTCATCATCATTCTCAATAAAAAAATACATGGGAATAGGGATCATCCCATTTTGATGAAAAAATAATTATGATGTTATGTTAGAGTATATCATCACTCATAATATTGAAAAGGATACACTAGTATATATCACAATAAAAGAAGACTTAATAGATACACTATATTTTAGTGTCATTTATATTCTATGAAGGGTTATACTGATGTTTAATACTGTCAAAAAGGGGTAAAAATTTTATAATGGAGTTTACTTTATTCTAAATATACATAATGGGTCACACTAAATTTTTTTCCATCAAAGAAGGTAAATGGTTTATCATGGAGTTTTTACTCTATATTATGGTGAAAGGGTAAGATAGATTTTATTATATTCTATAAAAACTCATATGTAAATATTTTTTTTAGTTAAATCAATGAATGTTGATTGGTTTAAACTAATGGTTAAGGTTTCATAGGATTAAATAACTTCATCAAAAAGGACAATTCGCTGCTAAACTATGATCATGGACTCAACAATGATGATTCACTCATGATTATTAGATTTTTTATTCTCCAACACATTCAAAAATATTGGTTGTCTAACTGCAATATTGTTAGATGAACCATAGTGTTGAATGCACTATAGGATAACATGAAACAAGAGAACCAATAATACCTCAAAACAATAGACCGTGTACACGGCATGACTCAAATTGTGTGGTTTCGATTTAAAATTGACATTTTATTAATGTATTATTTCAAATGTTTATTTTATTTATTTAGAGTGTTACAAGCATAAGAATTTTTTTCTTATATAGGTGGATTCTTTTACTTTAGTTGGGTTGTTTTGTTTTAAGATTATCTTGATTGTGAGATATTAGACTTTGAGGCTACAAATGGGATAACAACAATAAGGAAATGGGTCAACAATATATAAGACCATCATGAAAAGTTGAATTCTAACTACATATTTAGTTAGTTTTGTTGTCATTTTATCTATAACTTTTAATTTTATTTCATTGTCATTTTTATATAAATTTTTTTTTCACAAAACTTTTGGGAAGACATATTTTTTACTTCAATCATCTGCAACAATCCAAAAAAGAGAGAACATGGTTCTTTTGTATGAGGTGTTTTAGGCATCATGAGGATTCTTCTTCCATCCAAATGAAACATTTATTTCTTTTATTTCTTGGTTCATACAATTCAAAGAAAAAAACAAATTACATACTCAATCAACACCACCTCAATATGATGCATGGTGTGACTGGTATGATTCAAAAGGTATGTTTTTAGTTTATAATTTACATTTTAGTTCAAAACACACATCACATAATCAAAACTGATAAAATATATTAACATTGTTTTGATAATTTAGGAAAATAATAAATAATTATTTTGTGAGATGTAGTTATTAACCACACCTCAATCCAATACATGATGTGATCAGTATGACTCAAAGTGTCGTTATCAGATTAAAATGGGCTTTTAAGTTGAAAAAACATCACTCACGGAAAACCAAAAAAATTCTGGGATTGTATTTATAATTTAGTAAAATGATTCATAATCCATTTATAACATTTAGGAATAATTCTCTCATTTAACCACCATACTATGTTAATGGTATGACTCAAAGTTCATGTTTCGAGTTTAAAATGACATTTTTGTAAAAAAATGCAACTAATGTACTCGAAATTGAGAAAAAAATTGTTTCAATGATAATTTAGGGAAATGGTCTGTAAGTAATTTGGGGTGTTTTTAAATTTTTTGAACCACAATATGATGCACAGTGTGACTGGTATGACTCCAATTGCACCTTTTTATTTAAAATTGACATTAATTTTACTAAAAAGGACAACTCATATACTAAAAAAATGAATTCAGATAGTTTTTATACTTTATTACATCTATATATATGTAATTTTGGCAGTGTAGGAATCATCCTCACCTAAATCTAATACAAAATGTTCCTGGTATGACCCAAAGTATCCGTTATCAGTTTAAATTTGACATTTTAGTACAAAAAAGTGTAACTCACTAAAAACTGAGAAAATGAACTTTGATTGTATTGATAATTTAAGAAAATGATTCATAATTCATTTTTTAAATGTAGGAATCATTATAATATCAAACCCATAAATGATATGACCAGTATGACTCAAATTACTTGTTTCTAGTTTAAAGTGACATTTTAGTAAAAAACATGAGTGGGATACTCAAGACTAATAAAACACATTAAAATTGCTTTGCTACTTTAGTAAAATTATCTATAAGATATTTTGTACAAGTATAAATCATTTGAACCTCAATATAACATAAGGTGTGACCATTATGACTACAAGTGAATATTTTTATTTAAAATTCACATTTATTTAAGTAAAAAAGACAACTAACACACTCAAAACTGAGAAAATGAATTTGGATTGATTTTATACTTTAGTAAAATTATCCATAAGTACTTTTTTATGTGTAATAATCATTCACACCTTAATCCAATACAAGATGTTCTCAGTATCACTTGAAGTGTTCATTATCAGTTTAAAATTGATATTTTAGTACAAACAAGCATCACTCACTAAAAACTGAAAAAACACACATAGATTTTATTAATAACTTATAAATAAGATTCATAATTAATTTCTTAGGTGCAAGAATCATTATTATATAAAAACCACACATGATGTTATTGGTATGACTCAAAGTGTGTGTTCCCTATTTAAAATGAAATTTTAGTAAAAAACAAAAATGGAATACTCAAAACTGAGAAAATTATTTTAGATTGTTTTGATACTTTACTAAAATGATCCATAAGTCCATTGGGGAAAATATGGATCATCCATACCTAAATATGACTTACTGTGAGATTGGTATGACTCCAAGTTCATCTTTTTATTTAAAATTGACATTAATTTTAGTAAAAAAGACAACTAAAATACTAAAAACCAAGAAAATTCATTTGTATTGTTTGGAAATTTTTGAAAAATTACCAAAAGTCAATTTTTATGTGTAGGAATAATCCAATCCTCAACTTTATACAATATGTTCTTGGTATGGCTCAAAGTGTCTGTTATAAATTTAAATTTGACATTTTACTTCAAAAAGTTTCACTCATTGAAATATAATAAAACATGGATGGTTTGTCTTGGTAATTTAAAAAAATGATTCATAATTAATTTGTGATGTGTAGGAATCAGTCTCACATAAATCCACACACGATGTGATGGGTATGAACCAATTTCTTATTCCTAGTTTAAAATGATATTTTAGTAAAAACAGAAGTGACGTACACAAAACTAAGGATACGCATTAGGATTATTTTAAGACTTTAGGAAAATGATCCATAGTTCATTTAGTACTTTTAGGAATTAGTTTCACCTCAATCCAATGCACGGTGTGACCAGTATGACCAGTATGACCCCAAGTGCGTCTTTCTAAAATATAAGTGTTATTCTATTTTAAAATGAGCATCACATCGTCCAAACTGAGTAAACATTCCTAAATTGTTTTCTCATTATTCTATCTATGATTAATTAATTAATTTCCTTATCATTTTTATCTTATACTTATTTATTAATTTTCATCGATATGATTCTTGAGTATGAACAATAAATGGTGTGGCATTAAAGAATCAACTACAATTCAATCTAATACACAGTGTTCCTAGTATGAATCAAAGTTTAGTTGAAAATTAAAACTTTCTATTTAATTAATTTATTTATATTATTACTAACACAAGAATTTTTTTCTTATATATGTGCATTATTTATCTTGGGCATGGGTGGTTTGTTCTTTTATATCAGTACATTATTTTTATTGTATTTGTGGTGTAAATTATATGTCATTTAAATTATATATTTGTATCTAATTTTTCTAATTTCTCGTGTTACTGTGTGCTATTACAGCACATAGTAGTATGCTCTATTTTTGGTGCTACAGTGTGTTGTTACAAAACACTACAGTATACCCCTTTATAAATGCATTTATTATCACTAATAAAGGATGTCTTTTTCAATGCTTATAGAAGCGCTGATAAAGTTTCCCTTTATCAGTTATAAATGAAATCACTGATAAATGGTTTTTTTATTAGTTCTTCTAAAATCACTGGTAAAGGATTGCTTTATCAGTTCTTTTTTAGCACTGATAATGGACCCCTTTGTTATTACTTTTCTAGTACTAATAAAAGTCTAGGTCTTTTGAATAGAATTCAGTCATCATTACTTTTTTAGCATTGATAATGGCCATTTCTAGCACTGTTAAAGGTATCTTTTGTATTAGTGATGTGATAAGACATTTATATTCTAATAATTGAAAATAAAAATTCAGTTGGTTTTTGGGAATCAACTGCAACATATTTTATTTTCTATTAGTTACTTGACTAAATACATGGACATTATAGATAAAGGAAATTCAATCTATTACATTCAAAAAATAATATATAAAGTATAAAAGGATGTTATCATAAAATATGCATCTTATTTTATGGGATATCGTGAGATGAAGATAGTATTTTACATAGTAAGTATTTATATGAGTTTATTATATTGGATCATATATATAGATATGTATGTCTATTAGATGGAACAATACAAGAGGGGGGTGAATTTTAGGTTTAAAAACCTTTTGAGTTTTAACACTGAAGAGATTAGTTTAAATGATCTTAAACTAATACAAATACAAACACCCACAATTGTGTTGAATATAAAAGATATGATGTACTATAATACTAATGAAATGTAAAACAATTGTATTCAAGATGAACACAATAATCATAGTAATATAAAGATGAATGATTCTACCTTAAAGATTATAGAATCAATCAATACAATATGTAACAGAATGGATGTAATTGAAACAATTAAAAAAGTATAAGAGATAGAAACAAAAACAAAAACAATTTCCTTTCTAATACAATTAGCAGCGGAAATGTAAAAGAATTGCAATTCTTTTAACCCAAAGAGAAGGGTTATCCTTTCACCTAGGATAAAAGGTCTGCCTCACTAACACCTTGGTGAGCCCTTGATACGATGATCGGACTGTCTGTCTGCCTATCCCCGGCAACCCTCAATACGATGATCGGCACGTCTGTCTGCCTATCCCCGGAAGCCCTCGATACGATGATCGGCACATCTGTCTGCCTATCCCCGGCAGCCCTTGATACGATGATCAGTCTGTCCGTCTTCCTATCCCTGACAGCCCTCGATTTTGTAGGTAATCGACACCTCTGTCTTTCAATTACTTCAAAGCCCTCTATACGATGATCGGACGCACAAAACAGATGAGAGAAGTCACAGCATCTCTCTCTAGAATCTTGATTGAAGCAAAGTATCACAGTTGTTCCACAAAGTCTCATTCGTTGTTCTTTATCAGCTTCAAATGACCTCCTATTTATAGGCCTCAGGTTCCAATGGTCATGTTTCCTCCAATGGTCATATTTCTCTGAAAAACTCAGAGGGACTTGGACACCTGGCATCATAACGGTCATATTGAAACAGAAAGCATGACATCGTTTTGATTAGTTTGTAACTAACTCAATGACATCGTATTGGTTAAAACAAGATATATGTCGATGATAAGCAATGGTACGATTCATATGAAACAAGTGTTTTTGACTAATTACCAAAAAAAGTAATCAAAGTACGAATAGTAGATTCAGTACGATACATTTTCCAGAGTCAGTACGATACGATTGACAGAGTCAATATTTGACAGTCAGTACGGTAAGATTTATAGAGTCAGTACGATACGATTGACAGAGTCAGTACGGTACGATTGATAGAGTCAGTACGATACGATTAAAAATACATTTGTGATTTCCAAAACAAAATATAGAAGTCGAAAGAGAACTTTTGACTCAAAAATCTCCCCCTTTTTAGAAAGCACCACACATAAAGAAAATATAACAAGAAATACTTATCTCCCCCTGAGTTATTGGAAACTCTTCTGAATATGAATTTGAATACAACTAACTCCCCCTTAGTTGTATACTTTCCTAAGGATTGTATTCATAGTTTTTCCTTGGTTTCGAAAAAAATTGATTAAACCAGTCTCCTTTTGAAAAACATTCTCCCCCTTTATAAAACATTCTCCCCCTTTTTGAAACATTCTCTCCCTTTGTGGTTTACAAAAATAATGGGGTCACTTTGAGTTGCCTAAAATGGTTAGAAAGAAGGATTGCAAGACAAAAGAAAAGAAACACAAAAGTTATTACAAAACAAGGATAGGTTCCAAAGGAAAACAAATACAACAATCATTTGTTTTCCCTTTCCTTCTTCTTCTTTATGAGCTCATGAATAATAGCTTTCATCTTTTTGATTTCTTTATTGTCTTCAGAAATAGCATCACCCTGAGACCTGAGAAGGTCTTATTGATCAGCAAAGATTTGATCCTCATTTCTGATTGTCTCTTCCTGAACCCTGATTACTTCTTCAAGAGTATCAATTCTGTCTTGCAAATTCTTGTTATCATTGGATAACACAGAATTTTGTTCCTTTAACAAAACCATTTCATCCTTGAAAGATGAAACCTTCGAGAATTCAGATTGAAAAACATCCATTCTCTCTTGAAAATCTTTCACTGAAGGAATATCGACTCGTTGAGAAGACAAAAGATTCAACCTTTCAACCGTTTCTCTGTCAATATTATTGAAATCAATTGCAAGCTCATTTGACAACCTCTTTATATCTTCAGTTGCTATCTCATGGTCATTTATTGAGCTTTCTGTTTTGTACGACCACTTGGTCATCTTGTTGCAGGCCTTCTTATGAGCAACCAAACTTTCTGAAAGAACTTTTAAATCGGATTCCACTGACAAAACTTTCTTTCTTAATTCTTTTACAGAGCCAAACTTCTTCTTTTTATTGTCAGTAATAAAATCAATCTTCCCTTCCAACCTCGGGAAATATGGAATGGTCTTCTCAACCATTCTCAGAACATGAACAATGTAATCACTCTTCTTGAGAGAGATTGTACGTTCTGAATCAGTATCTTCATCGTACGAAGCCAGTTCATTTGATCGGATTGAAACTACAACTGGCTGTTTTACTTTTGCTTTTTCTTTTTGCTTTCTTTCTTCTTCCACTTTGTCACTAATGACAACAACTTTATCAGTGTGAGAGGATTGAGCACCTTGATTTTCTTAAGGAGAAAATCTATCTGGTGTTCGTTCTTGATTATCATGAGGGGTTTTTTGAACACCTTCACTCAACTTTTGAACTGATTCCTCCCTACTCTTCTTCGAACTTTGAAGAAATTCTAAAAGAAAATCTCCTTCCTCCTCTTCAACTTCTTCTATCTCTTCCATCATTTGTTTTCATTTTTCTTTCTCAGGAAGGCTCTGTACGATGGGCTCTTGATGCACTTCTATGGTAAGTTGAGCACTAGATTCCTCAACTGCTTTCAAGACTTTAGAAATATCAAAGTCTTGAGCCTTTCTTCTCAAAACAGTTTTTGTTTTCTTTTCATCCTTAAGGGTTTCTTCTACCCTTATTCTTTCTGCAAAAGCCTCAGCTGGGTCAAGACCGAACTTTGGATCACCTTCCTTTCTCTGTTCCTTATCCTTTTTCCATTTGTCTACAACCTATTTACTGTACCTTGTCTTCTTATTAGGATTTGAACTTTTTTGCGGATTAGACTTTTGAGTAACACCAGTAGATTGAATGTCTTTGACTGGCATAGGTTCCGATTGATTCTGAGTCGCTTCAGCTTCTACATCTCTGACAAAATGTTTTGAATTCTGATCAAAACAAACATTCAACTTCTTTACAGTACTTTTGCTAATACAAGAGGGTGTCAAATATATGGGGTTTCCTTTCAAAGGAATGTTACAAAACTTCATGCTTTCGAGAATGATCTTCGTAAGGATGGCTGGATACATAATCATTTGGGACTTAATCCCTCCTGTCCTGACATTCTTAATGGTTTCAAAAACATACCCCATGAGATTTACTTTTCTCATATTTAGAAGATAGTCAGGCATAAATATATCAGAAACTTTCAGAGTTTCTCTATTCCCTTTCCTTAGGATAAGAAAACCTTGCATCCATAAAGTCACAAATCAATTTTCCGGAGAAAGATGATACACTTTTCTCTTTTCTTCATTAATAACAAACAAATACTTTTCAGCACTTTCTCTATTAAACGTACCAACTTCCTCTGGTAGTTTATGAGATGGACAGAAAGAATCCCCTTCTATTGGGACATTCAGAAAATTAGCCGCTTGTTTTACAGACATAGACAACTTTCTATCGTACACAGCAAAATTGATAGTCATGTCTTTGTCGAAAGATACAGTTTTATAAAACTGACAGACTTCCTCAAAGAGAACCGGATCTTGAGAAACAGGTCTTTCAACACACAAATGTTCCCATCCTTGAAATAGAATGATTCTTCTGATTGTGGAATCATACGAATCAAAAAACTCCCGAGAAACTAACCTTTCTCTGTTAAATTATTTCTCTATAAAAGTCTTTGAAGACATTTCGGCGGGAGTGTTAGCAGAGGATTGAGACATAAAGGTGATGCCGATGAAAGATCGTACGATAATTTAAAAACGGTGGAGCAAAGCTTCGCCTCGAAACCTGTAAAACCAATGTGGGTTTGGGGAGGGGGGGTATTTATAGGCGAAAAAGGGGTGACCGTTGATCTTATACGGTTAGGATTAGAGGAAAACAGATCAATGGTTAGGATTAAAAACGAAAAAAATGGAAAAATAAAAAAATGGAAAATACCTGCCGGAGAACGTAAGGTTGTTGTTGGTTTTTAGGATTAAAGAATACACAACCGTATGTAATAAAATAAAATAAAACTATCAATCGATAAGCCGATGGAAAACAAAGTCATTACCATGAACTGACAAGCCGATGGGAAACAATCTTGTTACCATGAACTGACAAGCCGATGGGAAACAATCTCGTTACCATGAACTGACAAGCCGATGGAAAACAATCTTGTTACCATGAACTGACAAGCTGATGGGAAACAATCTTGTTACCATGAACTGACAAGCTGATGGGAAACAATCTTGTTACCATGAACTGACAAGCCGATGGAAAACAATCTCGTTACCATCATCGGTTAGTACGATGGAAAAGAAATTCATTACCATCATCAGATAGTACGATGGAAAAGAAATTGATTACCATCATCGGTTAGTATGATGGAAAAGAAATTCATTACCATCATCGGACTGTACGATGGAAAAGAAATTTGTTACCATCATTGGTCGATACGATGGAAAAGAAATTTATTACCATCACCGGTCGATACGATGGAAAAGAAATTTGTTACCATCATCGGTCGATACGATGGAAAAGAAATTTATTACCATCATCGGTCGATATGATGGAAAAGAAATTTATTACCATCATCGGTCGATACGATGGAAAAGAAATTTATTACCATCATCGGTCGATACGATGGAAAAGAAATTTATTACCAGCATCGGTCGATACGATGGAAAAGAAATTCATTAGCATCATCGGTTGATACGATGAAGTAAATAATAAGATTGTCAATACGATAAACAAAAAAAAATGAATGATACGATAAAAATTGTCAATACGATAAACAGAAAAGTAAAAACACATACCCGGAGAGTAAATAGTTAAAGAACATAAGAGAAAAAAGAAACATAAAAACATAGAAAGAAATGTCATCCCCCTTTCAAAGAGAGTTTTTTAATGTTAGGAGAATTGTAAAACATGAAGTATATATGAATTATTATTTTAATGTAATCATTCCTAGCTTCTGTTTTATAAACTCAAATCTATCGTATGGTAATGGCTTTGTAAAAATGTTAGCAAGTTCTTCTTGTGTTCCGATAAATTGTAGAATAATATCTCCTTTCTGTGTGTGATCCCTTAAAAGTCATGCCTAACATCTATGTGTTTTGCAGAAGAGTGGTGTGCTGGGTTCTTACTAAGAGCTATGGCACTTGTATTATCACAAAGAATTTGAGTTTTGGAGAAACTCAATCCATAGTCAGTGAATGTATGTTGCATCCACACTACTTGAGCACATCAACTTTCAACTGCTACATATTCAGCTTCAGTAGTGGATAGTGCTACTGAGTGTTGTTTCTTGCAGGACCAAGAAACCAAGGAATATCCTACGAAATGACATGTTCCAGATGTACTTTTTCTATCCATTCTACAACCACCAAAGTCAGCATCTGAAAAACTTTTTAAAACAAAATCATTCCCAGAAGAGTAAAAAAGACCTAAATCCATAGTGCCTTTTAAATACCGAAAGATTCTCTTTACGGATTTTAAATGAGACTCTTTTGGATTACATTGGTATCTTGCAAATAAGCATACAGAAAACATTAAGTCAGGTCGACTAGCTACCAAGTATAGAAAACTTCCTATCATACCTCTAAAGATTGTTTGATCTACTGGTTTTCCAGTTTCATCAAGATCAAGTGTATTTGAGGTACCAATTGTAATGTTAATACTTTTAGTTTTGTCATATCAATACTTTTTGAGTAAATCTTTTATATACTTATGTTGAGATATGTATGTTCCTTCTGGTTTTTGAGAAATTTGAAAACCTAAAAAGAATGTTAACTCACCCATCATACTCATTTCAAACTCAGATTTCATTAAATTTGCAAAAGAATCAGTTAAGGATTTCTGAGTTGATCCAAATATTATGTCATCAACATAGATTTGAACAATCAAAACATTTTTGTTTTCCATTTTTAGAAAAAGGGTTCGATCTGATATACCTTTTATATAATTTTTTTGTAAAAGAAATCTTGTAAGTCTATCATACCATGCTCTAGGGGCTTGTTTAAGACCATATAGAGCCTTGGTAAGTTTGAAAACATGATCAGGATGTTTTGGGTCTTGAAAACCAGGAGGTTGTTCGACAAAAACTTCTTCTTGAACAAAACCATTTAGAAAAGCACATTTGACATCCATTTGAAATAGTTTGAAATTGAAATATGCTGCAAAGGCTAAATGAATACGAATTGATTCAAGTATAGCTACAGGAGCATATGTTTCTTCATAGTCTATTCCCTCTTGTTGATTATAGCCTTTAGCAACAATTCTTGCTTTATTTCTTACAATGATTCCATTTTCATCACATTTATTTATGAAAACCCATTTTACACAAATTACAGTCGTTTCTTTAGGTCTATCAACTAAAGTCCAGACTTGATTCCTCTCAAATTCATTTAGTTCATCTTGCATTGCTTTTATCCAATCATCATCACCTAAGGCCTCACTTGGGATTTTTTGTTCGAATTGGGAAGGAAAAGAAAGATGTTCTATTTCATTTCTTAAGGAATTTCTGGCCCTTACAGGTTGATTTACATCACCAATGATGTTATCATTGGGATGATTCCTAAGAAACAATTGATTTGGGTTTTGTAAAGCCTATTCATCAACGAATGGTTGAAAATCTTCTGTGGTAAATATTTCAGGAATACTTTCTTGAACATTTACCTCATCAGGGTGATCTTCTAATAATGGTTGATAAACATTTTTAGAAAACACATCCGAGGATGTAGGATTGGGTTGGTTGAAAACAAAAGGATCAGTTTATCGAATTTTACATGTATTGTTTCCTCAACAGTACAAGTGTTTTTATTGAAAACTCTATAAGCCTTTGAAGTTGTAGAATAGCCTAGAAAGATTCCTTCATCAGATTTTGGTGCAAATTTGTGTAGATTTTCTTTTGTATTCAGAATGAATATTTTTCATCCAAAAACTTTGAAGTATGAAACTTTAGGTTTTCAGCCAGTCCATAACTCATAAGGGGTTTTATTAAGAAATGGTCTAGTTAAAACACGATTTATAGTATAACATGCAGTACTAACAGATTCAGCCCAAAAGTGATTAGCAATTGAGTATTTACTCAACATGGTTCGAGTCATTTCTTGAAGAATACGATTTCTTCTTTCAACAACACCATTTTTCTGAGGAGTTCTTGGAGCTAAGAAATTGTGAGTAATACCTTTCTTACTACAAAAAGTTTCAAAATCAAAATTTTGAAATTCACCACCATGATCACTATGAATAGTTATCAATGGTAGTTTTTTCTCATTTATAACATGGGCTCTAAAAGTTTTGAAATAGAAAAAATCTTCATATATCTATGTAAGAAAGTAGAACCATGTAAATCTAGTAAAGTCATCAACTAAAACAAATACATAGTTTTTCCCTCCAATGTTTCTAGATTGTGAAGGACCAAAAAGATCCATATGCACTAGCTGTAATGCATTAGAAGTTGAAACTTCATTGATTGATTTAAAGATAGTTTTATGTTGCTTGCCAAATTGACAAGGATCACAGACTTTTTAAGAATCATATCTAAGGTCTGGTAGCCCCTTTACAAGTCTTTTCTTTGAGAGTTTACTACGGTTTCTCAGATTACATTGTCCTAGTCTTCTATGCCATATCCATTATTGGCCTTCTATTACACTTAAGCAGGGTAATTTTTGGCTCCTAAGGTCTTCTAAGTTAATAGTGTAAACATTCTCTTGCCTATGGGCAGATAGAATGAACTCATCCTCGGAATTGTGAACAAGACACTTATCATTTCTAAAATTCACAAGGTAACCTTCATCACATAATTGACTTATGCTGATGAGATTGTGCCTAATACCTTTAACAAACAAAACATTTGAGATAATAACTTTTCCAAGAAAAATGATATTACATATACCAACAATCTTTTCTTGAGCATTATCTCCGAAGGTTACTTTTCCACCTTTTGTTTTGATAACTTTTTCAAAGAGATTTTTTGTTTCCAGTCATGTGTCGAGAACAACCACTATCCATGTACCAAATATTCTTATTAGTACACTTCTCATTTTCCTAAAAAAGAAACAATTATTTTTTCGGAACCCAAACTTGTTTGGATCCATAAGGGTTAGATAAAAGAATTTTAGGAATCCACATTTGTTTTGCAAAATGAGCTTTATGAAACCCTAAATATTGAGTTCTGTTAAGATAAAAATCTCTTCTCCAGTGTCCTCCACATTGACACTTAGAACAGAAAGTGGTTTTTTGAGGGACAAAATAGTTATTGCTAAAACAGGTTTGGAATAAGTATAACCAAGACCAGAACGATTTTTCAAAGGTCTAATTTGAGAATACATCCTATCAAAGTTTTCCTTTCCATGAGTAAAGTTTGACAAACATTTCTTCAAGGATAAAATATGTGACTTTAGTTTTAAAACCAAATTTTTATTTTCCAAAACATTTGAATTTGAACTAGAGTTAGGCTCTAAAATATTTTTCTTTGAAATTACTGTTTCAAGATCCTTAGAAAGTTTATCCTTATCAGATTTAACTTTATCAAGGGTTTTTTAAATACTTTTAAAATCAGAAGTTTTCACATCATGATCTTTAGAAATATCTGATACTTCTTTTGTCAAGATTTAAATTCTAGAATTTTCTTTCTCAAGCCTTTTCTTGAGTTTAGAATTTTCATTTTCAAGTAATTTAGCAACTCTAGACACTTCTGCAAAAGTAGGTAATGTATCATCCTCTGATGATGAAGATTCATCATTTGAAAATTCATAATATCTATTATCAGTATAATTTGCATTCAAAGAGACATTTGTAATACCTTCAGCATTATGTACCTTAGCCATGAGACAATGATCTTCAATAGGTAATCTGGATAAGAGTCTGATATTCCTCTGTCCTGAGGACTCATATTCTGAAGAATCATCTGAAGAATCACTACCACTTGCACTCCAGGTATCATTTGCCCTCAATACTTTCTTTATCTTATAAAACCTTTTCTTATTTCTTTGAGAGTGTTTCTCCTTTCTGTCTTTCCTTTTTAGTAAAGGACAATCAGGCCTTATATGTCCTTCTTTCTTACATTCATAACAAGTTACCTCTGAATATTTCTTATCCTTCCTATCTTTCTTTTTGAATCTATATTGAAAGTCTATCTTTCCCACAATCTTGTTCATCCTTCGAGCAAGATTGTCTAACTCATTATCCGAAAGATTACAATCACTTGAATCAGATATAACTTTCTTGGTTTTGGATCTTGTAAGCCTTTCAGGTGTTTTAGCTTTAGATGCAAATGATACACCTCCATTCCCATTCTTCTTCTTGTTTAAATCAGCATCTCTCTTCATTCTCATCTCATGCTATAGAAGAGTTCCAAAAAGTTCATCTAGAGAAATCTTGGAAACTTTTCTATTTTCATCAATAGCAGTCCTTTTTGACTCCCATTCATTTGGCATTATATATATAATTTTATCAACTAGAGCTTCATCATCAAGACCTTTTTCTCCCATAGATTGTAAACTGTTGAAAATTGTCATAAACCTTTGTTTCACTTTACATACTGGCTCTCCATAAGGAAAAACAAATCCATGATACTCTGCTCGAAGCATTTCTCTCCTTGTTTCTATAACCTTGGATGTACCAAAATGAGTGACTTCTAATTTCTTCCAAATACAATTGGCTACTTCACATGAAGATATCTGACTATATATATTCCTGGTCATAGAGAATAATAAAGTATTTTGTACCTTGTAATTCAGTTGATATTCATTCTTCTCTTGGTTAGTGAAAGTACTTACTTCTTTGTCAGGAATTTTGTAACCTCCGGTAAGCATTATAAAATTGTCTACACCGATATTGATAACAAAAGTCTTCATACGATCTATCCAGTACTCATAATCATTCCCATCAAAGATTGGTGGTCTAGAAGGATTCAGATTGTCTATTGACCCAATATTCATTCTTGCTATCTAAAAACAATAACTTTTCCACTCCACACGTTAGTGTAGAAAGTAGTAAAAAAAATATGAAAGAAATAAAGATTTTAATACAAATCAGTGGAAAACATCCTCTGATACCAATTGTTAGATCGTATATATAGATATGTATGTCTATTAGATGGAACAATACAAGAGGGGGGTGAATTGTAGGTTTAAAAACCTTTTGAGTTTTAACACTGAAGATATTAGTTTAAACAATCTTAAACTAATACAAATACAAACACCCACAATTGTGTTGAATATAAAAGATATGTTGTACTGTAATACTAATGAAATGTAAAATAATTGTATTCAAGATGAACACAATAATTAGAGTAATATAAAGATGAATGATTCTACCTTAAAGCATATAGAATCAATCAATTCAATATGTAATAGAATGGATGTAATTAAAACAATTACAAAAGTATAAGAGATAGAAAAGGAAACAAAAACAATTTCCTTTCTAATACAATTAGTAGAAGAAATGTAAAAGAATTACAATTATTTTAACCCAAAGAGAAGGGTTATCCTTTCACCTTGGATAAAAGGTCTGTCTCACCAACACCTTGGTGAGTCCTCGATACGATGATCGGACTGTCTGTCTGCCTATCCCCGGCAGCCATTGATACGATGATCGGCACGTCTGTCTGCCTATCCCCGGCAGCCCCCGATACAATGATCGGCACGTCTGTCTGCCTATCCCCGGTAGCCCTCGATACGATGATTGGTCCATCCTTCTACCTATCCCTGTAAGCCCTCGATTTTGTAGGTAATCGGCACCTCTATCTTTCAATTACTTGAAATCCCTCGATACGATGATCGGACGCACAAAGAAGATGAGAGAAGTCACAACATCTCTCTCTAGAATCTTGATTGAAGCAAAGTATCACAGTTGTTCCACAAAGTCTCATTCGTTGTTCTTTCTCATCTTCAAATGACCTCCTATTTATAGGCCTCAGGTTCCAATGGTCATGTTGCCTCCAACGGTCATATTTCTCCGAAAAACTCGGAGGGACTTGGACACCTGGCATCATAACGTTCATATTGAAACAGAAAGCACGACATCATTTTGATTAGTTTGTAACTAACTCAATGACATCGTATTGGTTAAAACAAGATATATGTCGACGATAAGCAATGGTATGATTCATATGAAACAAGTTTTTTTGACTAAGTACCAAAACAAGTAATGAAAGTATGAATAGAATAGTCAGTACGATACATTTTCCAGAGTCAGTATGATACGATTGACAGAGTCAATATTTGATAGTCAGTACGGTATGATTTATAGAGTCAGTACGATACGTTTGACAGAGTCAGTATGGTATGATTGATAGAGTCAGTACGATACGATTAAAAAGACATTTGTCATTTCCAAAACAAAATATATAAGTCCAAAGAGAACTTTTGACTCAACATATTATTGTTTCAATTTTTGCATTGATGAACTCACCACATAATGGTCAAAGTCACCATGTCGTGGTGAGTGTATTATTGTGGTACCTTGAACCAAATTTAAAGGATATTACTAAATGATAAGTGTTTTCATTAAAATCAGATTCCATTTTGATTATCATACTCTTTCAGTCACTAACACATTATATTATGATGTTATTAATTGTTATAGGATTTTAAAAAATGGGTTCATTAATGTGGTTCCTGTTATAAGGAGTTTCAATGGTGTAAGAAATAATTTCTATCATTTTATGGCCTATAAAATGTAATTAATACAAGAGACTCCTTAATTTACTGATAGATGCCTATAAATAGAGTTTCTTGGACCTTAGTTTTTACACTAGTGTTGATCTCTAACTTTTTGAAACTCTCTCAAACTATATTGTCTTTATTTCCCTTCAAGAAGGAGGTACTAGAAAATTATTTCTATGAAGAGGTCCAACCAAAAAAATTATGATTTTAGGGGAATTTGGATATTTCTAATGAAATAAAATAATTTTTTTTAGACATGGAACTCAATCAAATTCATGACCAATGAAGATTGAAAGATTTAATAATGATATATATCATTTTATATTTTTTATTATTTTATTAAACTAGTTACTTTTAATTACTGTAGCATGAAAAATATTCTTAATTAGTTACTTAAATAATTATTCATTAAATCGTTACGGAAGTTAACTAATATAATGAGAACCTAAAGGTTCTGTGGAAATATTTTTAATAAAACCAAAATTTCTTAGGGATTCATCAAAATTAAAACTCTATGATCTTGATGTTTTTAACCCATAAATGGATCGCTACAACACGCATGCCTAATTGGAATTCCTTGGTGTAACAAACCCTGTTGGTTGTGTCACATAGACATATTACACAAAGTTTCCATTAATGAAAGTTCTATTAAAATCCATTCTCTAAATTTCATAATCATAGAAGGTTATTATGACAAGTAAAATTCTAATGGATTTTATCATAGTTATTGGGGAAAATGTTTCATCATGGTCTATTTCCTAAAATCACTTCAAAAACTTCAACAACCAATCATGCCTTATATGTACCAACTTTATAAATACTCTTTGAATCTTCAAATTTATTTCATAAAACATTAATTGTAAGAATAAAAGTATCTATTTCTTTACACTATTTTCAATTGACCACAAAAATATCTACAGATCCCTCTTGTTCCTTAGAGTGATGAAGGTGGAAGAGTCTCCCTAGGGCTTAATATAATTCTAGAGAGCATCTTTTTTATGTCAATAACTCAAAATCCACCCATAAATTTGATATATTTTACCTCTATATAATTTGGTTTAAAAAATAGAAATTTTGATATTGACCCTTATCAGTTTATTTAACCTAAGAAATACCCCATGTCAAATAATAATTGTAAAATTCTAACAATTTCCATGAAATTTCATATCCAATATAATTTCTTAAATATATTAATTAATTTTTATTTAAAAAATATTAAATAAGTATATCATTTCCATTGGTTCGTTAACATAACCCATTAATCTTCCAAAAGAATTTATCGAACCTTGAATAATAAATTATTTATTGAAATAAATATTATTCATTTGATAAATAAATAAATATTATATTTACTAAACTCAAATAAATATTTATTTTAACATTCACATAAATAAATAAAAAATTATATTATTCTATTCACCTAAGTAGTAAATAAATAAATATTTATTTATTATCTTATGAGTAATAAACCAATATATAAAATTGAACCCACATATATATATTCTAAACTTGAATATCTCATGATTGAATCTATGCTTCTCCATGAAAGACTTAGGTCAAATATCCTAAGAAACCCACCAACAGTGTTAGAGAATAGGTTAATGATGAATCGATCATATGAAGAAAAATTTAGAAAAATTCTATAATATTTTTTGAGAATTATGGTGTGGTCACACCTCTACATCATAGTCTGTATGTTTTTTACTTCAAAACAGTTTGGTAGACTCACTACCATGCAATATTTGGTCTATTTTTTCAAGGAAAATAGATATTTTTTGTGAAAAAACCCATTTGTTCATAGTCAAAAAATATAGTGTCATTTTGACACTACCAAAGACAAATTATTCCAAAATCATTCCATGGTTAGATCCAGTATGGTGGCCAACCACACCATGGTGGTCATCAATAATTTATTTCTCTTCTTTGTGAGACTAATGAAGGAAAAAGTATTGTGAATATAAAATAACATCCAAAACTATTTGGATAAGCTATTGGTGTTGGTAATATCAAAGGTCCAAAATGGCATGTGTGACACCGTCATGTCACTATTGGGTGATATACTATATAAATGTGGGTTATTTGGATTTTTTTAAAAAAAATAATTTGAATGTTGAAAATTTTGAAAAAAAATCTATTATATGGTCACCACATGGTTATTGCATGATTAGTAATTATTATGCTAACCATTCGTACATAGAGAGTCATATTTAGTGATTGATACATGGTTAGTGCATAGTATAAAGTAAAACATGTAGACCAAACATGTGTAGATATTCATCTCATGGGAAACCACAATGTTTTTGAATGGGTAGTACATGATTAGTAGTAACCGTGCAGATCTTTCTGACATATGGGAATTTCTTCTCAATAGTGGAACGCGATCAGTGTATGATTAAAATTAACCATTCAAACTCACCTTACATTGGGTGAATTTATTTATTAACTCACAAATGGTTTGTGAAATACTTTCATAATAGTGTGGGATAACCATGTGATTGTTTCCCCCTGATTCCAATTGGTTCTAAATGATTGGAAAATGGTTTAGTAAACTATATTTAAAAACTATTAAAACTACCCAAAAATATAATTTTTAATTTAAATTTTTAAATCTAGTCATTTTTATCCATAATTTTATATACTTTCACCATTTTGTTTTGTTAGATAAGGGTGATCTCTGAGATCTTCTTCTATTCTTCTTCCTTGGATACATGGTTATCCTTCATGGATTTCAAGTGATTTTATGAGGTAATCCCCCATTTTTTCTTCTGTTATTCTTATTCACTCCTTCCTTATTCAATTTATTATTGGTTATTCAACTTTAATGAACCATAACTATACTATAGGTCACACCTAGGGTTTTATTAGGTCTAATATTAGTGATTTTGTGACCGGGGATCATATAGGAAATATTTTTCCATGCTTTCGATTTCATCATTGAAAATAGTATGATTAAAAAAAGTTGAGATAATTTTTTAGATTAATTACCTTTATTTTATAATTCATGTGATTACTAGGTTTTTTAAATTAATTTTCTATCAATTTATACATATATATGAAACCATTTATGGGTTTGTAAAATTATCTCAATTTTTCTACACTTTTCATTACGGTTTTCTCTTATATTTCTAGTTTTAAATTTCTTAAAAAAATGTTCAAACATGATAAGTGTTTGTGTAAATTTATATGAGGATATTTCAATTGAATTTTAGGACCAAATAAAGGTTTTTAATCAGTTTTTATTTTCAAATTGGGTAACCCATGTTTCTAATAAGTTGTTTCTAATCAAAGGGGTGTTTTGTTTTTCAATGAATTTAAAAAGGAAGTAAAATCATATTTTTAAAGAGTTATTCTGAATTTATATGGGTGTTTGGTTTTTTTAGAAATACCTTTAGATTTATCTAAATAATTTTATATTTTTAAAAAAATTATGTATTTTTTTGATTTTATGTTCATTTGGTTGATGTTTGATTGATGTTGGTTTTCAAAGGGTTTTTTATATATTATCTTTATTTGTTGGTTCAAATAGCCCGTTTGGAACTTGATTAAACATTTCCTTGAAATGAGTAACACACTTGGTCTTGATCACTTCATGTTATGATATACATGAGTTATAATTATATATGCAGTGATTGAATTACTATCAGTTATGTGACAGGAGTTTCTTCTTCAGAGGGTGTTGGAGGTGAGATGAGAGATTATTTGTTATGTTTTTTTATTGATAACTTTATTGATCATATAAATTTATTATTTACTTTCCTATATTTGGTTTATGTCATAGGAACCTTGTGTATCTTAGTATTAGATATGGATGGTTTCTCCTCTAATTTAAAATATTTCACTAGTTTGAGGCCCCTTGTGAGGTTCTTACACTATTTAGGGGACATCACCTAGTGATTATAATATGGTAAATTGGGTTTAGGTTTATTTTACGTTCACCTTAGGTCATCATGTATAATTTGATTGAGGTCTAGTATCACCTCACATTAAGACCTTGTGAGTTTCCCATGATTCTTGTTCTAATCATTAATGATATTTTTCTAGTGATTTTTTATTTTATAATTTTTTAATATCCTCTTATTATCATCTTGGTTTCATGGAACCTTTTACATTACTATTATTTACTCATACTATGTTAATTTGAAATTATATTTCCAGATTCAAACCTTCTCTCTTTAATGGTTTATTTCACATTAAAACTAGATTTTAAAAGGGGGATTTGAAATAAATGTTTTTTAGAAATGAGTAACTCTTGTTTCATCTATATAAGTTCAAATGCATAATTTTCAAGTTAAGGAAGTTCATTTTTCTTTTCCAAAAATTATTTTACCTCATGATTTATAAAAATATGGTTTTTTAAAAAAAATTATTTAGATGAGATGACCTTTTTTTAATAAACTCAAAATTCATCATATATAGGTTTCAATGTATTTTTCTTTGAAGTGGTGGTTCCACTTTCGATTTTATATCAAAAGGGGTGATGTTTTCTCCAAGGGGTGAAAGTATAATATAGTTTTCCATATAATTTATCATGTAAAGACTTGTTTTCTAAATTTAATTTAAATTATAATTTATGAAATGTTTCCTAAAAGGAATTTCATAAAAACTTTGTTAAAATGCTATTGGGAATGTTTAGCTTACACTTTAATACACGCCTCTATGTACATGTAGCTATTATTTTATTATATAGTTGTATAAGTTTTTATATCATGTGGGATGATTTTATTATGGTTTATTAACAATAATTTTAGGATGCGGAGGTTACCTCGGATCATATAGAGATGATCTTTTAATGGCTCGGGTTTTTGGTTTGTATCAAAGAATTTATGTATCATAAAATTTAGACATTATTTTATCTATTTTTTTCACTATGTTGGAACACATTATGTATTCTATTAAAACATATATTTTTCTCATTAAAATTGATTATAGTTATTTATAATGATTATGTTTCATTTAGTTTTTTTTATTTCATGTCTGATTTTTTTATTTATTTGATACTATTTATTTCAGGAGCATGAAGTCCCAAAGTATTGATGTTGCATGATAAATTATTGATAATATTTCACTACTTATTTATTATAATTTTATGGAAAAATAATTCCCCCTTGTTATTATAGTATTCTATGTCTCTTTTCTCTAGCCCATGGAAATCAAGAATGTGCTTCGAACATCATGGCAAGTCAACTCGGGTAGTGTAGGAGATTGACCCAGGTAGTTCATTAAAAAATTATGTTAAAAACACATATTATTTGAGGGAGTAATGTTAGTATAAAGATATAATTATTTTAATTCAACATGTAGGTTATGATTATATTCTTAATCACCAACTTTGTTTATGAGACATGAGTTCCCATTGGTATTCAAGATGTGAGTCTTGAGTTTGAGTTTTATTTTGGATTATTTTCAACATATTTTGATATAAAACAAGGGTATTTTAATCCTTATTGAAATTTTAAAAGTTATTTTGGGATCTATTTTAATTTTGGGTTGGAAATTGAAGAGGTAATAGGGGTTTTCAATTGATGTATTTTCTGAAAAAACCTACATAGCCTGTGTGTATTGTCCTTGACACCATCAAGTAGATATCATATGATTGATGCATGGCCTACCAAAATATGTGACCAAACCACATAATGTGATAAATCCCCTATATTTTTGTTATTATACACCCTTTTAAATTTCAAATTATACCTAATGAGTTTCTTACAAATATGAGATGAATAAAAGGGAGTTTTTATAGTGTTTAATGTTATATGACTAAAACATGTTTGATATTTAATGTTTTGTATTTGTAAATAAATATATATATATTATAAAGGATAAGTTTTGTGAGGTTTGGGAACATCATCAAAAAAAATTATTTTACATTGTGTTTTTATGGTCTTTGTAAAAATATCTAGAATTTTATCTAGTTTTTTCAAAATTCATTCGTTTTATAAAGAAATTATAGAAGTGTCTTGAAAATAAAGGTGAAATTTATGAAAAATTTTATGGATGAAATTTATAGTCTCTTAAACTCTATATGATATTTTTCATAGTATTATAAGATGTAAATGAATTTCCATATGGGGTACTATGATGTTTGAGTGAGTTTATAAATTACCGATGAATTTATAAAGAAGTTGGTGGTTTTATAAATAATGTTAATGTTGTGAATTACATAGTGGGAAAGTTGGAATGAAGATGGGATTTTAACTTTAGGTGGTGTTTTAAGATCAGTTATTGTTAGTTTTTAAAATAATTTGTAAATTTTTCAAAGTATGAATTATTTTATAAAATGAGTTTTAGGTTCACTAAATGATTATTGTTTAAAAAGGAATTTTTATAATGTTCTTTAGATGTTTTTTATCTTGGTGAGTTGTTTCTCTTGGGTTTGATCCATTAGTCTATATTGGGACTTTTGTTATTTGAATTTTTAAATACGTGTTGATTGGGTTCAAGTTTTATGTTATTTAAATTATTCCTACTGTGAAATTCTTGATGAATTATAGGGAATAAAATTCAAGGGATTATTCTCAAAGTGGCCCTTTGTCAATCTAAGTATGTGATACCCAATTATTGACTCTACTTACAAGCTAAATAGAGTAGTAGAGCTGAAATATTCTCTACTCTTAGACCCCATCCAAGATTTTTTGAATCAAATACCTCCTAATTTTCATGATGATCAAGGTATACTTAAGGCAACATGGTGGTTAGTTAGCATTGATGGAATCCTTATTTCCCTATAATATCTTCAAAATTAAAATCTATAATTCATTATAGGGATTCCTAAAACTATTTTCCCATCTCATATATATGATGGAATGTCTTTAAATTTTATTAAGAAAATATTTATCTAGTGTAGAAATATATAAAATTCACAAGTCCCAATATATGTGAGATAATTGTAGAGTATAAAAATAATTTCTATGAGTCTTTTCAGTTTATTTTTTTTATATACATGCCTTAGTGATTTCACATGCTTTGTTAGGTTTATATATAATTTTATCTATGTGGATGTATTTTTTGGGTGAGATTCACATTGGAATACTTGATTACATACTTGGGTAATTAGAATGTGTGTTAGACTAGCTTATATTATACACTGTATTGGGGGTCTATGAACAAGTTCCAAGATTACCCTTCAATTTATCTTCACTATCCAAGGTTAAAGCTCACATTTCTCAATTTTCATGCATGTTCTCATTTTTTTTCTCTTCCATTCTAGTTTTTAGAATGTTGTTGAATTTTTAAATCTTATCTAATGTACTTTTGGGTGTTATTTTGGATTTTACTTTCTTTTTATGAATTATAAACCGGTTTCTCAATTGGTTGTTTATGGGTTGTGGAAGATTATATTTGTCCTTTTGTATTTTTTTGGTATGTTTTTATCCTTTGTATCACCATTCTAATGTCAATTAAAAATAGTGGGGATATGTATAGTATGTATTTTTATTCCAAATTAATGATTTCCATGTATAATGCCTCATCCATGACACTATTTATTTGGAATCAATTCAATGAGATTTGTAACTTTTGATAAATAATTGGGTCTTTATTACTGTTGTTTAATGATATTTGAGGATTGTATCTATTGATATTGAGGTTTCATGATGAATTTTAAGAGTTTTGTGCTATTTTGGTATTTTAATCTTATGTAAGGTTTAGGAATTGAATAAAATCTAGTGTTGTCTTTTTTTTGGGTCTCCTAAAATTTTTACCAATCCACCAACTTCATATATTTGAAGGAAGGGGTGGTAGTATTGAATTTTTTTATTTAAATTGGTAATTATAGAGTGTATATATGCCAAAACTTGAAATATAGGGGCCTTCCTAGCTGGTGGTAATATAAGTGTGACTCCCCAAGCCCACCTCCAATAGGACATGGGCTAGAGACTAGCACCAAGTGGGAATATCACAAACATGGGAGGACTTATCCTAAAGTACTTCTAAACATTCATGCATCTCCATAAACCAGTATAATGTACAGAGGAAAATAAATCAAAATGTAAATGAACGAATAAAATCTATATCAAAATAAAGTACAAAACGTGTTATAATAGAAGTATAAAGGGACAAATAAATCCCCACAAAAACTAGAAAATAATCCCACTTGCTAAAAACAAGGGGGAAGTTATCCAAAATAAACTCCATGATCCATCTATTGTCCTTATAGAATGACTAATATCCAAATAAATTCTACCTTCTCAAGGTCTAACAAGGACTCTAAAAAAATTATTTTCATCTGTATAAGACATGATATGTCCAAGAATATCCCATGTAGGGGTAAGTATATACATAACTAGTAGGACACCCCACAATCACCAAACATTAATAATCAAGAGAGTAGTTAGCTCATCATCATGAATATATTCCAATCAGAATATAAGACATAGTAATAACAATAATAACCCATATATGCTCAAAGGTATATATCAAGTCTCAAGGTGAGGTCACATCCTCACTTCCATCCTGGGATTCTACTAAAGGTTCAAATGTAACACTTTTATAGGATAACTCACTCCACCGGGTATTTCCATCACTAATGGAACTCATCCGAGAGGTCTCACTCATTAGGTATTTTATAATAATGGAACTCACCCGATATAACATGGTCATTCGGACTTTCCATGAAGAAGTATGAATAAAACTTAGAGTGATCATCTGAGATACACACTCGAACAAAATACACTCCATCATAAGATAAAAAATGTTGACACATGGATAAGGGATCACACCCAAGACCTAGGGATATACTTGGCCCTAACTGGAATAACCTACTAGATAGGGGATCACGTCCATCTGTGTTGGTCACCTGATTCCAAAAACTCCACCTACAAAATAAGATGATGGGAATAGGGATACGAACCTCATTCCTCATAGATAAATTCCTTATATAGTCTACCAAGGAGATATTAATTAATTCTCTGAAAAAAAAATGTCAAACTGAACCCTCATGGTGGTGAATGGAGAAAATTCACTCTAGACTGACCAAAGGAGGAAAAAAACACACACAGATACAAATTGAGGGGGAACACCCAAGATCATGTCATATTTTAATTGATAAGATAAAAGGCTCTAAATGGACCTTTAATAAGTAAATGACAGGTCCCTAGGTATACACATTACATATCCCTAAAAATGGAATTGCATGGGTCTTATAGTCTCACATGACATGATTTTCTCCAAATACAGGGCATGTCAATTAGGTGTACATGGAATGTAAAATTCAGTCATGTAATTAGAAAATCATCTCATATAGCTTCTTCACTATGGTCCTTTTTTGTGTACTTAGGGTGTTCCCATGTACATTGGCCATGTCTGAGTATTTATAAAGTATATTGGGTGTACTTCATGTCACATAGTGTGTCTGTTCTATGTTGGAACTCGACATGTATCGCCCACTAATTACTATGTACCTTCCAAAGTATACGAATTTTTCCTCACCACACATGTCATGTAGGTCCACATAGTATCCTGGGAATACATTCCTTGTACATATTGATCCATTCACCAAGGGTTATACAGTCTGGGATCAAACAAAAACAGCATGTAGCATTGCATGGCTTCATGGGAATGTACTCCCTATACACATTGATCTGCCATTCCAGGTATGACATGGCATGTGTGAGGATCACATGAAATGTGATATTTAACTCAATGTGAAACCCTAGCATACATGTATAAGATACTACACAACATGTGTTCTTAATAGAAAACACCATGTATATCAGGATTTTATAGAAACTTATTCTTGTTCACATGCCTTTACCTATGCACCTCCACTGCCTCTAGATCTGCTAGAAATGCCAAAAACCCTGAACCATTCTCCTTTGATCCATCTTCAGAACGCCTATTGTCATCACAGACCTTGATCGCGGTGTTGATCTGAAACCTAAACCTATGGTATCATTCCATTTCTCCAAAGAAATATTGTGTAATAATTTTCAACCCAGTATTTGTCAAATCACTAACCAAATGGAATATCGACGATGGTTATATGAAGAATTTGGGGGGGAAATGACAAAACATAAATGTTAGGAATTAACCTTTGCAATTGTTTGATTTTTCCTCGATTCACTTTTATAAAGGTAACGAATGAAGAGGAATGAACAAGGATAATAAAACAATATCAATTCATAATTCTAGAAAGATAAATTCATTAACCATAAATCAACATTTGACCAAAGAATCAATTGTTAGAAGTATGGATTCATGTCCAACATGGAATAACAAATATGGTATTAAACAAACATAAATAAACACTCAACATTAAATTTGGATAAATTCATGACAAATAATGGTTCCACATCATTTGGTGAGATCTATGAACTCCATTGGAAGTGACGAAGTCCTCGGTACCGATCATTGATCCATGATCTAGTTGACTCCCACCAAATATATCCTCCATGCTATCTCAAAATCCTTAGGGTTATGTGAATAACCCTCATATTTTCCAATAAATAGGTTTTTATAGTGGAGTATTAGGTGACGGAAAATTAAATAAAAAATAAATTTATTAATTTATTTGTTTTATTATTTGAGCCTGCAACACACATGAAGAAACTACCCTATGCATAAAAAGATTATATCGTGCCTATGGTAAAACTCACATTTTAGATTTAATAGTGAACTCTTATTTCTAATATGAGACTCTGTTTTAGAGATATTCCACTATTTATTAAAAAATATATATGTGGGATATAATAATTTAATATTTTTAATATATCCACACTAAGTCACTTAAGGCCCTAGAATTCCATACCGAATCTATGCCCAAATCTATAAATATTCATGAAAATATTCCAATGTTTTTCCCAGAATTTTCATAGTCATTATATTCTCCCCACATTAAACTCTTTTCATCCCAAAAACTGAAAACCCACTAATATAGGAGGGTACTAATTCACATAGTGATATCTCGCTCTGAGGAGCTCTCATAGAGGTTTCTTTGCTTCCCAAAAACACGCACCCAATAAAAACACTTACCCATGAATGGAATCTCTTACTGGTTCTCATACACCACTGGGAACTTAGAAAAGTTATCTCCACCATCAACAGATATCTCATCCGGATCAACGTCATGTAATGATTCAAGCACATATCTCATCAACTATGACACATGGAAAAACACTATGCACTCAGTATAACTATGGTCCTAAGGTCAAGTGGTACACTACCACACTGAACTAATGAAGTAACTAGAAAAGGTCCTCCAAACCTCAAAAATATCCTTCCACCTTATTTATAACTCTACCCTCATCGATGAGGAAAGATCCCATGGAACACGTGATCTCCTCACCGAACTCAAAATTCCTCTCTCACCGGTCCATGAAGGACTCCTGGTGTTTTCAAGTAGTCCACAACCACCCCTCAAAAAACTACACCAGCACTACCATAGCTAGAACCAACTATAGGCCTAAAAGATATTTTCTCCATCGAATTTGACCAGTACATCGATGACCTATAGGGTATCCCATACATGTCCTCAAATGGTGCTACACCGATTGTAGAGTGGTAACTATAGTGATACAAAAACTACAGAGATGGTATATGATCCTCCCAGCTATAGTTAAAACTAACATGCAAACCCAAATAATATTATTTAAAACCTAAAAGGTCCTTTTTTACCCAGACATCTGTCTGGTGTAGAAACGTTATGTTCTACCACAAATGTGTACCAACGACTCCTACATCATCTACATAATTATGAAATGAAGAGATCATCATGGTTTGAAACAGTCTTCAATGGAAATCCATTAATCTGGACTATATATTGAATGAAAAAACATCCTAAACTATCATCTAATCTTCACTCTCAAATAGTTTTAAATTGTATTGACTTTTTGATTCAATTGATGATCACTCATATAGGAACATTGATACATTGGACTTCACCTATTGGTATGTGAGATATCAAGAGTCAAACACAGAAACACGCCATAACATCTTTGGCCAAAAAACCCATTTTTAAAGGATCCCTATACATCCTCACCTCTTCTAGAATTATTGATAACAGAAACCATAAAACCTCCTTAGGACCTCCTCTTACATCATGAATGGTTTCATCGTCTATCCTTGAAAAATGATGAAATTATCCCCACCTTCAAGGAAATCTATTCGGAACATGTCATGTGTATAACTTTTCATGAAAAAACTCACAATGAATATCACCAAGTTATTCCTCCCTAACTCACTAGAGAAGCGGAGGTTTAACAACTATCAACTAGAGGTATATTTCACCATCATCACCCTTAATAATAACTGAAAAGAGGCCAATAACATCATTGTAGGTTCTAGGCACAGTGGAAGTGTATGATGGGCAGGGACCAAATTTTATTTTCTCCATAATTGATGATCAATATGAGATCTATAAAATTATGAACATCGTGATCCACATAATTGAGTCAAATAAATATAAAATGAAGAATTGTGTCGAAACCAAGGAATAAGATCATCACAATTTATTTATAATTAATTTAATTAAATAAATAATTTACTTTGATGGAATTATTTCTTCATTGATGAATATAGTGATAGATCTGAGGACCACTATCATTTCAATGTAGAAACCAAGTGTATATTTCCTCAAGCAGTGATCCACATGTGTTCCTTGAATCTCCAGACATCGCTGAAAAATCTCCGGGTGCTAGCATGGCAGAACTTTGGGCTTGCGTTGTCTGCCTTTGATCACTTTGAGAACTACTTCCAAAGCATTCTACTTGATCTAGTGGAGGGGTCATTATCCATTATTAGGAGTGTTCTTGGAGAAGGTAACTCTCTAGGCTAAGAGGATTCTCTAAATTTGTTGTGAACAACCAATAAAAGTGAATTGGATTAATGAGAAAATTACATAACTGGTTTTTCATATAACTAGGGTTAAAATAAAATAATTGTACAAGTGCTCTTAATTATTTATCTAATCCTAGAAAAAACCTAGGTTCTATAATAGTAATAGTAATATCATTATTTATCGACATTCCCTTAACTTAAAAATTATGATTAAATATTATTTAATAAAATAATTGTCAATGTTTATTATTTCTCACCAGACCTAAAAAATTGGTCCGCCATTCCTCCATAATATTTATCAAACCTTGAATAATGAATATTTATTTATTAAATAAATATCACTGCATTACTCATCAATAAATAAATAAATATTATAATTACTAAATAGTAAATAAATATTTATATACAATCAAGAATACATGAATAATTATTAAACCATGTATGGGAATAATATTTAATCAAACTGTTAAATAATAAATAACAATATATATATACTATTTAACTAAGATTCTAAATACACTTAGTGTGTGAGCCTCTAGGCCACTTTTTCTATGGAATTAGGCAAAGTATCCTAAATTCCAAGGTTAGCATCTAGCAACATGCCAAGGCACGCATAAAGAAATAAGTTAATGTTAAAACAACATGTCACCTCAAATGGATTCTTTCTATGTAATATAATCCCTTTATCACAATATCTCTAAATGAGCAGGTTGAATGCTAATTCCATCAACCTATATGCTCGATTATCTATTTCTTTAACTTTACAAAAACAGAACTTGCCTATAGAACACCATGGCCATGGATTTATTTAGGCTATATCATTTCCATCAAAAGACATGATATATTAACTTCTATTAAAGAATATAAAGAATAAATCCTTTCTATAATTATTCATTAATGTAATATTACTCGTGATGCACCCAACGTATCCTACCTAACCATAAAAATATTTCATCATGGTTTTCATCAATATATCAAAGTACGTGAATAAAAATATTAATTAATAATAATCATAAATTATAAGGACTAATAAACATGTTTTTATATATGAACATCCTATGACACATCTAAATGTGCATTTCCTATTGGCAGGTCTCGTTCTCATAATATTCTACTGAATATTACTAAGGGTGTAAACCACAAGAAGGTGCCTCAAAGTCCTATGAGTCTCCACCACTTATATCCTATATCATTTGTGTCCCTAAAATAATATCATCCGTCTATAGAATATATATTAAATAATAGTATTGTAGAACTTCCTGTTTCTCATCATAGCGGGTAACTGCTACGACCTTTCAGTGCAAAAGTTACTCATATGACATTATCACATACTATGTTACATAAAATAACAATCATGACGTGATAAGTAATTTAATAATATTCAAAAAAATGAATACATGTTTATTAAAAAGTACATAGAAGTTGGTTCTAGGGAACCAACTCCAACAGACTCCCACTTGCACTATAGCTAACTGCTAACAACCTTTAGTCTTCAAGCTCTCACATGATATTCATGCTTCTGTTGAGATATACCTTAAGTCAAGGTTTCCACCACTTCTATTTCATTGGTACTCTACTCATAGTAACTTCACACCTTTGATAAAAATCCCTCAATAATTGATGATTTTTGAGTATATACTTTGTATGTTGGTGTGACCTTGGATATTTTGCAAGATCCACCACTAAAATATTGTCACAATACAATTTTATAGGGTATTTACTTCTAGGTACCACATCAATATCTTGGACTAAGTTCTAAATCCAAATGGATTCCTTGGTTTCAACATAAGACACTATATACTCAGACTCTACAGTAGAATCAGTGAAAACTAGATACTTTTAACTCTTCCAAATCATAGCTCCACCGTTGAGACAAAAAACATATCCTAATTGCAACATTAGATCATTATGATCTGTCTAAAAACCAGCATCAGTATAACTTTTTATAAATAGATCCTCCTCTTATCCATACACTAGGAACATATCCTTAGTTATTTTTAGATACTTAAGGATACCCTTAATAGTAGTACAATGATGTTCTCTTGGATCTTATTGATATCTTCCTACCATAATCAATGCATATGCACCATAACATCTAGTATATAACATGGCATGCATGATTTATCATATCACTGAAGCATATTGGATCTTACTCATTCTCCCATTCTCTTTTTGTGTCTGGGGACACATTTTCTTAGAAACATGTAAAACATGTGACACATGAACCAACACCCTCTTAGATTTTTCCATACTAAATCTATTTAGTACCTAGTCAATATATGTACTTTGAATTAGTCTAAGCAGCCTCTTGGATTTATCATGAATAATCTTGATCCCTATAATATAGGCTGCTTCACCTAATTCCTTCATGGAGATTCACTTGTTTAACCAGTCCTTAAAATATTTTAAGACTCGTATGTCTTTTACAATAAGTAATATGTCGTCAATATATTCTACTAGGGTAAAAATCTTATTTCCATTAAACCTATTGTAAACACATGGCTCACATTCATTCTAAATGAAAAAAAAATTTATGGATTCATCTAATCAAATGTTCCAAGACCTAGGTGCTTAGTTCAACCCATAAATGGATCTTTGCAACAATAAAGTATTTTTTTCATAACTTGGAGTCACAAAACCTTCTGTTTTTGTCATATAGACATCTTCCTAAAGGTTCCCATTAAGGAATGTAGTTTTTAAATCCATCTACCAAATCTTATAGTCATGGTAAGATGCTATATAAAGTATAATTATAATGGATTTAAATATGGAAACTGACAAAAAGGTTTCATCATAGTCAATTCCTTGATGTTATTTAAACCCTTATTCACTATCCTTGCTTTATAGGCACTTAATTTACCTTCCATGTTCAGTTTTGTCTTGAATATAAATTTTTATCTGATAGGCTTTACATTAACTGGTGCATAAACAAGAACGCAAAATTGGTTATGATCCATGGAATCCATCTCAGAATTCATAGCTTCTAGACATCTTGTAGCTTCTAAGATATCTACTACCTCCTTATATGATAGAGGTTTGTCATTTTCAACCAATAATGAGTCACCATCCTTGATGACCAGAAAACCATATCTCCCCAGTTCTCTTACTGCTCTTATAATCTAATATAGTACTTTTGTTTTAGAAACTACTTATTCCATGGGGAACTGTGGAATCTATTCCTATACAAACTCTAACAGACTTATAATTTCACTAGATCCAACTAATAAAAACCTTTAGTCCGCTAGCTCTCACATGATACTCATGCTTCTACTGAGATAAGACATTAGTTTAGGGGTCCTCTGTGTTCACTTCCAAGGGTACTCTTCTCATTACAACTACACCCCAATGATAGAAATCCCTAAAGAGGTGATACATCCAGAGTATATTCTTTATCTATTAGTGTGACCTTGGATATTTTTCAAAATCCACCACTATAGTATTATCACAATACAATGTGATAGGGTATTTATTACTAGGTACCACATCAGGCACTTGGAAAAAGTTATGAATCCAAATAGCTTCCTTGGTTGCATCAGAAATCGCTATATACTCAAACTCCACTATAGAATCAATGAAACATGACTTCATTGAACTCTTCCAACTCACAACTCCTAATTTGAGATATAAAACATATCCTGATTGTGACTTCATATCATCCCAATCTATCTAAAAACTAGTATCATTATAACCTGTGATGATTGTATTTTCATCTCCTCCAACCAACAACATATCATTAGTTCTTCTCAGATAGTTAAGGATATCCTTAACAATAGTCCAATGTTGTTCTCTTGGATCTTCTTGATATCTTCCTACCATGATCAATACATATGAAACATAAAGTCTAGTACATAACATGGCATACATGATTTATCCAATCACAGAGGTGTATGGGATCTTACTCATTCACTCTTTCTCTTATTGTGTCTGGGGACACATTTTCTTAAAAATATATAAAGCATGTGACACTATAACCAATCCCCACTTGGATTTTTCTGTACTAAATCTATTTAGTATCTAGTCAACATATGTACTTTGAATTAGTCCGAGAAGACTCTTAGATCTATCACAAATGATCTTGATCCCTAAAATATAGACTACTTCGCCTATGTCCTTCATGAAGAAACACTTTTTTAGCCAGTTCTTAACTATCTATAAGAATGGAATGTCGTTTCCAATAAGTAATATCTCATCACCATATACTAATAGTATAATGATTGCATTTCTACTAAACCTCTTATAAACACATGGCTCACATTCATTCTAAATGAAACCAAATTCTTTTATGGATTCATCAATTCAAATGTTTCATGACCAATATGCTTTCTTCAATCCATAAATGTATCCATACAACTTAAAAATAATTTTTGAATCACATGGAGTCACAAACCCTTATGGTTGTGTCATATAGACATCTTCCTGAAGGTTCCCATTAAGGAATTTAGTTTTGAAATCCTTCTACCAAACCTCATAGTCGTGGTAAGATGCTATGGAAAATATAATTTGAATGGAATTAAACATAGAAACTGGTGAAAATGTTTCGTCATATTCAATTACTTGATGATGTTTATACCCATTATCCACTAGTATTTCTTTCTATGTACTTACTTAACCTTCCATGTCTAGTTCTTCTTAAATACCCATTTTCATCCAAGAGGCTTTACATCAACTAGAACATTGACTAGAACCCAGACTTATTTCTCATACATAGAATCCATTTCATAATTCATGGAATCTTTCCATCTTACATCTTCTAAGATCTCTACTACCTCTTTATAGGAGAGAGTTTCATCATTGTTAACCAATAATGAGTCTCCATTCCCACTGACTAGAAAACCATATCTCTCTGGTTCACTTACCACTCTTATGCTCCTACATAGTACTTTTGTTTCAGGAACTACTTCTTCCATGGGGATCGGTGGAATTTGTTTTTTGTACCAAATCTTGTGCATCTTAACCATCAACTTCATCAAAGTTAATCTTACTCCAACTATCCTTTTTTAGGATGTTCTCCCTCTTAAGAAAAACGGTTTTCCTAGTGAATTCACTTTTTTGTATGAGGGATTGTATAGGTAGTATCCCTTTGTTTGCCTGAGATACACTATAAATATACAATTCATGCCCCAGGGTGCTAGTTTGTTTCCTGAAAAAGCATTAACAAATTAATCACAAACCCATACATGTGTATGCGATAAAATGGTTTTCTTTCCAATCCATAGCTTGAAGGGAATTCCATTTTCCACTTTAGTTGGTACTAGTTTTAATGTTTATGTCACAATTTGTAATGCATATCACTAAAAGGATAATGGAATATTTGCATGAATCATCATCGACCATACCATGTCCAACAAGGTATGGTTCCTCCTTTCACTAACATCATTCCACTGCGGTTTATAAGTTAGGGTGAGTTTAGATAGAATCCCAAACTCGTGTAGAAATTTGATGAGCTCTTAGTTAATATATTCACCACCTCAATCCGATCAAATATTATTTATCTTATTACAATATTTATTATCTACATAATTATTGAATTCCTTGAATTTCTCTAAGAACTCATACTTATACATCACCAAGAAGATATATCTATATCTACTAAAGTCATCAATAAAAGTTATGAAGTAAGAATATCCACCTCTAGATTCTACTAGAAATGGTCTACACACATTAGTGTGTACCAATCCTAGAATTTTTGTGGCCCTTTCACCTTTTCCATTGAATAGTGGTTTGATCGTTATTTCCTGTAAACAAACATGACATCTTTTAAGTGGTTTTATCCCAAAAGAGTCTAAATAAACATCTTGATAGTGCTTTGTAAAATGCTTCTAATTTAAATGACAAAGATGGTTATTCCACAGCTATGTGTTATATGATTCATTTGAACATTATTTGTTATCAATTTAAAATTCTTGGTTTTATTAATTTAATACATAAATACTGTTATTTCAATTCTCCATACCATAAAATATGTTGTCATTATAAAAGAAACAACTTTTATTTCCAAATTTTAAAATAAACCCATCTGTATCTAAACATGACATGAAAATTATGTTCTTGGTAACTGTAGGTACATGATAACAATATCTTAAGAAAAAATCATTCTCTTCGAAAATGAAAGGTGGTAGTCTCCAATGACTAGAGTATCCTACCTTGTACCATCGACAGCTCGCAAATCCACCTCTCCTATGGAAATCTTCTAGAATATACTTAGTTCTTACATTTGGATACATATGTGAGCACCAAAAGCTATATCCAATACCCAATGTGTATAAATGGAAAATTTTCACTCGATAACTAATTCACCATTAGCTTCCCCTTGCTTCTGGGTGTAGTTCCTCTTCTAATGTCCTAAATTTCCATATGAAAAACATACATCCTCCTTTTCATTTCCCTACCTCTGGATATTATTCTTCTTGGATGGGTGGTTCTTGAGAGCTTTAGACTATTTATAAGTCTTGGGCCCATTTTCCATGTTCTTATTTTTCTTATTCACCATAAGTTTCTTGGTTTCATCATTCCCCGTGTCTTTATCCACTTGACTAAATAAATTAAGAAGTTCTAAAAGTCTCTTCTCATTATTACTCATATTATAATTGAAAATAAAACTAGATAAGGTCTTAGGTAGTGATAAAAGTATGAGATTTTTATGCAACTCATCTAGGAATTAAATCCCTAATATTTCCATGCATTAGATGTTTTCGATAACCTTGAATAAATGAGGCTCAACTGGCATAGACTCTCCAAGATTAGTTGTGAACAAAGCATTGGAGATCTCATACCTCTCTTATCATTCCTTCTCTTGATAGAGATCTTGAAGGTGAGACATCATGCTATTGGAATCCATATCCTTGTGTTTCTTCAAAAGATCATCGGAAATGGATGATATCATGAAGCACTGAACACATATAAAATCATTGAGATGTTTCTCATATATAGATAGTTCTTTATCACTTGCCTCATTGCTATAAGAAACTAGTAAAGGTTCTTCCAGCACATACAATTTCCTTTCATAGTGAAGTATGACATGTGTGTGCCTTTTCCACTCTTGTAAATTTGTGTTGGTGAGAATATTTTTATTCTCAAGTATGGATTTCAATGATATTTTTTGTTTCATTTTATTCTTGTTTCTAAAAAATAAGATGAGAACAATTTTAGTACTTTATCTGATTAAATTAAGACAAATAAATCAATATTATATTTATTAGTCTCCCACTATTTTATTGAAACCCAATATCCTTCACCATTGGATTTATAATATCATATTTCTTGGATATTCTAGCGAAAAGGATCCATAATCCCCTTGTCATTAACCCAACTTTTATTGGTAAAGCAACTCAAATGGTTTTAGGTAGACATTCCAAATGCCAAATTCATTATCTAACTGTTCCTTGATCTATTGAGGGGACTCCCCAATATTGTAATCATTAATTTAGATTTCCTAAACCTTTACCTATCAGTTACATGAAGTCCTTATTTATAATTCAACCCTTGATTTCAACTAAGTTAATTCAACCCAAAACCTCAAGTTAGAATTCCCCTATAATTGAAAGCACCCCAACTTTGGTTGTTCAAGCACTTTTCACTATGGTTTGATTCTAACCGAAGTAATGGAAGGATATACTGACTTAATATTTTATTGTGGTATTTTATCCTTTTATACATAAATTTACAATTATTATATTTATCACGTTATTGATAACATTAAGAGGGATTACTTAACTGATTAACAATTTCTTAGAAAATATTTATGCATAAGTTGGTTTATTTTAGTTCTATCTTTCATGCTCGTTAATTGATCAATTATGTGGTCATGAAAAGATATCCACGATGAAATAACCATAAAACTAATAAAAATAAAATAAAGTGTTATGATCAGGATCTCTTAATAGTGGTTAGTTTAACTAGTGGTTCATAAACTAATCATTGACCAAGGGAAAATCACCTTGAACCAATTAAGGATCGTGTTGTAGCTTTCCATATATCCACCTATATATCTCCTTAGATTTGTTTTTCCTCAACTCCAAACTTGAACCACTACCACTAGCTCGGGAGATTCATCCATTACATATGTCTTTTAATCACACATCGGTAAGGGGAAAAGGGTTTTACAAAAAAGAAATCATGGGAACAGAGGCCTTGCATAATGAAAAGAGATAAGGAATATAGGCCAATAATTCAATTTAAAAATAAATTAAATTAAACCAATCACATACTAAAGGTTTGGTCTATCTCAAAATCATCCATATGCATGAAACGAATTACACATTTAATAAAAAACTAGAATTAAATTATTAATCATCCTTATTTAAGATAAATTGTTCTCGAATCGGTTAATTGTTATCTTTAATTAATAAATCATTTTATCTAAATTATCATCTGAATCTCCTTGATATTATCATCCATTATAATTATTAAAAAATAAAATAAATTCATTTAAAATTAAACTTGTGCATAAATGTACCTTGGAGGCAACATGGTGAATACTCATCTGATTCTGACAAACATGTATTATACTTGTATACTGTTTTACTCGTGTGAGAATTATTGGAGAAGGGATATATCTATGATTGAGGGGATTCTCTAAATCCATTATGCATAACCAAGAAAAATAAATTAGATTAATGAGAAAATAACATAACTAGGTTTATATATTTCTTGGGTTAAAATAAAATAATTGAACAAGTACCCTTAAATATTTATTTAATCCAAGAGAAACCCCATGTCAAATAATAATAATATCATTATTTATCAACAAGAACTTAACTTTTGAATTATAATTAGATATTATTTAATCAAATAATATTAAATTTTTATTTTTTATCAACCAGCCTAAAAACTTGATCTTTCATTACTTTGTAATATTTATCAGACCTTGAATAATGACTATTTATTTGTTAAATAAATATCACTATATTATTCACCATCAAATAAATAAATATTATATTTACTAAACAGGAAATTAATATTTATGTACGATCATGCATACATGAATAATTATTAAACCACATATGGCAATAATATTTATTCAACCTGTTAGATAATAAAAAATAATATATATCTATATATATAAATTATTTAACTAAGATTTTGGATACACTTAGTGTGTGACTCTTTAGGCCTCTTTCTCAATGGCATTCGGCTTAGCAACCTAAAGTCCAAGGTTAGAATATAGAAACATGCCAAGGAACCCATATAGAAAGAAGTTAATGATGAAACAACCTGTCACATCATACGAATTCTTACTGTGTAATATAATACATTTATCACAATATCTCTAAACGAGCAGGTTGCATGCCAGTGCCATCAACCTATATGCTCAATTATCACTTTATTTGAATTTAAGGAAAATAGAACACTTCAATAGAATACCTTGGAAATGGTTTTATTTAGGATATATCATTTCCATAAAAGGGCCTGAGATATTAACTTTTTTTAAAGAACACAAGGGATAAATCCTTTCTCACATTATTCATTAATGCAATATTACTCATGACGCACCCAACGTATCATATTTCTCCGCGATCATATGTCATCATGGTTTTGGTCAATACATAAAACTACATGACTCATAATATTCATTAATAATAATATTAAAGTATAAGAACCAATACACACATTTTTAGATAGGAATATCCAAGGACACAAATGTGGATTTCCTACTGGCGGGTCTCATTCTCATAATATCCTACTGGATATTACTATGGGCGTACACCATGATAAAGTTCCTCAATTTCCTTTGAGTATCCACCCCTGATATCCTATATCATTTTTGTTCCTCAAAGTATATAATCCAACCATAGAACATATATTCAAGAATAGTGTCGTAACACTTCCCGATTCTCATCATAGTGGATAACTTCTATGACCTTTAATGCGACAGCTACTCTTAGGACACTATCACATACTATTTCATGCATAATAACAATATTATTATGATAATTAGTGTATTAATATTCAAAAAAAATAATACATGTTTATCATAAGAAACATAGAAGTTGGTTCTAGGGAACCAACTCCAACAATCATAACATCACTCAGTCAGAGTGGATAGAAAATTATTCTATGAGCATCTACTACTATAGCCATGCCCTTGGGTGGCTACCAATATAGAACTTCAATAACCTCACAGTATCCGCTGTCAATCCCATGTCTAATAATATGAATCCCAATAATTATACCTCTCAAATATATAACTAACACTTCAAGATATTCTTATAAGGTTGGTGATCTTGGAGAATATTTGGAACCATACTCAAGTGTCTCATGTACTCTACCTTTGACACCAAGTAAAAAAGGATGTAATTGAAGAAGAATACAATAAACCAATCCAAAAATAGATAAATGATATGATTCAAAAGTATCTCAAGAACTTATGGGGTGTTCAATATAATGAAAGGTATCACCAAGAACTAAAAGTATCCATAGTAAATTTGGAAATTCACCTTTGATATATTCTCCACTCAAACCTAGAATTATTGATAATATCTCTTAAGATCAAACTCTAAGAACCAATTCAACCCTAACTACAAGGTCAAATAATTCATCAATTCTTGGGTGTGGATACTCCTTATTGATAGTCACCTGATCCAAGTGACATTAACCTGCACCAAGCCTCAAGCTCTCATCCACCTTCCAGGAGAGCAATATTGAGCTACTCAAGGGAATACATTGTGTCTAAAAAGTCCCTTTCTCTATAGATGATCCAAATGTGTATCCAAATATCATAGTTACATGGGGTTATCCAATATTCTATCACTAATATAGGGGCATCCCTAGGTAAAAGTCTATGTACAAAACAAACTTCAGATGGGGAGGTAAGAATGGATCATCTTGAAGGAATACATCCACATACTCCTATAACATCACAAGAAAATAAAAACTCATAGAATTCGCTTCTATAAGGGTCATATTATCCCATAGATAAAAATTTAGTTATACCCTACTGCACACTATCTCATCCTATTCATATTAGGAATCCTTATAACAAGTGAATGGAATTTCCATCACACTAAATCATGTACACTACAAACCTCATTGGTAATAGGCAACTAAGTATGGATGGTAGAAAACCAATCTATACAGTGGAAAACATCACAGTGCATCTCCTAAACTATGAAAATATTTCACATGTGGCTCTCTCTCCTCCTAAAGTTTGGTCACACTGTTGGAAAATGTGTGTGATTATCAAACATTCTCTATTAGATCCTCTAAATACAAGGGTTGAGCTAAAAAGATCCACTGGATTTTCTAGGTCTTGAATAGAGGGTATGTTCATGGAAATGTCTCTTGAAACTGTGTACTAAAACTGTAGTTGGAGTTGATAATACACATAGAGTGCCTCAGACCACACTAAAATCCTTAGGGTCGTATAATTATATTTCTTGAATCTATCCTTTACCTTTACCATATATATCTTATGACTGGGGATTAATCTGATGTCTTATCATAACAAAATCACCTCAAACAAACAAGTCAAAGGAACTCATCCACCACACCTCAACACTATCTTCTTTAGGAGACACTAACTCAGCAACACAGTTTTAAATCACATCACAAAAACACATCCCGGTGGTGGGATTTCCTCTCTTCTTTGTGTACTCCATCTAATGGCCCAAATGCCTTCAAATTGTTGTATTATAATAAAATCCAATATTTTGGGAAGAAGGGGGAAAAACCATAACATTAATACTTAAACAACAAACCATACCCCAACAGACCAAAACTCAAGATCAAAAACAAATCTCACTACAAGAGATCAGTTAATCCCACCAAAAAAATATTAAAACTATCTTCCATTGTCTCATCGAAACATGGAAAATTGTCTCTTGATAAAGTTCATGGGCCTGGTCCCGATGGTGAAAGGCATACCCTCCCAGACATATGATTCAAAAAAGCCATGAAACAGTGAGAAACCCTAGCCCATAACCTCATCTGGAGAAGCTTCTTGTAGACAAATAGTTGCACAATCCCTTGAGCCATGAGCCACTAAGTCCAAAACCATCCCCCTTTACAACATTACAAAGAGACCTATCCATCCTCCATCCATCATTTCCAAATAGGTGTGGATCAACACATCCAAAGAGGTGAAAATTATCACTGACCTAATTTTCATCCAAAACAGTAAATTAGTGCAACAAAAAGAAAACAACCAACCATATAGATGATCAAATAGAGCTCGAAAACAAAAACTCGTCTCACAATCATAGAAAAAACAAATCCATTCAATATGAAAACTGAAACATGCATAAAGACCACCGAAAAAAGGATTATCTAGAAGAAACTATCCACACAACCGCCATAACCAAACTGAAGTTGTACAGAGCAGAGACCATCACAGCATTCATAGATCATCGCAGCCGGAATCATGCTAGAGGAACCCACTCAAAGAAGTCACCACCAGAAACGAACCACACCCGCAACACATCCATATTTAAGAAAACGAAATAAATTAGAAAAACTCATAGCATCACCGTCTTCAAACCACACCTGCAGTAGACCTCATAGTAAGACACAATCTCTTCACCGCCTTCATATCCACACAGATACCGCAGAAAAACTCCTACTACACCCATAGCCGACGCTGAAATGAGGCACCACCCCTCTGTCCACTGAGACAGGAAGCACGACCTGGACTGCGTCGCCGCCTAGAGAAACCCTAGCCAGTTTAAAAGCTAAGGTGAAGAACAGACCAGTAGCAAGAAATGTCGAGGATCAATCCCACAAGTATATTCCTCCACGAATGAGGATCTAAACACCATGAACGTGCCCTCAGGGTTCTAATAACATTTTTTTCTAACCTGGAGAACTCTCACCATCATTCCCACCATCAAGTGGGGTCCCATCAGAGTGGGGCATTTGCACCAAAATCTCATACCAGTCCTCTAAAACCCAAGAAGGGGGTTTGGATCACAACGAATATCAGGTGATCACTATCTCTTCAAATCATAAAGTTAACATAGTATAGGTTCATTATCTATAGGAACTTTTGAGACTAACCACTACACGAACTGATGGAGAGTATCCCACTGAACCACTAGAGGTGGGTCATCATGCTGCTAAATGGGTGGAGAAAACACCCTATATCCACCCAAATGAACCATCTCTAGTACATGTCAATAAATTAAAGCAGCATAACTAATCATAACATTACTATAATCCTTCTATAGAGTCTTAGATGGATACTATCATGGAGGCATCCAATGATAGTTGAAATGTGCTATGTTCAAAAGATAATATCTAGGGAGTAGGCTCAAGAAGGACATTGAACTACAATATATTCCTATTTGATACATATACCAATTTTTTCATAGAAACCATAGCCTACATGTGATGAGTCAAAAATAGGTTATCAGAGTCCTTTTGATTGAATACGTAAGCTGTTACACCAATACTATGTTCCCTGTTATTAAATCCAAAATCAAAACACTTTAACATTGTTTTTCTAGTTCCCAAACCAAACCTCATAGCTATAAAATCTCCAAAATTGGTTCCTACTATATCCTCCTTTGATACTACAATATCAGCTCCTTACACATCAAGGCCCATCGGGATTTTTGTAATCCAAGTGTGACTCCACAAACCCACCTCTAATGGTCCAGGTAGCACCAAGTAGGCATATCACACACATGGAAGGTCTTAACCTAAAGTACCTAGACACACACACATATCTCCAAACACCATTATAATGTAGAAATGTAAAAAACTCATGCATTAAATACATAAAAAACATTTATCCCACATCATAGTACAACAACTAGTACAATAGAAGTATAAAGAACCAAATAAAGGCCTACCAAAACTAGAAAAGAACCAAAACTACTGACAACACAGGGGGGAAGATACCAAAAAAAACTCTTAGATCCATCTGAGGTCCATCTAGTATAACTAATCTCTAGCTAATAACACCTAACCCTGGTATACCTAGGACTCCAAAAAAGGCCTATATTTTTTATAAGATATGATATGTTCAGGTAGAGCCCATTCATGGGTGAGTATGTACAAACCCAATAGGAAACCCTAAAATCACCAAATATAAAGATTAAAAAGAGTAGTAAACTCATCATCCTGAAGATATTCTGATCAGAATATGATATATAATAATAAAAAAACAACTTATATATTCTCAAATGTGGACACAAAGTCTCAAGGTGAGGTCTCATCTTCATTGCGCGCCTAAGAACCTACTAGTGGTTCAAAGTTAACACTTGTTTGGGAGAACTCATTCCATGAGTCTCTTCACCACTAGTGGAACTCATCTAAGAGGTCTCACTCATCGGGTATTATTATACCAATGGAACTCATCCAAGATAACATAGTCATTAGGACTTTCCATGAAGAAGCATGAAGGAAACTAAAAGGGATCATCCAAGATAAACACCCGATTAGATTACACCTCAGTAGAAGAAAACAAATAAATATTCACAAGGAAGTGATCACACCCAAGGTATATGGGTTATACCTAACCATAATTGGAATAACCCACTGTATAGGGAATCATTCCCATGTATGTTGGTCATGTCATTCCTAAACCCCACATAGGAAAGAAAATGATGTGGATGGGGATACAACCCCCGAGCCTCATATAGGGATTCCTTCACTATTCTGTTGAGGGAGTCTTTTCCAATGATATAAACAAAATTCTACATCGAACCATATTAGTGGTGGACTAATAAAACTCACTCCATAACAAAAGAAGGAGGGAATTCACCCACATAGAAACAGATCAAAAGGACACACCCAAGATCACACCAAAGATGAACTGAGAATAAAAAGGGATCTAAATTTCTATTTAATAAGTATATGGAAGGTCCCTAAAGGTACACAGTGTGTCTTGTTAATATAGGAATATCATGTATCTCACAATCTCACACAACATGTTTTTCTCCAAATACAAAGTGTGTCCATTATTGGTACATGATGAATATAGATTGGTCTGGCACTTGGAACTTCTTCTCATTTATCCCATGTACTATAGACTATGCCTACATAATGAATGCATGCCCATTTACATTGGTTGTGTCTGATTATTTCTAAAATACATGGGGTGTACTTCATGTCACACAGTGTGTAGGGTCTATGAATACACTGAACATGTACCATCCACCAAATCCAATGTACCATTCGAAGTACACAGTGTGTTCCTTGAAACACAAGACATGTATATACATGTGGTCACCTGTCTATGTACACCATATATGCATTGAACCATTCACAAAGGGTTACATGGTGTGTGATCTGACACACACGGAATGTAGTGCTACATGGCTCCCTAAGCATACACTCCCTGTACATGTCGATCTAGATGGTTAGGTATTTCATGATATGTGTGAGGACCACATCGCATGTGATATTTAATTCAACACAAAACCATTTCCACTACACAGAGGGGACTACACAATGTTTGTTCTTCTTAGTGCACATCGTGTATATCAATATTTTACATAAACTTCTTTCTATTCACACATCTTCATCCACACACCACTAATGCATCCAGAACAATTGGAAAATGTTTCTGTAAATCTAGTAACAGAGTTGACCAACATAAAAAGCCATCAAGAAGTCATATTCTAACCATTCTTCAATGTAAAATCAATAATCATTGCTCTTCATCCCTAAAACGCTAAACCCATGACCTAGAAACCTCCAATACATTATCAGATCGTCTTTCATCATCACGTGCCTTAATTACATAGTCAATCTCAAACTTGAACATATGTACTCATTCCGTTTCACCAAATAATGATATCATGATGATACTATATAGGTTATTTTTCAAATATTTGGTCAAATGGAATACTGATGATGATCGTGTGAAGAACATGAAGACAAAATAGCAAAACATAAACATGAGGAACAAACCTCATCCATTATTTGGGTTAGCCTTGACTCACTATTGTAAAAGTACCACACAAAGAGGAAATAATAAGGATAATCAACCCATATAAATTCCAAAATTCTAGGTAGATAAATTCATCAAACAAGAATCAATATTCAAACCATTAATCAATTTCTAGAAATATTTATTCACATTTTACATGGAATAAAAATTACAAGATTAATCCAATATAAAAAATGTTCTACCTTGAGTTTTAACTGATCATTCAGGAATAATGGATCTACATTATGGATCTTTGAGAGATCCATGAACTCTATTGACTGAGATGAACTCCTCAATACCGATAATTGATCCATGATTTGGTGGACGTCTTCCAAATATCACCTCCATGCTCTATCCAAATCCTTGGGATTGTGAGGATAGCTCTAGGATTTCCTCATAACAGGTTTTTTATAGTGGAGGATTAGGTCGTGTAAAATTAAATTACAAATAAAGTTATTTATTTATTTTCTTTATTATTATTTTTCCCTAATACACTTAAATAAACAACTTGAATCCAAAAATAACATATCAAGCCTAGGGTAAAATATTAATTTTGAATTTAATGGTGGTCTAACATTTCTAATTTGAGACTCTGTTTTGGATATATTCTGTTATTTATGAAAAAAACTATTTATACATGATATAATATATTTAATATGTTTAGTATATCTATATCAAGGCTATTTGGGCCCAGAAATTTCCATGTCAACTCAATTCCCAACTCCAAAATATTCCTTGAAGTATTAAAAAACTTTACATAGAAATTTTGGAGCTATTTCAATATAATTTTGATTCATGATATGGGTTTTGGTATTTGATTAATATAATTATTCTTATGAAATACCACAAAATTCATGAATGGGGAAGAGGTTTTCATATTACCATTTACATTTACCAATGACTTTCTAAGAGAGGAAACTCATATGGTGAAGAGAATTTTGACACCCCTATGTCACTATTATATGATATATTATATAAATGTGGGTTATTTTGAATTTTTTAAATTCTATTAATGTAAACATTTATATTTTTGAAGCTTTTCTCAAATTCATGGTGACCTCATGGTTGTATCATGATTATTAGTAACTGTATAGACCAATAATATATAGAGAGTTATAATCAGTGATCAATTCATGGTTATCATATAATTTATAGTAAATTATAAAAAACATTACATAGAGATCAATATCAATGAATATCATATGGTTTCTTCACTTTTATTGAATTGTTAGTAAAAATCAAGAAAAATATTCTTACGTATAGTAATTTTAGTTTAGTAGTGGTTCACAGTCAGCACATATTTAGGAGTAACCATGAGGACTCACATTATATAGATTTAATCACTTTAGTAACTCACATACATATTGTGTTTATTTTATAGAACTTATACTAATTTTTCGATTGTTTCAGATTAATTTTAGTAGTTTTTCATAGTTATCAAATAGTTATAAAAATCATACATTCAAACCATACAAGATAGCTAGAAATAAAAATTTTGGAATCACAATTTTAACACCTATCCATTTTTATAGCAAATTGGCCCTCCTTACTACTTCATTTGATTTAAATATCCGAGGGAGAGATCTGGGATCATCCTATCTTTTCATTTCTTGGTTCTTTTCTTATCCTCCAAGGATTTAAAGTGATTTTATAAAGTAATCCTATATATTTTCTCCCATTCTTCTTATATTCTCCTTTATTCTTTCATTTATTCTTGGAAATCAAACCTAAGGTTTGATTTAGTCAAACCTTGGGGATAAGGTTTTCTAAGGATCATAAAAGTCATTTTCTTCCATTATTTGTATACTTCCATTGAAGAAGACTTGATTCCAACTTGTTAAGGTGTGTGTATTTATGAAATTCCATTTATTTTAAAATTATATTGATTCTTAGGTTTTAAAAATTCATGTTCTATCAAGTTATAATAATATATGAAACCCTTTATTGGTTTGAAAAATGTTCTCAATGTTTTCAACAGTTATAATAAAAAAAATTCCTAGATTACTATTTTAAAATTTTTAATGAAATTTTTTAGGACTTCCAGGTGTTTGTATAAATGCTTATGAGGCTATTTCAAATGAATTTTAGGACCAAAGAGGTGATATAACTATGTTTTGATTTTAAAAGAGGGTAACCCATGTTTTCAATGGGTTGTTTCCCATTAAATATGTGTTTTTAATTTCAATCAATTTCAAAAAAATGGAATTCATGTTCTCAAAGAGATGTTCTCAATCAAAGGGAGTACTCAGTTCATTAGGAAATACTTTTGAGTTATGTGAATAATCTAAGATGTTTTGAAATGTGCATTCATTGGTTGGATTTTATATTTATTTGGATTATGTTTTATTAAATGTTTTGATACTTTTATAGTTTTTAAAGTATATTTTTATAAATTTCCTTTCAAATAATATTCTAAAGGACTATTTGGAACTTGATAAAAAGTTTCTTGATATGAGTAACACCCTTGGTCTTGAGCCCTTTATATTGAAATTTATGTCAATTTTAAATTATATATGAAACTATTGAATTATTATTGGTTATGTTAAAGAGGTTGTTTCTTGAGTGGGTGTTCAAGGAAAGATGGGAGATTATTTGTTTCATTAACTAGCCTAGATATCATGGAACCTTGATACCCAACCCAGCATCGTCATAGCCCAAAGGGAATTCCCAATAACCATAGGCTGGTGACTAGCACCTAGAATAAGAAAAGATAAATGTGGGAAGGTTTTTAACACATGAATAACATGAGAAACATAAACATATCAGTATGATCAAAGAAAACATCCAAAGGAGATAGTACAAGAAGTCAAAAATGTATATAAAAACCCAAACTGTACATCATGAAATTACCAGAAAGAACGAGAAAACTCAAACAACCTGAAGGTATAAACACTCCAAACCTAAAGGTAAAGAACATCCACCTCCTCCAAGAGGCACTTTCCCTTTACAAGAAATTGGAAGCTAAAAATATATAAATGCTCATAGGAAATGGTAGGGTGTGGGCTAAAATCATAGAAGGATCTCACCAAGTATTCCATAATAAGATTACATACTAAATAACCCAAATCATGATTTAAATTTATAATAAAATAGGCATGGAAGTAAAATTTCATATTTAAAAAAACATTATTTTCATTTCAAATTATGGAAACATTTCAAACAATATCTTAAGTAAAAATTCTATATAAAACAATTTATATGAAACACTAGTCATGAGTAAAGAAGCTTTTCAATTGATGGAATATTCATATATATATGTATATATATATATATATCAAAGTAATCACAAAAATGGATTAAGTAAAAATTTTATATAAAATAGTTAATGTAAATCACTAGGCATGAGTAAATCATTTTCATAATTTATGGAATATATAAATATCAAATTAATCACAATAATGCCTTAAGTAATAATTTTATATAAAACTGTTTATATAATTTACTGAGAATGGGTAAACCGGTTTGAAAATTGATGGAATATATATATATATATATCAAAGTAATCACAATAATCATCATGATCATTTACCCTATGGTGTGATATTTTTTGGTTATGGGATCCACACACTCTCATTTCAATGATCAAGGAAATAACAACTCCCCAAATAAAGGTGAATTACAATCATTCACTCATGGTTAAGGTAAAATTACAAGAGGAAAAAGGTTTAGTTAGTGTTTTCATATTCAATAAGTTACTAGGTAATTACCCTCCTAGTGTGCATGTCCTAAATAACCAACTAACTATCTAGGATCACATGTTCTCAATCAATCAATCAATAATGGGTAATTTATTTCAAAATAGTTTAAAATACAATCTCCTCATTTCTAGATTCAATATACCCATTTCAATTTCAAAACCAAATCAAAGAATTTTTATCATTTCATTCCTTTTCAAAATAAAAGAAATTATAGGTTTTAAATAAATAAATTTAACCTAATTTTAATAAATTCAATTTCACAAATCAATTTCATAGATTCCTTTAAATTCAAATCAAACCCCAATTTCTAATTCCATTGGAATTATGGGTTCTCCCCAAAATTCATCTTAACCCAATTACATATTCTTATTCATAAAGAATTGTGTTTCCAAATTTTAATTGAAATAAATATAAATCAATCAAGAAAATCAAGGGTTTATTAAATGGAAAATCTCGAAAGAACCACCTACTATTAATCACAGAGATCATGTAACACAACAACTACAATGGGATTTTTTAATGAAGAATGATGGAAATAGAGATCTATAAAACAAATCAAGAATAAATATTTAAGGAAAATCAGTTTAGATCCATAAAACACATGGTGATCTAAAAAATCCTATGGAGTAAAGAAAGAGTGTGTGAGAGAGAAGGAACGTGAGAATATCTCTTACTAGAGAGGGACCAAATGAGGTTTTCTGAACTTCAATCCACCTAATAAGGGGTTTAAAGGAGGATAAAATGGTAATTGAGATCCACCAACATGTATAAATACATAATACCCTGAGTTAGGGTCGATTAGAAAGTTATAAGGGGGTTAAGGGATTTTTAAATTTATTTTCATTAATAAAAAGTCACACGTGCATGGTTAGGTGGGAAGGGTTGTACGGTTTGTCAAAATGTGTGCCCTAACTATTTTCCCCTTGGATAGGGTGAATGGTTTCTACTTGGTAAGAACACTATTTTACAAAATGTACAACAACCATGCAAACCCCCACTACTTGGTTTTTCTAATTTTACACTAGGTGGGTGCATGGTTTGGGAAAACCAGACGATAGCCATGAAAATCCCATAAAGTTCCAAAATTCCAAACTTTTCACCCGAAGCAACCCGAGATGAACCCAAACCAAATCATGATAATAAATTAGGGTCGGGGACTACCTAAAAATAGTAACAAGATGTTACAATCTTTTCCACACCCTATCAAACTTTTTATCCCCAGAAATCTTGTCAAGAAGTTTCCATATCAAAAAGGTGAGGCCACTTATCTCTCATCTATGTGTCTCTCTCCCACATCTCATGAGTATCATAACTATGATTCCATGTCACTTTAACCAAATGTATCATCCCACCATGAAATACCTTTGTTTTAGAATCAACTATCCTGACTGGATTCTTAGTCACAGATAAATCAGGATCAACATCAAGATCACTTGAGATCAAAACATGAGATGGATTAGATAGGTACTTTCGTACTGCGATACATGGAACATATTATGTATCCACGTCAAATATGGTGAAATTTATAAATGGTAATCCACTCTCCACCTTCCCAACAATATCAAAAGGTACCAAAAAATAGGGACCAAGATTCCCTTGCCTCCCAAGCTTTCGATGAACCAAACGAGGTGAAATTTTCAATAAGAAATGATCACCAATTGAAAATTCCAATGGTCTACACTGATGGTCAACATAATATTTATACCATTTTTGTACCATCATCATTCTATGATGAATCAAATTAATCTTTATTGTCATCTCTTAGACCAAGTTTGGTCAAACCAAATAACTTTTACTATTCTTCAACCAACACAACAGAGATTTACAAGTTTGTCCATACTAGGCCCCAATAGGAACCATTCTAATAATGGTCTGGTAACTATTATTATAATAAAACTCAAATATTTCAAAATGTTTATCCCAAGCTCCACCAAAATTGGGATATAAGCCTGAATCATATCCTTAATAATCTGTATATCCCTCTTTATTTGGACACCCTTCTACGGATGGTATGTTATAGTGAAGTGAACTAGAGATCCCAGTGCCTCCTAAAGGCCTCTCTAAAAGAGATAAGTGAAAAAAGGATCTCTATAAGAGACTATAGTAGATGAAACTTTGTGAAAATGAGGAATCTTTCTTGCATAGATATTTCCCATTTTCTCAACTTTGGTTGTATCAAAAATTGGTATAAAGTGAGCCGATTTGGTCAGCATATCGATCACAATCCATATCACGTTCTTCCTTTCATGGGTACATATAAACCCAAACAAAAATTTTAAAGAGATCTCATCCCACTTCCAAGTTGGCACCGAAAGTGGATGAAGAAAAATTGATGCTCTTTGGTGCTTATCCTTGACCTGTTGAAAACTATAACAATGAGAAAAAAATTACCAATGTCCCATCTCAAACCTGGACACCAAAATCATCACCACATGTTATAGAGCATCTTCATGGTTCCTAGGTTCCATGACCACTTGGAATTATGTAAATCCCCCATCACAACTTTCCTTACTGCTAAAGAAAAAATAAAACAATTTTGAAAATATAGAACACCCTCTGTCAAGAATAGCCACTCAACAACAATATCCCCACCATAAAGATAGTCTCTAATGATATGGAATTTATTATCAAAATATTGTTTCGGAAGAATCATCTTGATAAGAGAAGAGTTCAACTGAGAACTGGACAAGGCAACCACATCCCATGTTTACTAAACTCAAATATAAAACTATGGAAAAAGATGCATCATATTCCACTCTTCTAATGATTCTTTCATGGCCTGGATTATAAGTTTCCTACTAAAAGAATCTATGATTAAATTCCATTTCCTTACGGTATAGTAATATAAAATTCAAAATATTATAGGTACTCCACCCAACTCCTCTGGCATAGATTCAAATATTTTTTAGAGAACATATAACTCAAGATATTGAGGTCAAAATACATGGTAAACCTTTCTTCAAAAAGGTAATGCTACAAAATCTTAAGTGCATGCATCACAACTATGAGTTTAAGGTCATGGGTTGGGTAATTTTTCTTGTGTGGACTAAGATACCAAGAGTCATCAATAATTATGTAATCACCCAACATATGAAAAAAAACCCAAGACTAAACCCGATACATCACAAAATACCACATAGACCAGTAAATCTTCTGGAAGATTCAACATCTATATAGTAGTCAAAAGATATTTCACCTCAACAAAAGAACTCTGTAATTTCTCATACAAAGAAAACTTCACTTCATTATGAGTTAAAGTAGTCATCAGAGATGTCAAATTCGATAAATCCTTTAAGAACTAGTGATAATATATAAATAAACAAAAAAATATATGAATCTCAAAAACATTACATGGTTATTACCATGTTATAACAGCTTTCACCTTCTCAATATTAGTAAAAACACCATGTTTAGACACCATATTTCCTAATAAATTAAACTCTTTAATTCAAAAATCACATTTATATAGCTTGGAATAAATTCAGTGATTTCTCAATAATTCCAAAACTTCTCTTAGATGGTGCACATGATCCTCATAGAACTTAGAGTAAACAAGGATTTCATCCACAAATACTACCAAAAAATTATCAAGTTATTCATGGAAAATATTGTTAATCAAATCCATAAACACTACAGGATCATTGGTTAGAAAAAATGGCATGAAAAGTTACACATGATGTCCATACCTACTCTAGAAGAATGTTTTATAAATTTCATATTATTTTATTCTCAACTGGTGATAACCAGACTGAGGATCAGTCATTAATAACCACTTCACTCCTTTAAACTAGTCAAACAAATCAAAAATTTGTGAAAATAGATACTTTTTATTTACTATAACTCGAATGAGTTTTTGGTAATCAGTATAAAGACAAATTGCTCCATCATATTTCTTAGTAAAGAGAACAAGAACAACCCAATGTGACACACTCGGGCATAAAAATACTTTCTCTCACAAATAATCCAACTTATTATTCAACCCTTTCATTTCACCAGGTTCCATATGGTATGAATGAATACATTTTGGCTTAGTACTAGGTACTAAATATGTAACACCCCAAGCTTCCACGGTATGCTTCTCTTTGAATAATGTGATAGCGTGTGTTGTATGCAACACCGAGTTCTAACACACCATAACCAATCAAACTAGCCGTTATGAATAGTAATACCTACTTTTTCAAATTATATATATTTTGTTTTTTAAAATGGAATTCATTTTTGGATTCGGAATATTGAATTTAGCCTAAGGTGAAATTTTGGTACTTTTCGGATAACTTTAATATTTTGATGAATAGTGAAAATTACTAAATTTTAATTAAAAACAACTTTTTTAATCAAAATAATTAGTAGTGATAAATTATAAATTTAAGAGGTTTTAAATTATATTTAGAATATATTTTTACCATTAAATACAACTTTGATCATTGTACATAATTTTACAATTAAACCGGACATAAACAAGTGCCAATCTTTTGATAGTTATTATCACTTAAAAACACGCTTTTTGTTTTAACAACGGGAATTAATTTTAAATTAATTTCTGCCACTTCTGTGTTTTGAATTTAGAAAAATGGATTCCATATTTAGAATCAGGATGTTCAAATTGTGTAAATAGGTAACTGTAAAGACCCAAAGCTTGATGTACATAGACATTGCATTACTTTTGCGGAATACTTAGTACATAACAAAAACACACACACAAGGATCGTAATAGTTTAGTGTCTTTGGAAACTCGGAATATAATCTTCAAATCCTGGTGAAAGATCTTCAACATCTCCCATAAAGATCTTCTTTTTTTTTATACCTAAAACATTTCTTTATATCCTGGGGAAAAGAAAACATAAAAGGGTGAGCTCAAACGCTCAGTAAGGGTAAACAAAAGTAATATAAATCACATCAAGCACATAAATTTTGGAAATCTTAACCTGCAAAAGAGATCATAATTTCATAACATGGGATAAATCATGGCAGAGAAATGTAATCACAATAATCATAACTTAAAACATGAAACTTTGTGGCATACACACGTAATCATAGAGAATCATTTCTTATTAGTCAAGACTCATTGCCAAGACTATCTTAGTGGACAAAGTCCCTTTCTGAACCGAGTCACCCTCGTTTCAGTCCCGTTTCACTGAACCGGTATAACCTACCATTCCAGCCATGTCTATCTCATGAGATATAAAATCTTTACCCAATGCATTGGAGGGAGATATAGGTCCCACCCATATCATAATGATACCATTCTTCTGTGTGCCACAAAATCTTAAACCATACATCATTGCATAACCCATGTAATAAAAATGGAAATATTAAACATCATGACATCATAAAACAATTCATATACGATAAAGGAATTCATAAAAATAATTCCATCACAACATAATCAAATCAGTGTAATAATAGGGATAAAAATAGAACCCTTTAATATCTTAGATGGAAAATAGTTTTGATAAAACACTTGAAATGAATTCTTGAGGAAAATATCCTTTCTTCTTCAAAATCAATTTCTTTTCACAAAACATCATGCAATTTTAAAAGAAAGAGATTTTATTGAAAATAGTCATGAAATCTTTTGGAGTAAGATTCATGAAAATAAGGCTTTATAAAACTGTAAAAATCCGTTCGTGCCGTTTAAGTTAAAAAAACATTCTTCTCGTACTTTTGTCGGAAAAGTCAAAAAGTATCTCGTACGAAAAACGACAAAAGATTACTTTCATATCTTTTACTAAAAACTAACAGAAGGGTAAAATTGGATATAAACTATTGTAGAAGGATGTAAATAATATTACATATTTAGGGAACATGGATGTGGATGATAAAATACACCCCAGTAAATACCAAAGTAAAAACAATCTCGGATAAAAGTGAGATTGTGATATTTCCCTTACCTTAGGTCCGACTTGCTTTGTACGTGTCCGAACCTCCTGTATAATGATTTAAATCATGTTATTGACTTATTCCAGAATCATATTCATTGTTATTATATCATATATGGTCCACTTATGACTTTATATTACCCGTTATTTTGTAAATTCATGTTAAAGAAGCGTTTTGGGTAAAATCGTTTCATTTATCGTAGGTGTTTGGACTTGTTGTTCTTGAAATTATTATTACTTATATCATGATTTACTTACTTCCAGAATATAAAGTATGATTTATATATCATATATATTCAGTATATATATATATATATATAATAGATAGATAAATGAAATGAAACACACCGTTCATGGAGACGGTAGTCCGTACGTACGCATGAACGCTGCTTTCCTTTCCTTATTGTCTTGAATGAAAGTAAGTAGATGACATATATATATATATATATCCAGTAGATTTACCATGTCATATTTTCCATTATTATTCATTATATATACTTTATAATCATTCTGGAATGGTTAACATGGATAATGAATCTCATCGCGTCGTGGAGACGGTAGTCCGTACGTACGCACGAGTGATGATATCGTTCTCATGGTTGTGGAATTGTGTTGAAGTGTATGTATACTATTTAAGTATCAATATCACTTTATAATAATCATATATAGTTACTCATTACACCAGTATACCCATCCTATTAAGGTGGTGGCGGAAAATAGATTACACCACGGCGTGGAGACGGTATTTCGTATGTACGCACGCGCGGTGATTTCGTTTTCCGTAGGATAGATAGATGGTGAATTTGGATTGTTTCATACTTATAATAACATATCAGTATATGAGTGATACTGATGTTATTAATTCATAATGAAACAACCTAATAAAAAGAAGTTGAAGAAGAAATAAAGGTGAAAGAATTGGTAACAGAAATTACCTCTTCTTTGAAGCGCCTCTTTGAGACCTCCTCTTAGGGCACTAAAATTGGTCTTTGAGGAAGACCAGAACCTCTAGGATGTTTCTAGGGAATTGGAGAAGAGATTTTGGCAGGGTTTGGCCGATCTTGAAGGCTCAAAGTTGTGTGAGGAAGAGAGGGAGGAGGTGTCCTTTTATAAGGGAGGAGAGGGGCACCTTTGGAATAACTAAATATATTATTTTATTATAAAGTCAAGTTCGGTTTTAAATAGCTCAAAATTGATTTAGTTCAAGGATAAGGTGGGGATGGGTCGAAATACTCTCATCCAATATAATTTAGACAAGTTTAGGTTCCTATTTTAACCTTATCATTTATAATTAACATTAAGTTAAATAATTTTACTTTTACCATGTCTTCTTGTGTTCTTATACTATAAGGTTAATAAACTTACTATATCAAGCCAAACGAACCCCAAGTTGTTTATTATTAATATATATAACCTTATATAAGTAATTTGGACGAACCTTAGATTTTTAGGAATAAAATATAAATTAATAATATAATATTTGTTTTTAAAAACTATTTTATGTCAATTTTGACACTATTTGGTACATGATTTTTATGAAATTCATAACAGAATGATAAGTTCTAACCAAGTTAATTAAATCAATAATAACATGTCATAGTAACCTAGAAAATTAGTGTAATTCATAAAAAGTCTCAAATTACATTTATTTGTGCATTTATAACATCAATTATGTTAATATTTTCTTAAAAAGGTAATTACTGCATCATCGTTGTGTCATAAATAAATTAAATTATTTAAAGTATAAAAATTACAAATAAAATACCATTATGTAGGAAATCTTTTTATCTTTCTAATTAATATTTATAGTCGAAATTATATTATGTATAACCCTATATTAAAAATTTTTTAGTAAATACACTTTGATTTTAACTCTTTTAACTCTTCTTTGAATTAAATAATAATAAATGTCCTAATCTAATTCAAGTGGGCCTAAATGGTCATATATTATTCCTAAGGTTGTTTTTGGTCGAATTACACTTATCCAATAGAATTAGGACATGTGTTAGAGTAATAATAATATCATTTTTACCCTTAATTACACTATTTACTTTTAACCGTGGTAAATAAAAGTAAAAAGTTACTATTCACCAAAATTTATTTTCATCTCATTGAACCACATTTTACTTACTGACATCAACCGTGTCTCTCGGATTTTTTAAATTCCACTCACAGAAGCGGTAAAATTAAGTTTTATGAAAAAATCAGTTTTTTTAACTACCACTTAGTGGTTTCACTATTCATCAAAAATTGAAAGTTTTCCGAAAAATACCAAAAATTAGGCCTAAGCTATATTTGATATTATGAACTCAAAAATGATTTCTATTTTACCAAATTCAAAACATATCAGTTGCATTAATTAATTTAAAAATTTATTCCCGTCGTCAAAACAAAAGGCGTGTTTTTAAAAGATAATAACTATCAAAAGATTGACACTTGTTTATAACTGGTTTAAATGTGAAATTACATCCAATGACCAACATTGTATTAAATTGTAAAAATATATTCTAAATATACTTTAAAACCACTAAAATTAATAATTTATCACTATTAATTATTTCAATTGAAAAAGTTTTTTTTAATTAAAATTTAGTAATTTTCACTATTCATCAAAATATGAAAGTTATCCGAAAATCACCAAAATTTCACCCTAAGCTAATTTCGATATTCCGAATCCAAAAATGATGTCCATTTTGAAAAATAAAATTTATCAAATTTCAAAAAGTGGTTATTACTATTCATAACGGCTAGTTTTAATAATATTTTAATAGCATATCATTGTTTAGCGAAACTTGGTGTTGCGTACAACACACGCTATCGTGGAAGGTCGCGATTGCGTGTAATTCAATCCAGGTTAGAGATGTGTGTTGTGAAAGCTCCTTTTGGTGTATCGTATAACACAAGACATTAATGAAATTAAAAAAAAAAATTCATAAAATCTCGGGGTGTTACAGTAACTTTTATTTTTAGACATTTTGAATAATTACTGCGGTAAATATTTTATTTACCATGGTTAAGGGTAAATCTGGTAAATAAGGGTTAAAAAATAATATTATAATAATACTAAATTACCCTAAAACGTGTCCTAGCCTTATTTGTTGATACATGTTCGACCATAGGCATCTTTGGGTCGATTTTGGGACCCCATAGAGCCGCTTGTAAGTGATAGGGACACTTAATTTTAATTAAGTTAAAATGAATACAAAAATGACACAAGCATATATCTTTTAGAAAAACAATTTTTACATAGGGTTATATATGTTGGATTTTCGACTATAAATATTCATTAGAAATATAAAAAGATTTCCTACATAATTATATTTTATTTAAAATTTTTAGAGATTACATAAGTTAATTTATTTATGACTCAATGATGATGCAGTAATTACTATAATAGTGAAAATTTAAAATAATTGATATTATAAATACCCAAATAAATATAATTTGAGACTTTTAATGAATTACAATAATTTTCTAGGATATTATGACATATTATTATTAATTTAATTAAATTTTTTCGAAGTAATAATTCTGTTATGAGTTTCACAAAAATCAACTATTGAATAGTGTCAAAATTGACATAAAAGAGTTTTTAAAACAAATATTATATTATTAATTGATATTAAATTCCTAAAAATCTAAGGTTCGGCCAAGAGACTTATATCATAATAGGTGTATCGTTAATGGACCACTTTGGGGTCTCTTGAATGTATATAGTAAGTTTATTAACCATATAATATAAAAATACAAAGAGACATTGTAAAAGTGAAACCAATTAACTTAGAGTTAATACTTAAAGATAAGGTTAATATAAGTACCCAAACCTGTATAAATTCTATTGGTTGAGTGGTTTTAGACCCATCCCCACCTTAAAATTTAAATAATCAACTTTTTAGATATTAGAAACAGAATATGAATTTATTATAAATTAATATTTCTAGCTTTTCCAAAGGTTCCCCTCACCCCTCTTATAAAAAGGCACTCCTCCTTCTCATTTCATCACACCTTCAAAGCCTTTTGTTTCGGCCAAAATCTGCCCAAATACTCTCCCAACTTCCCTCACTACAACCTAGAGGCCTTAGTTGGATCAGAAAGCCAACCTAAGGAGCCCTTTTGATCAAATCAAAAGGAAGAACCCGAAGAAGAGGTAATGATTTCACCACCCTTTTCCAAGTTCCTTTCTTCTTCCACTTATTCTTTCTTTGTTATTACCATTATAAAATAATAAATCCAGTATCTTATATATACTGTTATGTTATTATAAATATGGTACAACCATATTCAGTATTCTATCCACCCTTTGAATAACATGTCACCATATGTGTGTACGTACGGCTTACCGCCTCCACGTCGTGGTGTAATTGTTATTCAATATATTATTATTTGGATGGGTATAATAATGATGTGTAACTCATGTAAATAATAAATATAACATGATAATGATTCTGTATATATGATATACTATCAAATTATAAATAATTTTAATATCAAAAGAATGATATTGTCGCTCGTGCATACGTACGAACTACCGTCTCCACGAACGTGATGAGATTCATTCTCCATCGTATCCATTCAAGTATAATTATCATTTGATGATTTAAAAATGATGTTTAAGGAGTTTATATCATTCTGAATATGAATAATATACAACCTATCCATTACAAACATGGATTATGTAACAAAACATATAAAAGAAAACGAGTAAGTTAACACCTGAAACAACGATAATACGAAGATATTATTAACAAATCAATGTTAAAAGATCATATATGATATCATATTAATGTATATTATTATTTTATAATTTAATAAAAATTATTTCACCATTATATAGGATGTTAATCTACCCCAACCAAGGAAAAGTACAAGGTAAGGGTTATTTCACAATCTCTTCATTATCCGAGGTTGTTTATACGTAATAATCTACTGGGATTTCTTTATCATCCACATCCATGTTTCTTAAAAATGAATTTCAAAACATTTTTAATATTTACTAGAATATGGGTTAAAGTCATTTATACCCTTGTTTTACTTTTTATAAAAGTTTTATAAAGGAATCTTTCCGTCTTTTTCCAAACAAGGTGCTTTTTAACCTTTTCGACAGAATTAAGGTAAGAATGTTTTTTTAACTTATACGGCGGGTGCGGCTATTTTCCACCGTTATAAAATAGTCAAAGCTTCCCTTACAAGCTTATAAGAATATTTTAAAAGAAAATGTTTTATTTCATAAATATAAGACTCTTAAATTATTTCAAAATAGAAAGAGATATTTCTCTAAAAAGAGTTTTGATTTCATCTAGGTCAACATCCTTTGATTGATTTTACGCTTATTTGAAGTTGATTTATTATGATACAAAACTTCTATATTGTATTGAAGGTTTTTGTGATATGTTTGACTGTGGATGTGCTATTTTTATACCATTCATAGTTTATGGAGAAAGTATTGACATTTCGTATTCTAGTTTTAATAAGAATGTTTATGTTATGTTTAAACCTTTTCATATGGGAATGCATTGGACTTAATATGTGACGGGTGGAGCCCGCTATAGCTCCTCGATGCATTGGTAGGTCTCATGAGACAAACTAGTGTCTTGGCACAAGTCCTTGGAAAAATATTATTTGTATTCTTGGCACGAGGCCTTGTCTATGTGGTTATGATAGTCTGGCATTATGCATTCCATCATTATGAAAGTGGTTATTGATATTGCATGTGATTATTCGATTGGTAGAATATCCATGTGAATAAGTAAATGGAATTATTTCATTTTATTTTTTCCATACTATGTTGAAGTTCAAGTTTAAAAGGATTTTGTTTTAGTTATACATTTCCTTAAATGTTTATTCTTATTTATGAAAGTTTCTGCTATATTGTTATCCTTACTGGGCATTTGAGCTCACCTCTTTTCTATGTTTTATTTTTTCCCATAAAGTAAAGAAGTAACTTATGAATGACCTGCAGGGATAGTATGTGGGGATATGAGTGTGGAATATGAAGAAAAGATGTTGTTGTAGTTTTTATTTTTATGATGTAATGTAAAATTTTATGATTATATCTAGTGTTTCCAAGGCTACTAAACCAATCGGTCTTTCGAGATTTGATCTTTCTTGTGATCATGCCAATGTTATGTAATAATGCACCGACTCTGGGTAACTGGGGTCGGGGCATTACAGTTGGTATCAGAGAAAGTTTAGTACAATCCTTGGAAGCTATATTTAGATAAACTCTGATTAGATCATGTAGACCTAAGATGAACTTTGAGGATTAGTATAGAAGAACTTCCTAGAATTTTGGTATTGTAGAGATTTTGTGAGTTTTCCGAGCAATACATCCCTGTCTAGATACGAGCAGGTAGAGGCGGCTCTGGAATAGATGTACCTAGGGGTAAAACCCGAAAACACTGCTTTGAGCTAGACTCGAACGGGAACTGGTGCACAACAACGGGCCTTGCTGCACTCTTGGTTACAACACTCCCGGGGGATATGCTTAGGATAACTCTCATTTTCATTACAAATCATTATGAAGGGTTTATGAGTATATAATTCCTCAAACAAAACATTATTATGATTATGGATTATATCCATAAATAGTTCAATTTATGTTAAGTGTTTTATAAGTATAGGATTATGTATTTTTATTCATAAACTGATCTAGTTTATGCCATTGTTTATAAATGGCGCCTAGTGGAAGAAATGGAAACTGTATCAATGCACGCAATCCATGTAGGGATTGCCCTCCTGCTCAAGATAATTATAGTGGAGCTGGTGATGCAACTGGTGATGATCACATAATCACCATACTGGGACAACTCACTCAGGTTATGAATAATAACCTTACCCGTATGGAGCACCCTAATCTGCAGCGTGGAGGATCAATGTTAGATTGATTCATGAGGAAACAACAACCAATGTTCAATGGGAGTACAAATACCTTAGTATGTGAACAATGGATAAATTCCCTAGAGAAAATATTTCAGGCTTTGGGGAGTAGTGAAAGGGAAAAAGTTATCATGGCAGTTTACCGACTCACTGGAGATGCTGATCAATAGTGGTCATTGATTAAAAACACAAAGGAAGATGATGAAGTATCAAATAAGGAATGGAGGGAGTTAAAAGATCTATTTTTAGAAAAATACTTTCCTCATGACCATCGAGCAGATATGGAAGGGCAATTTCTGAGTCTGAGACAGAAGGAGGATGAGAATGTCGCAAAGTATGAGGCTAACTTTACAAGGTTAGCAAGGTATGCTGGAGATTATATACGTAACCCAAGAAGTAAGATTGATCGTTTCTTTGATGGGTTAAAACCATTTCTCCGTTGAGCATTAGTCTCACAATCCTTTTCATCGTACGAAGACATTGTCTCATGTGCTATCAAGACCGAAAAGGAATTATCTAAGTCTTATGACTTTAAAGCAAAGCAAGATAAGAAGAGACATGTTGATCAATCTGGGAATGTAAATAAGGGGAAGAAGGGAAAGGTTGAATATCCATCCTGTGGTAAATGTGGGAAGAAACACCCCGGTCTTTCTTGAAGGGAATGGGAGTCTGTTACAAGTGTGGTGAAAAAGGCCACCAAGCTCGTGATTGAAAGGGGAAGAAGGAAGCTACCAATGTTCAGTGATACAATTGTAGGGAGATGGGACATTATGGAAATGAATGTCCTAAGTGTCAGGAGAACTTACCTCAGAAAAGGCCAAGGGATCAAGGCCAAGTTTATGCTATCACTACTACTGAGGTAGAAGCTCCGAAAGACGTGGTGGAAGGTAATTTAATGGTTTCCTCAAGTTTAGCAAATGCATTATTTGATTCTGGATCATCGAATTGTTTCATATCTTCCCAGTTTTCTAAGAAAATTAGATATTTCCAATTTGATTTAACAAGGGAGTTGTCAGTTAAAACTCCTAAGGGAAGTATCATTGCAACAAAGTTTTGTGAATCAGTCCCCATTAGAGCACATACGTGTTCTTTATCTACTGATCTCATCATCATACCTATGATTGAGTTTGATATAATCCTCGGTATGGAATGGCTTTCAGACTATGATGCGAAGATTTATTGTTAGAAGAAAGAGGTCACGATTATTGATGATAATGATAAGGAACACCTTATCTTTAGAGCAGAATCGTCACCACCTAATTCTTATTTAGATCCACCCCTAGTAGCTCAACTAAATTCAATTATTGGGGAGGAAGAGAATGAAATAACTGTGGGTGAGGAAAGGAATGTTCAAATTGAGTATGTACCTGTTGTGAAAGAATTTGTAGATGTATTTCCGGAAGATTTACCTGGACATCCTCCAGAACGAGAAGTTGAGTCTTCCATTGATTTAATTCCTGGATCAAGGCCTATATCAAAGACCCCTTATAGAATGGCCACTGTAAAATTAGTCGAACTAAAGAAACAACTAGAGGAATTGAGTAATAAGGGATTTATTTTCCCTAGTGTTTCTCCATGGGGAGCCCCTGTTCTTTTTGTTAAAAAGAAAGACGGATCTATGAGGTTATGTATCGACTACAGGGAGATCAATTCCATAAAAATAAAGAACAAATATCCCCTACCATGCATTGATGATATATTTGACCAACTGCATGGAGCTCAATACTTTTCAAAGATTGACCTTCGATCTGGATACCATCAGTTGTGTGTGAAGAAGGAAGACATTCCAAAGACAGCATTTCGAACCAGGTATGGGCATTACGAGTTTACTATAAGGCATTTTGGATTGACTAATTCACCCTCTGTATTCGTGGATCTGATGAATAGAGTTTTCAAGGAGTATCTTGATGAATTTGTGGTGGTATTTATTGATGATATTTTAGTGTAATCCAAAAGCTATGAAGATCATGAAAATCACTTGCGCATTATCTTGAAGACTCTGAGAAGGCATGAATTATATGGGAAGTTTAGCAAGTGTGAATTCTAGCTTCAGGAGATTTCTTTTCTTGGTCATATTGTCTCTAAAGATGGAATCTTTGTTGATCCTTCTAAGACCAAGGCAATCCAAGAATGGCCAGCACCTATGAGTATAACTGAGGTACGTAGTTTTATTGGTTTGGCGGGTTATTATCGACGTTTCGTCCATAATTTTGCCCGATTGGCTAACCCATTAATGAAGCTCACACGTAAAGGGGTTAAATTTGTTTGGACAAAAGAGTGTGAAGAATGTTTCGAAGAACTGAAGAGAAGATTAGTCAATGCTCCTATATTGACTCTACCATCGGGGAATGATGGGTTCGTTATATATAGTGATGCATCGAAGAAAGGACTTGGTTGTGTCCTTATACAGAATGATAGAGTTATTGCTTATGCATCATGACAGTTGAAAATTCATGAACAAAACTATCCTACTCATGATCTCGAGTTAGCAGTTGTGATCTTTGCTTTGAAGATATGGAGGCACAACCTCTATGGTGAAAAATGTGGGATTTATACTGATCACAAGAGTTTGAAGTATATTTTCTCCCAAAAACAACTAAACATGAGGCAAAGGAGATGGATTTAATTGCTCAAGGATTATGATTGTACGATACACTACCACCTGGGTAAGGAAAACAAGGTGGAAGATGCTTTGAGCAGAAAAGATCATGGATTTTTGAACAATATTAGAATTGAAAGGGATCCAATTTTCTTGGATCTAGTGAAGATGGACATGGGAATAACTAGGGAAGGAGAAACATCAATTCTTTTTCAATTGGTTGCCAAACCATATTTACTAGAAAGGATTAAGAGTTCTCAGACCGATGATTAAGAATTTCAAAAGAAGATTAAAGTTGTGAATGATGGGAGACTGAGAGACTTTGTGTATGAAGATGGAATTTTGAAATTCGGGACGAGACTTTGTGTTCCCGATATACCTGATCTTAAAAGGGAATTTCTAGATGATGCTCATAGTTCCAATTTCTCTATACACCCTGGGAGCACCAAAATGTATAGAGATTTGAAGGAACATTTTTCGTGGGGCAATATGAAGAGGGAGATTGCTGATTTTGTGTCAAGATGTATGGTTTGTCCACAAGTGAAAGCTGGAAGGCAACACCCTGGAGGAGTCATGCAACCTCTTCCCATACCGGAGTGGAAATGGGACAATATTACGATGGACTTTTTAATGGGGTTACCAAAGACTCCTAGAAGGAATGATGCAATATGGGTTATTGTTGATCGTCTTACCAAGTCAGCACATTTTCTTTCTATAAGAGAAGTCTACCACTAGAACATCTAGCAAGACTATATATTAATGAAGTTGTGAGACTTCATGGAGTACCCCTATCGATTGTTTCTGATCGTGATCCCCGTTTTACTTCAAGATTCTGGAAAAGTCTTCAGAAATCCATGGATACTGAACTTCATTTGAGCACTGCTTACCACCCTCAGATAGACGGACAATTAGAACAGACTATTCAAACCTTAGAAGACATGTTGATATCTTGCTCACTTGACTTTCAGGGTATGTGGGATCAATATTTACCTCTGGTAGAATTTTCCTATAATAGTAGCTTCCATTCGAGTATTCATATGGCACCATATGAAGCGTTATACGGAAAGAGATGTCGTACACCAACCTGTTGGGATGATGTTGGTGAAAGAAAACTTGTAGGCCCAAAACTGGTGGAGGAAATGGTGGAAAAGGTGAAGGTAATCCAAAATCACATCAAAGTAGCTCAAAGTAGGCAGAAGAGATATGCCGATAATCGAATGAAGGATTTGGAATTTCAAGTTGGTGATCATGTTTTCATGAAGGTATGTCCATGGAAAGGAGTCATACATTTTGGTAAGAAAGGTACATCGGACCTTTTGAAATTCTAGAACGAATTGGGGTTGTAGCTTACCGATTGGAAATGCCGCCAAGTCTCTCCAAAGTTCACGATGTGTTCTACGTATCTCTGTTGAGGAAATACAAGCCTGACCCAACGCATGTACTCACCTATGACGAGTTAGAAATGGAACCTGGTCTGTCTTATTGCGAAGAGCCCGTCAGGATTCTTGATATGAGAGAACAAGTACTGAGAAACCGGACGACGAGTCTGGTAAAAGTTTTGTGGAGAAACCATAAAATGGAAGAGGCAACATGGGAACCCGAGGAACTTATGATGAAGAACCATCCGAGTCTTTTCATGCGGTAGTATTCTAGAAATTTCGAGGAAGAAATTATTTGAAGGAGTGGAGAATGTAACACCCCAAGCTTCCATGGTACACTTCTCTTTGAATAATGTGATAGTGTGTGTTGTACGCAACACCGAGTTCTAACACACCATAACCAATCAAACTAGCCGTTATGAATAGTAATACCTACTTTTTGAAATTATATATATTTTATTTTTTAAAATGGACTTTATTTTTGGATTCGGAATATCGAATTTATCCTAAGGTAAAATTTTGGTACTTTTCGGATAACTTTAATATTTTTATGAATAGTGAAAATTACTAAATTTTAATTAAAAACAAATTTTTTAATCAAAATAATTAATAGTGATAAATTATAAATTTTAGAGGTTTTAAATTATATTTAGAATATATTTTTACCATTTAATACAATGTTAATCATTGGACATAATTTTACAATTAAACCGGACATAAACAAGTGTCAATCTTTTGATAGTCATTATCTCTTAAAAACACGCTTTTTGTTTTAACAGCGGGAAATAATTTTGAATTAATTTCTGCCACTTATATGTTTTGAATTTGTAAAAATGGATTCCATATTTGGAATCTGGATGTTCAAATTGTGTAAATAAGTAACTTTTATTTTTAGACATTTTGAATAATTACTGCGGTAAATATTTTATTTACCATGGTTAAGGGTAAATCCGGTAAATAAGGGTTAAAAAATAATATTATAATAATAGTAAATTACCCGAAAACATGTCCTACACTTATTGGTTGATACATGTTCGACCATAGGCATCTTTGGGTCGATTTTGGGACCCCATGGAGCCACTTGTAGGTGATAGGGACACTTAATTTTAATTAAGTTAAAATGAATACAAAAATAACACAAGCATATATCTTTTAGAAAAAAACATTTTACATAGGGATATATATGTTGGATTTTCGACTATAAATATTCATTAGAAAGATAAAAAGATTTACTACATAATTATATTTTATTTATAATTTTTATAAATTACATAAGTTAATTTATTTATGACACAATGATGATGAAGTAATTACCATAATAGTGAAAATTTAAAATAATTGATATTATAAATACCCAAATAAATATAATTTGAGACTTTTAATGAATTAAAATAATTTTCTAGGATACTATGACATATTAGGATTAATTTAATTAACTTTTTTTTAAGTAATCATTATGTTATGAGTTTCACAAAAATCAACTATTGAATAGTGTCAAAATTGACATAAAAGAGTTTTTAAAACAAATATTATATTATTAATTGATATTAAATTCCTAAAAATATAAGGTTCGTCCAAGAGACTTATCTCATAATAGTTTTATCATTAATTGACCACTTGGGGGTCTCTTGGATGTATATAGTAAGTTTATTAACCATATAATATAAAAATACAAAGAGACATTGTAAAAAGTGAAACCAATTAACTTAGAGTTAATACTTAAAGATAAGGTTAATATAAGTACCCAAAACTGTCTAAATTCTATTGGTTGAGTGGTTTTAGACCCATCACAACCTTAACATTTAAATAATAAACTTTGGAGCCATTAGAAACCGAATATGAATTTATTATAAATTAATATTTCTAGCTTTTCCAAAGGTGCCCCTCACCCCTCTTATAAAAAGGCATTGCTCCTTCTCATTTCTTCACACATTCAAAGCCTTTTGGTTCGGAAAAACTCTACCCAAATACTCTCCCAACTTCCCTCACTACAACCTAGAGGCCTTAGTTGGATCATAAAGCCAACCTAAGGAGCCCTTTTGATCAAATCAAAAGGAAGAAACCGAAGAAGAGGTAATGATTTCACCACCCTTTTCCAAGTTCCTTTCTTCTTCCACTTCTTCTTTCTTTGTTATTACCATTCTAAAATAATAAATCCAGTATCTTATATATACTGTTATGTTATTATAAATATGGTACAACCATATTCAATATTCTATCCACCCTTTGAATAACATGTCACCATACGTGCGTACGTACGGCTTACCGCCTCCACGTCGTGGTGTAATTGTTATTCAATATATTATTATTTGGATGGGTATAATAATGATGTGTAACTCATGTAAATAATAAATATAACATGATAATGATTCTGTATATATGATATACTATCAAATTATAAATAATTTTAATATCAAAAGAATGATATTGTCGCTCGTGCGTACGTACGGACTACCGTCTCCACGAACGTGATGAGATTCATTCTCCATCGTATCCATTCAAGTATAATTATCATTTTCTGATTAAAAAATAATGTTTAAGGGCTTGATATCATTCTGGATATGAATAATATACAACCTATCCATTACAAACGTGGCTTACATAACAAAACATATAAAAGAAAACGAGTAAGTTAGCACCCGAAACAACGACAATACTAAGATATTATTAACATATCAATGTTAAAAGATCATACATGATATCATATTAATGTTTATGATTCTTGTATAATTTAATAAAAATTATTTCACCATTATACAAGAGGTTAACCTACCCGAACCAATGAAAAGTACAAGGTAAGGGTTATTTCACAATCTCTTCATTATCTGAGGTTGTTTATACGTAATAATCTACTGGGATATCTTTATCATCCACATCCATGTTTCTTAAAAATGAATTTCAAAACATTTTTACTATTTACTAGAATATGGGTTAAAGTCATTTATACCCTTGTTTGAATTTTTATAAGAGTTTTATAAAATAATCTTTCCGTCGTTTTCCAAACAAGGTGCTTTTTAACCTTTTCGACATAATTAAGGTAAGAATGTTTTTTTAACTTATACGGCGGGTGCGGATATTTTCCACCATTATAAAATCGTCAAAGCTTCCCTTACAAGCTTATAAGAATATTTTCAAATAAAATGTTTTATTTCATAAATATAAGACTCTTAAATGATTTCAAAATAGAAGGATATATTTCTCTAAAAAGAGTTTTGATTTCATCTATGTCAACATCCTTTGATGTATTATACGCTTATTTGAAGTTGATTTATTATGATACAAAACTTCTATGTTGTATTGAAGGTTTTGTGATATGTTTGACTGTGGATGTGCTATTTGTATACCATTCATATTTTATGGTGAAATTATTGACATTTCGTATTCTATTTTTAATACGAATGTTTATGTTATGTTTAAACCTTTTCATATGGGAATGCATTGGACTTAATATGTGACGGGTGGAGCCCGTTATAGCTCCTCGATGCATCGGTAGGTCTCATGAGACAAACTAGTGTCTTGGAATAAGGCCTTGGAAAAATCTTATTTGTAGTCTTGGCACGAGGCCTTGGCTATGTGGTTATGATAGTCTGGCATTATGCATTCCATCATTATAAAAGTGGTTATTGATACTGCATGTGATTATTCGATTAGTAGAATATCCATGTGAATAAGTAAATGGAATTATTTCATTTTATTTTTTCGATACTATGTTGAAGTTCAAGTTTAAAAGGCTTTTTTTTTTAGTTATACATTGCCTTAAATGTTTATTCTTATTTATGAAAGTTTCCGCTGTATTGTTATCCTTATTGGGCATTTGAGCTCACCCCTTTTCTATGTTTTATTTTTTCCCAAGAAGTGAAGAAGTAACTTATGAATGACCTGCAGGGATAGTATGTGGGGATATGAGTGTGGAATATGAAGAAAAGATGTTGTTGTAGTTTTCATTTTTATGATGTAATGTAAAACTTTATGATTATATCTAGTGTTTCCAAGGCTACTGAACCAATCGGTCTTTCGAGATTTGATCTTTCTTGTGATCATGCCAATGTTATGTCATAATGCACCGAATCTGGGTAACTAGGTTCGGGGCGTTACAGTTGGTATCAGAGGAAGTTTAGTACAAACCTTGGAAGCTAGATTTAGATAAACTCTGATTAGAGCACGTAGACATAAGATGAACTTTGAGGATTAGTATAGAAGAACTTCCTAGAGTTTTGGTATTGTAGAGATTTTGTGAGTTTTCCGAGCAATACATTCCTGTATGGATACGAGCAGGTAGAGGAGGCTCTGGCATAGATGTACCTAGGGGTAAAACCCGAAAACACCGCTTTGAGCTAGACTCGAACGGGAACTGGTGCACGACAACGGGCCTTGCTTCACTCTTGTTTACGACACTCTCGGAGGATATTCTTAGGATAACTCTCATTTTCTTTAAAAATCATTATGAATGGCTTATGAGTATATACTTCCTCAAAGAAAACATTCTTATGATTATGGATTATATCCATAAATAGTTCAATTTATGTTAAGTGTTTTATAAGTATGGGATTATGTATTTTGATTCATAAACTGATCTAGTTTATGCCATTGTTTAGAAATGGCTCCTAGTGGAAGAAATGGAAACCGTATCAATGTACGCACTCCATGTAGGGATTTCCCTCCTGTTCAAGATAATTATAGTGGAGTTGGGGATGCAACTGGTGCCGATCAGCTAATCACCATACTGGGACAACTCACTCAGGTTATGAATAATAACCTTACCCGTATGGAGCACCCTGATCTGCAGCGTGGAGGATCAATGTTAGATCGATTTCTGAGGCAACAACCACCAATGTTCAATGGGAGTACAAATCCCTTAGTAGCTGAGCAATGGATAAATTACCTAGAGAAAATATTTCAGGATTTGGGGAGTAGTGAAAGGGAAAAAGTTATCATGGCGGTTTATCGACTCACTGGAGATGCTGATCAATGGTGGTCATTGATTCAAAACACGAAGGAAGATGATGAAGTCTCAAATATGGAATGGAGGGAGTTCAAAGATCTATTTTTAGAAAAATACTTTCCTCGCGACCATCGAGTAGATATGGAAAAGCAATTTTTGAGTCTGAGACAGAAGGAGGATGAGAATGTCGCAAAGTATGAGACTAACTTTACAAGGTTAGCAAGGTATGCTGGAGATTATATACGTAACCCAAGAAGTAAGATTGATCATTTCTTTGATGGGTTAAAAACATTTCTCCATCGATCATTAGTCTCACAATCCTTTTCATCGTACGAAGACATTGTCTCATGTGTTATCAAGACCAAAAAGTAATTCTCTATGTCTTATGACTTTAAAGCAAAGGAAGATAAGAAGAGACCTACTGATCAATCTGGGAATGGAAATAAGGGGAAGAAGGGAAAGTTTGAATATCCATCCTATGGTAAATGTGGGAAGAAACACCCTGGTACTTGCTAGAAGGGAATGGGAGTCTATTACAAGTGTGGTGAAAAAGGCCACCAAGCTCGTGATTACAAGGGGAAGAAGGAAGCTACCAATGTTTAGTGCTACAATTGCAGGGAGATGGGACATTATGAAAATAAATTTCCTAAGCATCAGGAGAACTTACCTCAGAAAAGGCCAAGGGATCAAGGCCAAGCTTATGCTATCAATACTGTTGAGTTTGAAAAACTACTTGGCCTTAACCAACTCCATATAATCTAGATACAAATAGTCAGTGAAGAAAACATTGAAGTCCTTCCACTCTAATTCCTCATTCTTATTTTTCATCACCATAATGTCCCACCATCTCTTGCTAGTTCATTACATCTTGAAGGTGGAACATTTTACCTTGATCTCACTGGGTTTCTGTATAAACTCAAACTATTGCTCAATCTTTCTCAAAAAATCCTTGACCACATGAGGATTATTAGATCTTTAGAATTCTGGTGGATTCTAGGGAAGGAACTCTTGCACATGAATTTAGAAAAAAATACCTCTGAGGTTACACAGCTGAAGTCTGAACGGGAATGGGTGTAGGTACAGGTCTGAGATCTTGGACAGCACGCACAATAATCTCAATGAGATTATGGTCAATGGGAGGACTTTCTCACTGTGGTTCATTAGTATCCTCCTCTTGGATCCTACTCACACTTCTACTTGAAGGAATGATGCTACACAGTATCAGTAACAAAATTAAAGACGTTATAATTTTACTGAGATCAACACTCAAACAAAAAAAAAGGGAAATTAATCCCATCAGATAAGAAAACAAAACTTGTATTTCAACCTATCCAAAATCAAAATCAAGGAAAAGAATATAAATAATCCTTATCATTTCCAAAGCCATCCATGGTGAATTAAGGATCATTATGATAGGAGTTGTCCAGGCACTCACTAATAACTACCTCATAATTCTCTAAAAGAGCTCTCAATTTCATACTAACATCTAGGAAAGATGAACAACTTGTACCTCTAATAACACTTTGTCAAGAACCAACTCGGATACCCTAGTACTCTAATACCTAAGCTGTTAGCGACATTTCTTGAAGGGTCTTACCAATCCCCACAATTTGGTGACTAGAACCTACTATTATACAAAATAAAAGGGGGAATGGTTTTTCTACATGATGAATGGTAGAAACAGAAACATATCAGTATGCTTAAAAATCCCAAAGGAGACAGTACCAAAAGTAAAATAAGTATATCAAAACTCAAACATTACATCATCAAAGTACCAAAAATAAAAAGGAAACTCAAACATCATAGAAGGTATAAACACTCCAATTCAAAAGATCAAGAACATCCACATCCTCCAAAAGGTGTTTTCCCTTTACTTGAACCTAGCAGCATAAAATCTACAAACGCCAGAAGGAAAAGGTGGGGTGTGAGATAAAATCCCAGTAGGGTCTCACCAAATTTTTCATGGTAATATTCCGTGATAAATAAACCAAATCATTCCTTCACTTTAAAAAAACTATCATGGTAGTACAATTTCATATTTAAAGAAAACATGATTTTAATATCAAATAATGGAAGCATTTTAAAAAATGGATTAAGTAAAAATTTTATATAAAACAATTTATATAAATCACTAGGCATGAGTAAAGAAGATTTAAAATTGATGGTATATATATATATATATATATATATATATATATCAAAGTAATCACAACAATGGATTGAGTAAACATTCTATATAAATTTTTTTATATAAATCACTAAGAAAGAGTAAATCAGTTTCATATTTGATGGAATATATATATCAAATTAACACAATAATGGCTTGAGTAAACATTTTATATAATACAATTTATATAAATCACTGGGTGTGAGTAAAGCAGTTCCACAATTGATGGAATATATATATATATCCAAGTAATCACAACAAGCAACATAGTCATCTTCACTATGGTGTAATAGTTCCTGGTTATATGATCCTCGCACTCTCATGCCATTGATCCAGAAAATAGCCACTCCTAGTTAAGGAAGAATCACAATCATACGCTCCCACTTAAGGGAAAATTAAAAGCCAAATAAGGTTTATTTATTGTTTTAATCATCAATATATTTTTAGGGAATTACCCTATTGGTTTTCTTATCCCAAATAACCCACTAACTACTCAGGTTTGTATGTTCTCAATCAATCAATCAATAGTGGGTAATTTATTTCAAAATAGTTTAAAATAAAATCACCTCATTACAAGATTCAATATACTAATTTAAATTTAAATACTAAATCATATATTTTCATCATTTCATTCCTTTTAAAAATAAAACCAATCATAGGTTTTAAAAACATCAATTTAAGACAATTTTCTCAAAATTTAATTTCACAAATTCAATCAAATTAAAATCACGCTCTAATTCCCAATACCATTGGAATTGGGGGTTTTCTCCAAAAATTCATGACAATAAAATTTCAAATTTCAATTATTACCGAATGGGGTTTTCTTAATTTAATTTCAAGAAAATCTAAACCAATCATGTAAATCAAGGGTTTGTTAAATGGAAAATATAAATAAAACCACCTACCTTTAATCAAGGATATCATGTAAAAAATACCTAAAATGGTATTTTCTAATGATGAACGACATAAAAAAGGATCTCAAAAATTAATCTAGAAACAATATTCAAAATAGAAGAGTTTAGATCAAACAAAAAAATTTGATCAAAAAAACCATATGGAGGAAAGAAAGAGAGATCGGGAGATAAGGAATGGGAGAAGATCTCTTACCAAAGAGGAATCAAAAGAGGTTTTCCATGATTTGATCCTGCTATGAATGGATTTATAGGACCCAAAAAATGGTTCATAAGAGCCTCTAAGACCTAGGAAAATTTAATACCCTGAGTAAGGGTCAAGTAAGAGGTTATACAAGGTTTTGGAAATTTTTAAATTAATTTTAGGTAATGAAAAGTCTCATGAACATAGTTTTCTATGCAAGTCTACACGGTTTGTCAAAATACATTCCCAAAACACATGACCCTATAATGAGGTGAAAGAGTTCTACTTGGTGGGTCCACATTTTTTCAAACCATGCACCAACTGTGTAAACCCCTACTACGATAGTTTTTATAGTTTACACTGGGTGCGTATACGATTTGGAAAAATTGTGGGCCAATTGTGTACAGCCAAAAAATTTCCAAAATTTTCAAATTTTCACCTAAAGAAACCTCACACTAACCCTCACCAAAGAATGATCAAAACATTTGGTCGATGAGTACCTAAAGATAGTAACAGGATGTTAAAATATGTTATTTTTTTATTGATATCTATGTTGATCATATAAATTTTGTGTTTTATTACTACTATTTAGGTAATGTCATGGGACTCTGAGTAGCTAAGTGGAATATCTGGATGGGAAATCCCCTATATTATATTACTACACTGGTTAGAGTCCCCTACTGAAGTTCATTCACTAGCTCGGGGATTTTTATCTAGTGATTCCAAGAGGGTAAATAAAAGTTAGGTTATTTTAAGGTTCAACATAGGCTATTAGGTGTTCTATGAGAAAGTATTGGGATTATTGTACATTAAGACCTTGTGAGTTGACCATGATACTTATTTTAATTATTTATGGTCTTATTATAGTGATTTTCTACATTACACTTTGTTTCTATACACTTTTTATTATCTTGGTTTCATGGAACATTTTACTTTAAAGTTATTTACACATTATTTTTCTTTAATATTATAGTTCCGGATTGATTTTATACCTTCTCTATTTTAGGTTTTAGTTCACATCCAACTAATTTCCAAAAAGGGGATTCAAAATAAAGATTTATAAGTAAAAAGTAACTCTTCTTTTATCTACATAAGTTCAAATACATAATTTTGAATCTCCATAAGTTCATTTTGTTTTACAAAAAGGATTTTACCTCATGGGTTATGAAAAAGGATGTTTTGATAAAAGTTTTGAAAAGAGGAAATGACCACGTGTTGTTTTTATAAACCCAAAAGTACTCCTTCAAGGTTTCAAAGTTTTTTCCTTCTAAGTAGTGTATTCTCTTTTGGTTTTTCATAAAAATGGGTTATTTTTTGTCCCTGAGATGAAAGTATTCTAAATGTTTCCTCACACATTATCATGTGAAAACATATTTTCTAAATGTAATTAAAATTATAATTTTTGAAATTTTTTATAATAATAATTTCATAAACTCTTTTTATAAAATCCAACTTGAGACGTTTATATCACACCCTATATACGCACCTTTTTTGTGTAGTTATTATGTTTTCATATTAGTGTGAAGTTACCATTGGAATTTGTTGGTGAATGTTGTCAATAAGGCATGTAAATATGTATTTTTTTCAATGATAATGGAGTGATGAGGGATGTAATGAGTTTCTACCCACGAAATACAAAGATTACTGTCATTGGATATGCAAAGGGAGTTCTATATGTTGATTATGGAGTTTATATAAGTCAACTACTATGAGAGAGGATAAATAAATCATTCAATTGTTGTACTGGTACTCAAGTATAATATGGGTTATATGAGTGTGAAAATTGTTGTCTACAATAGTGTAAAAGGATAAATTGTTGGTTGTTGTAAATATCTTGAACAACTATAGTAAAATGTGTGAATAGCTAATTGTTTCAGTTGACTAAATACCCAAGGTGTTAAAGAATCCATCCTTAATTTTATTATACTAATTAATCATTAAATCACTACTATACAAATATTATATGAAATTTTTATGTGACATAATTAAGGAAATAATTAAAAATACTATGAGGTTCTTACAGATGCTTTAACTGGAGTATATTATGTGCTTCAATACTTAAGAATTGAATGGAAGTACTTTATAAGTATTCTCATAATTTCAAAATTTATTTGAGGTTATTTAAATTAATTTTGAATTTATTTGAAAGGTCTAATATGCTTTGAAGGATCCTCATATTTAATTTTATGAAATATTTATTTTTTAGGTGAAAATGAATATTTGATAAATTCATGGAATACAAACATGGAGGTGTGCATAAGAATCATTTTACTATAAGGATCATTGAACAATGAGCATTAAATATTGTGTAAAAATTATTTTCCTATATTCATCGATGAGCCCATAAGGTTTATGTAGTAATAAGGATTATCTACTGTAAGAATGAGACGAATCTGTAAGGATGAATTCTGCTAAAGAAATTTGGATAACCACTCATAAGGATGAATATATAATCAATCCATAAGGATCATACAGTTGTAATAATTATTATATTAATATAACTACCATAATGATGATCTTGTAAGAATAAACCCATTACGATGATACCATAAGGATCATTTCATCCAAATGTGAATTTTTAAAATATCATAATGAAGTGGAGTTTTCCAGAATTAATTTATAAAGAAAGAAAGAAATTGACATGATGATTATACTATTTTTAATGGTTCAAATCATCTTATATTAAATTTGATACAAGATGAATAATTTTGATAAGATAATCCACAATATTATAGAGAATAAATAAAAAAATATGAACGTATGGAATGGTTTAAATTTTTAGTTATTTGGAAATTCTGGAATATGAATAAGATAAACTATAATGATGCTATATCTATTCTGAATTGTTTTAAAAATCACAAAACCTTATGATCTAAGATGGTTTGAATAGAATTAATGTTTAGGTATATTCTTAAGAAAAGAAAAAACCTAAAATGAGATTCTTATATATTATGAAATCTATAAATGAAGAAAATATTAAGATTCAGGAGATGGATTTCATTGTTTATGTTATGAAAAAATTATTTGTGATTTAATCTACTCAGTTGAGATATAAAGATTCATTGGGCCTAAGTGTTAATTATTTTGTTAATGATATGTCAATATGTGTTTGGTGAGTTGAATATGGAGTGATGATTCTTAGAGAATTTTTATGGATCTGTTTAATGAAATTAGATGTCATTATTGAAAAATTATCCTTGTTAATTGTGATGATTTTTTAACTTATCTTAAGTTAAAATATATGTGCCAATAAATATAACATATTGTTTATAGAAATGTTTGGAGAAGAAGAAGTATTGAAATAAGGCCCTATAAAATGTATTTACAATTTACATGGAAAATATTTAAGAAATGATTGGAATTATATTTTAAATTTAGAGTTATAAGTATTTTGATGGTAAAACATTATCAAAAAAACTATCCAACCACAAAAGCCACAAATCCCATCCCATCAACCTCGTTTATGGGACCTAGATCAACCATAAGGAAGATCCAACCTGAGTAGCCTGCAAGGAGACAGTTGTCTAATCATATGTATAGCACCCATGGGGAGGTGAATATGTGAGATCTCATATAGTAATTTGGATTCATGCATGGGTGTATACAAGTTGGTGTTGATCCACCATTCAGGGTGCCATAGCGGTGTGCGGTGAGTGAGTGAATGTTGTGGGTGATGAACCCCAGTGTCAACTTGAGTATTCATTAGAATGGAATTATTTATAAAGTATCACTTGACCATGTTTTGGTTTTATGTGGGACAATGGATTCACAAACAAAGTTTCTCTGTACTAAAAAATATATATTTCACTGGTTATTGTGTAGGATTTATCTCACCTATATGATTGAATGAGGTCATTATATTCTTCCTACCATCACTCGAAGGCATATATTTTTCATATTTCATGGTCGAGCTTCCGATAATCAATCCCAAATTTTATATGATCATTATGGGGCCGAGATATTGACGCAATGATACCATGAACCTCTATACATGCAATATTAATCGTCAATGCATGTGATAACTTGAGGAAAAAGATTTGTATGAACAAAAAATATTTTGTAGAAGGCCATATCATGTGTATGTATGAGTTTGATCTTCTGATCTATTAGGAGAAAGTGATTATTTTAAAATGAATGTTCATAATTATCTCATAAGAAGATATTCATTAAAACTTGGTGTCGCACGGTGTGAAGATAAATAAGGAAGCCCATGTAACACAGTTTCAAACACTAATATATTTAGGCATTCAAATATATTATTGACACAACATTATTTAGGGGATTTTAGTCAGTGAAGGATAATTAAGGATGGAAATAAACCTCACTTATAAAAGGAGAAGCATTGAGGCATGTTCTTGGTGCTTCCATCTTATAGAATCTTATTTTTCTGATGAAAAATATAAAATCATGAAACCTTCTATATCATGAAGAGGAAACCCCCAAAACACTCACTGATTTCATATGAAAGGAAAACCCACATGACTTTGACATGTATTTATCATTCTCAAATTGAATCATGAAGGAATTTTTCCACGAATCCCTTAGGGTTTGTATAAAATACTTAAGACACTATGAGACAATGTATGCACCCAGATAATATTTCACGATGGAGAAAACAAATAATGATATTTTACTCTTACAAAAAGGGTTTGAGTCACTAGTTTTCATGATACCATTATATGTAGTGGTTTGAGATACTTTACTTACCCTGATATGGAGGCAATGTTCTTGAAGGAAAATAGTAGCTTATGCGAAGGAGGATAGATTTCACACCCTGATTTTTATTATCCTTTTTATTTTGGTTTATCTTTTTTATATTGGTTTCTCTCTTGATTTTCATGTTTTCTGGATTTCAATTTTAGTTTTGGGATTTTATTTCTATAGTATCATAGTTTACGTGCATGGGTTAGGGGTAATCGTGTGACCTCTGGAGGATAAGTCTCTTTTTAGTTCATTTTTCACATGCACAGTTTGAGTTTCATGGATTCAACATGATTTCTTCCAAACCGTGCAGATTCAAGGAGAAAACTTATAAGTCATTAGATGTATCTGGTAGGGGTCACATGGCCTAATCATGGTTAAAAAACTATGTGAAAGGCATGCACATGGTTTTGAAACTTTTTATAGAACCATGATTCACAATTGGTGCATAGTTTCCAAAATCGTGTGGATAAACCATGCGAGTTCCAAATGTACCCAGTAAGGGGTTCTCATTTGGAGCACAATTTCGGAAACCATGTAGCCTAACCATGCATAACTCAAAAGTGTCTGAAAAATGTAAATTTACCATTCTACCCTCTCATATTTTTAACCCTAAACTCCACCTCTATCACTCCCTTGGATCATGAAACCTAGAGGGATATCCTCCCTTCTTCTCCAAGCCTATTATCCTCTTACTAGGGTGGAATCAAGGGGCATATTCAATATTTTAGGCTAAATATTCAAGGTATTCTCCTAGTATCTTCTTCCTCTTGCTCTTTCTTCCTTTTTATCTTGGGTTCATCTTCTTCCTTATTCCTGTGGATCTAGGGTTATTATTTATTTGAGTTTAAATTGTGTTTTTTGTCTTTTAGGGATCCATGTGGATGTTCTTTCTTCTTTGAGCCTCTATGGTGTTGTTTTAGGGGGACGTTGTTAAAGTGTTTTTGGTTTCAAGTAGGTTTACCTTTGCACTTATCCTTTAAATTCAAGAATCATTTATTTATTTCTTTTTTCACTTTCCTTAGATATTAATTAGTGATATATGATTTTTATATAAATTATTTGATGTAAAATGAGGTGATTTATCTCTTATTTTGAAGTATATGGAATTATTTGGTTGATTCATGTGCACTAAGTGTTTGATAAATTTCCCAATTTAATTTTTCAAGTGATTCATGATTTTTAAGGCATGGTTTTATCCTTGCAAATGTATTTGACTTCTAAAATGGTGGTTTGGGATCCTTAAATGAATTTTTAAAGTGGTTTTAGATTAAAAATGAAGTTTTTGGTTTCCTATGGAAATTTGTCATTCCTCAAAGAGTGTTTCAGTCTCATTTAGAACCTTTATAAGATTGGTTCTCTTGAAAAATATCCTTGTATGATCATCTTTCCTTAGTTATTTTGAATAGTGTGGGCAGTCCATAATGTGGGAAATCCTTGTGAAAAAATGGTTGAAAGGAAATGGATTTATCCTTGGGTGATTTAGGGTGATTCTTATGTGTTATATATGTATATGTGGTTAGTTTCTTGATTAGATTGATTTGGCTCACCCCGATTTAGTCTTGACATGAGAACCTGGCATAGCTAGAAGATTTTTGTTGAATAGTTTCTGTACTAGATTAGGATTTTACTCTGGATAGTGTCCCTTAGTATGGACCTTTATTTTCTTTGGTATTGTCACCCTCTATTAGGCTAGGTAGTGTAAGACTGAGCATGTAAGTGAATTGATATCATCGAGTGATACATACTTATGGGATGAGTTAGATGTTTAGTATGTTCTAGATTCTCCACGGTTATCCTAGGTTCTCCCATGTTCTTTGGAACTTAGCTATCTATGATGGATGATTGAGATATATTGTTGGTTGGTTACTCATGTATGCTATATTTCATTTCCCTTATTATGTGATCATTTCCTCTGCTCATTTATATTATGAACTTCCTTGTTAAAAAGTGATGTGTTAGTTTACAAATGGTTTACATAAATTTTTTGGAAAACGAAAATCACTTTTATTTTCCCTTTTTAAGTAAAAATGTCATCCTTCTCCTTTAAAATGAAAATTTCTCCTTCTTGGAAAAGAATATAGTTTTGAATTAAAGATTGAAATGGACCATGTTTTTTTAAAAGAGGAAATGTGTGCAAAAACTAGTTTTATATATTTTATCGAAAACTTGGAATTGATTGTTCTTTTTTAAAAGAAAATTCTTTGGGAATAGATTTATTCGGGAACACCTACCATTTTTTAATACTTGTGTCTACAGTTTATTCTTGTTTTTATATTTTGTTGTAGGTTTCAGTTAGGTTTTGATTTTCAGGGGAGATGTGAGGTTTTCGTATCAAATAGCGACACTCGGGGTCACATGGACATTTATTGGTCGTCAGGTTTAGTTTGGGTACTGATGTTTGGATTTGTTGTATTTTCAGTTTTTGTAAACTTTTTGTTCAGTTTATATGTTTAATGTATAAATA